>JARPMR010000015.1:15000-718878 GCA_029955525.1 Oeneis ivallda
TAAGACATGATGATGTACATGACCCCCCATTTACTCTGGAGGAACTCAAAAACTCTGTGGAAAGTTTTAATCCAAAGAAGGCCCCGGGTGAAGACGGTTTGACTGCAGACATCTGCACCCAAGTTATAGCGCGAGACCCGGAAACGTTCCTAGCGCTTGCCAATAAGTGTCTAGAATTGGGCAGATTTCCAAAAATCTGGAAACGTGCAACAGTTGTCGTCCTAAGAAAGCCAAACAAAGACGATCCCACAAACCCCAAATCATACAGGCCGATTGGACTATTGCCTGTGATGGGGAAAATGTTCGAAAAAATGATGGTTGGCAGACTAAAGTGGCACCTTCTACCGAGAATGAGTACCCGTCAATACGGCTTTATGCCGCAAAAAAGCACCGAAGACTCCCTCTACGACCTTATTAAATATATCAGGAGCAAACTAGAGCTGAAAAAACTTATAACAATGATATCGTTGGACATAGAGGGAGCCTTCGACAGTGCCTGGTGGCCAGCCATCAAACTTCGGCTAGTTGAGGAGGGCTGCCCAAATAACATCCGCAGACTTATAGATAGCTACTTGCACGACAGGAGCGTCAATGTGCGCTACGCGGGTCACACATACGACAAACAGACCAACAAGGGGTGCGTACAAGGTTCCATAGGGGGACCCATACTGTGGAACCTCCTATTGGATCCTTTACTAAAAGGATTGGAAAAGAGGGGCGAATACAGCCAGGCCTTCGCCGACGACATAGTCCTGATCTTTGAAGGAGACACCGCTCAGGAGGTGCAACGAAAAGCAAATGTCGCCCTCTCCTACGTTCAGGAATGGGGTGTCCGAAACAAACTTCGTTTCGCACCACAAAAAACTAACGCGATGGTGATCACTAGAAAGCTAAAGTACGACACACCACTTCTGAACATGGGAGGGATCCCTATTAACATGACCGGCGAAATTAAAATTCTAGGCCTAACTATTGACAGTTCTCTGACTTTCAACACACACATCGCAAATACGTGCAAAAAAGTGTCAAATATTTACAGGCAACTGTCAAGAGCGGCCAAAATTAGCTGGGGCCTTCACGCGGAAATTATAAGACAAATTTACACTGCAGTGGTAGAACCTATCACGCTGTACGCGGCGAGTGCCTGGGCTCCGGCAGCGAGAAAGCTGGGAGTTATTAAACAGCTGAGCGGTGTCCAGCGTGGCTTCGCACAGAAGATAAGCAGGGCATACCGCACAGTCTCCGTGAACGCCGCTTTGCTTCTGGCCGGGATACTCCCACTCGACATCCGCATTCGTGAGGCAGCTGCCTTGTATGAAGCGAAGAGGGGGGTGCCGCGGCCGGATCAGGCGGGCAGGGAGGTTGAGCGGAAGGCCAGGTACACAGAGAATGGACATCCTGCAACTCATATGTGCCTGAAGTTCATAAGCCTGGTAGACCAAGAAGACCTCGCCAATAATAATAACCAAGATGTGCGTATCTTCACGGACGGCAGCAAAATCGAAAATAAGGTTGGTGCCTCACTTTCATTTTGGAACACTGAGGTTGAGACCAAGACCATCAAATTGAAGCTGCCATCCTATTGCACAGTGTACCAGGCCGAACTTCTGGCCATATGTAGAGCCACGAAAGAAATTCTCAGAAGCACTGGGCAGAGCTTTGGAATCTATAGTGACTCCAGATCCGCGCTGGAAACCGTGGTCAGCTACAATAGTTACCATCCCCTTTCGGTCGAGGCCCGGACCAACCTAAAATGGGCCTTTGTCCAGAACAAAGTTGTTACCTTGTTCTGGATAAAAGCACACGCTGGCCTCGCTGGCAACGAACGCGCCGATGAGCTGGCAAAAAGCGCCGCACTAAACTCAAAAAAGAGTCCGGATTACGACTTGTGCCCGGTCTCATTCGTCAAGAGTCAAATCCGTAAGGAATCTCTCGACGAGTGGAACCGGAGATACAAATCCGGAGAAACTGCCGGAACAACAAAAATGTTCTTCCCCGACGCTCTAGGAGCATACAGGATTGTGCGGAAAATCGACTTAGGTAGTACAATCACACAGATGTTAACAGGACACGGCGGGTTCTCCGAATACTTAACTAAGTTTAAGTGTAAGGAGAACCCATCGTGCACCTGCGAACCTGGAGTACCAGAGTCGGTGAAGCACATCCTGTTCAAATGTCCAGTCTTCAGCATACAAAGGTACAATATGCAGCAACTTATTGGGACCCCTATTGACGAGGAAAACCTCGCCAAGATAATGGAAAATAGAGAAGAACGAGGGATATTTTTGAAACACGCTAATAAAATAATAGAGACGGTCACAAAACGCAATAAAACATAAAATTGGCACACTTCCAATATTAGGCAAGATAAAGAAAAGGTCGAAAGACAAAGTATTGCTGTAAAATATTATAAACAATTTTATAATACTATTTGCAGGTGTAGAAAACAAGACGGAAAATATCGAAAGTGTGCACATTAAAATACATATAACTAGCGTAAATAGACTTATATATATAACTTTAGAGACATGTAGCAAAATAACGATAGCAAAAGTAAAAATTTAAATGTTAAATGCAAAATAATCCCATATTGTATATTAGATATAGAGAGAATGTGTATAGATATAAGCAAATTGTAAAAATTTTTTTTTGAAATAAATAAAAACAATATGCATCCCTGAATTAATAGGAAGGGAACTCTACCCTTAGTGTGAAAGTTGATGGATGTAAGAAAGAACACGTATGAAGAATATAAGTTCGAGAGGCATGCAAGCGAGAACTGGAATGAATGAGTCGACAATGAAAATATTAAGCAGACAAAATCTCTGACAATGTTAGAGGGTAGGGTATATATTAAAAAAAAAAAAAAAAAAAAAAAAAAAAACCTAACCTAACCTAACCTAACCTAACCTAACCTAACCTAACCTAACCTAACCTAACCTAACCTAACCTAACCTAACCTAACCTAACCTAACCTAACCTAACCTAACCTAACCTAACCTAACCTAACCTAACCTAACCTAACCTAACCTAACCTAACCTAACCTAACCTAACCTAACCTAACCTAACCTAACCTAACCTAACCTAACCTAACCTAACCTAACCTAACCTAACCTAACCTAACCTAACCTAACCTAACCTAACCTAACCTAACCTAACCTAACCTAACCTAACCTAACCTAACCTAACCTAACCTAACCTAACCTAACCTAACCTAACCTAACCTAACCTAACCTAACCTAACCTAACCTAACCTAACCTAACCTAACCTAACCTAACCTAACCTAACCTAACCTAACCTAACCTAACCTAACCTAACCTAACCTAACCTAACCTAACCTAACCTAACCTAACCTAACCTAACCTAACCTAACCTAACCTAACCTAACCTAACCTAACCTAACCTAACCTAACCTAACCTAACCTAACCTAACCTAACCTAACCTAACCTAACCTAACCTAACCTAACCTAACCTAACCTAACCTAACCTAACCTAACCTAACCTAACCTAACCTAACCTAACCTAACCTAACCTAACCTAACCTAACCTAACCTAACCTAACCTAACCTAACCTAACCTAACCTAACCTAACCTAACCTAACCTAACCTAACCTAACCTAACCTAACCTAACCTAACCTAACCTAACCTAACCTAACCTAACCTAACCTAACCTAACCTAACCTAACCTAACCTAACCTAACCTAACCTAACCTAACCTAACCTAACCTAACCTAACCTAACCTAACCTAACCTAACCTAACCTAACCTAACCTAACCTAACCTAACCTAACCTAACCTAACCTAACCTAACCTAACCTAACCTAACCTAACCTAACCTAACCGGATTGATATCGAACCAAAACCACGCGCGCCATCGCTGTTTTCCCTCATTTTCACTCATTTTCAGCTAGTTTCTCCTGCGGGACGTCGCGGGCACTCGTCTCCGCCGTTCCGAATCAAAAATTTTCATTTTTGAATTTTCAAAATTTTCTTCAACTTAGAAAAATTTCGGCAAAATTTCAATGTATAAAATTCAAAATTTTCAATTAAACTCCGATTAATTTTACGGGAATCCACAGCGCCTGCGCTCGAGGGAGCGTGCGCGCCCGTTTCGGGGTGGTTTTTCCGGGAATAAACGCATTTTTCGCATTTTCCATCTGCGCACCGAGCTTACTTGGTGAATCAAATTCCCTATACAAATTCGATTGATATCGAACCAAAACCACGCGCGCCGTCGCTGTTTTCCCTCATTTTCACTCATTTTCAGCTAGTTTCTCCTGCGGGACGTCGCGGGCACTCGTCTCCGCCGTTCCGAATCAAAAATTTTCATTTTTGAATTTTCAAAATTGTACACCTCCTATCTATCGCTTTAATTAATTATTAATTTATTATATTTTTTTAGGCAAGTATTAATTTAATTTTAGTTTATCTTACTGACAATTGGAGCTTTTTACACCTCCCATATATTAAGACTGTTGGGGGCAATTTACACCCCTAATTTATTATTGATTCCCATTTAAGATAAAAAATCGTTGTTTTGGAATTTGTTAGCGTAGACTACTGTTGAGTGTTGCGTTTTATTGTTATAATTGATTTACATCAATCGGCATCGATAGAAATAATAGGTAATACAGTTGCTCCACTGGAGCCTCTAGCATAGATCCAGAGTGGTACGACTATTGATAGAATAGTTGTACTCACTTGGATAGAAGTTGGCAGGTCCGATAAAGCAACTGTATTATGTTTGGATACAGAACCCCAAAAAAGGATCTAAGGCGATCGCAATCCCCGAATAACAATATGTCGGAGCCTGCTATGGCAACGACAAAGCAAACGTCTGATAGCTCGACTGACCTCCCCCAAACACTAAGTGAAGCGACTCACGTGTCTCACGAAGCAGCACCTGGAAATCCTCCGCAGATTAAATCAAGGGCAGTGCCCCCCCAAATACCTGTCGCTCCCTCAAAGGATAGGACGCAGTCCTCACAAGAAGTATCGGTAGCAGCTCGTAGGGCCTCATACGAGTTACCGAGATCCCCACCTCCAAAGCCTAAGTATGGCAGCAGACCGGCCGAGGCAAAGGCCTGCCTGATAAGGGCTAAGACCCTTCTAGGCGAGTCTCGAAACCTGAAAGCAGACATCAAATCTGGCGTTACCCAGGCGGTGGAAAGGTTGTACAGACTCGTCATTGAAGCGGCAGGGACGAAGGAACCACCCACAAGCTGCTCCGTGAAGAACGCACACGTAATTAACGAACGAGTCGTAGATATCGAAGCGAGTGAGACACCACAGATAGAGCTGATGAAGGAGCTAATCAAAAACATAAAGGAGCACAATTGTGCACTAATGGAATACAAGAAACATACCATCGCTCTATCTGCGGATATCAAAAAGATTCCTAGTACCCTCGAAACCAGACAATGTCTATCGTATGCCGAAGTCGCGAAGTTATCCAAATCTATCGCTGACCTAAGGAGTGACCTCAGTAACCAAGCCGTACCGCAGCCTACCTACGCAGAGACAACAAGCCGGCCAAAGCAGGTTACCGCAGCGCCCCTACACTCCATAATAGTCACATCTGACGACATAGAGGACTCGAGTCAGGAGCTCATAGGCAAGATCAGGAACGCTGTGGATGCAACAAACAGCGGCATTCGCGTGGATAGGCTGCGGAAGGCAAGAGATCAGAAGGTCATTATAGGGTGTCACAGCAAAGAGGAGCTAACGAAGGTCAGCGAGGCTGTTAAGTCCAGTAACCTCCAAGTTAAAGAGGCTCAGAATAGGGATCCCTTGATTATCGTTAGAGACATTCTGGCCATTCACAAGGACGAGGATGTCGTAAAGGCACTAAAAAAGCAAAACAACCATTTGCTAGCAAACATTGAAGAAAAGGAAATGAGAGTCGCCGTCCGCTATAGGCGCAAAGCGAGGAATCCGCACACCACCCACATTGTCATGGAGGTGTCCCCCGCGATATGGCATCGCCTCACCACGGCGGGCCAAATACATATCGATCTGCAGCGATTGCGCGTCGAAGACCAATCGCCGTTAGTGCAGTGCTCGCTGTGTCTGGGGTACGGGCACAGCCGGCGCCTCTGTAAGGACAATGTTGAAAAGTGTAGTCACTGCGGAGGCCCCCACAAGTGGGCGGAGTGTGAAGACCGACTCTCGGGTGAAGCTCCGACTTGCTGCAACTGCAGTCAGGCGAAACTCTCTGTAATAAACCATAATGCCTTCAGTCAAGAGTGCCCCATCAGGAGAAAGTGGGATTCCTTAGCACGCGCTACCACGGCGTATTGCTGAGGGCGCCCCAGGCAATCCAAAAGCAACCAAACGGACCACCCCACAGGCTGAAAAACTATACGGCGTACTCCAGGCAAACCTACAACGGAAACAGCTAGCCACAAACGAGCTGATGCTAGAGGCAGATAGAAGAGGGGCGACCGTTGCGCTGCTCCAGGAGCCATATGTGGGCAGGTCCAAATGCATGAGGAGTTACGGAGGAGCAAGGATCTTCCAGAGCATAGGCCAGGGAGATGGGACGGTCAAAGCAGCTATTGTCATATACGATCCAGACATCTGCGTTACAGAGTTCCCAAGACTCACCACGAATAACATCGTAGTGGTGAGCCTCCGTACCTGTGCCTGGGAGATCACCATGATCTCCTACTATTTTGAACCAGACCAGCCCATAGAGCCATACCTGGAGCAGTTAAAGAAAATAGAAAAAGAGCTGCGACCTAAGCTACTGCTCATAGGTGGAGACGCAAACGCCAAAAACATCTGGTGGGGAGGGGACTTTGTGAACTGGAGAGGCGAAGAAATGGCTGGAACAATACACGAAATGGGCTTACAGGTACTCAATGAAGGAGATACCCCCACTTTTGACACCATCAGGGGTAATACTCGCTACTCCAGCTACATTGATGTCACGGCCTGCACAATGGATTTGATCGGCCTGGTTGAGGACTGGAAAGTGGATGAAACGATCACAAGTTCAGACCACAATACAGTGACCTTTAACATCAGGCTGACCAAAGCCAAAGGCATGAGCATCCAGAGGACTACACGAGTTTACGGCACCAAAAAGGCCAATTGGCCCCAATTTCATGAGAAACTGGAGCAATTGAAAGAGGAAGGCGCCATAAACAAAGAAAAAGTGGAACATACAAACAACATAAGGGATTTGGACTCCTTAACGCAGAGGTATGCAGCAATCATCAAAAAGACGTGTGAAGATACCCTTCCGAAAAAGAAGCCCAAAGGAAGACTTACCTTGCCGTGGATGTCCGAGGAACTATACGCTTTGAAAAAAGAAGTCCTCACCAAGAAGAGACGTATCCGTTGTGCAGCGCCGGTCCGGAGAGCGAAGGTAGTCCACGAGTACCTGAAAATCAAAGAAAAATATGAGAAGGAGGTAAAAGCAGCACAGATTGAAAGTTGGAAGGGGTTCTGTGGAAAACAGGACAGGGAGGGCGTTTGGGAGGGGATCTATAGAGTCATAAGTGGGACCACCAAGAGACCAGAGGATCTGCCGTTGGAAAAGGATGGGAGGACAATTGACCTACGGGACTCGGCGAGGGTGCTGACGGAGGTCTTCTATCCGGATGATGTGATAGAAGGTGATACCCTGTACCACACTAAAATAAGAGAGGAGGCTGACCGTGTAAACGGGCGGTCTCGTGATGAGCATCGGGATCCCCCGTTTACGATGGAGGAGCTCCGAACTGTGGTAGAGAGCTTTAACCCAAAGAAGGCACCAGGCGCGGATGGCCTCACAGCCGACATTTGCAGCCACGCCGTGTACGGTGATCCGGAGTTCTTCCTATCACTGGTAAACAAATGTCTTGAGCTAGAGCACTTCCCTACCATCTGGAAAGAAGCGACGGTCGTGGTCCTTCGTAAGCCCGGGAAGGACGATTACACGAACCCGAAGGCTTACAGACCAATAGGATTGTTGCCAGTGATGGGAAAAATTCTGGAAAAGCTGATCGTGGGTAGGCTGAAATGGCATATTCTTCCAAGGATCAGTTCTCGCCAATACGGATTCATGCCCCAGAAAAGCACTGAGGACTCCCTCTATGACCTAGTGAACCACATACGCCAAAGAGTTGAAGCCAAAAAGATAGTGGTCATGGTTTCACTGGACATAGAGGGAGCATTTGATAATGCATGGTGGCCAGCCATTAGAGTCCGTTTGGCTGAGGAAAGGTGCCCTGTAAACATTCGGAGAGTCCTTGACAGCTACCTGCGAGACAGAAAGGTCACTGTTCGGTATGGGGGTGAAGAGTGTACAAAGAGTACAACAAAAGGATGCGTGCAGGGTTCTATTGGTGGTCCCATTTTGTGGAACCTGCTCCTGGACCCCCTGCTCAAGGGCCTTGAGCATAGAGGCGACTACTGTCAGGCGTTCGCCGATGACGTCGTCCTCGTGTTTGACGGGGACAAGGC
Organism: Oeneis ivallda; assembly: GCA_029955525.1. Taxonomy (NCBI): domain Eukaryota; kingdom Metazoa; phylum Arthropoda; class Insecta; order Lepidoptera; family Nymphalidae; genus Oeneis; species Oeneis ivallda. Next base: position 23,456 of record JARPMR010000015.1, read on the forward strand.
ACTTGACATCGAAAGAAAGGCCAATGCCGCCCTTACCTATGTTCGGGAGTGGGGCGTCAAAAATAAGCTAAACTTTGGTCCTTCAAAGACAAAAGCTATGACCATCACGCGAAAGCTGAAATATGACGTCCCAAGATTGAGCATGGGTGGCGTCGACATAGGTATGTCTGAGGAAATTAAAATTCTGGGGCTATATATTGACCATAAGCTCACCTTTAACAATCACGTGGCGCAGGTATGCAAGAAAGCAGTAAATATATATAAGCAGCTTTCCAGAGCAGCCAGAATCAGTTGGGGCCTCCATCCAGACATCATACGCATCATATATACTGCAGTAGTCGAACCAATCATCATGTATGCCTCTAGCGCCTGGGTGTCGGCAGCAGAAAAGCTGGGTGTGCAGAAAATGCTGAATAACGTACAAAGGGGCTTTATGCAGAAACTTACCAGAGCATACAAAACCGTTTCACTAAACTCTGCCTTGGTGCTGTCTGGGCTGCTCCCTCTGGACCTCCGTATAAAAGAGGCAGCTGCGTTATATGAGGCCAGGAGGGGGGTGCCCCGGGCGGTCTTGGGTGACAGGGAGGTAGAGCGGGTCGCTGTGTATGCCGAAACTCCACATCCGGCTGAGCATATGAGCTTGGAGTTCGTGAGCCTGATAGACGAACAACAAGTTGAAAGGCACAATACACAAGCAATACGTATATACACGGACGGCAGTAAAATTGACGGCAAGGTCGGAGCAGCGCTGTCCTTGTGGAACAGCGAAACCGAAATCAAAGCCGTCAAACTGAAACTGTCTCCGTATTGCACAGTCTATCAGGCGGAACTCCTTGCCATATATGAAGCTACCCGGATAATTATAGACCGAAAAGAGAAGACCTTTGGCATATACAGCGATTCGAGATCCGCCCTGGAGACGATTGTAAATAATGCATCGACGCACCAACTCGCCGTCAAGTCACGGGGAAATATTGCTGCCAGTAAACTCCAGGACAAGGAAATATCCCTGTTCTGGATAAAAGCACATGCTGGATTGGACGGCAACGAGCGGGCCGATGCACTGGCGAAAGAGGCAGCATTAAAAATAAAAGCTAAACCAAATTACGATCGCTGCCCGGTTTCATTCGTCAAGCGACAAATTCGTTTGGATACGCTTGACGAATGGAACCGAAGGTACAAAACTGGGGTTACTGCAACCACGACCAAAATCTTTTTTCCGGATGTGGTAAGTGCGTACAAAGTTATCAAAACGACAGAACTCACAGGAGTGCTAACACAAGTTTTGACAGGGCACGGTGGATTCTCAGGATATTTACACAGGTTCAAGTGTAAGGAGAGTCCATCGTGCCTTTGTGACCCTGACGCTAGAGAAGACATATCACATTTGCTCTTTGACTGCCCAATAAACACTAGACTCAAATATGAAGCAGAAAACAAACTTAATGATAAAATCTGCGCAGAAAGCGTAGCAGACCTAATTAATAATAAAAAGACAAAAGACGAATTCATAAAATACTGCATTAAAGTTGCAACAAAGGCAATACAAAGAAATAAATGAAGCAAGTGATAGAGCAATCAACAAAAATGCAATAGATTCGACAAAACTATTTACGGCAAAACGCAGAAATAAAAGAGCACTAAAACATTGTATATATACTTCTCTGAGGATTTCTGTCAGAGGGTCATTTAAAAAAAAAAAAAAAAAAAAAAAAAAAAAAAAAAAAAAAACCTAACCTAACCTAACCTAACCTAACCTAACCTAACCTAACCTAACCTAACCTAACCTAACCTAACCTAACCTAACCTAACCTAACCTAACCTAACCTAACCTAACCTAACCTAACCTAACCTAACCTAACCTAACCTAACCTAACCTAACCTAACCTAACCTAACCTAACCTAACCTAACCTAACCTAACCTAACCTAACCTAACCTAACCTAACCTAACCTAACCTAACCTAACCTAACCTAACCTAACCTAACCTAACCTAACCTAACCTAACCTAACCTAACCTAACCTAACCTAACCTAACCTAACCTAACCTAACCTAACCTAACCTAACCTAACCTAACCTAACCTAACCTAACCTAACCTAACCTAACCTAACCTAACCTAACCTAACCTAACCTAACCTAACCTAACCTAACCTAACCTAACCTAACCTAACCTAACCTAACCTAACCTAACCTAACCTAACCTAACCTAACCTAACCTAACCTAACCTAACCTAACCTAACCTAACCTAACCTAACCTAACCTAACCTAACCTAACCTAACCTAACCTAACCTAACCTAACCTAACCTAACCTAACCTAACCTAACCTAACCTAACCTAACCTAACCTAACCTAACCTAACCTAACCTAACCTAACCTAACCTAACCTAACCTAACCTAACCTAACCTAACCTAACCTAACCTAACCTAACGATTAGAAAGTGTCTCCAAGTTTACAAACTTATATTTGCGTTTTCGGCTATACAATTACTACCGAGCCATATACACCTTATGTTGGTCAGCTTTTTCTCGTTAACTTCTTATTTTTTAATATCAATTATATTTTTTTCAATTAGCCTATATAACGTTCTTATAGCTTACTATAATATTTTTATATTATTAATATGAATTAGCTTGGTTTTTGCCTTTCCTATTGTCGCGTTCTAGGTGGCAACAGAAAGAATTTAGCTAGGTAGAACTTATTTAATAAATATGGATTACAATTAATTAGAATTTTCTATTAATGTGGGTATTTAGAATTTAATGTGGGTATTTAGAATTACAAAAATTATCTAATTCAATTAATCTGAAATACGCGGAGAGCCGGGTCGTAGGTAAGTATGCACTATACAGTCTGAGAGTCTTTAAGTAATTCGTAAAAAATGCCACTGCCCTGGGGGTTGAGCGCGCCGTCGGGTAGTGTCGCCGAGGTAGTCTTCATCCACTCCAGGTCGGTCGGTAGCCGGTTAACCTCGCGCCAGAAGTAGTGAGCGCAGGTCGAGGTAGGGGAGGGAAGAAAGAACCCTGGAATGTAGTCGAAAGTGGACGTTTTAGAATTTGTCCGCTTTCATAGTTGGACTACAACATTGATCTTCGGCCAAAGATGCATGACGGTGAGACGAGATGGCATAGGCGATTTTAAGCATTAAATAGTGATCAATGATGAGGCCAACTAGACATAATTACAATAGCAGACGCGAGAACTAAATGAAAATCATGCAGGCAAAATGGTCGAATGCAACACACGTTAATTAATAGGTAATTTCTTTTACAGTTTACATTTACAAAGTTAATCAGTATAAAACATGATATCAATAATAATCTTAGGGTGTTTCTTATTCAAAAAGATTTTGGATATAATTTTCTAGAAGGAAACAAGATTTTACTATAGGCTAGGTATGTGACGTGACACGTTAAATTTTCATTCAAAACATAATTATTGTTTTAAATGTTGTATAGATTGTTAGACTATCTAAAGATCGTCGAGATTTTAAATACAAAAGAACAAGCATTCTAAAATGAATCAGCATTTTTAATGAAATCTATGAAAATGGAATCTAATATGTATAGGTACCTAACGAACATCGAGTTAATTCACAACACTCACCCAATATCGGGGCAATTCCTTCGTATTTAATAATCACACACTGGTAATCACTCTTTGATCAGAATTTCTCTTCTTTTGTAGAAATTAAAATGTCTCAGAAATTTCAAAACTTTAGTTTCTTATGTAGCGTTAGGTAACGTTCGAACGAGACGAAAAAGAAAGAACGTCTCTCACCGTTGCAGGTAATCGAGTCCCGGTGCATCACATTTTACGTACGACCGTACTCGTTTGAGTTTATGTATTATGTTTATGTATTAAGATTTTATTTTAATTTATTTTATAATGTTACGTATATTTTATTTATTTACTTATATAATTTTTAATATATATTTAAATATATACTTAGAATTTAAGGAAAATAGATAATAAATATTAGCTTAGTCCGCTAGATGGCGCCTAGCGTTACACTATTATTATTCCTATTATTATCCTAGTATTATTTTTAGAGACTTCATTCTTCGAGATACATGATATTTTACAATATTGTATCAGGTTTCACATTCAATAATGTCAGTTTTGGTCGTTATTTGTATCGATTGAATGAATAATCATGGGATACCGTTACCACGAGGTCTCAGTTCGGGGCGAACCACTAGTATATAATGTATTAAAGAGAGCAGGAGATGTTATGGATACAGGATGTGTTGTCAGCATTTATGGTTTTAATTATGTTGTTCGCCTGCGAGCTGTGTTCTGTTTGTTAAAGTTTCAGAACAGTCACAGTGAGTGACAGCCCTATCGCGCTACGCGTGCCACAAAAAGTAACGCTTAGCGGCAGACTCAGCAAAATGCCATTACGATACAATTAATTCTGTGTTAGCAATTCTTTTATTATTTTGTACTCAATTTTATTTTATGCATATTTAACCTACTCTAACAAAACTTTGTTTTATATTTAACTAGCGGTCGCCCGCGACTTCGTCCGCGTAGAGTTTATATCTTCTATGAGATTATAAAAAGATAAATTTTCCCGCTACAAAAAGCCTATCCTATATTATATAGTTCGCACACATCTCTCTTCGCACTCATCGCAAATTTTGTTATATCGCAATTTCAATGTATTTTTATTTTTGAAAATTTCGTCCTCAATTTTACCACACTCAGGTGATTTTCTAAAATAAATTAAAGAGTATATTTTTATTATTTAAATCTACTTACCAAGTTTCCGAAAGTTCACGAAAAACCGTTTTTCATGTCTGACTTCAAAAACATAGGATTTTCATATCCCCCATCCATTCAACCCTTTTAGGATGGATTTTCTCAAACCTTTTCTTTACTGATGTCTAGACCCTAGAAAGAACCTACCTAACAAATTAAAAAAAATATTAAAGCTTTCCCATTCAAATTTCATCCGCTATTTTACCACCCTCAAGGGGAGATTTTCCAAAATAACTTATATACAGGTCTTTATTATTTAAAGTTAGTTATCTAAATGCCGATTTTCATCTGTCTACCTTCAAAAACATAGGACTTTCATATAACCTTCGAAACCCCTTCTCAAAACCGTTTCTTAGCTGACACCTATCCCCTAGAAAGAATCTCCATGCAACATTTCAAGTTTGTAGGTTTTATAGTTCCTGAGATTTCGTGATGAGTCAGTGACCTTTCGCTTTTATATAATTACTAGCGGTCGCCCGGGACTTCGTCCGCTATAATATATTATATAATTTCTGATATCTGTATAATTTCTGATTTTCTATGAGATTATAAAAAGATAAATTTTCCCGCTGCAAGAAGCCTATCAAAAAAAGTTCTACCGCTATTTTAAATAAAAATCATAAAAGCTTTTCCATTCAAATTTCATCCCCTATTTTACCACCCATAAGAGGGGATTTTTCAAAATAACCCATACAGGTTTTTATTATTTACAGCTAGTCCCGATTTTCAAACCTCAAACTTAAACTTTCAAATTAAAACTTTCCTATATAAACTATCATCCCCTATTTTACCACCCTTATGGGGGGCTTTTTCCAAAATAACTTATACAAATCTTTATTATTTAAAGTTAGTAATCTAAATGCCGATTTTCATATGTCTAACTTCAAAAACTTTCATATAACCATCGAAATTCCATTTCACCCCCTTAGGAGGGGATTTTCTCAAAACCGTTTCTTAGCTGACACCTACCCCCTAGAAATAACCTACATTCCAAATTTCAAGTTTGTAGGTTTTATAGTTCCTGAGATTTCGTGATGAGTCAGTGACCTTTCGCTTTTATTTATATATAGATATAGATACTGGAGACTAGTATAGTTTCATTTGATAACATACAGTAGGCGAGTCATTAACACCTACGATAATTCTATTATAATATACTTATAATTTTTTTTTCAATATTGATTGTTTGGTTCATCAATTCCTTGTAATGGAGAACCAACGAGCAAAAGAAAAAGTCGTAGGCTCATACTGCAACCAGCGAGAACATCGCCAAAAACACAAATAATTTGAGATAATATTAATAACTATAGCTTAGTTTTATTATATTATGTAGTTTTATTATACGGGTTATGTGTTCGCCATGCATTGTCGAAGAAATTTTAAACGGTGGGCGAGCAAACAGTTCGGTGTCAAGATGACCCAAGCCGGTTCCATCCCGGTTGTTGAAATCGAAGCACCGGCAGCGGACAGACAAACAGCTGTCGCGCCACAACAGGGGACTTGTAAAGTTATCTACAGCTAAAGGTTTTAGGGATAATAAAACGTCTAGATACATAGTCACATACCTATACAATTTATTTTCAATGTATTTTGCAATTTACATCATATTTTTTTACTTACCCATATATACAAAATATTTTATCCTTACGTATTTGTAATTATTTTTTGTACGTGTAGTAGGTGTGCAAATTGTATTCGAGCAACGCTGGATACCTAAGTAGGTGCTGTATTATTGATATTGTTTACACTTGTGTTGTGTGTCATCAGCAATTCGGTTGTAATTAGATATAAGAATAACAACGCATCATGTAACAAATATGTACTCACTGAGAAGGAATAGAATACTTTTGATTTTACTAAATTGTTTTTGATGCTACTTGTCAAAAAAAAATTTTTTTGTTAGGGGAGAAGATTATGGATACAGGATGCGTTGTCAGCATTTATGGTTTTAATTATGTTGTTCGCGTGCGAGCGGTACCCGGCACGCCTCCCGTGCTAACACTCGTGTGACTGTAAACGTACATACGCGAAATATATAGTGTCTCAAGGCAAGTGTTTTATTTCCGAGTACTCACCCCCCAGAGTTGCGGACTTGAAGAAGATCCCAAGGGCTGCAACAGGCATAATATGCTCTACTACTTGTGCGAAGCCGGGGCGAGTCGCTAGTAATACTTCTTCTTCTTCTTTATCAACCGATAGACGTCCACTGCTGGACAAAGGTCTCTTGTAAAGTTGTAATACATAGTTCTATATTATTATTATAAAGAGTAATTATAATTTATAACTCACCAACACCTGAATAATATTATGTTCAAGCATTGGTGAGTCTATCTTACCCTTTTACGAGATCATAAATAATGATACCCAGCAAAATTACTATTATTATCGGCACAGCTATAGGTAGAGTTCACGCAAACGCCGTGTATCCAACAACCTACTGGCTTGCTGCTGAGCTCCAGGATCAGCCCGTTCACATACAGCCTACCCCCCCCCCCCCCTCCGGCCTCACCCCGCACTCCGGCCTGTATGAATCAGAGAGCTCCCTCCCCGCCTGACATCATTCATTTGTTTTGAATACCAGTACTGCATATCGCTAAGCAACTCCTTCTGCACGCCTGCTTCCTCCATCCTTTCTTGAGCATCAATAGTCTCTGTCGCGCTGCGGACAGACGGACAGACGGACGGACTCGGCGAAGATATGGCCTGCGCTCACTGACGCGGCCCGGCGGCGGCACGGCAGGGGATTTTTCATGCGACGAACGAAGGGAATTCTTTTCTGGAAAGAGACTGACTCCCAAGACACGGGTTTTCCTAGTTTGGGAGTTCAGAGAAGAGAAAAAGCTTTATTTTCATATTTTATATTTACTTAATGCTTATATATTTTTACTGTAATAATTATTGTAAGTGTGAAATTTTAGTTAAATAAATAAATTATTATTTATAACACGTCAACTGGATAGAGGTACGTGCGTAGTGCGTACGCGCGGCGTAGAGTGTAAACAGTTATAAGAACTTATTTTTTGAATATATATCTATTTATAATTAGAAACCGGTCGAGCGTGAGTCGGAAGGGCCCCGTACCATCGTACAAGATCGACCGAAAATAAAAACCGTATATATTTTTATTACCGCTATACCAACAAATAATAAAAAAAATTAAGTTCAAAATTAAGGAGGGTCTTTCATTTTGAACTTAATTTTTTTTTTATTTGTTGTTATAGCGGTAATAAAAAACATATTCTGTGACAAGTATCTACCTATGACGGTTCATGAGATACAGCCCGCTGACAGACGGACGGACAGACAACAGCGGCTTAGTAAAAAGGTCGGGTTTGCACCCTTTGGGTACGGAACCCTAAAAAATGGCAGACTTTCATACAAACTTTCACTTCCTATTTTGGCCTCTTGGCAGTGGAATGGAAGAAAATACTTTCTTAGTGGTTGCAACGCTACGTTATAAAGGGGACCTAGTAGCTTTGGCCTAAATCAGGATCAGGCGGTCAGTCAGGACAAGTCTTTTATTATCAAGAAAAATATATATAGAGATATCATTAGGTATGATCAACCAACTTCAAAAAAGGAGGAGGTTCTCAATTCGTCGAAATCCTTTTTTTTATGTGAACACATCTGAAAAATTCTTTCTTTGTTACAAAGGGCATACTTCCCAGGTGATCCCATATAAATTTTATCGAAATCGGTCGATTGGTTTTTAAAATATCAACAATAAATTAAAAACTTTGTGTAGTGTGTGTGCTATGTAGTAAAGCGGAAGTTTGAAGTCGGTTGTTTATAAAGAAAGAAAGAAAAAGCATTTATTTTTAAAAATTGTGTCACACACATCACTGTAGCCTAAGGTAATTACGGGCTAACATAATAAATGTCATGTGGGGCACAACCCGAAAATAGGTCCAAGCTCAGCAACAAGCTGCATACCTTTATAATAAGTACACAGCGCTGATTAAAGAATTTTTAATATTAAATTATTTCAAACACCGCGGCGAGCCAAAATACCCAAGGTTAATCTATATATATAAAAGCGAAAGGTCACTGACTCATCACGAAATCTCAGGAACTATAAAACCTACAAACTTGAAATTTGGAATGTAGGTTATTTCTAGGGGGTAGGTGTCAGCTAAGAAACGGTTTAGAGAAAATCCCCCCCCCAAGGGGGTGAAATGGAATTTCTATGGTTATATAAAAGTTTTTGAAGTTAGACATATGAAAATCGGCATTTAGATTATCAACTTTAAATAATAAAGATTTGTATAAGTTATTTTGGAAAATCCCCCCTTAAGGGTGGTAAAATAGGGGATGATAGTTTATATAGGAAAGTTTTAAGAGGTTTGAAAATCGGGATTTAGGTGACTAGCTGTAAATAATAAAAACCTGTATAGGTTATTTTGAAAAATCCTCTCTTGGGTGGTAAAATAGGGGATGAAATTTGAATGGAAAAGCTTAAATGATTTTTATTTTTATTTAAAATAGCGGTAGGACTTTTTTTGATAGGCTTCTTGAAGCGGGAAAATTTATCTTTTTATAATCTCATGGAAAGTCAGAAATTATACGCGGACGAAGTCGCGGGCGACCGCTAGTATAATATATTTTCATAATATAATGTGTATTCTTCCCATTGGTTGGTACACCGTTTGGGCCAGAGCTACTCTTTGTTATCCCTGGCTTGGCCCTTAGGAAAATAAAAACAAAAAGAGCATAAATAACGTGATTGTCTGTCCCATCAATGGCTGCGAGGAGCGCGCACTTCTTACTACGTCACAAGTGACAAGAAGCGCGCGTCGTCTGCTCCCATTCCGGAAATAGCTGGGCGGGCGCGGCCGGGGCGGGCGGGGGCGGGCGGGGGCGGGCGGCGCGGGCGGCGCGGGCGGCGCGGGCGGCGCGGGCGGCGCGGGCGGCGCGGGCGGCGCGGGCGGCGCGGGCGGCGCGGGCGGCGCGGGCGGCGCGGGCGGCGCGGGCGGCGCGGGCGGCGCGGGCACGGTAGAGACGGGCGTCGCCACATTATCGACAACGGGATCATCGTTCAGTTTTTAAATTTCTCTAATATAAAAAAATTCTCATGTCGCGGTGTTTGTTACTCCTCCGAAACGGCTGGACTAGTGGTGGATTTAGTTTTTAAAATTCCGCGGGAATTCTTTGATTTTCCGGGATGCCTATGTATGGCGATCTAATTAAATTTTAGAACACAAAAGCTACAATTGTGACTGAAATATAGTTAGATAGTTAGATATATTCCTTCGGAGACTTTTTTGTAGAGAATAATGAGTATTTTAATCATGTAGTAAATAATTTTTAAGTAGTTTTGTCAGCACACGCCAAATGATGCATTTTATAGGCAAAATTTTGCTACTTTGGGTTACATTATTGCAATTTTCTTAAGGATCTCTAATATTTTTGAAAATAAATAATAGCCTATATGTTACTTCCTGATAACTTAGCTTTCTATTGGTGAAAAAATGGTTAAGACCAGTCCAGTAGTTACAGAGCCTATTCGGTAGAAACTAACAAACAAAAAAATCTTTCCTCTTTATACACACATACTATTATATTATTTATTCAATATATATGTATATTATCTAATATATAAAATTGTCGTGTCACAATGTTAGTTAGGTACCTTACTCCTCCGAAACGGGTGGACCGATTTTTATGAAATTTTGTGTGCATATCGGGTAATCTGAGAATCGGCCAACATCTATTTTTCATACCCTTAAATGATAAGGGTGACCAACCACTAAATATTTTTGTTGGCGGTACGTAGTTCGCTGGGTCAGCTAGTTTTATATAAATTTATGCATGAATATAAGTTAAATAAGTGTAGTTAGTAATTTATCGACCGAGCGAAGCGAAGGTCTCTGAGTTTACTTGAGTGAATTTGCACTTGTCCGTCCGTCCGTCCGTCCGTCCGTCCGTCTGTCAGAGCCTTATAACTTCTGAATTACTGAACGTAATTACTTCAATTTTAGATATGATATGTAAACCGATGGCCTCCAGCCGAAAATGGCTTAAAAAGTTATAAAAAATCGGCCAAGTGCGAGTCGGGCCTCGCTCTTTTAGGGTTCCGTTAAAAAAAATTAAATTAAAAGATTTCCATCTACCCACCTACCCATTTTAATTTAATTTTTTTAATTTAATTTAATTTTTATTATTTGTTGTTATAGCGGCAATAGAAATACATATTATGTGAAAATTTCATCTGTCTAACTATTACGGTTTACGAGATACAGCCCGCTGACAGACGGACGGACGGACGGACGGACGGACGGACGGACGGACGGACGGACGAACGGACAGCGTAGGCTTAGTAATAGGGTCCCGTTGGTACCCTTTGGGTACGGAACCCTAAAAATCTTTATTTCAGGGGGGCTCTCATAGAAGCGACTGCGAAGTAAAATAATTTTTTTTTGCATTTCATAGGGTTGCAGTACCTACCTCATTTTAAAGATAATTTGGAACAGAGTATAAAAGTATTTTTTTTTTTATTTTTTTCCCTAAAATTGACGAAATGGGGGGCTTTCAAAGTGGATATTTTATTCGAGGCTAGATCTCAAAAACCACTTTATTTTAAAAATTGAAACTAACACATAATTTGAGTTATATTCTGTACTTGAACAACAAATACTAAGATTAGATAAATATTATAAAGAAACGAAATTATTTAAGTTTTAATGGGCATCAATGTTTTTAACAAAACTTCACTATACTGTTAATAGATGGCGCTGTCTTTAATATTGTAAATACGCATCCCATCCACGAAAGCAGATGACGATTGACGTCATCAGATTCGGCGCGTTTTAATTACAATTTAATATAGTTAAAACTACCTTATGGGAATTATGGGATACCGCGAGGTCTCAGTTCGGGGCGAACCACTAGTACATTTATTTTGTCTAATTCATACATTTGCAGTGTAAATAAATGCAAATGTATGAATTAGACAAAGTAAATTAATATTAATATATATATATATATATATATATATAGCTGCTGGGGCTGATTGACTGATTCACTGATTCACTCACTCACTCATTGATCACCTCTCCTGTAAAATTTTGTATGAAAATTTTTTTTTTCACCGATGGTTTCGTATAGATGGCAAAAATTCATTCGGAGGAAAAATATGGAGAGAGCTGATGATTGAGGATTTCGGAGACGGGTGAGGAGCACGGCTAGGGTATTGAAGATAGGTGGGGGGTGCTCGAACAAAAGTCACTCGAAACCTCATCCAATTGCCAGTGGGTGGAAAAAAAATTCCAAAATGGCGGATTCAAGATGGCGTCCATACAAATTTTGTCGGTGTCTATCTCGGAGAGTATAAAAGATGGAAGAGTGGGTTCTTGGCAAAAGATGATCAAGACTCGAAGGTCTACTTGATGAACAGAAAAAAAAACCAAGATGGCGGATTTTTTTTTTCTCCATACAAAATATATGGCGAATATTGAAGAGACTAGAAGCTGAGAACTATGCAAGACTTTGATACGGTTCCTTTTCAAAATTTGTTTTTATAAAGGAATTCTCATTCTGACAAATGATGAGATATGATGATCGAGGGTTTGGAAGGTGGGTGAGGAGCACGGCCAGGTTATTAAAGATAGACGGGGGCTGCTAAAAGAAAAAATACTCGGAACCTCATGCAATTGGCAGAGAGCTGAAAAAATACCAAGATGGCGGATTCAAGATGGCGGCTATACAAATTGCAAAGGTGTCTATCTCAGAGAGTATACAAGATGGAAGAGTGGTTTTTTGATAGAAAATGATCAGGACCTGAAAGTCTACTTGACGTGTAGAAAAACCGCGGTCCGCTTGCGGGCCGCGCACCCACGCGCCCTACTAGTATTGTATAAATTGTATCGATATCGACGCAAGCGGAGCACCCCGCTAGACGCGGCGCCGCCGAGCACGTGTGCGCGGCCACACCGCGGCTGTCTGCGGCTCGCGTCGCGCGTGGAGTGTGCACCGATGTCCGCTCGCGGGGCGCCCGGCGCCTGCGCGCGCGCGCTGCTGGCGCTGGCGCTGCTGGTGCTGGTGCCTGCCGGCGCCGCGCAAACGCTGCAGATGGGTGAGCTGTTCGTACTGTATGCGTGGAGCGCCGCGACCGACGCTACAATGGTGTACCTATCGCGTTGGCGTAGAGATATTTTACAGCGTTTTAATGCATTTCTATTAGTTCTTAATAAGGTTTTTTTATTTAAAACAGGATTAATCGAAAGGTTAAAATTAAGGACTCGATAGCCTCACGATTTTTTTAAAGTAAACAAAATCGTAGAATAGAATAGAATAGAAACGTTTTTTATTCAAAATTAAACTTTTTTACAAGTGCTTTTGAATCGTCGATGAGTCTGCCGAGAAGAACCAGCAAGAAACTCGGCAGGTGCTCTTTTCAAAACAAGTTTACAATATAGTAGATTAATATGCTATGTACCTATGCAGTGTTTCCACAATGAGGAAAAAGAGAATTTACAGGTTAATCATTACCTACTGTCTCATAAATCGCTGGAACGAATTATATCCACGCTTTTTAGGGTTCCGTAGCAAAATGGTAAAAATGGAACCCTTATGGTGGTTTCTCCGTCCGTCCGTCCGTCCGTCTGTCACAGTCGATTATTTCAGTAATTATTAAAGCTATCGACATGTAATTTGGCATAGTTGTGTATATTAGTGGCCCAACATCATTGGGATAAAGAAAAATCAAAAAATATTTTTAGTTTTATTAAAAAAGGGGGAAAATCGGGGGTTTGAAATTGCAAAGTAAAATAACTATACTGAGTGGGGTATCATATGAAAGGCCTTGACTTGTGCATTCTAAAACATTTTTTTATTTATTTCTATATAGGTATAATAGTTTTTGATTAATCGGCCAAAATGTCGAAATAAATACCGTCCCCCCCCCCCCCCTTATCTCCGAAGTTTACCAATCTAGTTTAATTAAAAAAGGGGGAAAATCAGGGGTTTGAAATTTCAAAGTAAGATAATTATACCGAGTGGGGTATCATATGAAAGGCCTTTACTTGTGCGTTCTAAAACAGGTTTTTTATTTATTTCTATACTAGCTGATGCCCGCGACTTCGTCCGCGTGGAAAAAGTTTTTTAAAATTGCTTTTTCGTTGCACTACGCCAGTATCTAGTCCGTACTACGTGGTATAGAGCTACAATAGCAACCAACGATCGACATTTTCTTCAGCCGGTACCCAGCAGCATAAAGAATGAGGAATTGGTACTTGGAGTTCAATGATGTAGCCCAGTGGTGTAACAATGGGGGGAGGGTGATTCCTAAACCAAATCGAACGATTGTGAAATTAGGTGAATAGATTGATGTCATCTAAGAATACAAAGCTACTGTACGAAGTTTTTGTAAAAGCAAAACGGAAGCTCGAATTTTTTTTACGGCAGCTTGCCACTGCGTAGTTCATACTTGGTACCCATTACCCATTTAGGTGAGCAGGATCCGGCACCAGCAGAATTCGTCCAGTTACAGTTTTATTATAAGTATAGTTAGATGGATGAGTTAGGATTTTGTTTGTTTGTTGTTTTTACATTGTTTTTTTTTTGAATATATTATTAAACGTTTTTTTTACTTTATTTTTTATTTAAAATATGTAGTTAGATAATAATTAATTAATTAAGACTAATTAATTAAGACTAATTAAGATTAATTAATTAAGACTAATGTATATTATTTTATTCTTATTTGTTAATCATAATTATTTTTTATTGTTAGTTAATTTATTGTTATTTATATATTATCTTTTTTAATATCGTTTTAAACGTTTTATATTTAAATTTATTTTTTTATACAATATTCTTTAAAGCATATTATACTTATAGCGGATATTTTATATTGTTTTTAAATATATTTTTTGAACGTTTTATTTTTTACTATATTTTTTGTGTATAATATATAGTTAATAATTATTTTTATTTATGTATTAGTTTTAATTAATTTAATTTATAATTAATTAAGGCTTATTAATGTTTATTATTTTATTCTTTTTCGTTCGGATGGATGGATGGATGAATGTATGGTTGTTACTACGACTTGTACTTGGTTGTGACTTCAAAAGGAGGAGGTTCCCAATTCGTAGGAATCTTTTTTTATGTATGTTCACCGATTACTCCTCCTCCGAAGACGCCTGAACAGATTTGGAAAAATCTTTTTTGTTTCAAAGGGTCCATTTAAATTTTATCGAAATCAGCCGAGCGGTGTTTTAAAAAATAACAATAAATTAGATACTTTGCATTAGCGCAGGCGATTGAAGTCGGTTTTAAAAATAGAATTTTTTATTATAGATTTCTTTTCAAATGTTTGTTCCCGAGACAAAAGTAGCCTTTGTCACTTTCCAGGTCCTCAACATTACCTGTGTAAAAAACCACGTCAATCTAAACTCAACAAATGCGTAAAAAATAGCGACGCATACATACATACATACATACAAACATACATACATACAAACATACATACATACAAACATACATACATACATACATACATACATACATACATACATACATACATACATACATACATACATGATTGCCGCGTAATTAAAAGAAATACGTGAAAAGTAACATGCGGAAATCCCGCAGGAACTGTTTGTTTTCCCGGGATATAATGTAGCTTTAGTCACTTTTCAGGTCCTCAACTATGCCTATCAAAATACCACGTCAATCTGTAACTCCGTTGGCGCATAATTGAATCCCATTATCCCGCAGGAACTGTTTGTTTTCCCGGGATTAAAGGTAGCTTTTCACTTTTCAAGTCCTCATCTTTGCCTATCCAAATAACCACGTCAATCTGTAACTGTATATGTGAAAAGTAGAATACCAATATCCCACAGGAACTGTTTGTTTTCCCGGGATAAAAAGTAGCCTTGTCACTTTCCAGGTCCTCAACTTTAGCTGTGTAAAAAACCACGTCAATCTAAACTCAACAAATGCGTAAATATTAGCGACATACATACATACATACATACATACATACATATGTACATACATACATACATACATACATACATACATACATACATGCATACATACATACATACATGCATACATACATACATAATAGCCGCGTAATTAAAAGATAAATACGTGTAAAGTAGCATGCGGAAATCCCGCAGGAACTGTTTGGTTTACCGGGATATAAAGCAGCCTTTGTCACTTTTCAGGTCCTCAACTATGACTATCAAAAAAACCATGTCAATCTGTAACTTCGTTGGTGCATAATTGAAGGATTAATATGTGAAAAGTAGCATACGAATATCCCGCGGGAACTGTTTGTTTGTCCGGGATGATAAGTAGACTTTGTCACCTTTTAAATCCTCAATTATGCCTATCCAATAAACCACGTCAATCTGTAACTCCGTTTTGAAGGATAAATATGTGAAAAGTAGCATACTAATATCTCGCAGGAACCGTTTGTTTTTCCGGGATAAAAAGTAGCCTTTGTCATTTTTCAGGCCCTTTACTTCACCTGTGCAAAATAATCACGTCAATCTAAAATTTCATTGCGCGTATTTTGAAGGACAAATGCGTAAAAAGTAGCGATGCTATCCCGCAGGAACTCTTTGCTTTTCCGGGATAAAAAGTAGCCTATGTGCTATTCCAGACTATAATCTATATATCTGTGCCAAATTTCAGCAAAATCGGTTCATTCTTTGTCGCGTTAAAGAGTAATAAACATCCATCCATCCATACATCCATCCTCACAAACTTTCGCATTTATTAAGTATATTTCCGGGATAAAAAGTAGCCTATGTGCTATTCCAGACTGTAATCTATGTCTGTGCCAAATTTCAGCAAAATCGGTTCATTCGTTGTCGCGTTACAGAGTAACAAACATCCATCCATCCATCCATCCATCCATCCATCCAAACATCCATACATCCATCCTCACAAACTTTCGCATTTATAATATTAGTAGATATAATAGTTTTTGAGTAATCGGCCAAAATGTGGAAAAAAATACCGTTCCTCCCCCCTTATCTCCGAAGCTTACCAATCGAAAAATCTGAAATAATTATGGTCAATAGAGGTTTATGTATATTTTACAGGAAAAATAAAACCAATGCCCTAACTAGCATAGTTTTTTTTATATTAACAATAAACCTCTACAAACAAAGTTAATGATAAATAAGCAAATTAATATAATATTATCGTTTTACTTTTACTTTTTACTTTTACTTTTGCATTACGGAACCCTCGGTGCGCGAGTCCGACTCGCATTTGGCCGGCTTTTTTTTGTCATTTATGAAGACTATCTTCAATTGTATAATATGTTTTTTTCATGAGATTAGTTAACTGATTTCAACTTGTGTAAAGGCAAGTCTAAGATCGACTGTCGAATTTTATTATAAAACGTCACGCCGATTCCCACAAATGTCTTTCGGACCTTCTTGATGCGCAATCGAGGAATCACGACCCTGTTTGGATCTCTAACCTGCCTATCGTGTAAATCACCTTTTTTTTTGTAATTCACAATGTTTTGTCTGACAAATTTACTATGTTGTTATAAATATATTGTGAAGCTGCTGTAAGAATGCCTATTTCCTTAAATTTTTCTCGAAGGGAATCAAAGACGTAATCAAAAGACGTTTGAGAATTCGTTTTAAATCACGTTCCGTCGTTTAAATAATTTTCGGCTTTACACAGGCGTGGTGGGCGCGTCTCCGGAGAGCGAGCTGGTGCTGCGCGCGGCCGTGAACGCCGCGCTGCGGGGCCGCGCCGCCGCCGCCGCCGCCGACGCGCCCGCCGAGCCCGGCGAGCCGCTGGGCGCGCCGCGCCGCGTGTGCGAGCAGGCGCGCGCCGGCGTCGCGCTCAGCGTGGGCGACGCGCGCGGCGCGGACGCGGCGGCGCGCGCCGGCCTCGCGCTGCTGCTGGTCGCGCCCGCGCCGCGCCGCCGCGCGCCCTCCGCGCTCGAGCTGCTGCCGCGGCCCGACGTGCTGGCGCGCGCGTGCGAGGCGCTGTGCGCGGCCAAGGGCTGGACCAGCGCCGTGCTGCTGCACGAGGGCAGCGCGCGCGCGGCGCCGCTGCTGGCCCCCTCGCCCGAGCGGCTGGCGCTGCGCGCGCGCCGCCTGCCGCCGCCGCACGACGCGGACGCGCTGCGCAACCTGCTGCTGGTGCTGAAGCGCTGGGGCGCCACGCGCTTCGTGGTGTGGTGCGAGGCGGCGTGCGCGCTGCGCGTGCTGGACGCGGCGCAGCGCGCGGGGCTGCTGGGCGCGCGCCACTCGTTCCTGCTGCCCGCGCTCGACCTGCACACGCACGACCTACAGCCCTACAGCTACGGCGGCGCCAACATCACCGCGCTGCGGCTGTTCGACGCGGAGGCGGAGGGCGCGCGCGCCGCGGCGGCGGCGTGGGCCGAGGAGTACGCGGCGCTGCTGGCGCCGGCCGCGGACGCGGAGCGCGTGGCGCGCATGGCGGCGAGCCCGCCCACGGCGGTGCTGCTGGCGCACGACGCGGCGCGCGTGGCGGCGCAGGCGGCCGCGCACCTGCGGCTGCCCGACATGCCGGCCGGCGACTGCGCGCGCGGCGCCGCGGCCTTCCACGCCGACTCGCTGCTCAACTACATCCGCTCGGAGGAGTGGGGCGGCGCGACGGGCGCGCTTAGCTGGGCGGCGGGCGGCGCGCGGCGCGCGGCCACGCTGCACGCGGCCGAGCTGCGGCGCGGCGGGCGGCTGGCGGCGGCGGCGGCGTGGAGCGCGCGCGGCGGCCTGCTGTGGACCGCGCGCCCGCACCCCGCGCCGCCGCCCGACGACGACATGACCAACCGCACCTTCGTCGTGCTCATCGCGAAGGTAGGCGCGCAGCACCGCACCGCACCGCACCGCACCGCACCGCACCGCACCGCCGCAGGCCGCGCGTCAACTGCGCTTCCTGTTTCAGAACGACCCGTACGTGATGCGGCAGATGTCGGCTAAGCGCCTGTCCGGCAACGCGCGCTACGAGGGTGGGTGAGCGGGTCGGCGGGGCGGCGGGCGAGGGAGGGGGGGGGCGCGCTCGGCTGCCGCTGACCGGTGCTCTGCCCGCAGGGTTCTGCATCGAGCTGATCCAGCAGCTGAGCGAAGCGCTGGGCTTCAACTACACGTTTGTGGAGCAGCCGGACGGCGACTACGGCTCGCGCGACCCCGACACCAAGCAGTGGAGCGGCATGATCCGTCGCCTCATGGACGACGAGGTCTGCCCGCACCCCCCGCGCGCCCCCGCGCCCCCCGCACCCCCGCACCGCCCACTCACGATCCCCGCTTGGTCGCAGAACGCCCACTTCGCGATCACGGACCTGACGATGACGGCGGAGCGCGAGGAGGTGGTGGACTTCACGACGCCCTTCATGAACCTCGGCATCGGCATCCTGTTCCGCAAGCCGTCCAAGCCCGAGCCCGCGCTGCTGGCCTTCCTGCTGCCCTTCTCCAACGGGGTGAGTCGCGCTGCCTCACGGACCACGGTGCTGTTGGCGTCAGGGAAATAGTGCGATGGGGTTTCATTAACTGTTTACTACTTAGTTTAATATGTATTTCTTCATTTTTAATCGAAAGCTCAAATACCAAGTTTTATGGATATAACTTGAAAAATGACGGACTTTCATACAAACTTTCACCCCCTCGTTTAACTCCCTGTGTCTATGTCGCTACATGGTGTGCGTGTGCGGCAGGTGTGGCTGTGTCTATGTCGCTACATGGTGTGCGTGTGCGGCAGGTGTGGCTGTGTCTATGTCGCTACATGGTGTGCGTGTGCGGCAGGTGTGGCTGTGTCTATGTCGCTACATGGTGTGCGTGTGCGGCAGGTGTGGCTGTGTCTATGTCGCTACATGGTGTGCGTGTGCGGCAGGTATGGCTGTGTCTATGTCGCTACATGGTGTGCGTGTGCGGCAGGTATGGCTGTGTCTATGTCGCTACATGGTGTGCGTGTGCGGCAGGTGTGGCTGTGCCTGGGGCTGGCGTACGTGGGCACGTCGCTGGTGCTGTACGCGGTGGGGCGGCTGTGTCTATGTCGCTACATGGTGTGCGTGTGCGGCAGGTGTGGCTGTGTCTATGTCGCTACATGGTGTGCGTGTGCGGCAGGTGTGGCTGTGTCTATGTCGCTACATGGTGTGCGTGTGCGGCAGGTGTGGCTGTGTCTATGTCGCTACATGGTGTGCGTGTGCGGCAGGTGTGGCTGTGTCTATGTCGCTACATGGTGTGCGTGTGCGGCAGGTGTGGCTGTGTCTATGTCGCTACATGGTGTGCGTGTGCGGCAGGTGTGGCTGTGTCTATGTCGCTACATGGTGTGCGAGTGCGGCAGATGTGGCTGTGTCTATGTCGCTACATGGTGTGCGTGTGCGGCAGGTGTGGCTGTGTCTATGCCGCTACATGGTGTGCGTGTGCGGCAGGTGTGGCTGTGCCTGGGGCTGGCGTACGTGGGCACGTCGCTGGTGCTGTACGTGGTGGGGCGGCTGTGTCTATGTCGCTACATGGTGTGCGTGTGCGGCAGGTGTGGCTGTGTCTATGTCGCTACATGGTGTGCGTGTGCGGCAGGTGTGGCTGTGTCTATGTCGCTACATGGTGTGCGTGTGCGGCAGGTGTGGCTGTGTCTATGTCGCTACATGGTGTGCGTGTGCGGCAGGTGTGGCTGTGCCTGGGTCTAGCGTACGTGGGCACGTCGCTGGTGCTGTACGCGGTGGGGCGGCTGTGTCTATGTCGCTACATGGTGTGCGTGTGCGGCAGGTGTGGCTGTGTCTATGTCGCTACATGGTGTGCGTGTGCGGCAGGTGTGGCTGTGTCTATGTCGCTACATGGTGTGCGTGTGCGGCAGGTGTGGCTGTGTCTATGTCGCTACATGGTGTGCGTGTGCGGCAGGTGTGGCTGTGCCTGGGGCTGGCGTACGTGGGCACGTCGCTGGTGCTGTACGCGGTGGGGCGGCTGTGTCTATGTCGCTACATGGTGTGCGTGTGCGGCAGGTGTGGCTGTGTCTATGTCGCTACATGGTGTGCGTGTGCGGCAGGTGTGGCTGTGTCTATGTCGCTACATGGTGTGCGTGTGCGGCAGGTGTGGCTGTGTCTATGTCGCTACATGGTGTGCGTGTGCGGCAGGTGTGGCTGTGCCTGGGGCTGGCGTACGTGGGCACGTCGCTGGTGCTGTACGCGGTGGGGCGGCTGTGTCTATGTCGCTACATGGTGTGCGTGTGCGGCAGGTGTGGCTGTGTCTATGTCGCTACATGGTGTGCGTGTGCGGCAGGTGTGGCTGTGTCTATGTCGCTACATGGTGTGCGTGTGCGGCAGGTGCGGCTGTGTCTATGTCGCTACATGGTGTGCGTGTGCGGCAGGTGTGGCTGTGCCTGGGGCTGGCGTACGTGGGCACGTCGCTGGTGCTGTACGCGGTGGGGCGGCTGTGTCTATGTCGCTACATGGTGTGCGTGTGCGGCAGGTGTGGCTGTGTCTATGTCGCTACATGGTGTGCGTGTGCGGCAGGTGTGGCTGTGTCTATGTCGCTACATGGTGTGCGTGTGCGGCAGGTGTGGCTGTGTCTATGTCGCTACATGGTGTGCGTGTGCGGCAGGTGTGGCTGTGTCTATGTCGCTACATGGTGTGCGTGTGCGGCAGGTGCGGCTGTGTCTATGTCGCTACATGGTGTGCGTGTGCGGCAGGTGTGGCTGTGTCTATGTCGCTACATGGTGTGCGTGTGCGGCAGGTGCGGCTGTGTCTATGTCGCTACATGATGTGCGTATGCGGCAGGTGTGGCTGTGCCTGGGGCTGGCGTATTTGGGCACGTCGCTGGTGCTGTACGCGGTGGGGCGGCTGTGTCTATGTCGCTACATGGTGTGCGTGTGCGGCAGGTGTGGCTTTGTCTATGTCGCTACATGGTGTGCGTGTGCGGCAGGTGTGGCTGTGCCTGGGGCTGGCGTACGTGGGCACGTCGCTGGTGCTGTACGCGGTGGGGCGGCTGTGTCTATGTCGCTACATGGTGTGCGTGTGCGGCAGGTGTGGCTGTGTCTATGTCGCTACATGGTGTGCGTGTGCGGCAGGTGTGGCTGTGTCTATGTCGCTACATGGTGTGCGTGTGCGGCAGGTGTGGCTGTGTCTATGTCGCTACATGGTGTGCGTGTGCGGCAGGTGTGGCTGTGCCTGGGGCTGGCGTACGTGGGCACGTCGCTGGTGCTGTACGTGGTGGGGCGGCTGTGTCTATGTCGCTACATGGTGTGCGTGTGCAGCAGGTGTGGCTGTGTCTATGTCGCTACATGGTGTGCGTGTGCGGCAGGTGTGGCTGTGTCTATGTCGCTACATGGTGTGCGTGTGCGGCAGGTGTGGCTGTGTCTATGTCGCTACATGGTGTGCGTGTGCGGCAGGTGTGGCTGTGCCTGGGGCTGGCGTACGTGGGCACGTCGCTGGTGCTGTACGCGGTGGGGCGGCTGTGTCTATGTCGCTACATGGTGTGCGTGTGCGGCAGGTGTGGCTGTGTCTATGTCGCTACATGGTGTGCGTGTGCGGCAGGTGTGGCTGTGTCTATGTCGCTACATGGTGTGCGTGTGCGGCAGGTGTGGCTGTGCCTGGGGCTGGCGTACGTGGGCACGTCGCTGGTGCTGTACGTGGTGGGGCGGCTGTGCCCCGAGGAGTGGCAGAACCCCCACCCGTGCGTGGAGGAGCCCGCCGCGCTGCAGAACCAGTTCACGCTCGGCAACGCGCTGTGGTTCAACCTGGGCGCCGTGCTGCAGCAGGGCTCGGAGGTGGCGCCCGTGGCGTACGGCAGCCGCGCCGTGGCCAGCGTGTGGTGGATGTTCGCGCTCGTCATCACCAGCTCCTACACCGCCAACCTGGCCACGCTGCTGTCCACCAAGACGCCCAGCGAGATCATCAAGGGCGTGCGCGACCTGGCCGACGGCGACAAGGGCATCCGCTACGGCGCCAAGATCAACGGCTCCACCTACAAGTTCTTTGAGGTCAGCCGCCGCTCGCGGGCTCGGGGCGGCCGCACCGGCCCGCACCGGCTCCGCTGAAGAGCCGGCGAAAGACTCAGCTGTTACACTCTGCAATTTGGAAATTGATAAATTATGCAATAGCCTCAACTCAAAAAATTCTTTTCAAAGAACCGACTTTTAACGCCACTACAAAGTATAAAAATAATTTTAGTTTGTCCACGTTTGTTGAAGTCGGGCGGGCCTAAATAAAAACTATGAAACAGATGCGCGACGCTCGCCTTGTGATAACAAAATTGAGAGACTCCTTTGTAGAAGTCGAGCGAGCATCGCGAGTCGATTTCATAGTTTCTATTTAGGCCCGCCCGACTTCAACAACCGTGGACAAACTAAAATTATTTTTATACTTTGTATAGGCGTTAGAAGTCGGTTCTTTGAAAAGAATTTTTATTCTAAGCTTTTAAGTCCGACTTGCACCAAACTTCTTAATCATGTTTAGTTAAATTTTGTAATGCTGTCACTTTCTGACAATACTATTTCAGAGTGGACAGGTATAGAAAATTTAACTAAACATGATTAAGCAGTTTGGTGCAAGTCGGCCTAAGTGTAGTATATTCATAAGATCAAATAGTTCACAATAGCAATTTCTTAGGTCTCAAGGCTTTTAAGATTCCCCACCAATAATTGTACGGGATCCTCCCAACTCCAAATCTCCTCTTAGATAGGTACGTACAAAGAATAAATTTTAAAGCCTTGTTTAGCATTTGATCAAGGGAACATGGAAGCATTTGGGGGCCCCCTGGACCAGAGGCCCGGGGCGGGCAGCCCCTTCCGCCCCCGCCCTACTGGACCTAGAGCTCCATGATCTAGTCTATACTTGTTACCTTAAACACACACACGTGTTGAACGAACACAAAGTGTATGCGTAGGTGACGTGAAGTCGCGGGGTTCATCTACTCTGTTGGGTGTCCCACAGGGCTCTATCCTGGGTCCTTTTCTATTTTTGGTGTATATTAATGACTTACCATATCATGTCCGCGATGCTTGCAATATTGTGTTGTTTGCAGATGATACATCTCTAATATTCAAAACTGACAGAAACAAAGTAAATTTTGACGATGTAAACAATACCTTATCTCAGATATCGCGTTGGTTTACTGTTAATAATTTGCTCTTGAACGCTAAAAAAACTAAGTGTTTAGAATTTATTGTATAAATGTTAAGAAAATTGACAAAACAATAAAAATAAACGGGGAAAACCTTATAATTGAGAACTCCACAGTTTTTCTGGGGGTGACCTTGGATAGTAAGCTTCAGTGGGACGCTCACATAGAGACATCAGCGGGTAAACTCAGCTCAGCTGCCTATGCTGTCAGAAAAATCAGACAGTTTACCGATGTAGACACGGCTAGGCTGGTCTACTTTGCCTACTTCCATAGTGTAAATGTCCTATGGAATCTTATTGTGGGGCGGAGCAGCTCATATTGAAACTATTTTTATATTACAGAAAAGAGCCATTCGATTTATCTATAAACTCGGTTCGCGCGTATCTCTTCGTGAAAAGTTTAAAGAGATTGGTATTCTTACGGTAGCTTCACAGTACATTTATAATAATATAGTCTTTGTGAGACAAAATATTCATCTGCATAAACAAAGAGGCAATACACACAATCGACTCATTAGAAATCGTCATAAACTAGAAATTCCATCATGTCGCCTGCGCAAAGTGCAAAAATCCTTTGTGGGGTTGAGCGTACGCTTATATAATATGATTCCGAAGGAATTGCTAGATTTGCCACTGCACAAATTTAAACAATGCGTAAAAACTCACTTACTGAGTCGCGCTTATTACAAAGTAAATGACTTTCTTAATGACAAAGTTGCATGGGATCTTAAAATTAGTGTTTGAATAATATTATTCAATTCGATGCTTTGATACGGGTAGACTTAGTATGTCACGCTCTCTTTAAGCATTTCTGTGGTGGTGTCGTGTGGTGCGGGTTGTTACGTTCCCTCAAATATGGTCGAGCGAAGCAATGGCTGGATCATGCGTCATGCTCGTGAACGGGTGCCGCCGGCGGGAATGGGGCTGCTTTCTGTCTGCCCGTCTTTGACATGAATTGAATTGTAGTACGTTTTGTGGAAATGTCATATTCTATTCTAACAAATATGCACGGGTTAAATCAGCTTGCCATCCAGCTGCCCACAAGATAGTATAAAAACTTATTACAATGTAATAGCTACTTATTAATATTGTAAAATGATTATTTTGAAAAGAGCAACTGCTGAGTTTCTTGCCGGCTCTTCTCAGCAGAATCCGCTTTCCGAACCGGTGGTAGAATCTTGACGTGTCATAAGAGCCACAGGTTGGCCTACATGAAATAAATAATTTTGAATTTTGAATTTGAATTTGAATTAAAAATATCAATTCGTAATCGACATTTCCTAAATCCCCATAGTTTTAGGTAGGCTGTACATTGCAGCATCAGGATTGAGGAGCTAGGACCTGGAGCTCCATGATGTAGTACATACTTGTTACCTACAATATCAATTCGTTATTGACATTTTCTAAATCTCCATAGTTTAGGTGGACAATACCTCTGCAGCATCAGGCTTGAAGAGTTGAAGGTGAAAATTGTGTGGGACCATTGCGCAAATATCCTCTGTAGATTAAAAAAATCGGCCAAGTGCGAGTCGGGCCTCGCTCTTTTAGGGTTCCGTAAAAAAAATTAAAAAATTTCCATGTACCCATGGAAATATTTTAATTTAATTTTTTTAATTTAATTTAATTTTTATTATTTTTTGTTATAGCGGCAATAGAAATACACAATATGTGAAAATTTCATCTGTCTAACTATTACGGTTCACGAGATACAGCCCGCTGACAGACGGACGGACGGACGGACGGACAGCGTAGGCTTAGTAATAGGGTCCCGTTGGTACCCTTTGGGTACGGAACCCTAAAAATCACGCGAATTGGTTCAGAAATCCCGGGGAAATCAGTGGACATACTTACATAGGAAAAAAAAAGATGTATACCGGCCGAATTGAGGACCTATTTGGAAGTCGGTTAATAAATGAGGAGTGTCTGATCAAAAACCAATACTTCCATTCTAAGGGACGATTTCACCAACGGAAGTCTTATCCGAGCGTAAAAATATTTTGAGAGTATTTTCAATACAAAAACTGTCGAACGCCCGATTTATTCCACCGAAGTTGGTGAAATCGGTACTAAGTTACTGAAAAAGCCAAGTTAAATGTGGAGCTTTAATTTATCATAATAATATGTAGTAATCTGCTTTTTGTGTACTGTTCAAATTGAAGAAGTTATATTTTTAAATAGCAAACATTGTTGTAGTAGAAAAAACAAGAAATTGTATCATGCATCGATAGATTTACCTTTAACATAAAACCTGAAATGTATGTCCAAAAAGAAGATCATTTTAATGAGTTCTTCAGCGAAAATCATGTTAAAACTGTGTTTCAAAGAATCACCCTTATGAATTTATATTTTTACAATGTTGTTTGTTATTATACTTAATTAAATATCAGGATTATCTTGAGAACTTGGCACCCATTTAGATCTCAATTCTTTTTTCGGCGAAGTCGCCAACAACCCATATTCTTCATATTGAACTTGGCTGTCATTTTAACATTCATGTTTTTGATGGGACAAAATCTACAATTTTTATAATATGATAAATTATACGAGTACGTACTACGTTAATTGTTCTTGTTTAGAATGTCAATAATTCGATCCAGTTGCATGGACCGTAGTCACTGGTCACGACGGGCCTGCGGTGCTGCGAGACGTCGTCGTATGTACTCGTATAATATATCATAATTATTACATGTCATTAAACCACGAAATAAGTCTAAAATCTACTCGTATAATCCTGTAGGAAACAAAAAATATAGCCCGTTGTATTGTAACGTTGCAGCAATCCAGCGACCCGCTGTACCAGAAGATGTACCAGCAGATGAAGCAGCAGAGGATGCCGCGCTCCAACCCCGAAGGCTTAAAGATGTAGGTGAAACCTACATCTTTATCGAGCTTTAATCTTCTTCTTCTTCTTTATCAACCTATAGACGTCCACTGCTGGACAAAGGTCTCCTGCATGGACTTCCACAGGCTTCGGTCGTGCGCTGCTTGAATCCAGCGGCTCCCTGCGACTCGTTTGATGTCGTCGGTCCATCTGGTGGGGGCCTGCCAACACTGCGTTTCCCGGTGCGGGGTCGCCACTCTAACACCTTGGGACGCCAACGACCATCAGCTCTTCGAACTATGTGCCCCGCCCATTTCCACTTCAGTTTCACGACACGCTGAGCTATGTCGGTGACTTTGGTTCTCCTACGAATCTCCTCATTTCTGATTTGATCTCGCAGGGATATACCGAGCATAGCTCTCTCCATCGCTCGCTGGGTGACCCTGAGCCTTCTTATGAGGCCCATAGTTAGCGACCATGTCTCGGATCCGTAAGTCATCACTGGCAACACGCACTGTTCGAAGACTTTAGTCTTCAGGCACTGAGGGATTTTGGACGAGAAGACATCTCGGAGCTTCCCGAACGCTGCCCAGCCGAGTTGGATTCGGCGGTTATTAATCTCTTTCTCGAAATTGGACATACCTAGCTGGACTGTATGTCCCAGGTATATATACTCGTCTACAATTTCGAGCGCAGAGTTCTCAACGATTACTGGGTGAAGCGGAGCATGAGCATTAGACATGATTTTCGTCTTGCTCATGTTCATTTTCAGGCCCACCTGTTGAGAAACCCTGCTGAGATCATTGAGCATTGTATTGAGATCTCTCAGAGTCTCTGCCATTACTACTATGTCATCGGCAAATCGCAGGTGAGTGATGTACTCGCCGTTTATGTTGATGCCAAGTCCGTTCCAATCCAGAAGCTTAAAGACGTCCTCCAACGCAGCGGTAAATAGCTTCGGGGAGATTACATCTCCCTGTCGCACTCCACGCTGCAAGTGGATTGGTCTCGTAGTCTGGTCCTGTATACGTACTGACATGGTGGCGTTTTCGTACAAGCACTTCAACACTTGGATATACCGGTAGTCAATCCGGCATCTCTGCAGCGACCTCAATACAGCCCAAGTTTCCACCGAATCAAAGGCTTTCTCATAGTCCACAAACGCTAAGCAAAATGGCCGGTTATACTCTTCCGTCTTTTGTATAACCTGCCGCAGCGTATGAATGTGATCTATGGTACCAAAGCCTTTTCGGAATCCGGCTTGTTCGGGAGGCTGGAAGTCGTCAAACCTACGAGCGAGACGATTCGTAATGACTCTCGAGAACAACTTGTAAACATGACTCAGCAGCGAGATGGGTCTATAATTCTTCAGCAAGGTATTATCACCCTTTTTGAAGAACAGGACCACCACGCTCCTGTGCCATGCTTCCGGCGTTATACCCTCGTGAATGACGGAATTGAATGACGAGCTTTAATAGTGCAGGGAAAATGAACGTTTTACCTTGCAGAAGGATAGAAGTAATAAGCAAGTTACCATGTGAAATTGAATTATTCTTTCCTTTGGGAAATTTTTCCATGACCTATAAATCTTCTATATTTAGAAAGAAAATGTACATTTCCCATGGACTATATTTTACTCGTGAGATACAACTAGGTGTATAGAGCCTTGTAGCTTCATCTAAAAGCTATTCGGTAGAGCTATAAGGCTCTACAGTGGTGACTCCGACGTGATATGAACACATTATGACGTGATATGAAGAAAAAAAATTGGTTGTCTGTAAAGTCGGTTTACGGACGATAGTTTCACGTGATAACGTCTAGAAAGTAGAAACACTGACGATGACTGGCGGGCGGCGGCGCGGTAACAAGCCAACGCTTGGGCCGATCGGGCCTCTCTATCGCTTGTTCCGCGCTCTCGCTTGCACACTCAGGCTCAGGCGGAACGTGACACTTTTTCGTGCGTGCAGCCGGTGTTAATCGATTCATAAGACGTTATCACGTCAAAAATCATCCGTCCCGTCCTCCGATCTACATGACGAAAGTACGTTACACAATTGAAACTGCCCGCTCTCTGCCATCTCTCCGTCGCTGTCCGCAGGGTGCGGGAGGGCAACTACGCGTACTTCGCGGAGTCCACGACCATCGAGTACACGATGGAGCGCAACTGCGACGTCACCAGCGTGAGTACCGCCGCCGCCCCGCTCCCCGCCCCGCTCCCCGCCCCCACCCGGTGAACTGTGCATTCATCTGACTGTCGCCTTGCAGGTCGGAGACCCCCTGGATAGCAAAGGCTACGGCATCGCAATGAAGAAAAGTACGTCCCATTCTCTGTTTATATACCTACTCCATTAAAACTTAACGGCTGATCTCTCGGGCCCCAGCGAGAGCCCTGTAGGTCCGTCGCGCGTCGTCGCTGACGCGTCGTGTGTGTGTGTGTGCGGCAGACTCGACGTACCGGCACGCGCTGAACCTGGCGCTGCTGCGGCTGCAGGAGGAGGGCGTGCTGCGCGACATGAAGCGGCGCTGGTGGAAGGAGATGCACGGCGGCGGCGCGTGCCAGGAGCCCGACGAGCAGAACGCGCAGAAGCTGTCCATGCCCAACTTCTGGGGGCTGTTCCTGGTGCTGGCGGTGGGCTGCGCGCTGGGCGTGCTGCTGGCGCTGGCGGACCTGGCGCGGCACGCGTGGCGCCACCCGCGCGAGCCCGCCTCCTTCGCCGCCAGCCTGCTGGCCGAGCTGCGCTTCGTGTTCCGCTTCGAGCGCTCCGCCAAGCCCGTGCGCGGCCCGCTCGCGCCGCCGCCCGCCGGCGCCTCGCCCGCCGCGCGCTCCGAGCTGTGCGAGCTGACGCCGCCCGACGAGCGCCCGCCGTCGGCGCGCTCGCGCCGCCCCAGCGCGCGCCGCCGCAGCTCCATGCACGCCGCCAGCGTGCGCCTCGCGCGCCACGCCGCCTCGCCGCGCCGCCTGTCGTCGCCGGCGCCGCGCTGAGCGTGCGCCTCGCGCGCCACGCCGCCTCGCCGCGCCGCCTGTCGTCGCCGGCGCCGCGCTGAGCTTGCGTCGCGTGCGCCTCGCGCGCCACACCAGGCCGCCTCGCGTGCCACACCACGTCGCCTCGCGCGCCACACCACGTCGCCTCGCGTGCCACACCACGTCGCCTCGCGCGCCACACCAGGCCGCCTCGCGTGCCACACCACGCCGCCTCGCGTACCACGCCGCGCCTCCTTGCCGCGCCGCCTGTCGTTTCAACAAAGTTTGAAATCATTACAAACTATAATATTATTAAACAAGATATTAAATTATATTAAGTATATATTTTTTAAACATTTGGGCAGCATTTTTTACTAGTAAACGTGTAATGGGTCTAATTTAAATTTGAAAATGAAATAAAAATAATTTTAAATTAACTGTAAATGAAAATGGTACATTCTTCTTTTTAGTTTTTAATTTTAGTACCTATTAATTAATTTACTAATTTAGATGTAAGTTGTAAGTAGGTAGGTACATTCTTTCAGCTTTTTAAATTAACGCTTACAGAACTAGAACTCGCCACTTAAAGTCACCTCTCCACTACTTTTGGAACGTGGTGGCTGTCCACACGCATGCTCTCACCTCTGCTTTCAAACTGGAACTAAAACTCTAATATTTACTAGCGTCACTGTGAGCGAAGCGAAGATAATATGTGACGCCGTCACATATCTTTGCGTCTAAGTTGTAGATACTGAAAAATGAATCCCACCCGTTGCACTATTGTCGTACCCACTCCTAACACAAGCTTTCCGCTTATTTGGAGGGGAGAGGAGGATATTAGTCAACTTCAATTTGACTGATATTCTTTATTAAAAAATTATTTTTTATACATTATAGGCACACGCTTGACCACGGAACGCGCTTGCCTAGAAGATGCCTATTCACCCTTGGTTTAAAGAAACCCAAATTGTAGGTACGTGTCAGGAAACACAGATCTCGGAAGAGCGTTCCAGACCCTAGCCGTGCGAATCAGAAATGAAGACTTGAACCGCTTCGTGCGCGTGGATGGTATATCAACGATATAGGGATGGAAGCCCTGCCGATGTCTTTCAGTGCGGTGGTAAAAAGGTGAAGAGGGGACAAGGTCGAAGAGCTCCTGAGCACACTCACCGAAATATATCCTATATAAAACACCGATAAGCCGGCCACTTTTCGGCGGTGATCGAGGCTCTGAAGTTTGGCTAAGAGTGGTGAGTCCTCGCCAATGAGTTTCCTAGCTCGACGATCTACAGCATCTAGTGCCGCAAGTTGGTACTTAGCGGTCATCGAAGAGGTGACTGCAGCACTCCATGCATGACCTGACCTGAATATAGCGTAAGCAATTGTTGTGGCGTGAAGTACCGCTTCACCTTATTAAGGATGTCAAGTTTTTTGGCGGCAGTCTTGGCCTTAGCTCCAATGGCTCTTCCAAAGTTTATGGTAGCCGAGATGTCGAGACCTAGGAGATCAATGTGGTCCGTGATAATAATAATAATTGAAAACAGTTTTTAAAAATATCGCTTTAGCAAGAAAAGGTTAGAATTATTTTGTTGGCTCGTACTTAATCACAAGAGCATTCCTATTTCATTTAAAAATGATGTCGTCTGGCCGGACACTGGTGGGGGCCGCTCAACTGGGCAAGTTACCCTACCTGCTGTGTTCTGTTAAGTTTTTCAGAAAAACAAATCTGCAGAAAATAATGAAGTTTATCGATAGATGTTTGAGTTGAAGTGAAGGATGCTAGAGTAGCTCTCTGGAGCTGCGCGTGACGTGACGGCGTCGCGCGGCGCGCAGGCGCGGCGGAGTATCGACGCGGCGGGCGGCGAGCGGGCAAGCGGGCAGTCGGGCGCCCGCCGCCGCCGCAGCACGAGCCCGCCATGGACGCGCCGCAGCAGCCCGCGCCGCCCGTGCGGCCCCTCGTGCGCCCCGACGAGTTCGGCGAAGTGGACACCTCCAGGTGGGTGCGCCGCCCGCCGCCCGCCCGGGCAGGGCTCCTCGCTGTTCACACTCGTTAGATAACAACCAGCCAACGAGCGACTTTAAGATGCAGCGCTACTTTTCTTTCTGTATAAAGTTAAAGTTAGGTTCACCTAAATCGCTGTGTTGCCGTCGACTGCGGCCGCGGCAGTGCTCGCTCGACGCTGACGCGACGGCACGACTCACGACACGACAGCGTCGTCGACGCGCTTCCTCCGGCCGGGCCCGGGCTGAGGGCTGTCGTGTTGCGTGGTTGTTACGACTCACGATCTCTGTAGCATTCAGACCGCGGTCAGACCAGGGACAGCAAAGTCTCAACTCGGCCAATAGGTACCAAAAAGCTGCAAGAGTATGAGTCTTGATATTTGATTATTGTTATACACAAAATGTTATAAGGCCCCATCTATCGATCCGAGTGCTGCTACAAGTTTTAAACGGGGTCAAGGGTCACTTAAAAAAAGTTTTTTTTAGAGAACATTTGACTATTGGTTTTTTTTAAAACAAATAACTCGTTAACATATCAGTGTTGCCGATTTCACCAAAGTTGAATAACGTTTAACCGCAGAGATATTTTGGCTCGATTTTCAATACAAAAACTGTCACTCGACGTTGGTGAAATCGGCACTAAGAGTCAGGAAGGACATCCACTAACTAAAGCGACCGACAACCCTCTCAACGAGTGCGGCTCCTCAAAGTTACTCTCCAGAGGCGGCCATACCCATTGCGAGGCTCCGGGCAGACCGTCTTCGCGAGGCCATTTGTCCTTCGTGAAAAGTATGTGATGCAAAAGTAGGTCTGATTGTTTGGTTTAGGTATTTATCATGATTGAGGAGAAATGCTAGTTATATAAACAAATATAACTTGAGTTTTAAAATATTTTGCATTGAAAGATTTACAAAATTAACAAATACAGAGATGATAAATTTTAAAATTGATGTTTGCGGCTTTTCCTAAGACTGAAATCTTCCTCGATTCCCCGAGCGACAGAGGAGCAGAACATTATGTCCCGACTCCCGAGCTGATCCGAGTGCTATCCGATAAAAAAACGTATATAACGGATATAACGGCTGCTATATTGTTTCAAAATTTAAACATTTCATCTACATTGCGGTGACTGTGGTATAATTATTAGGTATGTACTGAACTGTTCCTAATGTTAATTTTACAGTTAGCGGTTTCTGAATATAATACACAGCCTTACCTACAGTTGATGGTAGGAAAGGCTTTCAGTATAATACCTATATCAACTTATTGCCTTCTCAAAGTCAGGACACCGAGATGATTCCATTCCAGTCATCTGAATAATATGGCTGTAAACTGTAAAGTTACGAACGAATAGTTCACAAACATAACCGCTTTGCGTACCTACGTAAGAGGGAATACTTAAAGAAAAGAAAATATTTTTGTGACAGATGAAAAGTAATAGGTACCTAGATCTGGGGGTGTCCCCGCCGAGACGAGCCAAGCGAAGCGCAAGGGCGCTTCATCGTTTTTTGAACCCTCATAGCTTGAGTTTGGATTATACCAGATAAACAAAATTCTCGGCATATGATGACAATTTATTGTGGACTTATTAAACACATAAAGTTTCAATTGCATAGCTCTTATACTTACGATTTTATTGATATCTAAAAAACCCTGATTTCGTCACTGACTGACTCACTGATGATCACCAAAATTCTTAGGGTACTTCCTGAAGTCCTAGAAAGCTGAAATTTGTTATGTAAGCCAGTATCAGTATACAAACAACAAAAAATTCCGAAAACCTGGAAGTTTAACCCCCCAACCCTTTAAACTAGGTCTGAAAATCCTAAGATTTCCTAGGATCCTCCTCCTAATTATAAATAATAAACAAAATTAAATAATATTGTCATTTAAGCAACTTACAAAAAGAAGTGAATTCCCACCAAAAACATTTTCATGTAAAATGTTGTCGAGGCCATAATTATGGTCTTCTAACTCTACAAGCCCTAACTTCACAAACACCTTAGTCAAAATATGTGGCTTGGCCGTTTCGTTACTACAAGAAAAAGTAATGAACAGTGAATTTCTTCTAACGCCTAGATGTGAATGTAGCGAAAAACGGCCAAGGCACATATTTAGAATTTTTGACTATTTCTATTGTGTAGACTAGAGTGTGAAGTTAGGGCTTGTGGAGTTAGGGCGTGTAGAGTTCTGTGCCCCCTGTGATGAGGGACCTAGTCGATTTATACCCTTTTTGTGACTTACATAGAATTATCAGAAAAAAATTAGGACGTTTTTGGTCTAACTCACGTTCTTCTACCTACCTACTATAAGTAGTTTTGGAGATAATTTTGTGCAAAGTGATATAACTGGCAGGATTTTTGAAAAATTATCGTGAATATATTTCAAGTTGTAACCTCTCTAAGTAATTCCTTCACACATTATTTTTCGTGCTTCGTGGTATAAGTGCGATTAAGTATTTGAATGAATGAATGAATGAATGAAATTTTGTTCACAAAAATGCAGGTACAACATGATTGTAAACAGGAAATCGAGCCTTATACATTTAACCAGTACTGGTGTGTGAATATTTGTAATGTCAATTTAAGTATAAACAAAATGTCAATATTAAACAATTAATACATAATTTTAAAAGTTATTACATGTATTTATGTCCATTAAATTGTCAAAAATAATCGATAAAATAATAATCTACATATGGACACTGTACTTAATATTATCTATGTTCAATACATTGTACAATAGTAGTGCAATAATTATAGTTTAGGTACGAATTATTAATTAGAGATGCTGTGGTCTGTTAAATAATCATTAATATGGTACTTAATAATTTTTATTTAGTAATAATTTATAAATTTTATTTCTAAATACGGCCGTAGGCTTTCCTTTTAAACTATCAGGCAATTTATTAAATAATTTAATTGCCATGTAATACGCACTGTTAGAGAACAATTTAAGTTTTATTCGAGGTAAGCACATTTTGTCTTTTCGTTGGATTCTTCGGTTATTCTCGTATTTGGTAAGGTCGGGAAAGATAGTTTGATATTTTTTTACAAATAATAGCATTCGGTAGATGTATAAACTCGGTAAAGAGAGAATATTGAGTTTCTTGAATAAGGGTTTACAGCTATCCAAGAAATGCGCACCAGTCATAGCTCGAATAGGTACATGCTTTTTGTCTAATAAATACCTTATTGGCATCGACCGAATTACCCCACAGGATCAAACCATACTGTAGTAGTGATGACACATGACCATGGTATGCGAGTAAAGCTGTTTTCATGTTAGATGTTTGAGCGAGTCTCTTCAGGACATACGTAAATCGGTCTAATTTACTACATAATTTATCAGTGTGAGCCTTCCAATTGCAATGGTTATCCAATAAAAGACCAAGGAAAGACACCGTATCCACTTCTTCTATAGGCAACGAGTTAAATTCAATATTTAGAGTAGAAGGTAAACTATTGTAGGTCAGAAATTGAATGTATTTAGTCTTACTTATATTGAGTGATAGGTTGTTAGCGTTTAACCATTCACCAGTTTTATTCAGTGCATTATTCATGTCATTTTCAAGCAATCTTTTATCTTTGCATCTTACTGTGATTGTAGTGTCATCAGCAAATAAAATACATTCCTGATCAATGTTGTCGGGTAAGTCGTTAATATAAATCAAGAATAATAGCGGTCCAAGCACACTGCCCTGTGGTACACCGTATGGATTCTGGTACTTGTATGAACTGAGAAATCTGTCGCAGTTTGCATTATTAGTTTGTTGAATTTCAACACACTGTTTCCGCTGTTTCAGATAGCTTGTTAGCCATTCAAGCCCTTTCCCCCGAATTCCATATCGTTCCAACTTCTCAATCAATGTTTTATGGCAAACTAAGTCGAAGGCTTTTGTCATATCGAGGAATATCGATACAACAGACATTCTTTCATTTAAGCTTTCAGTTATAATTTTATTTAATGCAAAACAAGCTAGTGTTGTGTTACTGTTTTTTCTAAAGCCAAATTGCTCTGATTTTAGTATTTTATTATTATCTAAAAATACAGCTAGTTTATTTATTTTTTATTTTCACATTTTATTACTATTATTACACTATTATACACAACTATGCCAAATTTCATGTCGATAGCTTTAATATTTACTGAAATAATCGACTGTGATAGACGGACGGACGGAGAAAGTCTCACCATAAGGGTTCCATTTTTACCATTTTGGTTCGGAACCCTAAAAAGGTACTCAAGTATAATCTAATTGTTCTAACCGATAAGATCGCGAACTAGACTTTTTTAAATCGTGTATTTGCTCTCCTGTAAAGTGTTGACTTTTGATTTGTATCACTCAGCACAGGAGGCACAGAGTTAGATGCTTGTCTCTACATGAGATCTGATAACTTTTTGACAGTGCGAGCCATAATTATGGTCTCGGCAACATTTAACATGAAAATGTTTTCGGTGGGATATTATATGAGTCAAACCACACACAAAGTTGCCTACGCCAAAGGTTAAGTTACGTTAGAAGGGTAACCTAGATGGAACCCCAAAACCCCACGGTGTTCCTTCTCATAACTCTCAACAGGACCGTATCACGTTCGCGCAACCCAGCCTGCCGAGACAGACCCTCCTCTTAAACACAGAGTTCTACATTCATCACCCTATCTGAGGAACACCAGAAACGAAGTGTTCCTACCAGCCCGAGGAACTTACTCCCTCAGGCGACAGCCTGTAAGGTCCTCAGGATGAACATGGGGAGTCTGTCGACTCCCCATGTCTATCGCCTAGAGGCCCTGATCAAGGCGGGCGATCGTGAGCGGCACGCCTGCGCCCGACCCTTCTGCGACGGATAGGATGACAGTCCGCATTGTCCTCCCCCATCCGCTCAGCCGTCTCCTTCTGTGACATAACGTCCACGCAAAAGGACTCCACCGCCTTCCAAGACCTGTCACTGTCCACCATGGCTTTAACCATGGCGGGCAGGGAGAGGTCTCGCCCACTATCGTCACGAGCGTCTCGCGCATTTCCGCCCACGCTGGGCATTCTGCCAGAGTATGTTGCGCCGTGTCAACGGCACTGCCACACTCATGGCACTCCTCATTGGGTTTTCTACCTGCAGTCCTACAAAGGTACCTTCTGAATCCAGGTCCCAAGGAAGAGGCCCAGCCAAAGCGCAAGCTGCCTCGCAGGAAATGGTGCGATATCCCCTTATTGCTATCACCGCCATGATCCGTTGCGGTCTTGGCAGCAGGTGCCCCGTATAGAGCCATTGACCGCACCACCCCTGTTTACAGGCGGCGACAGCCGACACTTAGCCCACCCATATTTGGAAGTAGCCGG
The DNA here is from genome assembly GCA_029955525.1 of Oeneis ivallda. Classification (NCBI taxonomy): domain Eukaryota; kingdom Metazoa; phylum Arthropoda; class Insecta; order Lepidoptera; family Nymphalidae; genus Oeneis; species Oeneis ivallda. The sequence continues at coordinate 60,402 of JARPMR010000015.1, forward strand.
TCCCAGCACACCGGCATTGAATTGGCATTGCAACGAGTTTGGGGGCCAAGCGCCGGAAATGCTCCTCAAATTTCCAACGACTGTCGAGAACGAGTCCTAGGTACTTCATCGTTGACTCAACAGCGATGGAAACTCCGCTTACCACCAGGTCCTCTGTTGCTGTAGGTGCCCTTCTTATCGCATGAAAGCAAAGGGCCTCAGATTTATCGAGGGTAACCTGAAGCCCCAGCCGTCGGATCCGCGCTACGATTTGGGCCACTCCTGCCGTCGCTAAGATGAGAGTCTCCCTAAAGCTGCTGCCGCAAGCCGTCACTAGGGCATCGTCTGCGTAGCATTCTACGTAGGACGAAGATAGACTTCGATGGCTTTAAGGCGTGCCAAATACGCACAATTTACAAATACTAACCTAACCTAACTCTTTAAATCATCATCAATCATTATTAACAACCTATAAATGGCTCACTACTGAGCGCAGGCCTCCTCTCACTGAAGGGTTCCCTACACTCTTTAACTGTGGTGACTTAATTAAATATTTTTGTTTAGAATATCAAAATAGCATGACTTTAGTATATCTGTATTTGTAGGAAAATTACGAAAATGTTAATCTGGAAATAAGGGTGTCGGCAAGTAAAATAAACAACACTGATCTATGGTAACTTTGAAGTTATCTAGCTTTTCTGGATTATTTTCAGAGCAAATTGCCCAATTTCCCCTTACTAAATCTCACAAGGGACCTTGGCGCGTAACGTGGTGCGCGTGCCGTGTCGCAGGTACCCGGCGCCCAAGGAGGCGACGCACAAGGTGCGCGGCCGCGGCGACCTGCTGGAGCTGGTGTGCGGCGCGGGCACCGTGGACCCCGAGCTGCTCACCGTCAAGACGTTCTACTTCTTCTTCTACTCGGCGTTCGGCTCGCTGTTCCCGCTGATGGGCGTGTACTTCAAGCAGATGGGCATGAACGCCGGCCAGTGCGGCCTGCTCATCGGCACGCGCCCCTTCGTCGAGTTCCTGTCGGCGCCCTTCTGGGGCGGGCTGGCCGACCGCTGGCGCAAGGGCCGCACGCTGCTGCTGGCGTCGCTGGGCGCCTGGGTGGTGTTCACGCTGCCGCTGAGCTGGGTGCAGCCGGCGGCCGTGGCGTGCGTGGCGCCGCTCAACGACAGCGCCTACGAGCTGACGGCGCCGCACTACGACGACGACTGGCCCGCGCCGCCGCGCCACTTCCGCGGGCCCGCCGCCGGCCGCGCGGGCTCGCCGCTGCCCGTCAGCGACGCCGTCAACTACCGGCCCGAGGCCAACGGCGACTGGGTCACGCCGCTGCACTCCTACATCGTGTACAGCACGCCCGACATCCAGAAGACCTTCTTCCTGCTGCTGCTGCTCGTCGTCATCGGCGAGTTCTTCAGCGCGCCCGCCATCACGCTGGCCGACTCCGCCGTCATCACGCTGCTGGGCGAGGACGCCGACAGGTAGGCGCCGCCCGCCCGTCGACCCGGAAGTCGGTACCGTCTCTCGGTGCGATGTGCGCTGTACGATATGACCTGTCGCAGGTACGGCCACCAGCGCATGTTCGGCTCGCTGGGCTGGGGGCTGGCGATGTTCTTCGTGGGCATCGCGCTGGACCACAGCACGGCCTTCAGCACGCACCCGTGCGGCGGGCCGCAGCGCTTCGAGAAGAACTACACCATCTGCTTCGCGACGTTCTCCGTGCTCATGGGCGCCGCGCTCGTCACCGCCACGCAGGTGAGGGGGCGGGGGGGGGGGCGGGTGCCGCGCCACTGACGCCGACGCCGACGCCGACGCTGACGCGAGCTTGCGCGTTGCAGATCCGGTTCAAGTACGAGGCGGTGCCGGTGGAGAGCCCGGTGGCGCCGCCCGCGGAGCCCACGCATGAGGAGCGCCTGCAGCAGCAGTTGGCCGAGCAGCTGCAGCTGCCCGGGCTGGACACGGGCGCGCCCGCGCCGCGCGCGCCGCCGCTCGAGCACGCCAAGGTGTTCGCGCAGACGACGCGCGAGATGCCCGAGTGGGTGACGGTGCTGCGCCAGTTCCAGAGCGTCAAGGCGGCCTCGTTCCTGCTGGTCGCCTGGTTCATGGGCTTCGGCATCGGCCTCATCTTCACCTTCCTCTTCTGGCACCTGCAGGTGCTGTGACCGCTCGCTTTGGTGCCGATTCGCACTTTTTGTACTCTAAATTTTGAATGACTTTAATAATATTATGCTTTATATTACATTCAATTAATGGAGCAAGGCCAAACAATATAATCTTGAAATTCAAAATACAAACAAAAGTAGATATTGGCTGAATTTATGGCCTTTATGGCTGCATCAATGCATTTTAACCGGGATTTAATAGCGAGAGAATACCAGCCAATCTGAGGTAATAGCGATCCGTTACCCTGATGCAATTAATTTTAAAGGATACCACTGCCGGCCGATTCAGACAACATTTATTGTAAATCTTCTTCTTCATCAACTGACAGGCGTCCACTGCTGGACAAAGATCTCTTACATGGACCTCCACAGGCATCGATCGTGCGCCGCCTGAATTCAGCCGCCGGTTCCCTGAGACTGTTTGGTGTCGTCAGTTCACCTAGTGGGGGGTCTACCAACACTGCGCTTCTCGGTGTGGGGAAACCACCGACCTTGGGACCCCAACACAGGCTCAGGGTCACTCAGCGGGCGATGGAGAAAGCTGTGCTCGAAGTATCCCTGCAAGATCAAATCAGAAATGAGGAGATCCGTAGGGGACCCAAAGGCACCGACATAGAGTGGAAATATGCGGGACACATTGTTCGAAGAGCTGATGGAAGAATGATTGGAAGCTTGTAAATGGTTGAAAATTTAGAAATAAAAATTTCTTGTGGTACCTCCTTGTCTGAAGCTTCAAGGCTGCTACCTCCCGGAACTGTGAAGATGTAGCAATCGTTGGTCGAGAATTTACCTGCATATATTGTAAATACCAAAGTATAGGTTCATATATAATATTATACTTCATCAATGAACTCCAGGCACAATTCGATCAATATGCGGCAGGATAGTCGTGGGAAACTAGAAACTGGGAACTGCTGATTATGTATACTTTATAATGTTGGTCTCTCGTATAGCCCTCGTCACTGTACTCAGGGTCCTCGACTGTTGCAGTGGAGGCTGCACTCCGAAGCTGCTGTGAGGAATAAACAACTGCTGATACCGATTTGACATCGTACCTAGTTATCAAGCGGAAAGCCTTCGAGACCGAACACATTTATTTATATGATGTACCTATTTCTTGTTTCGCAATTCGCATAAATGTGTCGAAGTCAAACTCGCCCCATTTACTGACATAATAATATGACTACCAAAAATTACCTTTGTATTTAGTGATGTCGTTTGTATCTGTTTATCGGAAGTGTGTGTGTTACCACCGCCAGGACATCGGCGGGTCGCCCACGCTGTTCGGCGTGGCGTCCGTCATCAACCACATCTCCGAGATCTTCGCGTACTTCTTCAGCTTCAAGCTCATCACGCAGATGGGCCACGTGAAGGTGCGTGCGTGGCGGCGTGCGTGGTGGCGTGGTCACGCGACCACGCACGGCGCGGTAGGTAACCCAGGTGCGGGCGTGTGCAGGTGCTGTGCCTGGGGCTGGCCGGCAACGTGGTGCGCTTCCTGTACATCTCGTGGCTGACGTCGCCGTGGTGGGTGCTGCCGTTCGAGTTCGTGCAGGGCGTGACGCACGCCGCCGTGTGGGCCGCGTGCTGCTCGTACATCGCGCACGGCGCGCCGCCCACGCTGCGCTCGTCGGCGCAGGGCGTGCTGCAGGGGCTGCACCACGGGCTGGGGCGCGGCTGCGGCGCCGTGCTTGGCGGCATCGCCGTCGCGCGCTGGGGCACGACGCGCACCTTCGCCGGCTACGGGCTGCTGTGCGGCGTGGCGCTGGCCGCCTTCGCGTTCGTCAACTTCCGCGGCGGCGACGACGCGGCGGGCGCGGGCGTCGCCGTGGATGAGGAGGCGCGCGCCGTGGCCGAGGCGGGCGTGCTGGCGCCGCACGGCGTGCCCTCCAACCCGCTGCCGCGCGCGCTGTCCTCCACGCGCCTCGCCGACCTCGCGCACCACGACAACTACGGCGCGACGCAGGTGAGCGCCGTCCCCCTGTCGCTCCCAACCCCACCCCCCTACACCCGCACCGCCCCGCTGACGCGCGCGTGTGTTGCAGAGCTACGGCGGCGCCGACAGCTTGGCGGTGCCGGGCGCCGCGCCCGCGCCCGCGCCGCCCGCCAGCCCGCACAACCCCTTCCTGGCGGAGCGCGGCGCCGCGCCCGCCTTCAGATAAGCGTGCCGGCCGCCGACGCGACGGAGCTGTGCGCTCTTCCTGCTATGAACAGTATTAGTTGCCATTACGCTCCGACTACCGATTTGTTTTAACTTTAAAGCGCTCTCGATTGTGTGTAGCGCTTGTGGATGGAGGAGATATTATAGCCGTTCGAATTGAGGAGATATTAACTGCTCGGTAAAAAGGGACCGTGTGTACGGCACTTGTAGCTGATATAGAAGAACCTACGCAAGATATTTTTTTCGGTTTCCCGAAGAGATGCGATGGCCGGCGAGTGGCGGCGACTCCGCCTGAATTCGCCGGTCGCGGTTAAAAGCCTACTTACCTACCTTCATGCTACTTACACTTGTCAGGATGAAGTAGATAGGTATTACGGTTTAAGTTCTTAAACGTTGTCAGTTCTTAAAAGTTGTCAAATCGCAAAACACGTTTAATAGAATGATCCTATTAGATTGAGCCTATGTAGTTGATATTTTGTCTAAGCTTATTTGTACATAATAATAATACGAATTTGAAAAAACGGACCTTGTACTTCGGGACAATTCCCGGAATAGGATTTCGTTGGGGTTGGTTTGGTAGCAAAATGTCTTGGCTCTCGGATCGATAGGAACTTTGACATTTTGTGGAACAACAAATTATAATATTTAAGTATCATTTCCCAAAATTGAGACTTATTTGTTTTATTTTTATCTACTTACTAGCTGATGCCCGCGACTTCGCCCGCGTGGAATAGTTTTTAAAATCCCTCGGGAACTCTTTGATTTTCCGGGATGAAAATTAGCCTATAGCACTCTCAAGGTCCTCAACTATACTCATGCAAAAAATCACGTCGATCCGTAGCCCTGTTACGGCGTGATTGAAGGACAAAACAACAAACAAAAACACTTTCGCATTTATAATATTAGTAAGGATTTTGCTTAGATTTAGGATTGGTAGTCGCTTCACACACACTTCACACACTTCACACACTTCACACACTTCACACACTTCACACACTTCACACACTTCACACACTACCTACTACTAAGCTACCAATCCCAAAGCTATGCTATTTTGTTGTATGTATGTATATATGGCTTGTTCAAGTTAGGTTCAAGTACTTCGGCCAGGGGTCAGTGTGCAGTGGCCAGTGTTCGAGCCATGTTTAGTTTAAATTGTATTAAACGAGAAATAAAACCTAAATCATATTTCGTTTGAAATCACGTTGTAAACGTAATGTTAACATTCAGCCCGTATCTCAAACTCGCAGTCACGTTGTATTTGCTGCTATTTGTCGTTTTTGTAATGAGATACTTATTTCTAGATGTACCTGATTGGTGAATGTACCCTGCCTACTTACTACGAAATAAAGTGTTATTGTGTATATATCTATAATATTACGATGCAGATAGTATATGCAAAGACTTCTTTGATGGTAGGTATTGTATTCTATTTATTAAATAACAATGAGATATTCGAGAGCGGTCTGTAGGTCAAAGCTGAGGCGAGAACTTGAACTGCCGACCCACTTCATACTTTTTAAGTATAAGTTTTCGTTTACTCAAAAATTCACCTGTACACCTCTGTTCAGTTGAAGGTTTCGCCTCGGCCGGCCGCTCTCCGACGGCACCCTGTAATGTGTGCAGTTAGACCAGTAGATACCACGGGCGGGGCTCGCGCGGGTCGTGACACATTGACTGTCAGCAACCGTCAGTCTATCCGTCAGCATCCCCGCTCACCCTGGCGTCCTCGCTCGACGGTAACGAGGCACAGTGTGCGTGCGCCCGAGCACGTGTCACACGACGAGCGACAGTTGTGGTCACAAGAGTCACAAGTCACTGCGGTCTGTTCCACTCCCTGTGACCGCATCGACCGACCGCTCACCGACCGGCCCGGGGGAGAGTGACCGCATTGCACTACGCACGTGTATAAGCTCGCAAGTCTCAGGTCGCGATGTCATATCACGGCGGGAGGAGCGCGCGTTGCGGACAGCGCCCACCCCCCCTGCCGGACCCCCTCGCGCCGCAACGCGGGCTCCCCCGAGTATATTTTTGTTGACAATGTGTTAGACATTTAAACCACCATAGCTATAAATAATCATAGTATGTATACATTTGTTGTAATTGTAAAGTTACTCTTAGTGATGTGAACGCGGCACAGTTATATATTTTTGCACTGCGCCGGGCGGCGTGGCCCCGGTCCCGGTGCCCGTCCGGACCGGCGACGCCCCGACACCGCACCGGCACCGGACCGGCACCGGACCGGCCGCCGCGCCGCTGGCGACAAACGATCATCAATTTCAGACATATTATGATAATAAATGTTGACTATTCACTTGTTGGCAGATTTATTTACCTCTTCATAAAAGTGTGCTGTTAACCCTAGATTTTATTAGAATATAGAAACTTTAAAAAAAGGTATAGGTATACCTAACTATGTATCTAATAATTTCCATTAAAAACTTTATCAAGTGTAAATCAATTTAAAACACCCCCGACATGTGAATCTATGGTCAGACTATGTACTGTTTACCTGACATCCTGTTACCAGTTTGCTGCTCCATCAACAGATCCTACTCCTCAATCCTCGATCGTCATCTAACACCTCATCTCATTGAGACCATTCTAATGAGTCAAAACACACTACATATATGTATCTACTGTAAGTTGCTGAGGAGTTGGGTATCCCGCAGACTACTTGATGCTGCAGCATCAGCTCAAGGTTACCGTGACTTGGAAATAATCCGAAGTAACAGTAGATATGTTACGGTAAATGTGATAAATGTGATAAATATTAATAATTTTCGGTAATTATTAATAATTACCTCACCATTTGGTAAATTTGATAAATACTATGAATTTCATCACTTTTATCGGTTATTATTAATAATTCACTGTTGTCTTTGGTAAAAGTAATAAAACAAACGAGAACCAGTCTGACAACCCCTCTAGAACCCACCCGACTCCTTTCTCCAGCCACCTTTAACCTCACCAACAGTAAGGATTTTCGGGTGCAAGTATTTCCTACTTTGTCATTAAAAAAATAACAACAAAAGCTGTGATGAACCTAACTAACAGTAAGGATTTCCGGGTAAAAGCATTTCTGGGTGGTTATAAAAGTGGCCAACCGAGCCAAAAGTATGGATCTCCAGATGCAAGTATATACGGGTGGTCCTAATGGTGCCGCCCAAAGGCAATATTTTGATTCCTCGTACCTAGACCTATTAGAAACTACGAAACTTTACTTTATACTTTAGAAACTATTAGAACTATTTCCGATAGGGACCGAGCCACTGAGCATTAACTACATCATGGAGCTCTAGGTTATAGCTCCTCAATCCTGATGCTGCAGGGTACTGCCCACCCAAACTGCGGGGATTTAGGAATTGTCGATTACGAATTAATATTGTAGCCACTAAGCCTATATTATATCGTGGAGCTCTAGGTTATAGCTCCTCAATCCTGATGCAGCAAGGTACTGTCCACACAAACTGCGGGGACTTAGGAATTGTCGATTACGAATTTATATTGTAAGCACCAACCATAGACTGTCATGGAGCTCTATGTCATAGCTCCTCAATCCTGATGCTGCAGATTACTGCCCACCTAAATTCCGGGGATTTAGGAATTGTCGATATTGAATGGATATTGTAGGTACCAAGCATAGACTACATCATGGAGCTCCTCAATTCTGATGCTGCAGAGTACTGCTCACCTAAACTACGGGGCGAGAGCGCGCTCAACCAATCAGGTATTCTGCCTCTGTCCGCTGGCAGTGACTGACTTGTGATATTTTCCTAGCGACAGCTGAACATGGTATTTTAACATTGAACAATCGCATGTTACATCATAGGAATGTTCGAATAAAGAATGTTCTGATAATACAGAAAGTTCAGATTAATGTTAATGTGTGTTTTTGTATTGCCTGCTTTCAATTATGTATGCGAATAATAAATAAAAAATAATAAAGACCCTTGTTCAAATTATAAAGGCGAAAGTTTGTGTGTCTGTATGTTTGTTACTCTTTTACGCAAAAACTACTGAACGGATTTGGCTTAAATTTGGAATGGAGATAGGATCATACCCAGGATTAACACATAGGCTACAATTTATCCCGGAAAAGTAAAGAGCTCCCGCGGGAATCAAAAAACCTTAATCCACGCGGACGAAGTCGCGGGCATCGTCTAGTTAGAATATAATACTCGATTAAGTTTTAATACATATATTTAGTTCTAGGTAATAGAATAAAATAATGCATTTGTTTCAAAAATATCATGTATGTATTCGATCTTAAGTCACATCACCCGCCCCAAGCCCTATTAGACCATCGCGAGGGCCAAGTTTACGGCGATTTACCTATAAGCGAATGTTATTTTTAAAAATTTATTAAATTTACCAAGAGTAAGGTGTAATTATTAATAATCATCGAAAAAGTGAATAATTTATTACTTTTACCATCAATCTTGTTAATTATTAATAATGATCAGTAATTATTAATAATTTTCAATTAATCACATTTACCGTAACAGATACACCACATAAGACATATAAAATCAATCGCCTCTGTGAAAGTTTGTAAGACCCTTAAGAAATGAGCGGATGATCTTTAAACACCTGAACAGATCTTCATAAGTTATAGCTAAGATATGATCCATCTCGATCATGTTAGCTTTCAAACAGAAATAAACTGCCAATTGCGTGTCACTCAGAACTCAGACCACGCGCAGTGTAGGGTTCCGTATTTGTCCGTCACAATATTATGTGTGCCTCCTTAGAAGGGTGTACCTACATAATTGACCGAGCGAAACGAGGTCTCTGAGTCTACTTGAGTGAATTTGCACTTGTCCGTCCGTCCGCCTGTCAGAGCCTTATAACTTTTGAATTACTGAACGTAATTACTTCAAAGGAGAATGGGCGGTTTCGTCCCCAGTGGTGTATCAAGTTGTGATATATGATAAGATATAATATGAAAACTGATGGCCTTCAGCCGAATATTGCATAAAAAAATTATAAAAATCTTTATTTCAGGGGGGCTCTCATAGAAGTGAATGCGAAGTAAAATATTTTTTGTTGCCTTACATAGGCTTGCGATATATTTTTTTAAAGACAATTTTGAACAGTATAAATATATATTTTTTAAGCTATTGCATAGCTTTGAGCGCGGCGACCGAATCAAGAAATTCCGTAACGAAAATAAACCTAACACCGTCGTTTCAGTTCGGCAGACTTCGGCACGGTGTTTGTGTGCGTGCGACTAGAAAATGCTATGCAATAGCTTTTCCGCGGCAGTCCCCGAGTGCGACACGTATTTTTTTATTTTAGTCTTAAAATTGACGAAATGGGAGGCTTTCAAAGTGGAGATTTAATATGCTTGCTTGAAGACACTCTCTGGGAAAATCGGTTATGTATTTTCTAGCTGAACCTATTTTTTTCACTTATATCCTGTACTTGAACAACAAATACTAAAATTATATAAATATTATAAAGAAACGAAATTATTTAATTTTTAATGGGCATCAGTAATTTTCAACATAGCTTCACAATAATGTTAATAGATGGCGCTGTCACTACTATCCCATGGAACTAGGAATTACGACTACGTCTAGGTATCTATCCCAAAAATCAGTTTTGCGTCGACCATTATTATTTTTCAAGTACTAACAGGTTACATAATATAATAACATAATATTATTCAATTAAAATTATTCTTTTGTGTTTCGGCGCAAACGCCTTGTCTCGTTGTGATAGAAGTAGAGGAGCTACAATATTTGCTATTAATACAGAACAGGCGTTTCACAAACTATTTTACATAATCTATGTCCAATTTCATTCGTTTTCTCACCGTCAACGGATCAAGATTAAAGAAACTAATTTCTAAAGTTACTCTTTTATTTGCCCCATTGTATGCCTAAACATACATTTAGTTAAATATCAAACTTCAATAAACTATTAATTACCTACTACATTTTGTATATTTTCTATTCGTGTCGATAGATGACGATTTGTACAGATGCCCGTTTTCACTCGTTATTACATAATAATTCAATGTTTTCACTAACGTTCCTAACCTTTCCGGGCTACCTATGATTAAGTTAGGTGATGCTTTCTGTCAATTTCGTTATCACGAACCTGTAAGGGGCACCTAAAAGGACATTGGGACGGATGTTAGGACTTAGGGGTTACCTACGTAAAGAGACTCCTACTTAGGGGATGATTTAGGTATGTTTGGTGAAAACGGGCATAATAATTATGTCAGTTTTGTTCGTCATGTATCGATTGAATGAATAATTATGGGATACCGTTACCGCGAGGTCTCAGTTCGGGGCGAACCACTAGTATTATGTATGTAAGTTTTAATCATATTTTTTTTACATTTTAAATTAATAACATCACAAAGAAATAATGCGCCTAGTTATAAATATAGTAACGCTGCTTCTAACATCTAAGCATCTATTATGTGATTTACTATGAAATTACTTTTAAAAGTAAGTCGAATATTACCTACTTACTCGTTAACTTATGATATGCCTTCTTACCTGTGATAGTAAATTTTTCCTTCCGTACCCAAAGGGTGCCAACGGGACCCTATTACTAAGCCTCCGCTGTCCGTCCGTCTGTCAGCGGCCTGTATCTCGTAAACCGTAATAGATAGACAGTTGAAAGTGTATTTCTATAACAACAAATAATAAAAATTAAATTAAATTAAAAATAAAGGAGGCTCCCACCCATGGAATAGGAGTCGAATTATTTTATTTTTTTACCCCGGCATGTGGGGTGTCATTGTCTAGAGCTCATTAAGTGGAGTTCAAATATATATTCCTTTTTTTTTTAGCTACAAAAATGAAGAAATGGGGTGCCGTCAAATTTGTCGGTTTTAGACCAATTTTGTTAGCCGGGTCTATCTCAAAAACTAAACTAGTTAGGAATTTGAAATTTTGATATATTATGTTTACTATATAGTGTAGGTATTTAAACAACAAATATTGAAAACACCGATTTATAATGACGTTTTATAAGTTGTGACCAAAACAAACGAGCATTTTTTCCCTATATGCTAATTTAGTACTTTCTAAGATATCTAGATATGTATGTAGTTTTAAAAAAATGATTTGGTTATATGTACGGAACCCTAAAAGAGAGAGGCCCGACTCGCACTTGTCTGATTTTTTTTCCTTAAGTCCTACGGCAAAAGCATTTGTATACTTTTTGTAGAGCGTTAAATTTTCTACAATTTTGCCTAAACAAAACCGCAAATGATCTAACTTAAGGATTTAAGGTAGTTCCCCTCCAGGGCCCATAATTTTTTTCCCAATATAATAATTCCTTTTGTATTAATAGATATACCTATCATATCCATCAGGCCGATAGCACACTCCATGATCGCGTTTTTTTTTATACTTATACTTATATTTACTTATTCATTTTGTTTTATGTTAGTGTTATGGGTAATTTTATAGCCTGAAATAAACGAATTATTATTATTATATTATACGTCGCGGCCTGAATTAATTACTTATGCTCGTAAAACCTAGGCTGATTGCCTGGTCCTTATCCGGAATGGTGCTATAAAAATATATTCCAGCACCACTGAGCTTTGTGAATTCACGCATTGATCCGTCCGTGTAACAGACAATGATACCTTCGCTGGCGGATTCTTCATTCGATCCTATAGGTATGCACTCTATACTTCTTATCGTAGATGCGCAGTCTCCTAATGAGATCATTATTAATGATTATCATAGACAGTTTTCTAACTCAGTATGTCCTTTGTCCATGAAATTGCCCTTCCATCGTCTTGACAGTTTCATTCTATACCACTGTTCTAACTTAGACGTAGTCGTAATTCCTAGTTCCATGGTTCTAACGCTCTTCTTTTGGCCACCAAGTCCACAGATATAGAGCCAGAATTACCTCCAGTGCCGCGGATGGTGTTGTCCCAAAGTGTTGTTCGCACGGCACCCGAGACCATCAGTGTGGCCATCCTTCGTACTTTAGTTAGTTCTGGTAACGTATTTGAGTCGATAAGGATTAATACTGTATCTGTCTAAATAGATTTACAATTACTTACCGCATAGTACCTACATGACCATTTTTTAGAATTTAAAATCACAGTAAGCTTAGGATAGCTTTACCACAGGGTCACCAACGCTAAGTGCAGAAAAAGTAGTAGTAGAGTCTGTCAATAGAGGGCGCTAGAGGTAGCGATTTGAGATTTATTTCATGAAATTCAGCTTACTAGCGACAAGCGGCAATTATTTGAACTACATTGCAAGATGAAATTATGAATAGTTAGGTTAACAGATGGCGCTTTAAAAATTATAGATCAGAAGATTAACAGATGGCGCTTATTAAAAAATTGATATTTTATTTTATTTATTCATTTAATTTATATGTTTATTTTGGTTCTTTCACATGTATTATAATACTATTGGTACGTTTCAGAGTTATTTTTAAATTTCGTATTACCTAATCCCCTAACCACAGATATTATAACATCTATGTTTTGCCTGTGGTTTTACGATCCCCGTCGATGACAAAGCAATATTGCCAGTGTGACCACTTTTAGTAGATTTCATCTTTTATAGTAGATTTGAAGCAAATAAGACGATTATCTAGTAGGATATTTTAATGTCTGAGTAGAATTTAGTAGAATTAATGAGAAACACATCAGTAGGTTTTGCTATTAATTCGCTATCAAAGAATATTAGGCATCCATGTCCAAAAAGTTTTACTTAATTTTACAGTTGGCAACACTTGAAAGTGATTTGGGGGATTCCCTTATTATTGAATGAACGTTACTGTGGGCACAGACCTTATAATACTGACGTACTGTGGGCATAGCAAATTGAATTTAATTGTCCAATAGATAAATACAATTTTTATAAAATACCTAGGTCTTTCAATCATTTTTAAGTTGCTCCTATAATGACAACATAATAACAACAACATTTTTATTTAGTCGTTTGCATTCGCAGAATCATACATTTATGTATTTAAAATGCGACCTAGTATATTTCAGTAGATTTAGCAGTGTCTTTGGTAGATTCCCTCATTAAAAAGTGGTCACACTGAATATTCCCCAATGTCCATTCTCTTTGGTCTTTGAACTCGACCGCGCTTTTAACTACATAAAAGTTATAGTCGTTTTATTTTCAAAACAACAATATTGATAAGTAATTATTTGTGTTTAACCCTGTGACACAGTTTAACGAAATGCAAGAAACACACAAGCGTAATAAAGCGTATAAATACAAATGTTCATATTATAACTGCTCATCGGTAAATGGTGAAAAAACCATGTTTAAATTTCCATCGATGGACGCAAATCGTTTAAAAAAATGGCTGGAAAATAGCGGTAAGTAATTATTTTTCCACGACGTATATGCATTTATCATAACACTAACAGCACACATTAACTATTATAATATCTATGACCAATGACTATACAGTAATAGTCGGAGCGCGAGCGACGACCTATATAAATCTATGATTTAATGGTTTAAGTATATTAATAGATATCTCCCATAATTAAAATGCTTTCAGTGTACATTGCATTCCATATTACCTATATATCACAATATGCTATATTCTTATTACCCGACTGCAAGAAGGGTTATGTTTTTCGCGCAATTTCTTTATTACCTCGTAGGTATCTTCCAAACAGCTGGATGGATTTTGACGATTGAGGCATTGTTACGAGTAGATTCGTTTCAGCTACCCAAGTGTTCTTAGATAGGTTTTAAAAAAAAATATATCAATATGCTGGGTTTTTGGCGCCAAAATGTAAGTCATTCAAAAAAATATATTACATATCCAAACCTATCGAGTGGTGTATCAAAATGAAGGGAATTAAAAGGAGATTACAAGAATATGTATCATATATTTAAATGTACCTAATTAGGAACTTGGAGTCGGGTTTTTAAAATTTACAGACTTAAATGATTGCCATAGAATCTAGATCTTATATAATCTAGATCTTATAGTAGTAGAAACACATAAAGTAAGTATAACGTATCTATTGTTGCTAGCTGTAGAATGGTGTTTTTTTTCTACACTTGCTATATACCTAACTTTCCTCGCGTTTCATCATCAAACTTGAATTGCTTAAGGCCCGTGTATTTCTCAACGGCCTTGAGGGTCTGGGCGGAGCGAGATGTTCTCCCCGCGCCAATCACGCATCCCCTCGAATGATAAATTTAAAGTATAACCACAGACTTTATAATAACAAAACAGAATTTTTTCACTATGGCACAGTATAAGAATATAATATACCAGCTGATGCCCGCGACTTCGTCCGCGTGGAATAAGTTGTTTTATATATACAAGCTGTTGGTTAACTACCCTTACTTACCGAAACCCTTACGTTGGGGACGGTGTACAGATACATGAAAAAATATCATGAGACGTGTAGCTCATATCCTGGGGAAGTTATGAGGACTTCAAAAATTTACCATAAATGTTTACGTGCCATCCCTAATAGCTTGAAACAGCTGATTCAATAGCAATGAACTGGGAATGATAAAATATTCAGAATGAAAAATGTTAAAAAAACTCCTAAGATCCTAACTACTAGGATAGCCTAGTAGGTATGTGAAGTACTAGTTGCTATGCTATAGCTTTGCGATAAAATGTTCCAGAGGCTATACCTAACCATCATTCGGCATGCAATTTTTCCTGTAATTATCAGTATTGTTCAGTAAAGTGAAAACCGACTAGAAATCTCGTATTTTTTGGAAGAATATGCCCGACTACTTTTGGACTCCGTCAGTCAAAGTCCGTACGTAATCCTTAATTTTGTGAGTGCCGCCTCTTTCTTTGTAGGTAATTAATATCTTGCGTTGCCGTTTTGATCAATAATTACTGTAGTTTACTTTTTAATAACAAATCAATTGCAAAATGATACAATTAATTATTATTATCGCTTGCAGTGGGTTCTAACTTTAGTAGTCAAAAGCTTGCCGGCAGTCGGCAGTCGGCTCTGGCGGCACGCGTGGTCTTTGGCGGCGCGCCCTTTATTGTGTTAAAAGGATGCGCCTGTGTTGAATTCGGCACGTGCAAGTAAAGGCGAGGCCACATTGTAAAAATCTTCGACGTCACATAACGCACCGTGGAAATGTCCGATTTGGTGCTGCTACCGTAAAAATCTGCGATGCGACGACGTACTACCATTCTGTCGGTGTCCACACTTCTCTGCGTGTGCGCGTGTGCATGACAAGATGATTAATTACGGTATCAATTATCAGCACCCCGATTCAGAACCTTACGATAACATAATTATCTATCGATTCGGTTTGTTATCGTACGATAAGATGAATTTTCAATTAGGAATAATCGTATCAACAGAGAAGTTGTCGAAATCGAAACCGAATCGAAACGACGTAGATATCGTTCGATATCTTCTATCAAACGCTATTCACAACAACCTTATCGAATAAGATTTTCCGAACGTCCAATAATTTTAGTTGGTTAACTATCGAAAGCTACAGGGCATACGGTATCCTTTTGTTTATGTACTGTGTTTACTGGTTTTTCGTATAAAATGATCATAATGAATGATTTTGGTATGTAAATGTTCGGCATCGTTTTTACTATGCGACGTGTCGTACGGCGTAACGCAAGTCTTGTGGACGCGCCCTTACGGCGGCATATCAAATATCTGCCTATCCAAAATTTCTCGGAATACTAGGCGAACATGAAAATTAGGTTTTTTGATAGTGTTGCCGTTTTTAGGATTTTTGCCTTTACTTGGGGAGAAAGTAAACAACACAAAATACTTGTATTATGTGTAAGACTTTTGCTTAACTATTTTGACAGGAATTGACGATAATTGCGAGTGCATTTTTAAATTGCGGAATTTTGTAATCTAAACCTACCAAATGTTAGGTACGTTCTTGAGAGGAAAATGTGGCTTTTCAAAACTAAGACTGTTGTTAGTAAATATTTTTTTTAAATTGCTTCCTAAAAGAGTATTCAATTTTCTGTTTTACAAGTTATTTGCCACAAGAAAGTCAAAATAATTTTTTAGGGCCTCTAGGGATATTTTTTAGAGAAAAAAGTGTAAAAACAAAATCATAACTGGGAACACTGCTTTTGAACTTGAGGTTTTTTGCATTCGTTATTTTTACAGCAGTTACTCGTGAATGGTTGTAAGGAGAACACGGTAGCTACTAGTAACTGATAACTTTCAATAGTGTCAACTAACTCTAGTGATTTGTGGACAATGAGCTACTCAAATAGCGAGTATTATGACATGATCATGTGTGTCGGAGCTTGTGACGGAAATTTAGCAGCAGCTCGAAGGCGATACAGTGAACTGTATGTTGAGGGAAGGCCTAACCCCCGACCGCTTCCGTCACTGTCTTGCTTCCGAGGTCTGGTGAATCGGCTGCATGAGACTGGCTCTTTCCATAGACGCTCCAGCGAAGGCCGACCGTCGACCCTTAGCCCCGATTTGGAAGAGAGCATTTTGGACCGTTTCGCAGAAGATGCAACCCGCAGCACTCGTGGTGCAGGTCAGGTTTTCGGAGTTGACCATTGGTTAGTATGGAGCACGTTGAACCGCGATGGTCAGCACCCTTACCATTACCGCAAGACCCAAGAATTGTCCAGCAGTGACTTCGGACCCCGCGTTCAGTTTGCTCGATGGTTCCGAGAGCGAGTGGCAGATGACCCATCATTTAGCCGCAAGATCTTATGGACGGACGAGGCAGCTTTCACACGAGGAGGGCTCTTTAACTGCCACAATCAGCACGTGTGGGCCCACGAAAATCCAAAAGTGCACCGAGTCTCCAGCTTTCAACACCGTTGGCGCATCAATGTTTGGGCTGGCATAATCGGTGACCGGTTGAAATTTGAAAAAAATTATGAAAATTGGACTTCATTTACGGGAAGAAAAACTTTATCGCTTTTTGTATGAAAATTTACAACTAGACGATCCTCTTAAGTATTACCAATAAGTCAAGACGTGTGTAATTTTGAACCGACACGGGAATCGAACCTAAGACCTCGTTATTTGGTCATCAGTCATCACTACTACTGAGTACTACATTCTACGAGGCAGAGTGGTCGACTCGTCAGTTGTCAGGAAAGGTCGTCATTCGTCAGAGATTCGCCCTTATTCCGGAAAAGACAGACATCGCAATCGCGGCGCAGCGCAGCTACAAACAATAGGTACATTGGTACAAACAACGCCGCCTGCGCGCAGGCGGCGTTGCTTGTACCAGGGCAACAGAAATTGAAAGAGTAATACTTTATGTCGCATGATGTCATTTACCTACATACTACATAGGTTGTTATTTTCGAGTTAGGGTTGCAAAAATTTATTTTCCTTAATTAATTAATTAATTTTGTATGGAACTTTTTAAAAATTAATTTTCACTTTTTACCTCCGCCAATGTGTTTATAGGGTCAAAGTGCATGGGTAGTTTCCGGTAAGCTATACATATTAACCAACACCTTGTATAATCGACCGAGCGAAGCGAAGGTCTTTGAGTTAACTAGGGCGATTTGCACTTGTCCGTCCGTCCGTCCGTCCGTCCGTCCGTCTGTCAGAGCCTTATAACTTTTGAATTACTGAACGTAATTACTTCAAATTTAGATATAATATGTAAACCGATGGCCTCCAGCCGAAAATGGCTTAAAAAGTTATAAAAATCTTTATTTCAGGGGGGCTCTCATAGAAGCGAATGCGAAGTAAAAAAAAAAAATCGCGTTACATAAAATTGTTACGTATCATTTTAAAGATAATTTTGAACTGAGTACAAAAATATTTTTTTTTTAATTTTTCCCTTAAAATTGACGAAATGGGGGGCTTTCAAAGTGGCGATTTTATACGCTCGCTTGAAGACGCTCTCTAGAAAAATCCGCTATGGATTTTCAAACTGATTTTATGTTTTTAGGTCACTTATATCCTGTACTTGAACAACAAATACTAAAATTATATGAATATTATAAAGAAACGAGATTATTTAATTTTTAATGGGCGTCAGTAATTCATATAGCATCAACATAGCTTCACAATAATGCTAATAGATGGCGCAGTCAGTAACTATTCCCATGGAACTACGAGTTAAATTCAATGTTTGATAAATAATTCAATGTTTTCACTAACGTTCCCTAACCTTTACGGGCTACCTATAAGTTAGGTGATTGATGTTTTCTGTCAACTTATTTATCACGATCCTGTACGGGACACCTAAAAGGATATTGAGACGGATGTTAGGACTTAGGATTGTATTTAGGAGCTACCTACGTTAAGAGACTCCTACTTAGGGGATGATTTAGGTATGTTTGGTGAAAACGGGCATAATAATAATGTCAGTTTTGGTTATCATGTATCGATTGAATGAATAATCATGGGATACCGTTACCGCGAGGTCTCAGTTCGGGGCGAACCACTAGTATACAATAGGCGGAAATAGCTGTACAATAGGCGGCCTTATCGCTAAGAAACGATCTCTACCAGGCAACTTAAAGAGGAAATAATAATAGAAATATTCGACGATAATATTGGACGTAAATATCTATGATAAAATATTGGTGTTTTTAAGCAAAACTAAAAAATAAAAAATACGTGTTAATTCAATTTCAATAATATATAATATATTGAAATTTGAGCACTAAAAACCAATTTCCTTTTAAATTTCCGTTATATTTCTTGTATAATAA
The DNA here is from genome assembly GCA_029955525.1 of Oeneis ivallda. Taxonomy (NCBI): domain Eukaryota; kingdom Metazoa; phylum Arthropoda; class Insecta; order Lepidoptera; family Nymphalidae; genus Oeneis; species Oeneis ivallda. Next base: position 79,350 of record JARPMR010000015.1, read on the forward strand.
ATAGTTCGTCCTTCTGTCTATCTGCCAAGTAAAATGTTTTACAATATAACTGAATTTAAAACAGTCTGAATATTGCTACTGTTATTTTTGCCTGTACATCTGAACATGAATAAGTTTGTTTCAGGCAACATGACTATTGACCATCTACCTCCTAAGTGTTTGGAAAATAAACGCATATGTATTGATCACTTTGATGCAAAACACATAATTCAGAATGGCTTTAGAAAACTCCTGACACCATCAGCTGTACCCGAACCATATCTGAATTCTCAACAACCTCATGGTTTACATTCACGAACTCCTTCACCAGGTACCTATTCATTTTTTAAATTTATAGTTTAAAGCTTCTATAACGTCAATACAGCGTTGGTTACAAGAAACCAATTGTCTACCTGGTATTAACGAAGAAGTTTTTGAGAATATTAAAAATAAATTTTTACATAAATCTATTAAAGAGCGTGCTTGTGTAGTATGTTTTGATGAAATGAGCATCATGACTAATTTAGAGTACACATCAAAATATGATTTAATTGAAGGGTTTGAAGATTTTGGTAATGGTGAGAGAAATGGAAAAGAAGCTAAATACGCGTTAGTATTTATTGCCAGGGGCCTTTATATTAATTGGAAGATCCCAGTAGCATACTTTTTGGGGTCAAGAACTATTGAGTCCAGTAAATTAAAAACAATAATTGAGAATGTAATTAGTAAATTGTTTGAATCAGGTTTATTACCTAAAGCAACTGTTTGCGATCAAGCAACGACAAACGTAAAAGTAATTAAAGATTTAGGTGCCACTATTAATTACCCTTTTTATTTCTTAAATGGACGTAAAATTTTTGCAATATTTGATGTCCCACATTTGATAAAAAATGTGAGGACTAATTTAATTAATAATAATTTTTATTTAAATGGAAATCAAATTTCCTTTTCCGACATAGTTTATGTGTATAATACAGATCAAAATAATAAAAGCAAATCTGTACATATAAGCTCTCAGCTGCGCACATAAGCCCTAATAATTTTCAAAAAATGAAAGTCAAGCTCGCCACACAAGTTATAAGTAAATCTGTGTCAGCGGCAATTCAAACTGCCATCCAAAGTGGAGAGTTGAATAACGACACTGCACAACACACAGCTCATTTTGTTAATCTCTGTAATGATTTATTTGATTGCCTTAATTCTAAAAATAAATTTAATAGAAATCCGTACAGATGCGCGATCACAAAAAACCGAAACTCGGAAGTAAATCTAACTTTGATTAAAGGCAAAAAAACTTTTTGTGAATTACAAAAAATAACAATTAATAACAAAAATGAACGGCAGCTAACTCGCCCCCCTTGTTTTGATGGTATGGTTCAGACAATTAATGCCGTTCTTCAACTCTCTGCTGAAGAATTTACACCGGGCACTGGCAATAAATTTTTATTAACATATCGATTAAATCAAGACGTAATTGAAAATTTGTTTGGAATTTACAGATTAAAAGGAGGTTGCAATAGAAACCCCACATCAAGATCACTACGATCAACGTTTCGTTCCAATTTGTTAAATAACTTGATGACATTTGAAAAAACAAATTGTGAATCAGATCAGGATTTGTTCCTACCTACAGCCACTACAAACCAAGAAAATACACGACAGTGTGATTCCATACCGTCAACATCAATGCAACAAGGTTTTATAGGTGAAAATATTGAAGGCCCTTTAACAGAACTTCCAATCCTAACGCAAAGTAGCAATATTATAGAAATTACGCAGTCTCAACAAAATTTATCATTAGAAACGTGTTCTGTTGTGTATTTTGCTGGGTGGATAGGTAAATCTTGCATAGATAAATTTGATTGTTCAGATTGTAAAAAAATATTATTGAACAATCAAGTTGATTTAAATGATAAAAAACAATTACTGTTAATCAACAAAACATATTCCAATATTTCAGTGCCAACACTTAAATCTCCCACTGAATATTTAGTTAATTTAGTTGATAAAATGTTAGACTGTTTTCAGGAAAATATTGACCAATTACATAAAAGTAATGTAATATCTAACTTGATGAATAATTTTAAAAATAAAATAAACTTCCATACTCACTACCATAACCTTGATCATTTTGATTACCTAATTAGGAAATTAATGGAAGTTAAGATTCACGACTTTTGTAAAAGTCGGAAAAAATCTTTACAGTCTGCATCTAAATTAAGAATTCTTCAAAACAAATAATAAATTGGATCGATATGTTGATGGTTACATTTCTTATTTTATTTTAAATTCCGTTACAAAATCTTTAAACTTATCATCTGCAGTATGTCGTTATCGATGGTACGTGTTTCTTATATCATTTTATAGTTTAAAGGTACAGATCCCCCATTTTGCGTGTAGGACTCGCATAGACAAGTTTCCCAAATTTTTTTTCTATTAATTATGAAAATTAAAGTAAAATTATTTTGTGAAAATATGAACGATTGGATATCCTAATCCTAATATCCTAATATCCTTACTAATATTATAAATGGGAAAGTGAGTTTGTTTGTATGTTTGTTCCGCTTTCACGCCGTAACTACTGAACCGATTTGGCTGAAATTTGGAATGGAGATAGATTATACCCTGGAATAGGACATAGGCTACTTTTTATCCCGGAAAAATCCTCGGTTCCCGCGGGAACCAAGTAACCTCAATCCACACAGGCGGCGCCGCGGGCATCATCTAGTTTAAAATATAAGAAGCTATTATAAGTTATTAGTACACATTAAAACACAATATTATGAGTTTCAGAAATTTGCGACGTAGTTCACACCGTTTAGATGGTTTAGATTTAGACAGACGATCGAGATTGGAAGCCGAGGACATGCCGAGGAAGACTAGAATAGGATGGAAGTCCTAATGTGTTGTTTAACGCAATGATTTAATATGTTACTGTCGTAAAAGCTCACTGGTTTAACGTCTGATTAAAGTCATTTGAGAATTTACAAATCAAATTAGAGACATAGTTGTGCCCTTTGATGATAAACCACTGTAATATGGGCCTTATGGGTAGTTTAAACTAAAGGGTAGATGCCACCCAGTTTTCTTGCTGGTTCTTTCTGGCTAGGTTAAGTGGCAATTCCGAACCAGTGTAGATTTAGTTAAATCAAATTAATCAGTAAACCTTGTTTTTTTTTGAAGTCGGTTAAAAAAAACCTTCTGTTTTCACTTTTCACTGAGGTAGGCCTTACCGGATTAAAAGTTCAAAATTGTACGTGATTGTATAAAGAAAACTACTGTTTATTATCAAATAATATTTATTAATTATTTTAATTCAGTCAGTCCTCATTGGTACCTGTATTCTTAATAAATAGTTCGTAAGCTTAAATTATATTTTCAGGACAGTTTATTTGCCCACTATACCACAAATTTTGATTGATTATTATAATTATGCCTAAACAACATCAAGCATTGATTATTTATGATTTATGACATTTCTACTTAAAAAATCTACTTAAAATAATTTCTAAACATTAACACAGTTGAAGAAAACACTTGAATTATTTTGTTAATTAAACTTTTAATTTAACAGTTTATCTACGCATTGTTTTATTTCTGAAAGACCTCAATTATATCTTTTATTTTTTCATAGCGCTTACCGCCTTCATATTTTTCTAGCTCTTTTGCAACAAACTGACCAATAAGCGTGTTACCCATCTTCATGTTTTCAAAATTTTCATTGTTGAATGATACCATTATACCGACGTCATTGGATGTTTTCTGCAATGCTAATTTAACTGTACAGCCCGTAACCTTACTAGAATCATTTCCATCTTCCGAATCTGACCACTTTTGGGCGTTATGTCGAAATTCTTCACAATCATTGTTATCGGCCTTTTCGGGGCTCGGTGAAGAAAGACAGTGTGATGAATTTATTAATTACGATTATTATCGAATCGAACGATGGTTTACGACGGCTCTACTTGTAAGTTGTAATGATGAATCATGAAAATGAACGCGCGAGGCGGCGCGGTGAGAGGTGGCGGGCGGGTGGCGGGCGGCGCGGTGTAGAAAACATTTAAGGCTCCTATATTTCCCAACGGCCTTGAGGTTCTGGGCGGAGCGAGATGTTCTCCCCGCGCCAACCACGCAACCCCCTAAATTTTTGGGCGCGCAGTCGGCAGGTATAGAGGTAATGTTTATAATATGTGGAAATACGTAGGTATAGTTATATAATATAAGAGTAGGTAATTAAATAATATAATAAGTAAGGTGAGTGGGGGTAAGTCGAAATGGTTTTTTGATGAGATAAATGTAAACGAATTGCGTTTTGCATATTTTTACGACGTAAATGGCATGTTTTCTTCTTATTTGTTTCATAATAAAACCAACGATATCTTAGCTCAGGAACATAGCTTATATTGTTAAGTTACAAAATAACAACACGAAGTGAAAAACACAACAAATTTTCATTCATCATTTTTGGTATTTACGGAAAAAGACCAAATGTTTAACAAATTCGGACGCTAAATATTGCTGTCGCACCAAGCATGGAGCCGCCTTTCTCAGCCAAATAGAGATAGCAATATACCGGCCGATTTTTGCACGCGCCTTGAATAATTGGAGTTGCGAACTATGTTCGCCGGACCCTTAATTGAAAATTATAGTTATAATACATGTCTGCTAAAATTAGGTACTTACATAGAAGTTTTATTATTATTGTGATTGCAGGTTAAGTTCAATAATGTTTTTTTTTTCACATCATGAAAAAAAAATGGCTGATTTTATGTATAATTCGTAAATGTATGATTGGTAGGTATATGATGAATAATATTATGGCACTAAAAACTATATTAAATATGAACGTTTTGTTATTTTCAATAATTAAATTATTTTAAGTATTATTAGTTTTTCGTATTAAATCAAGTGGTCGCCGACTAGACAAGGGGTCGGTCGTAACTCGTAAACTACCAAATGTCGTCGCTAACTTGCATTTCACGTAGTTTTTATAATTTAACTAGCTGACGCCCGCGACTTTAAATAGGTAAATGGGATAAAATGTAGGCTAAGTATGTGTTAAGTCAGGATATAATTTAGCAGGCTATCTCCATTCCAAATTTCAGTCAAATCCTATATAGACATGCTACATGCTCTAAAGGGCCATATTGATCTATATTAAATGCACAATTTATTTAAGGTACTTAATGGAATAAGGATTAATACTGTATTGCTTAAAATCGCTTCGTAAATAAGCCATTATTTCTCGTAAAAAGTACCTAAAGGCTAAAAAATGGTTATTGTGAGTTATCCCTAAGAGATAGACATAGTTATATAGCTTCGCGGACTTTTTTGTAGACCTTTTTAAGGTGTACAATACTGTAGTCACAGACCTTATAATACTGCTGTAGTACATTATTTTGATCTATCTAGGGTAGGGTAGGGTTCAGCCAGCGTTTGCAATGTAAGCGCAAAAAAATGTGTTTATTTACGACATCACATTAAAAACCTCTAAAATTATCAGTGTTTCTCTACTATATTATGCATGTTATAAACATAAAAACCTTCCTCTTGAAACACTCTATCTATTAAAAAAACCCGCATCAAAATCCGTTGCGTAGTTTTGAAGATCTAAGCATACATAGGGACAGACAGACAGACCGACAGACAGACAGCGGGAAGCGACTTTGTTTTATACTATGTAGTGATAAGTAGGTACATTGACCTAAAAAGTTGAATACTGCGCCATATATTATCTGCGCCACATCTGCGCTAATCCTATTTTGCCTATTTTCTTACTATCTTGCGAAATTGCGAAAAACGAAATAATTGTGATATTGTCCGAGCTGGCAACCTCGCAATACGTTCTAGGTATATCGTATACGAAAATAGACACTATTTCCATTCATGTTAGAACGATATCGCTGTGAAAAAAATACAAACACTTCCGAATATTCTATTGTAGGTACTTGCATACGCCATCTATTAGCGTTTTCATAACTGCAACGACAACAAAAGAACGTCATCTATCGGGGCTCGATCAAACTGTTCCCTAGAGCGCCATCTAATTGTAATCATATTAACTGTTATGAAGCTGCTCGCTACAACAGCGCCATTAATTCCCGTTTTAGCCATCGGGTGGTCCACCCGAGCAATTTAACAGTGTTTCATTTCTTTGTTCCTGATGGAGTATCTGTACGTCAGTATTATAAGGTCTGTGGCTTTACTGTACCCATTTTAAAAGATAGATATATATGCTATCGCAGACTTTTATGTATGGATCTATCCCACCATACTACCACCATACATTGTTTTGTTTTATCTCACATGTATCAGGCAGCGTTTTCGATGAAAGCTCTCAGGCAGCTTGACTTTTGCCGTCATTTTTAACAAATATCGTCTTTTTTTCAACCAATTTACACAAAACCTTAACAGATTATAAAATAAAACCTTCCTCATGAATCAACCTATCTATTGGTGAAAACCGCATGAAAATCCGTTCAGTAGTTTTAGAGTTTTTCGCCTCGGAGTTATAGCCCCTCTTTTTGTCACTAAGCGTGACAGCACAAAACCAAAAATCGCTGAAACGCGATGTAGTCGCAAAAATGCTGAAGCCGTAAAAAGAAGCCAGTCTGCTCTCGCCCTTAGGGAACAGTAAAGTAGCCAGTCTGCTCTCGCCCTTAGGGAACAGTAAAGTAGCCATTCTGCTCTCGCCCTTAGGGAACAGTAAAGTAGCCAGTCTGCTCTCGCCCTTAGCACAGAATAATAACTAGTAACTAGCGGTACAGAAGCTTTACTTCGCAATGGTTTTCAAAGAAATATGTACTCAATCTGATAAACAATATGATTTAATTTAGCTCGCGTTCCAGTCGAGCACGTGTTCATTTACATACCTACCAAATTTTTTTTGAGGGACTATGGGCCTTAACTCACTGGACTACGGTTCTTAATAAGTCTGTTATACGTGGTTATACGTATTGAAAGAGCCGCGGACTAGGGTTGCCTACTTCGAGAAACTACTTACGCCATCTAGCGCACAGCACGAGCGTTTACTCCTACTTGTTGGCGGGCAACGCGCAGCAGGCAGCGCCGAGTACGTTCATGCAGTCTAAGAGCTAGCTGCATAATTGTATATGCTATACGATTATTGCCAAAGATTTAATTTAATGAAGTAATAAAATAAAACACATTTTATTCATTATACTTAAATAGACAAAAGAATAGTAGATATGTATGTGTAAAAATATCTGGAATTGTTTTTGTTTCGGACGAAACATAATAATTGTATCATTGTTAATTTATTACTTAACTGATCTCTTTTGAAATAATCCTACTAATATTATAAAGGCGAAAGTTTGTGAGTGTGTATGGATGTATGTATGTATGTATGTATGTATGGATGTATGTATGTATGGATGGATGGATGTATGAATAAAATACAAAAAAGTATCTACGTATTATATCAGTTGTCTAGCAGCACCCATAGTACAAGCTTTGCTTAGTTTGGGGCTAGATGGCGCTGTGTGGATTGTCCCATGATATTTATTTATTTATAAATTTAGAAGTACGATTTCATTTAGTTGAAGTAAAATAGGTATCTAGGTACCTAAAACATTTCATTCAGTCAAAACATGTTTTTTTTTTCATAATATTGAGATGAAATTGATCATGATATTTTGGGTTAGTTTCGTTGAGCACTAATCCCACTCAGCGCACATTTTATAATCGATTCATTAATAAATTTTGACGTTAGTTGTGTCTGTAAATTTAATACTTTAACGAAAAAAATAATTGCAACAGGCAAGAAATGAACGATACAAGACCATTTTTTTTATAATTTTTATTTTCTTGTCCGTCTAGTTACTATATTGAATGAATTTGAACGATATTCGGCGTTATAACTATATGTATATTATTATAATTACAACGTCATTACTGGCGCTGGTTGCATATCTTGAAATTTTGTGAAAACTACTACATCTATGAAAATTATTCTTCAGTTAAAAACCGATATCAGTTTCTAAAATCAAAAACTAAGGCGCGAGCAAACCCGCGGGTATCAGCTAGTACCAGCTAGTACCTAAATGTGTGCTGAGTGTGAATAGTGCTCACCGCAACTAACTCAATATTTTTTATATTGCACCTACAGTTTTACTGCAATATTGCAAAATATTATTTTATTTTTAAAATTATTTATTTATTTATTTCCAAGCAAGAAATTCGCAATATGGATTCGCAAACTTCCTTTAAGTTGAAAAGAATTCCATAGGTATCACCTATAGGTACTATAGTGTCATCGTAAATATTTTGCGTTGGGCTCTTAGTCTAAGTTCGTAAATGAATCATTCGTTCGTTCGTTAGCAACCCATCAACGGCTCACTACTGAGCGCAGGTCTCCTCTCAGAGAAGGGTTATAGGCCATAGTCCACCACGCTGGCCCGATGCGAATTGGCGGACTTCACACACCTTCGAGAACATTATGACGAAATCTCAGATGTGCAGGTTTCCTCACGATGTTTTCCTTCACCGTTGAAGCAAGTGATATTTAATTGCTTAAACGCACTTGACTCCGAAAAGTCAGAGGTGTGTACCCGGGATCGAACCTGCGGCCCCCCGAATAGGAGACCACAGTCCTAACCACTAGGCTATCACTGCTTCTAAATTTCGTAAAATTCGTAAATGAATACGACAAATGAAATGCAACTCGAGTGAAACGACTAAAATGTCTTTATTGTACTTTTAAATACTTTTAGGGTATTGGAATAGTACTTTGTTCAACAAGGGGAGAAAGGGTTTGTAGTTTGAATTAATTTCATTTCAAATAGGAACATAATGTAATCCAATCAAAGTAGATTTTACCTGTCAGCGTCTTTAGGTAACCAAAAAAAAGTTAAATTTCGATCACCATCCGTATTTAAACAATTAAATACTGCACAGTATCTTTTTGCTTTTTTTCGTTTTGTGTCCATCTTGCAATTATTGAGAAAGTTGAACGTGGTCGAACAAATAGCCCGCGCGCGTGTGTCTTTTTTCGTTTGCGGCAGCCTACTAGATTGGCCCTTGCGCAAGGGCCGCCGCCTGTAGGTATGTTTTTAATACCTACACGCGGAGTGACACAGGCCTGCCCTTAGGGAACAGTAAAGTAGCCAGTCTGCTCTCGCCCTTAGGGAACAGTAAAGTAGCCAGTCTGCTCTCGCCCTTAGGGAACAGTAAAGTAGCCAGTCTGCTCTCGCCCTTAGGGAACAGTAAAGTAGCCAGTCTGCTCTCGCCCTTAGGGAACAGTAAAGTAGCCAGTCTGCTCTCGCCCTTAGGGAACAGTAAAGTAGCCAGTCTGCTCTGTCCCTTAGGGCACAGTAAAGGTTTCATCAAAATCGGCTCGGTAGTTTTCAACATAATATAATATATACACTTTTGCCTTTTCAGATAATGTTTATTTCGGTAAGTATATTGAAGTCGGTTTAGTTTTTCCCGAATTATAGCTTGTTATTTGTATCAACTATCAGTGCAGTTGGGGAATGTAAATACTTGGACAGTCTAATATCGATGGCGGTGAGTGTCACACCTCTTAAAAGGCTAATGGAGCAGTAAGTGCCGGCTAAAGACGTACGAGGTCTGATCAAAAAATACGTTCTTCTTGAGGTGCCATCTACCGGAGGTCGGCTATCATGTTGGCTATTCGGACCTTACACACAACTGCGCGGAATAAGGATCGAGTACTCAGTCCGAACCATGTCCGGAGATTCTTGAGCCAAGAGGTCCGTCTTCTTCCAGGGGGTCTCCTACCTTGTATCTTCCCCTGTATTATTAGTTGGAGCAATTTGTACTTATCGCCACTCATTATTATGTCCCAGATATTTTTTTTTATTTTTTTTTAAATATTGCAGTTTTCGTTGCTTTTTGTCTTTAAAATTTCTGCCCCTTTGATGACCATCTGCAAAACCCTTTCGTTGGAAACTCTATCCGTCCATGATATTCTCAGAATTCTTCTATACACCCACATTTCAAATGCCTCGATTGCTCATATTTTGAGTTAAGGTCCATGGCGTTAAAAAATACGTTGACAATTTTTAATATGAGCAAAATAACAAGCTTAAGTACAACAAATTTTATTCAATCTCCTTCAAAATACTCTCCTTCGCTAGTGATACACTTATTCCAACGTTGATTCCATCATTGGAAACATTTCTGGAAGGCTTCCTTCGGAAGGGCCTTCAGCTGCTCTGTCGGGCTCTTTCAATCTCGGAAATGGTGTCTCTTATATTTTGATTTAATTTGTATTCTATGAGGTCCGTGACTATTTTGGATGGATAAAAATAGACTTTCACATCACGACACTTTATTTATTCTATTCAAACGTTTACACAGCATTTTTATCACTTTACGACATTTTTACCATAGACCACGAACACTAGGATTTTTACCAACCAGAGAACACAGACTACAGAGTACGCGTATCGTCTATGCCACAGATGGAAGTATGTAATTGTACCATAGACTCAACACGCCTCCTTACAATTATATTACTTCCTAGTTCCTTATGTTCAACATTTCTCTAAATTTTATTTCTGTATACTATTTGCAATGCAGTTGACTTTTTTAAATACATTTCATCGAATTTTTTTAATATTTTGTATGACGTATCTTCTTCACATATGTACTCTTGTTTGTTCGTTATTGCGCCATATATATAATTTGTCGCCTGGATATCTTTCTCATTCCAGGATTTATCATCCGATTCACACTTTTCCCTTTTCACAACTTCTAAACATCCTCGATACTGAAGAAATTTCAAGATACGCATTTTCCAATTTGAGTAATCCGCCCCGTCAAACACAGGAATAATTATCTCATTTCTCACCGCCATTTTTCTTTCTATTCAATTCCAGTCTCCGTACACTGCATTCAATTAATTTTAACCACACGACGCTACCATCTTATATTTTGATTTAATTTGTATTCTATGAGGTCCGTGACTATTTTGGATGGATAAAAATAGACTTTCACATCACGACACTTTATTTATTCTATTCAAACGTTTACACAGCATTTTTATCACTTTACGACATTTTTACCAACCAGAGAACACAGACTACAGAGTACGCGTATCGTCTATGCCACAGATGGAAGTATGTAATTGTACCATAGACTCAACAGTGTCAAATCTCTTTCCTTTTAACACGGTTTTGATGTGAAACATCTATAGCCGCACATAAAACAGATTTCTCGCGACGCGACGCGTCGTCGCCACGGCATGCGATGTTATATGTATACTTAGTGACATATTTAGTTCCTACCACAATCTGTTTAGTAGTAGGCAGTGGTAGTGGTAGTGGTAGTGGTAGAGGTAAGGGTAGGGGTAGGGGTAGGGGTAGGGGTAGGGGTAGGGGTAGGGGAGGGGTAGGGGTAGGGGTAGGGGTAGGGGTAGGGGTAGGGGAGGGGTAGGGGTAGGGGTAGGGGTATAGGGTAGGGGTAGTGGTAGTAGTAGTATTATTATATGTATACTTAGTGACATATTTAGTTCCTATCACAATCTGTTCTTTTCTGCATATTACTTTTACAAAATAATGTCGATGTTTCACATCTGCCAGGCGTCCCACGACGGCTCACAATTTTTTTATTTTTGGGAAGAGCCAGAAATCGCATGGTGCTAAATCCGGAGAGTATGGTGGATGTGGACAGAGAGCAACGTTCTTCGTGACCAAAAACTCGCGAATCAAAAGCGAGGTGTGACATGGCGCGTTATCGTGATGAAGCAGAAAGCCATCGGCCCATTTTTTTGGTCTTTTTCTTCGTAAATCATCTCGCAAACGTTGTAAAAAGCCCTTATAATATTCTGAGTTTACAGTTGTACCTACCCTTTGGGACGAACTCTAATCTCACAATACCCTCACTATCAAAAAAACCATGACCTTCACATCACAACTTTGACTGACTTGCCTGCTTAGGGCGAGGAGAGCCCCTCGTTTTCCATTGGGTAGTTGGGAACTCTGCGTTTTCGTTTCAGGGTCATAGCCATGTACCCAACTTTCATCACCAGTTATAATTTTGGACATGAAATTTGATTCTGCTTCAAGACGATCCTTCAACTCCATGCAAACTGACACACGAGTTTAGTTGAAATCTAGTTTAGTTGAGTACTAGCTGATGCCTGCGACTTCGTCCGCGTGGATTTAGTTTTTAAAACCCTTGGGAACTCTTTGATTTTCCGGGATAAAAAGTAGCCTATGTCACTCTCCAGGTCCTCAACTATACCCATGCAAAAATCACGTCGATCCGTAGCCCTGTTGCGGCGTGATTGAAGGACAAATCAACAAACAAACACACTTTCGCATTTATAATATTAGTAAAGATGTACCATGTAATCAGAATCACATCATAGATTGTATTAGGCAGGTATCAGCAGGCAATGTGACGTGTATGTAAACACACAACACCTAATTACCCACTATGATATTAGTATGATAAAAATCGCAGGTCGCAGCCGAGGTGTCGCATTGAATTCACCGATAACAAAGATATTACGACTGATAGTGATAAGTGATAATATAGGTATTTACGCTGCTCGCGTCTCGCTCACATCGCCGCACTCACTGCTGCCCGCACTGTCACTGCGGCGCGTGTCGGCGTGTGACGTGCAGTGAGATGTGCAGTGTGTGCAGTGTGCAGTGCGTGCAGTGTGTGCAGTGCGCGTGCAGTGCTCGCGGCGATGCTCCCGTAGCGGCCGTCGTCCGCGGCGGACGAGTGTGGAGTACCGATGGGGCGCTCTCTGTCGCTGCTGCAGCATGTGAATCTCTTGTTGATGGTGGGTGACTGGGTGACTGGGTAACTGGGTAACCGGTAACTGGTAGCTGGGTAACTGCTCGCAAGTCACAACCTCTGAACTGTCTACCTTCTTAGTTTTAGATTTAATAAAGCTTTGTGAGTATGTGTGTACCTAGAGGTAATGATATAAAGCATCGCATAGATTGGCATTTGGCAACCCATCAACGGCTCACTACTGAGCGCGGGTCTCCTCTCAGAGAATGGTTACAGGCCATAGTCCACCACGATGGCCCAATGCGAATTGGCGGACTTCACACACCTTCGAGAACATTATAGAGAACTTTCAGATATGCAGGTTTCCTCACGATGTTTTCCTTCACCGTTGAAGCAAGTGATATATTTAATTGCTTAAACGCACTTGACTCTGAAAAGTCAGAGGTCCCTTTGATTCGGACCCGGGATCAAACCTGCGACCCCCGAATAGGAGACCACAGTTCTAACCACTAGGCCTTCACTGCTTACTGCATGTGTATTTATACTTAGGTACAATTTGGTTTTCGCAACAATCGTCATCCATCATAAAGTGTCGTGACGCATGACCGCGATGACTGATGACTGTTGATACGATAACCGGTAGTTTCTTAGAACCGAATAGGAATCTACACAAATATATTATTTTAGTAATACAATATACGAGTAGGTAAAAGTAATCATTTTTAACCGACTTGAGAAAAAGGAGGAGGTTTTTAATTCGACGCGGCTTTTTTGGCGATGTTACTCCACCGAATTCAATATTGTTTTTTACCGTCCGGTCCGTCAGGTTGGTCCCATTCGTTGGCGAAGATCTGATGAAAGATAGAACTCCTCACTCTTCACTGGATATGAGCAAAGTGCTTGCGATCAGAGAATGTAGATAGAATAGGATAGAAATATTTTTTATTCAAATAAACTTTTTACAAGTGCTTTTGAATCGTCAGGCTCTACCACTGGGTAGTACTATTATATATTCTGTGCCACTGGTTCGGAATGCCCTTCAAAAGGAAAGCTACACTAATAAATAAATAATCAAACTAAGTACCTAATATAAAATCAAATCAAACTATCATACTAATCACACTAATAATAATATTCTACTTAAAGGTGAAAGTTTGTATGTGTGTGTGTATGTTTGTTACTCTTTCACGTAAAAACTACTGGAGGGATTTAGCTGTTTGGAATGGAGATAGCGATTACACCCTGAATTAACACATAGGTATAGGCTACATTTTATCCCGGAAAATCAAATCAATTAGGTACTAGGTTTAATGATTCCCGCGGGAATTCTTATATTGTATTACTATATACATATAGTATAAAAAACACTGAAGTAAAACTTACGAAACGCAACTGGCTATGAGAGAAAGAGAGAAAGAAAATATGTGCTCGCACCACTCTCTCTTGCCCCTATCTTTCTTTATCAACCTATATGAACGTCCACAGGTGGACAAAGGTAATGCCCCTATAGTAATATACGAAACGTAACTCTCTCTCTTTCTATCTTTACTATTATATCTCCCTCTCAATTTCCTTTCGCCTCGCCCGATCACTTTCGTAAAGCATTCACCAGCTTACTCCCACAGAACTAGGATTTGCGACTAGTCTTCCTATTTAACTATGCTTAATCCCCAAGTCAAGTGTGCGTAAAGAAGTTTTACTTCAAAATCCTTTTAAAAAACTGACTTTAAACCCCACTATACAAAAAATAAAAATAGTTTTAGTTTGTACACGTTTGTTGGCGTTTAAAGTCGGTTTTTTGAAACGAATACCGACTGCATGTACCTACTTATAAATACAACACAGCGGTCCGTCGAGGCACATCCGCTATCGACTAGACGGGACCTTACCTATGGGTCCCCAAGACCAATCCGAGCAGGAGTCCCCCAGGGCTCAGTGCTCTCCCCGCTTTTATACGCGCTGTTCACCAGCGACATTCCCAGATCCCCCAATGTTAGCATAGCCCAATAGACAAAAACAGAAATGTCATTAAAGCCCGACTCCAGAAAGCAGTCAGCAGCCTAGGCCGCTGGTTCCGCCAATGGAGGATAGAGGTCAATCCTGAAAAAAGCGCAGCAGTGCTTTTTAAAAGGAAAGGCCAAATAGGAGTCTCCAAGTTTAAACTCGAAAATCTCGAGATCACCCTTTACGGGCGTCGAATACCCTGGCAATCTAGAGCCAAATGCTTTGGTGTAACCTTTGATGAGACGATGAGCTTCGCCGCACACATACGCAGAGTCCGTAACAAGGCTCGGTATATGCTAGGTCGACTTTATCCGATGATCTGCGCCAAAAGCAAGCTGTCCCTCAGACACAAAGTCACTTTATACAAAACTTGCATTCGCCCCATCATGTCATATGCGTGTGTCGTCTTCGCACACCTCCCCCCCTCCTCTTATAAAAGCCTCCAGGCAGTACAAAACAAGTTTTTGCGCATGGCCACGGGCTCTCCATGGTTCGTGCGTAACGTCGACCTCCATAGGGACCTCCAACTCCCCACAATAGCTCAACATTTTAAGCAGCTTTCAAAGAATTATTTTGAGAAAGCTGCCAACCACCCCAACCCACTAGTGGTTGAGGCCTCAAACTACCTAACCGATCGTAACGACCCCCAGATAAAAGGCGCGCCCTAAGCACGTCCTTAACGACCCTGACGACCAGATTACGACAGACAACGCACCCTATCAGGTAGGGCCACACACACCGTCAACACAGAGTAACGAAGGTAAGGTTCGTCAACCTCAACACAGCGTCTTCGCCGGCGAAGACGAGGCCCCCGATTTCTAACGTCACCTGGGCGTGGACCCTTACCACGATCACGGGGACGTACGGACTAACCTAGTCCAGCCACTCCTCCCATTCGTCCCAACGTCATCCTAAGCCGAGGTCCGAGCCTCACAGGAGGCGCCCTTAGGAAGACGTTGCCCCCCGACATCTTCGAGCCCTAGGGCTCACTCCCTCGGCGACGCTTCGCGCTCGCCCCAACGTCCGGTGACGCTGTAGCGGCCATTAGGGCCAACAGCATACTCAATCCGAAAAAAAAAGTCGAGGCACAGGTCGGCGGGCTGGTGTCGGTGTGTGTCGGTGTGTGTCGTCGTGGCGCGTGACGCGTGCGGTGTGCGGCAGGTGTTCGCGGGCGCGATGCTGACGACGGCGGCGCGGCTCCGCTGGGACCCCACGCTGTACGTGCCGGCGCGCGAGCTGTTCCCGCTCGAGTACCGCGCGCTCGGCGCCGCGCTGCCCGCGCTGGCGGCCGCGCTGCTGCTGCTGGCGCACCTCACGCTGCTGGCCGCGCGCTGCCGCCGCGACGCGCGCCGCGCGCTGCTCGCACTGGTCGGTGTACGAGGAATGCGTCGCATCGAACGAGAGGACTACCGTAACCTAACCTGAGCAATGCGCTACTCGTGGCAGGTGGGGTGCGGGCAGCTGGCGGCGGCGGGCGGCGGCGCGGCGCTCGGCGGCTGGGCGTGGCGGCGCGCGGCGCGCAGGGCGGGCGGGCCCGCCGCGGCCGAGCTGCGGCGCGGGCTGGCGCTGCGCGACCACGCGCTGCCGCTGCTGCAGCAGCTGGCGCGCTACCACCCGCTGCCCGAGAGGGTCGCGGCGATCGTGCAGGTGCCGCCCCTCGTACCATCGAGATCAGAGCCCACGCACTGGCCGGGTGGTTCGCGACAATCCACAGAGATACCTCCTGCTATCCTATCAA
Organism: Oeneis ivallda; assembly: GCA_029955525.1. Lineage (NCBI taxonomy): Eukaryota > Metazoa > Arthropoda > Insecta > Lepidoptera > Nymphalidae > Oeneis > Oeneis ivallda. The sequence continues at coordinate 95,806 of JARPMR010000015.1, forward strand.
GATGATAATTACTATCGTCTGCAGGCTGTAGGTTATATTGGGGTTGAATTGAGAACTTTGACTTTACTTAAAAGTAAAACCATGCCACTCGTGTTTCATGTCTGAAGCCCCTAAATGCAAACTAGCAACAGTAGGTAGGCCGGAATGAGCATCGACATGACGCCACAATATACCCCCGCCCGCAGGAGGCGGAGGCGGACTTGCCGCGCAACGTGCACGTGCTGCTGTGCGCTGCGGCGCTGCTGCTCGCGCTGCAGCTGCTGGCCGCCGCGCTCGCGCTCAGCGCCGCCCGCCGCAGCAGCGACAGCGTCACACTCAGGTGAGCGCGGTGTCGCTGTACTGTATGTGCTGCTGTGCGCTGCGGCGCTGCTGCTCGCGCTGCAGCTGCTGGCCGCCGCGCTCGCGCTCAGCGCCGCCCGCCGCAGCAGCGACAGCGTCACACTCAGGTGAGCGCGGTGTCGCTGTACTGTATGTGCTGCTGTGCGCTGCGGCGCTGCTGCTCGCGCTGCAGCTGCTGGCCGCCGCGCTCGCGCTCAGCGCCGCCCGCCGCAGCAGCGACAGCGTCACACTCAGGTGAGCGCGGTGTCGCTGTACTGTATGTGCTGCTGTGCGCTGCGGCGCTGCTGCTCGCGCTGCAGCTGCTGGCCGCCGCGCTCGCGCTCAGCGCCGCCCGCCGCAGCAGCGACAGCGTCACACTCAGGTGAGCGCGGTGTCGCTGTACTGTATGTGCTGCTGTGCGCTGCGGCGCTGCTGCTCGCGCTGCAGCTGCTGGCCGCCGCGCTCGCGCTCAGCGCCGCCCGCCGCAGCAGCGACAGCGTCACACTCAGGTGAGCGCGGTGTCGCTGTACTGTATGTGCTGCTGTGCGCTGCGGCGCTGCTGCTCGCGCTGCAGCTGCTGGCCGCCGCGCTCGCGCTCAGCGCCGCCCGCCGCAGCAGCGACAGCGTCACACTCAGGTGAGCGCGGTGTCGCTGTACTGTATGTGCTGCTGTGCGCTGCGGCGCTGCTGCTCGCGCTGCAGCTGCTGGCCGCCGCGCTCGCGCTCAGCGCCGCCCGCCGCAGCAGCGACAGCGTCACACTCAGGTGAGCGCGGTGTCGCTGTACTGTATGTGCTGCTGTGCGCTGCGGCGCTGCTGCTCGCGCTGCAGCTGCTGGCCGCCGCGCTCGCGCTCAGCGCCGCCCGCCGCAGCAGCGACAGCGTCACACTCAGGTGAGCGCGGTGTCGCTGTACTGTATGTGCTGCTGTGCGCTGCGGCGCTGCTGCTCGCGCTGCAGCTGCTGGCCGCCGCGCTCGCGCTCAGCGCCGCCCGCCGCAGCAGCGACAGCGTCACACTCAGGTGAGCGCGGTGTCGCTGTACTGTATGTGCTGCTGTGCGCTGCGGCGCTGCTGCTCGCGCTGCAGCTGCTGGCCGCCGCGCTCGCGCTCAGCGCCGCCCGCCGCAGCAGCGACAGCGTCACACTCAGGTGAGCGCGGTGTCGCTGTACTGTATGTGCTGCTGTGCGCTGCGGCGCTGCTGCTCGCGCTGCAGCTGCTGGCCGCCGCGCTCGCGCTCAGCGCCGCCCGCCGCAGCAGCGACAGCGTCACACTCAGGTGAGCGCGGTGTCGCTGTACTGTATGTGCTGCTGTGCGCTGCGGCGCTGCTGCTCGCGCTGCAGCTGCTGGCCGCCGCGCTCGCGCTCAGCGCCGCCCGCCGCAGCAGCGACAGCGTCACACTCAGGTGAGCGCGGTGTCGCTGTACTGTATGTGCTGCTGTGCGCTGCGGCGCTGCTGCTCGCGCTGCAGCTGCTGGCCGCCGCGCTCGCGCTCAGCGCCGCCCGCCGCAGCAGCGACAGCGTCACACTCAGGTGAGCGCGGTGTCGCTGTACTGTATGTGCTGCTGTGCGCTGCGGCGCTGCTGCTCGCGCTGCAGCTGCTGGCCGCCGCGCTCGCGCTCAGCGCCGCCCGCCGCAGCAGCGACAGCGTCACACTCAGGTGAGCGCGGTGTCGCTGTACTGTATGTGCTGCTGTGCGCTGCGGCGCTGCTGTTCGCGCTGCAGCTGCTGGCCGCCGCGCTCGCGCTCAGCGCCGCCCGCCGCAGCAGCGACAGCGTCACACTCAGGTGAGCGCGGTGTCGCTGTACTGTATGTGCTGCTGTGCGCTGCGGCGCTGCTGCTCGCGCTGCAGCTGCTGGCCGCCGCGCTCGCGCTCAGCGCCGCCCGCCGCAGCAGCGACAGCGTCACACTCAGGTGAGCGCGGTGTCGCTGTACTGTATGTGCTGCTGTGCGCTGCGGCGCTGCTGCTCGCGCTGCAGCTGCTGGCCGCCGCGCTCGCGCTCAGCGCCGCCCGCCGCAGCAGCGACAGCGTCACACTCAGGTGAGCGCGGTGTCGCTGTACTGTATGTGCTGCTGTGCGCTGCGGCGCTGCTGCTCGCGCTGCAGCTGCTGGCCGCCGCGCTCGCGCTCAGCGCCGCCCGCCGCAGCAGCGACAGCGTCACACTCAGGTGAGCGCGGTGTCGCTGTACTGTATGTGCTGCTGTGCGCTGCGGCGCTGCTGCTCGCGCTGCAGCTGCTGGCCGCCGCGCTCGCGCTCAGCGCCGCCCGCCGCAGCAGCGACAGCGTCACACTCAGGTGAGCGCGGTGTCGCTGTACTGTATGTGCTGCTGTGCGCTGCGGCGCTGCTGCTCGCGCTGCAGCTGCTGGCCGCCGCGCTCGCGCTCAGCGCCGCCCGCCGCAGCAGCGACAGCGTCACACTCAGGTGAGCGCGGTGTCGCTGTACTGTATGTGCTGCTGTGCGCTGCGGCGCTGCTGCTCGCGCTGCAGCTGCTGGCCGCCGCGCTCGCGCTCAGCGCCGCCCGCCGCAGCAGCGACAGCGTCACACTCAGGTGAGCGCGGTGTCGCTGTACTGTATGTGCTGCTGTGCGCTGCGGCGCTGCTGCTCGCGCTGCAGCTGCTGGCCGCCGCGCTCGCGCTCAGCGCCGCCCGCCGCAGCAGCGACAGCGTCACACTCAGGTGAGCGCGGTGTCGCTGTACTGTATGTGCTGCTGTGCGCTGCGGCGCTGCTGCTCGCGCTGCAGCTGCTGGCCGCCGCGCTCGCGCTCAGCGCCGCCCGCCGCAGCAGCGACAGCGTCACACTCAGGTGAGCGCGGTGTCGCTGTACTGTATGTGCTGCTGTGCGCTGCGGCGCTGCTGCTCGCGCTGCAGCTGCTGGCCGCCGCGCTCGCGCTCAGCGCCGCCCGCCGCAGCAGCGACAGCGTCACGCTCAGGTGAGCGCGGTTTCGCTGTACTGTATGTGCTGCTGTGCGCTGCGGTGCTGCTGCTCGCGCTGCAGCTGCTGGCCGCCGCGCTCGCGCTCAGCGCCGCCCGCCGCAGCAGCGACAGCGTCACACTCAGGTGAGCGCGGTGTCGCTGTACTGTATGTGCTGCTGTGCGCTGCGGCGCTGCTGCTCGCGCTGCAGCTGCTGGCCGCCGCGCTCGCGCTCAGCGCCGCCCGCCGCAGCAGCGACAGCGTCACACTCAGGTGAGCGCGGTGTCGCTGTACTGTATGTGCTGCTGTGCGCTGCGGCGCTGCTGCTCGCGCTGCAGCTGCTGGCCGCCGCGCTCGCGCTCAGCGCCGCCCGCCGCAGCAGCGACAGCGTCACACTCAGGTGAGCGCGGTGTCTCTGTACTGTATGTGCTGCTGTGCGCTGCGGCGCTGCTGCTCGCGCTGCAGCTGCTGGCCGCCGCGCTCGCGCTCAGCGCCGCCCGCCGCAGCAGCGACAGCGTCACACTCAGGTGAGCGCGGTGTCGCTGTACTGTATGTGCTGCTGTGCGCTGCGGCGCTGCTGCTCGCGCTGCAGCTGCTGGCCGCCGCGCTCGCGCTCAGCGCCGCCCGCCGCAGCAGCGACAGCGTCACGCTCAGGTGAGCGCGGTGTCGCTGTACTGTATGTGCTGCTGTGCGCTGCGGCGCTGCTGCTCGCGCTGCAGCTGCTGGCCGCCGCGCTCGCGCTCAGCGCCGCCCACCGCAGCAGCGACAGCGTCACACTCAGGTGAGCGCGGTGTCTCTGTACTGTATGTGCTGCTGTGCGCTGCGGCGCTGCTGCTCGCGCTGCAGCTGCTGGCCGCCGCGCTCGCGCTCAGCGCCGCCCGCCGCAGCAGCGACAGCGTCACACTCAGGTGAGCGCGGTGTCTCTGTACTGTATGTGCTGCTGTGCGCTGCGGCGCTGCTGCTCGCGCTGCAGCTGCTGGCCGCCGCGCTCGCGCTCAGCGCCGCCCGCCGCAGCAGCGACAGCGTCACACTCAGGTGAGCGCGGTGTCGCTGTACTGTATGTGCTGCTGTGCGCTGCGGCGCTGCTGCTCGCGCTGCAGCTGCTGGCCGCCGCGCTCGCGCTCAGCGCCGCCCGCCGCAGCAGCGACAGCGTCACACTCAGGTGAGCGCGGCGTCGCTGTACTGTATGTGCTGCTGTGCGCTGCGGCGCTGCTGCTCGCGCTGCAGCTGCTGGCCGCCGCGCTCGCGCTCAGCGCCGCCCGCCGCAGCAGCGACAGCGTCACACTCAGGTGAGCGCGGTGTCGCTGTACTGTATGTGCTGCTGTGCGCTGCGGCGCTGCTGCTCGCGCTGCAGCTGCTGGCCGCCGCGCTCGCGCTCAGCGCCGCCCGCCGCAGCAGCGACAGCGTCACGCTCAGGTGAGCGCGGTGTCGCTGTACTGTATGTGCTGCTGTGCGCTGCGGCGCTGCTGCTCGCGCTGCAGCTGCTGGCCGCCGCGCTCGCGCTCAGCGCCGCCCACCGCAGCAGCGACAGCGTCACACTCAGGTGAGCGCGGTGTCTCTGTACTGTATGTGCTGCTGTGCGCTGCGGCGCTGCTGCTCGCGCTGCAGCTGCTGGCCGCCGCGCTCGCGCTCAGCGCCGCCCGCCGCAGCAGCGACAGCGTCACACTCAGGTGAGCGCGGTGTCTCTGTACTGTATGTGCTGCTGTGCGCTGCGGCGCTGCTGCTCGCGCTGCAGCTGCTGGCCGCCGCGCTCGCGCTCAGCGCCGCCCGCCGCAGCAGCGACAGCGTCACACTCAGGTGAGCGCGGTGTCGCTGTACTGTATGTGCTGCTGTGCGCTGCGGCGCTGCTGCTCGCGCTGCAGCTGCTGGCCGCCGCGCTCGCGCTCAGCGCCGCCCGCCGCAGCAGCGACAGCGTCACACTCAGGTGAGCGCGGTGTCGCTGTACTGTATGTGCTGCTGTGCGCTGCGGCGCTGCTGCTCGCGCTGCAGCTGCTGGCCGCCGCGCTCGCGCTCAGCGCCGCCCGCCGCAGCAGCGACAGCGTCACACTCAGGTGAGCGCGGTGTCGCTGTACTGTATGTGCTGCTGTGCGCTGCGGCGCTGCTGCTCGCGCTGCAGCTGCTGGCCGCCGCGCTCGCGCTCAGCGCCGCCCGCCGCAGCAGCGACAGCGTCACACTCAGGTGAGCGCGGTGTCGCTGTACTGTATGTGCTGCTGTGCGCTGCGGCGCTGCTGCTCGCGCTGCAGCTGCTGGCCGCCGCGCTCGCGCTCAGCGCCGCCCGCCGCAGCAGCGACAGCGTCACACTCAGGTGAGCGCGGTGTCGCTGTACTGTATGTGCTGCTGTGCGCTGCGGCGCTGCTGCTCGCGCTGCAGCTGCTGGCCGCCGCGCTCGCGCTCAGCGCCGCCCGCCGCAGCAGCGACAGCGTCACACTCAGGTGAGCGCGGCGTCGCTGTACTGTATGTGCTGCTGTGCGCTGCGGCGCTGCTGCTCGCGCTGCAGCTGCTGGCCGCCGCGCTCGCGCTCAGCGCCGCCCGCCGCAGCAGCGACAGCGTCACACTCAGGTGAGCGCGGTGTCTCTGTACTGTATGTGCTGCTGTGCGCTGCGGCGCTGCTGCTCGCGCTGCAGCTGCTGGCCGCCGCGCTCGCGCTCAGCGCCGCCCGCCGCAGCAGCGACAGCGTCACACTCAGGTGAGCGCGGTGTCGCTGTACTGTATGTGCTGCTGTGCGCTGCGGCGCTGCTGCTCGCGCTGCAGCTGCTGGCCGCCGCGCTCGCGCTCAGCGCCGCCCGCCGCAGCAGCGACAGCGTCACACTCAGGTGAGCGCGGTGTCGCTGTACTGTATGTGCTGCTGTGCGCTGCGGCGCTGCTGCTCGCGCTGCAGCTGCTGGCCGCCGCGCTCGCGCTCAGCGCCGCCCGCCGCAGCAGCGACAGCGTCACACTCAGGTGAGCGCGGTGTCGCTGTACTGTATGTGCTGCTGTGCGCTGCGGCGCTGCTGCTCGCGCTGCAGCTGCTGGCCGCCGCGCTCGCGCTCAGCGCCGCCCGCCGCAGCAGCGACAGCGTCACACTCAGGTGAGCGCGGTGTCGCTGTACTGTATGTGCTGCTGTGCGCTGCGGCGCTGCTGCTCGCGCTGCAGCTGCTGGCCGCCGCGCTCGCGCTCAGCGCCGCCCGCCGCAGCAGCGACAGCGTCACACTCAGGTGAGCGCGGTGTCTCTGTACTGTATGTGCTGCTGTGCGCTGCGGCGCTGCTGCTCGCGCTGCAGCTGCTGGCCGCCGCGCTCGCGCTCAGCGCCGCCCGCCGCAGCAGCGACAGCGTCACACTCAGGTGAGCGCGGTGTCTCTGTACTGTATGTGCTGCTGTGCGCTGCGGCGCTGCTGCTCGCGCTGCAGCTGCTGGCCGCCGCGCTCGCGCTCAGCGCCGCCCGCCGCAGCAGCGACAGCGTCACACTCAGGTGAGCGCGGTGTCGCTGTACTGTATGTGCTGCTGTGCGCTGCGGCGCTGCTGCTCGCGCTGCAGCTGCTGGCCGCCGCGCTCGCGCTCAGCGCCGCCCGCCGCAGCAGCGACAGCGTCACACTCAGGTGAGCGCGGTGTCGCTGTACTGTATCTGCTGCTGTGCGCTGCGGCGCTGCTGCTCGCGCTGCAGCTGTTGGCCGCCGCGCTCGCGCTCAGCGCCGCCCGCCGCAGCAGCGACAGCGTCACACTCAGGTGAGCGCGGTGTCTCTGTACTGTATGTGCTGCTGTGCGCTGCGGCGCTGCTGCTCGCGCTGCAGCTGTTGGCCGCCGCGCTCGCGCTCAGCGCCGCCCGCCGCAGCAGCGACAGCGTCACACTCAGGTGAGCGCGGTGTCGCTGTACTGTATGTGCTGCTGTGCGCTGCGGCGCTGCTGCTCGCGCTGCAGCTGCTGGCCGCCGCGCTCGCGCTCAGCGCCGCCCGCCGCAGCAGCGACAGCGTCACGCTCAGGTGAGCGCGGTGTCGCTGTACTGTATGTGCTGCTGTGCGCTGCGGCGCTGCTGCTCGCGCTGCAGCTGCTGGCCGCCGCGCTCGCGCTCAGCGCCGCCCGCCGCAGCAGCGACAGCGTCACACTCAGGTGAGCGCGGTGTCGCTGTACTGTATGTGCTGCTGTGCGCTGCGGCGCTGCTGCTCGCGCTGCAGCTGCTGGCCGCCGCGCTCGCGCTCAGCGCCGCCCGCCGCAGCAGCGACAGCGTCACACTCAGGTGAGCGCGGTGTCTCTGTACTTTATGTGCTGCTGTGCGCTGCGGCGCTGCTGCTCGCGCTGCAGCTGCTGGCCGCCGCGCTCGCGCTCAGCGCCGCCCGCCGCAGCAGCGACAGCGTCACGCTCAGGTGAGCGCGGTGTCGCTGTACTGTATGTGCTGCTGTGCGCTGCGGCGCTGCTGCTCGCGCTGCAGCTGCTGGCCGCCGCGCTCGCGCTCAGCGCCGCCCGCCGCAGCAGCGACAGCGTCACACTCAGGTGAGCGCGGTGTCGCTGTACTGTATGTGCTGCTGTGCGCTGCGGCGCTGCTGCTCGCGCTGCAGCTGCTGGCCGCCGCGCTCGCGCTCAGCGCCGCCCGCCGCAGCAGCGACAGCGTCACGCTCAGGTGAGCGCGGTGTCGCTGTACTGTATGTGCTGCTGTGCGCTGCGGCGCTGCTGCTCGCGCTGCAGCTGCTGGCCGCCGCGCTCGCGCTCAGCGCCGCCCGCCGCAGCAGCGACAGCGTCACACTCAGGTGAGCGCGGTGTCGCTGTACTGTATGTGCTGCTGTGCGCTGCGGCGCTGCTGCTCGCGCTGCAGCTGCTGGCCGCCGCGCTCGCGCTCAGCGCCGCCCGCCGCAGCAGCGACAGCGTCACACTCAGGTGAGCGCGGTGTGTATGTACTGTACTGTACTGTATGTACTGTATATAATACTGATAGTATTGTTTTGTAAACTTGTTTTGAAAAGAGCAACCGTAGCGTAGCTACAAAGGAGCTATAAAGGATCAATCAAGGAAAAAAGCAACCGCCGAGTTTCTTGCTGGTTCTTCTCGGCAGGAAGGGCATTCCGAACCAGTGGTAGTCAGACGATTCAAAAGCACTTGTAAAAAGTTTATTTGAATAAAAAATATTTCTATTCTATTCTATTATAAAAAGAAATAATAATAATAATATGTAAAAATATAATAAAAATCGCAATTCGCAATATCGGAAAGCGCCTACAGTTATCCAATAGCAACGGCAACTTTCTGCAACATTATCTATCGCCTTCGGCAGTGAACAAGTCCCGCGCGATGTCCAGCTTTTGTGATTTGTTATGATAATAATATTATAATTATTAAGCACATCTTAGCTTTTGCCTTAGCCTAGCGGCTAAACCCTGAGGCCTGCTTCAAACGTGTTATGTTTTCAGCAGCAGAGCTGGCAGTGGTCCGCGCGACGGCGCCGAGAAGTCTCCGCTGCGGGCCGTGTACCGCGGCGGGCGCCTGGTGCTGGTGTGACGACACACGACTGACGACTCACGGGACGAGTGACGAGTGACGACTCACGACTGACGCGGTCCGACCGAGCTCGAGCGTCATGGAATTGTTAAATGTCCCTCGATGGCGGAGGACCACACATTCTGTAGCTGCGCATTACAAGTCAAGCAACGCTGCAGTCTCGGACTAGTCGTTAAATGTCAAAACTGATGTATTACCTATATAAAATGTTAAGTATACGTACTCTACTCGTTCACAGATATATTTATACTATAGATGGATTAAGTTAAATATATTATACAACTACGATAAGCTCAGAGTGGAGTGAAATAGCCTGCATCTTTGCTGTATCCCGAAAAGCACACTTTCCAACGTTATCGGAGCCCCGCCATCAGACTATGAAAGTTAGGGAATAGAGCGTGCACTTGTTTTTGCGCACCCAAGTGCAATAATATATCTAGTGTAGTCAGATTGTCCCCGCCTCCATCGAGATTCGATCAGGACATTTTAGGTATTTAGTATAATATTATACATTTATTATTAATTTAATATTGGTAGGACATGACAAATTGATAGGTAAGTACTATTGTATTATGCTAGGAGCTAGGTTTTTAAAATAAAAAGAATAGGTATATTTAGTACAAAAATATCACTTTATTGCTTTAAAGTCTTAGTAAGTAGGTTACGTCATGTAGGCGTCATCCCCGCACAATCCCACTTCCTGGCACACCGGAGTTGCGACTCGCGGGTGACGTCACGCAGAAGTTGCGACTCGCGGGTGACGTCACGCAGGAGTGCGACTCGCGGGTGACGTCACTCCGCGTTCTCGCCGCACTTAACCTAATATAATCTTATTGTCTATTTAGTATTTATCGAAAGAAGAGCTTCGCAGTATTGTCTGTCGAACACACTACGATAACTATAATATAATACAACCATGACCTGCCGCCGGAAACATCAGATTTTACCCTTGAGCCGAAAAAATATTAATATTTAGTACTTAAGCCCTTTTAAATGTTTGCCTTTGTTGACTACCTGGAGCGAGAAGTCTCGTATAGAGCCTCGTCCAGGAGACAGCGCGGGGGCGGCCGGTCGGCGGCGCACTTCACTTACAACTATTTGGCACCGGGCGACTTCGTCACAGCGGACCGGTCCTTCGCGAGTTGCATCGTCTGCGAGCGCGCGAGCGGCGTTTGCAGTCAGTGTGCAGTGTGCGACCAGCGTTGGCGCGCGCGGAGACCAAATACTTGTAAAAGTAGTTAGGCCCTTCGTACACAAGGCTACGCAAATCTTCGATACTCGACGATTTTAGTCTCTAAGCGACTACCGCAATACAAATTCATAGAGGTTCGTATAGAGGTACAAGTCACCGAGTGTACGAACTTCTATATGAATTTGTATTGCGGTAGTCGCTTAGAGACTAAAATCGTCGAGTATCGAAGATTTGCGTAGCCTTGTGTACGAAGGGCCTATTAGATGTCGCCGCTCGACGCTCGCACCACAATGCGCTCTCGTTCCGGGCCTCACATCGCAGCTCACAACTCCTAATATATAATACTCTTTCCATACACTTATATATAATATAACAGATTTCTTATAATTAAACATAACAGAGGTTCGATTTTATTTGATAAGGCGAATCACAGAAACATGGAATATGGGCGGCAGGCACGAGCCCGGCCGGCCGCACTGACAAATTTGACGTTCCTTCTGATTTTCTCTTCCAAAAGCGTACCTCTCCCTTAGGATCTAAGGCAGGGTTCGGCAACGCTGTGACCGCGGGCGCGCGTGCGCCCGCGACGTCTTTTTGATGCGCCCTTCGTACGAAGGGCACATACAGGCATACTATAGAGTAGACCTAGCATGAATGACTGACCGAGCGAAGCGCGCGCGGACGCGGGCGGTCGGCGCATGCGTGGTATACTCCCGCGAACCCCGCGCCCGCCCTGCTATCGCAGCGCGCACTGTAAAAGAGTCAGTGCGCTACGATATTGAGAGTTAATTAGTCGAGTTTTTGTGTCGTTAGTTTTATCTACGTACCTACTTATTTGGAGACTTGTTTTGTTATAATATTGTGTTTTCAACATGAGTAAAAGACCAAGGACATATTATTTCAATAAAGAATGGGAAGAACAGTTCTTTTTTATTGAGTTTAATGGGAAAAGTATTTGTTTATTATGCAACGCCAGTGTAGCAGTGCCTAAAAAAAGTAACATTGAAAGACACTTCAATACTTTGCATGCTATGTCGTGTAATAATAGCTTTCCCCCAAACACTGAAATCCGGAAGAAACGTGTCGGTGAATTGAAGACAAATTTATCGAAACAACAAAGTGTTTTTACCAGGCCAGTTCAACTTTCGAAAAGCGCTACTATTGCATCTTTAAAGGTTTCTCATTTGTTGGCTAAGAAGAAAAAACCTTTTGTAGACGGAGAATTAATAAAGGAAGCTTTCTTAACAGCTGCTAATTCTGTCTTTCAGAATTTTAAAAACAAAACCGAAATTATGGCGGCTATTGAAACGATACCATTGTCAGCTCGAACAGTGTCGAGAAGAATAGAAGTTATTGCTACAGATATGAAATCGGAGTTGGAAAGTGACATTCAGAAGTGCGAGTTTTTTTCTCTTCAACTCGACGAGTCTACCGACATTTCTGACACTGCACAGTTGTGTGTTATCATTAAAATGGTATTTAATGATTTTACCACCAAAGAAGAATTTTTGAAGTTATTGCCGCTGAAGGGTCGCACACAAGGTAAAGATATTTATGATGCATTTCTAGCCTTTGCACAAGAAAGCCAGTTACCATTTCAAAAATTAGCTGCCATAGTAACTGATGGTGCACCTGCAATGATAGGCAATAAAAATGGCTTTATTGCGCTGTGTATGGCAAATGATTTGTTTCCTCAATTCGCTCATTATCACTGCATCATCCATCAAGAGGCGTTGTGTGCCAAAATTTTTCGTTTTGAACACGTCATGAAGATTGTCGTAAAGATAGTTAATTCTATTAGGGCTGCGGCAATGCAACACCGTTTGTTTCGGCAACTGTTGCAAGATGAAGATGCCGAGTATGAGGACTTGATATTGCATACAGAAGTTCGATGGCTGAGCAGAGGTAAAGTGCTTGTACGCTTTCTCACTTTATTAAACGAAATAAAACAGTTCTTAGCAACGAGAAAAGAAGATTATCCACAGTTGACTGATCACTCATGGCTAGCAGATTTGGGGTTTCTCACAGATGTAACAATAAAACTAAATGAACTAAACCTGGAATTGCAAGGAAAAAATCGTCATGTTGCGAAAATGGTTGGATCGGTGAATACATTTAAGGCCAAACTGGCTTTATGGAAATCCCATTTATTAAGAAATTCAACTTCACACTTCCCAAATTTAAAGAAAATTTTTGAACACCTCAATGTACGTGAAACAGATATTGATATCACTTCGTTTGCCTCATATTTAGATACGCTTTTGGATGAATTTAATTCTCGTTTCAAACAATTCAAGAATCTTGAGCCTGTCTTGGAGTTTATACTTAATCCTTTCGCAGATGGTGATGTTTCTGAAAGTCTCAAAAACTATTTTGGCATAGAAAACTATGATGAATTAGAGCTGGAAATAATAACCATGAAGAACGACTTGAGCCTGAAATCATACATGAGGGACGAAAGCTTTTGGAATATTGTTGATGAAAATAAATATCCTATTTTAAGATCATTATCTCTCAAAATACACGCGTATAGTGCATCAACATACGCATGCGAATCTATATTTTCGACTATGAAACACTTAAAATCTAAATACAGAAGCAGAATGACAGACTTAAATTTGGACCAATGTATTAGGACAGGTACTTCTAATTATGAGCCAGATTTCATGAAGTTGTCAGAAGAAATACAAGGTCAAGGATCACACTAATAAAATTGCAACTAATTTTCGTAATTACATACTAATATTGACTGTATGTACGCCATTGTACGCTGAATTTAAATAAACGTCTTTTTTTGTATTTGTGTAACATTTATTATTTGCGTCAACTTGTCATGCGCCCTTCAGGAATAAACTATTTTAGAATGAGCCCTTAGGCTGGATAAGGTTGCCGACCCCTGATCTAAGGGATCCGTACGATCTAAAGCTTAGATCAGATAAGTAGACCTACCCTCATTAGGTTCATTAGAATCTTCATATAGTTATGAAGATTCTGACGAATCTACCAAACTTTGTTCATAGTTGTGAAGATTCTGACGAACCTATCAAACTTTGTAGGTGATCAGAAAAGGAAATCTCTTCTAAGTTATAACAAAGGAAACGATCAGACGGAACGTGCGAAAACTTGCAGTGTACCTTACTATCCTATTTTAACCTATATACGTAACTTATTATATAACGAAATAATACATAATATTACATAGTCCTCTGCAGCGCGTGCTGCGCGAGCACGGGTCGCGGCAAGCTCAGCGGTGATATGTTCGACTTGCGCTGGCCTCCGACTCCTACCGCCGGAGACACTCGCATCACTAGCTAAATAACAATCATCTATATTTATAATAATAAACAATATGGCAGTCTGTTCAGTGGCTACACTCCTGCCTCTGCGACCCTTCCCCGCCCTGCGCGAGGCGCGCGAGCATGCTCGGCACACGCGCCGAGCACCGCGAGCATCACACGACAACACCGGCCTCCAGCATCCGGAATCTGATTCGGAATTCAGAAAACAATCGCCCTTAACAATGAAACGATACACCCTTGTATGAGCCTCAAAACGCTCTGTACCTTTCTTATTATGTACAAAATGTTGAGATTAGGTACTTAAATCTTGTGTTTTCAGTCGTTTTGGTCAGGTCGGGGTGGTGGAGTTTAACTATTCTACGCCAAACTAAACGTGGCCCCTCCGGCCAGCCCAGTAACACGTTGCCGCCCTTAGCTCGGGACCAAAGCCGACAAAGAGAGCAGCACTGGAGCCGGAGCTCCGGATCTGATTCCGGCGTGCGAGGCCGGCGCGCTGCGTCCGCGCAGGCGCAAGCGAACAAAACGGGCAGGAACTTTCAAGGAGTAAGACGATCTCCTCGCTGACGGCTCTCGAGCAATATGGCGGGGTTTCCACCGCCGGCGGAGTTGGCTCCGTTTAACACGCAGAGGAAAACTGCTTGCAACCTCTTTCACCAACAAAGAGTCCAGATGGAGCGAGTGAAAACAGATGAAAAGGAGTCATTCGATGGAAGTGGCGTTAAACACGCTGACAGAACTCTCTGTTCGTGGAAGTGGAAGCCTATTTCGGCTGCACAGAGTCCGTCCCGCCTTTACCACTCATTGCCCGATAAAATCAGCGGCGCCCCGATTTAATAATAAATTACAAATTACGCTGCTGAAACGTTCGTTGTGGAACTTAATAAGTAAATAGATTACAATATTCAGAAATACTAGAGGAAAAATTCGTATCACATAAGGCGTGTCGGTTGTAGAGCCCTAGACTCTTAGAGTCTAGCTCTAGAGGATATAGGTCCATAGAGGACATCATTCAAAATATAATTAGTTTATTTACAATGCCACAAGTATAAGTTGGCGGTGGCGTTTTGAGGAACTAATTCGGTTATCCAATTTCTATACTCCATGGCCGTCTTGAAAATTCACTATTGGATCTCGTTGTGTGCTGTTGCGTTTATTGTGTAAATCAAAAATGTTTCTTCCCAAATTTAGTCTCATGTTCTTTAGAATGGCAATAGTAATGTTGAGCACAGTGGCGCACAGCCGCGTCAAGTTATACTTGTCGCACTGTATCTATTTAACGAATAGTTTGTCCATATTTGGAACATGTCTAAAGTGATACGTACTATCAAGAAATAAGTAGGAATGATTATTTTAAATCAATATGTAAGCGATTCGAATGCCAGGCTGTGGAGAGAGTGTATACAAACCTGCGACTGGGCTCGGTACTCAGCTCGATAGTGTTATGTATACAATATTATCGGCCCAGGTACCGATTAGTATTTACCTACATTATTAAATAGAGGCATACAGGCCTCTGCGAAGACGCGTGCGCTAATCATTTGTATACCCTTGAAAATCCTGAAATAAAATATTGAGCAATTAATCTTTCCTACGGCATTTTGTTCACTTGACGCATTGATTTACGAAATGGCTTGAGATAATACAGTGTACTCTATGTACTCGTGTAGGTATATACCGGGAGGTATTATAAGTTAAAATACTAATGGTTTGCATACACTCGTCTCGTCCATCCCGTATGTGACAACGAACACCGAGCGGAGCGACGCCGCAGCTTCCTCCGCTTCGTCGCAGTACGACGCAGCACACGCGTGGCCGTGGACGCGCACGGCACTCCCGCTGGCGTTCTCCCGTAACCATTACATGGCTCGCGAGTGTATATCGTTTGATTGTATTCGTTCGTTGACGTCGACGTCGCACCCTCAAGGCTCAAGCACCCGAGACTAGGTCACGTTGCTGGAGTAAATTCGAACAGAGGAAGTATATCGTGGAGGAGCGCGGGCTACAGGTCCGCGCGCAGGATGAGCACGGCGGCGGGCGCGGCGGGCGGCGCGGGGAGCGGCGCGGGGGGCGGCGCGGCGCAGCGGCTGGCGGCGAACTGCGCGTGCACGGCGTCCCAGCGAGCGTCGCGCGACGCGCTGCCCGGCGACGCGGCCCGCCGCCGCCCCCCGCGCGCCGCGCCGCCGCGCCGGCCGCCGGGCCGCGGGGGCGGGGGCGCGGGCGGGGGCGCGGGGAGCCAAGCGCTCGCCCGCCCGCTCCTCCTGCAGACACCGCGGCTGTGTGAGTGGTGGGCGACACGAGGCAGTGGTGTAAAAAACAACAGACCGCATGTGGCACGGCAGAAGTAAAAACTTCATTGGCAATCGCAATCAATTTTTAATATAATATATTGTCAATCAATATGTGTTTGTCTATTTGTCTATCGGACAGAGCCAGATGACGCGGCTGAAAACTAATGACGGTCGTCTCGACCTGAGGTCTTGGAAGAGGTCGAGAAGTTCTATGGGCAGTTATATACCACGACACAAAAACCTGTTGAGGATTTGGCCAAAGATCCCAGAGCCAAACTGACCCGACACTATACCGAAGATATCCCGGACGTCAGCCTATACGAGATTAGTATGGCTCTCAAACAGCTCAAGAACAACAAAGTGCCAGGTGATGACGGAATCACTGCGGAACTCCTGAAAGCAGGTGGAAAACCGGTACTTAAGATTTTCAGCGATTGTTCAATTCCGTCATTCACGAGGGTATAACGCCGGAGGCATGGCACAGGAGCGTAGTGGTTCTGTTCTTCAAAAAGGGTGATAATACCTTTTTGAAGAATTATAGACCCATCTCGCTGTTGAGTCATGTTTATAAGTTGTTCTCGAGAGTCATCACGAATCGTCTCGCTCGTAGGTTTGACGACTTCCAGCCTCCCGAACAAGCCGGATTCCGAAAAGGCTTTGGCACTATAGATCACATTCATACGCTGCGGCAGGTTATACAAAAGACGGAAGAGTATAACCGGCCACTTTGCTTAGCGTTTGTGGACTATGAAAAAGCCTTCGACTCGGTGGAAACTTGGAAAATTGAGGTCGCTACAGAGATGCCGGATCGACTACCGGTATATCCAAGTGTTGAAGTGCTTGTACGAAAACGCCACAACGCCACAGACTACGAGGCCAATCCACTTGCAGCGTGGAGTGCGACAGGGAGACGTAATCTCCCCGAAGCTCTTTACCGCTGCGTTGGAGGACGTCTTTAAGCTTCTGGATTGGAACGGACTTTGCATCAACATAAACGGCGAGTACATCACTCACCTGCGATTTGCCGATGACATAGTAGTCATGGCAGAGACTCTGAGACACCTCTATACAATGCTCAACGATCTCAGCAGGGTTTCTCAACAGGTGGGCCTGAAAATGAACATGAGCAAGACGAAAATCATGTCCAATGCTCACGCTCCGCTCCACCCAGTAATCGTTGTGAACTCTGTACTCGAAATTGTGGACGAGTATATATACCTGTGACACACAGTCCAGTTAGATAGGTCCAATTTCGAGAAAGAGATCAACCGCCGAATCCAACTCGGCTGGGCAGCGTTCGGGAAGCTCCGAGATGTCTTCTCGTCAAAAACTCCTTAGTGCCTGAAGACTAAAGTCTTCGAACAGTGCGTGTTGCCAGTGATGACCGGATTATGAATCCGAGACATGGTCGCTAACTAAGGGTCTCATAAGAAGGCTCAGTGTCACTCAGCGAGCGATGGAGAGAGCTATGCTTGGAGTATCCCTGCGAGATCAAATCAGAAATGAGGAGATCCGCAGGAGAACCAAAGTCACCGACATAGGTCAGCGAGTCGCAAAACTAAAGTGGAAATGGGCAGGGCACATAGTTCGAAGAGCTGATGGTCGTTGGGGTCCCAAGGTGTTGGAGTGGCGACCCCGCACCGGTAAGCGCAGTGTTGGCACACCCCCCACTAGGTGGACCGACGACATCAAACGAGTCGCAGGGAGTCGCAGGGAGCCGCTGGATTCAGGCGGCGCAAGACCGAAGCCTGTGGAGGTCCATGCAGGAGACCCATGTCCAGCAGTGGACATCTAAAGGTTGATAATGATGATGATGATGAATCAATATACTCGTATAAATGTATATATGACAGCTCAGTCTCACTATGTGAGAGTGAGTGAGACAAGAGAAGAACAGCTGACTGTATTTTTCTCGCTCGGGTACACTCGGCGGTCCCGAATTCACCCGATCGAGTCTTTCACCTCAGAGCGTGACGGATCAGCCAGATCACGTAAAAATGCGTGTGTAGGTGCGCCAAAAGAAGTTTTCACTTCAATAAATAATTAGCCCCAGGAACCTGTCCTGCATCGTGTCGTGCTTGGTTTTGGGTTAGGTCGTCATTAGCAACCCATCAACGGTTCACTACTGAGCGCAGGTCTGCTCTCAGAGAAGGGTTATAGGCCATAGTAAACCACGCTGGCCCGATGCGAATTGGCGGACTTCACACAGCTTCGAGAACATTATAAAGAACTTTCAGGTGTGCAGGTTTCCTCATGATGTTTTCCTTCACTGTTGAAGCAAGTGATATTTGATTGCTTAAACGCACTTGACTCCGGAAAGTCAGAGGAGTGTTGGGTTAGGTACCTGCTAGAAAATTTTGTCGAGTATGGTGTACATGCGCAGGTTGGCCTTCTTGCGCCACCCGGGGGCGTCACGCGCGTCGCTGTCGCTGTCGCTGTCGGCGCACACGCGCGCCTTGCCGCCGCACGCGCACGCCGCGCCGCCCGCCAGCGCGCCGCGCTCGCCGCCCGCCGCTCCCGCCGCCGCCGCCGCCGCCGCCTCGCGCCGCGCCAGCCGACGCGCTATCACGAACGCCGCTATCTGGAACGTCACATCACATTGTTACAGTACCCGGCGATATAATATACCTACTCAATTGAATCTAGCCTTGATAGCTCGTCAGATCACTCCCCAGTAATTCTCGAAGTCAGTACCATAATACCCGCTACAGAAGATAACTTAGAACACTTGTGCAATTCTAAGACTGACTGGGAAACTTTTAGTGATTATCTTATCGAAAATATCAACCTCAAGATCCCACTTAAAACCGCTGATGATGTCGATGACGCTTGTGTTTACATTACTAATATGATCCAGATTGCCGCTTGGATTAATACTCCTCATATAAATCAGGTACATCCCAGGGTATGGCTTCCTTTAGAAATAAAAACTAAAATAGAGGAAAAAAGACGACTTCGACGAGTTTGGCAAACGTCGCGTGACCAAACGGATAAGACGCGTTTGAACCGTGCGATAAAAGAGCTAAAAGATATTTTGAAAACAACTTCGAACAATTTAATGAAAAACAATCTAGAGCAGATGTGTCATACTGGCCGAGGTAGTTTTAGTAGCCTTCCATAGAGAACTATGGAAGGCTACTAAAAATACATTAAACCAACCCAAAAAACATTTGCCTCCCATAAGGACTGGAAATTCTTGGGCGCGAACCGACGAAGAGAAGGCGGAAGCTTTTGCCACTCATCTAGCATTAGTATTTAGGCCAACCGAGCCCCTTGATTCAGATGACACTGAAATTGACGACATTCTTGCGCAAGATTTACAACTCTGTCTGCCCTTGAAACCAACTTCCCCTAGAGAAATTTCCCAAACTATCGCTCTTCTCGACACCAAGAAAGCCCCTGGTTTTGACCTGATAACACCAAGAGTGCTGAAAGAGTTACCTAAAAAGTGTCTAACATTTTTGGCCAATCTTTTCAATGCCATATTTAGAACATGCCATTTTCCTGAAGTATGGAAAATATCTCAAGTCATTATGATACCCAAGCCAGGAAAACCTGTGGAAGAGACTTCATCCTACCGCCCTATCAGTTTAACACCGGTATTATCCAAACTCTGGGAAAAAAAATTCCTGACCAGATTAAAGGTTTGTCTCGACGAAAGCGATGTAATTCCTACTCACCAATTTGGCTTTCGTCAACAGCACTCAACGGTGGAACAAGTACACAGAGTGTATCACGCAATCCGCCAATGCCTAGAAAAGAAGGAATACTGCTCTGCAGCCTTCCTAGATGTCCAGCAAGCTTTTGACAAGGTTTGGCACAAGGGCCTTCTGTGCAAAATAAAGCTATTTTTATCTCAATCTGTGTACTTAATACTGGAATCATATCTCAAAGACAGGTTCTTTCAAGTGAAACAGCAAGATGCGAGATCAAACTTCTACACCTGCATGGCCGGCGTTCCCCAAGGGTCGGTTTTGGGTCCCGTCCTGTACAACATATTTACGTGTGACCTACCTCTCTCGCCAGATGTTATTGTTGCAACCTTTGCAGACGATGCTGCCTTCCTATCTTGCAACAAAGATCCCAATCTAGCTAGCTTTCAATTGCAAAAACAGATGGACAAAACTAGTAAATGGCTTAACAAGTGGCGCATCAAACCCAGCGCATCTAAATCGCAGCACATTACCTTTACTTTGAAAACCGGCGATTGTCCTGTCATAAAATTGGGCGAAGAAGAATTACCTCAGACAACATGTGTAAAATATCTAGGATTCTACATGGATCGACGTCTCACATGGAGAGACCACATAAAACAAAGCGTGATGAACTGAACAACCGCTTTAGAAATTTACTGTGGCTTCTAGGTAGACAGTCTACTTTGTCCCTCAGTAACAAAATAATGGTTTACTGCTCAATCCTCAAACCCATCTGGCTTTATGGCATACAAATATGGGGTACCGCCAGCAAATCAAATATACTGATCATACAAAGAGCCCAAAATAGTATGCTTAGAATTATAGCTAATGCTCCTTGGTTTGCACGTAACACAGAAATACACCAGCACTTGGCACTACCAACAGTCATTGAGGAAATCAATAGTTATAATTCAAAACACAGAAAACGCTTGCTTAGCCATCCTAATCCATTAGCACATAGCCTCTTAACTATGAAAAAAGTAAAGCGATTAAAGCGGGCAAACGTGCTTGACAATGTGCAGATCTGAGGGCAGTGGTCCTTTCATCTGGAAAAGTTATTACAAATCCCAAATCTGATTAAAGTCTATCGACTGATTGCAGATGTCACCAGGAAAAAAAATATAAGTACCTACATCACTGTGATAAATATCAGTTGTCTGCCCATAAACAGTCCAGTTCCACCAGTGTTCCTTAATACCATAAGGTAGTAAGGAATACTATCTTTATGGTTATTATACTATGCACGAGACATTGAAAAGGAATAGAATAGAATAGAATAGAATAGAAATGTTTTTTATTCAAATAAACTTTTACAAGTACTTTTGAATCGTCAATGAGTCTACCACTGGTTCGGAATGCCGTTCCTGCCGAGAAGAACCAGCAAGAAACTCGGCAGTTGCTCTTTTCAAAATACTTTTACAATATACTTAACAGAGTTTCCACAATGAGGGAAAGTTCCACAAAAGCATACGTAATTATTGTAAGCCGCTGGTGGCACCCGTTCACGAGCATGACGCATGACCCAGCCATTGCTTCGCTCAACCATATTTTAGGGAACGTAACAACCCGCATCACACGACACCACCGCAGAAATGTTAAAGAGAGTGTGACATACTTAGGCTACCCATCTTAAGGCATCGAATTGAAACTAATATTCAAATCATTCATTTTAAAATATGACTTGTACACAAATAAAGTGGAAACTCTGAATAGAATAGAATTATTTTGATATACAATTATACAGGTTAATCATTACCTACTGTCTCATGAATCGCTGGAACGAATTATATCCACGCTTTTTTTGTCATTTATATAGTCTTCAATCGTATAATATGCTTTTTTCATGAGCGTAGTTTTAATCGATTTCTTAAACTTGTGTAAAGGCAAGTCCAAGATCGACTGTGGAATTTTATTATAGAACGTCACGCCCATTCCCACAAATGTCTTTCGGACCCTCTTGAGGCGCAGTCGAGGAATCACGAGCCTATTTGGATCTCTAACCTGCCTATCGTGTAAATCACCCTTTTTTTTGTAATTCACAATGTTTTGTCTGACAAATATTATATTGCTATAAATATATTGTGAAGCTACTGTAAGAATGCCTATTTCTTTAAATTTTTCTCGAAGCGAATCCCGCGGCTTTAAATTATAGATTGCGCGAATCGCCCTCTTCTGCAATACAAAAATTTTTTCTCACCTCCGGGCGGAAAGCGTCAATTTTCCTCCCGCTGCGCTAAACGAAAATGTCGCTTTCCGCCTCCGTCGAGGAGAAAAATAGTTTCCAATATCGGCCGCTTTACCCCATACTAAGATTCCGTATGACATAATACTATGGAAATATGCAAAATAAACAATTTTTGCAGTTTCTATGTCAGTTATCTGTCGAATCTTCCTAACAGCGTAAGCAGCAGAGCTGAGCTTGCCAGCAAGTACTGCTATATGGGTGCCCCATTGCAGCTTTGAGTCCAGGGTTAATCCCAAGGACACTGTGGAGTCCTCTGTTTTCAAGGATTCATTACTTATCTTTAAATTTTTACTGACAGTTCTGGTGTTAGGCAATAAAAACTCAACACACTTTGTTTTTTTAGCATTTAAAAGATTATTTGCCGTAAACCATTCAGAAACTTGAGATAATGCATTACTTACATCGTCAAAATTGTCTTTTTTCCTATCGACTTTGAAAATCAAAGACGTATCAGCAAATAGTACAATATCGCAAGTATTTTGGACAAAATATGGTAAATCGTTTATGTAAATCAAAAACATGAATGGACCTAGAATAGAAACCTGGGGTACACCCATTACTGAGGCTGATCCGGATGATTTTACATCATTGACACACACTCTTTGAACACGATCCCTTAGATAAGACGCAATGAGGCTAAGTGCAATATCTTTAATACCATAGTGGCTCAGTTTAAGTAAGAGGGTCTTGTGATCAACGCAGTCGAAGGCTTTTGATAAATCACAAAAAATACCAATGGCATTCTGTGAGTTATTCCATGCATCGAAAATGTGTTGTAACAGCGTTACGGCTGCATCGGTTGTTGATCGACCCTTAGTAAAACCGTACTGCTCAGGGTGAAGAAGTTTATTTAAGTTAAAGTGTAGAAGCAGTTGGTTGAACATTATTTTTTCGAAAATCTTGCTGAGAGTTGGCAAAATTGAAATTGGTCTGTAATTATTCGGGTCAAATTTGCTTCCCGATTTATAAAGAGGTATTAATTTGCTACATTTCATTAGGTCTGGAAAAGATCCAGTATCTACAGACTTATTAAAAATTAAAGCAAGATAAGGCGCAATAATATCAATGATATTTTGAATTAATTTAACTGATATTCCCCATAGATCTCCTGTTTTTTTATTTTGCAATGATTTAAATGTTTTGATAATATCATATGGGGTAACGTGTTCAAATCTAAATAGTTTATTGCACTCAGAGACATTGCTTCTTAGAAGATTACAGGCTTCTGTTGGCGAGGAATTTAGAGAACTGGTCGTGGTTACTGGTATATTTTTGAAAAAGTTCTCAAATGTATTTGCAATTTCTATATTGGAGTCAATTACAAGGTTCAATTAGGCTCCAGTTTATTATAATGCATCTTGTTCTTACCCATTTCATCACCAATAATGTCCCATACTGCTTTTATTTTATTATCTGAATTGACAATTTTTTGTTTTATGTGAAGTGACTTTGCTTGTATGCACACGTTTCTAAACAATTTGGAGTAATTTCTTACATATTCTATAAACGCGGGGGCATAATTATATCGTTTTTCTGCATACAAGTCAAACAGCCTATTTCTACTTTTATAGATGCCAACAGTTGCCCAATCACTAAATTTTAAATTTTTAAATAATGTTTTGTCTATTACCTTAAAGATAGAGTTAAATTGAGAGTTTAAAAGATCAAAAAACTCACTATAAATTTCATCCGGACC
Organism: Oeneis ivallda; assembly: GCA_029955525.1. Classification (NCBI taxonomy): domain Eukaryota; kingdom Metazoa; phylum Arthropoda; class Insecta; order Lepidoptera; family Nymphalidae; genus Oeneis; species Oeneis ivallda. Next base: position 118,905 of record JARPMR010000015.1, read on the forward strand.
ACCCTGTGCAATATCAAGCGTCGGCAATGCAGCTGCGATATTTTGTTTAAATTGCCTTACTTTTTGAAAACAAACGTCGCTGAGGGCTGTGCGTGTGCACTACGGCGAGGGCGAGAGTGAGGGCGAGGGTGAGGGCGAGGGCGAGGGCGAGGGGGGAGGGGGAGGGGCTGGGCTCACCTGCAGCGGCACGGCGGCGGCGCCGAACACGAGCACGACGACCGCGTTGTTGGGCGCCTCGCGCTCCATCTCCTGCCGACAACACAGCCTGCATTAGTACCTCAGGGGCGGGCGGCCAGCACGTTTATCAGGATTTCGAACATATACGCGACATTGCGCTGAGCTATATCGGCGCGACTCACAAGATAGACAATGCCACCGCCGGCTACCGTCGTTGATTAGCACCGAGTATGGGCGAATCGCTTCTGCATCGGTGTACTCTGGTCGGTGTATCGCCATTGTCAGCCAGTTCAGTCAATTGGCCCGCTGCGTGGCACCAGATCGACGTCGTTCAGTGGAGAGTAACTGACGACGCCCACAGGCGATCCGTTCCGAGAGCTACATGCCGACATGGCACATCGGCGAATGCATGTCGCGTTGCTGTGTATAGTGTGTAGTGTGGCGTACCTCTATCATGTCGTAGATGGGCCGGGCCACGTCGCTGTACTTGTGCACGACCAGCAGCGCGGCCTTGAGGTCCTCCAGCAGGTCGAGGCCGCGGCGCGCCAGCTCGGCCTGGGGCGCGCTGCCCCACCACTCGGCCAGCGAGGCGGCCATCCAGGCGCCGTACGCCAGCTCGCTGGCCGCCAGCAGCGCCACGCCCGCGGCGTAGGCGCGCAGCGGGCGGGCGGCGCGCCACGCGGCCAGGCCGGCCAGCGCGGCCAGCCACAGCCCCGCGCCCAGCAGGTAGGCGTACGAGACGCGGTACTGCGCGGCGCACATGAAGCGGAACCACGCGTACGTGCTGGGGTCCCACGCCAGCCGCGCCGCCGTCGCTAGCAGCGCGCCGCTGTACATCTGCCAACGACGCAACAGGGCGACGTCATCACGCAAGGAACTCGAATTGTAGCTGTTGTCGCAACTTACATTCAAAGCCTTTATATTAGATAAACAAAGAAGATATCATTAGGATATCTACTTTGTTCCCTAATCTCCACAGCTCATGTGGCGGGCAAGGAGCCCCGGAGACGACGCGAGTCAGGCATGCTCAGGGACGTCCAGCCCCGGAATGGGGAGAACGACGACTGCGGACGACGGACGACGGAGTAGATAAAAAAGAACTTGTAAGGAGTCAAGAACAAGTACCGGGCGCCCTCCCGCAGTTTGGGCCTAACCCCATTCAACCGAAGAATTGAAGGTTCCCTGAGAGGTGGCGGGTTTGACCCCTCTCTTGCTGCTCACATAATCGGTATATCAGCGACAATTACATCGATAGCACGCTTAGGGAGAGGGCAGACTGGTTACTTTATCGCGCGAAACGCGATGCCCGCAACACGCTATAAAATCGCTAAAGGCCATAAAACGCCGCGATGCTGCCGCTAAAAGTAACCAGTCTACCGTCTCCCTTATGGCATAGCGGGATAGTACCTGAGAATCAAAGGTCATTGCGGTCGTTAGACTGATCCAATCATTTTTAAAGAATCGACACAGGTGCGATCAATTTTAGAGGATACCACCGCAGGACGGTCCTCAATAGCACCCACGCAAAAAATCACGTCGACCCGTAGACTGCTTTTACCTTTATACTATTAGGTTAGTAATAATACGTTTCGCAGAATCAGGTTATCGCTTGAGCGAAAAGGGAATGAAAATCCGTACAGTATTTATGAGATTAGCGCGCTCAGACAGACAGCTCAGTCAGAGGGACTTCGTTTTATATTGTTTAGTGCTGATTATACGGTAAGTATGCCTACTTTGTTGTACTGTTTTTTAAGTTTAGCCTACTGTAATTGTCCAAGTTTTCTAACGTCCGCGTCATAATAAACTGGATAGGTATCCAGTTTTCGGTTTTCCTTGTAAGTGCGTAAACAGCCATTGTTGCCGCCACTGCTGTCTGTGCAGGGTTCCGTACATCATACATGTCACCGCGGATGGAATCCCGCGTCGCGCGTCTGTTACAGCTCACAGCTTCTCGTAGGATCAGTTACTATACGTATCACAATTTCAGTGCTATTGACCTGACATTTGGTTGAAAATAGCTACTAAGTACTGATTAAGTAACGCTTAAGCAACTAACTTTATTGCAAACGAATAGTTATTCTACTAGGACTAAAAATATTATTTTCAACTCTAAATGAAGTACGAAATTTTAATTAAGCTGTGCATTACATTGACTTTATTGACTGACTTCCAAAAAGGAGGAGGAGCTCAATTCAGCCGGTATCTTTGTTTTCTTTGTACATTATTATTTTCTCAGATTTTTATCTGAGAAACATTCAATTATAATATGAATGCGAAAGTTTGTGAGTTTGGACATAGATAAAATGTTTGGATGAATGGATGTTTATTACTCTTTCACGCCACAACGAATGAACCGATTTGGCTGTGGAATGGACATAGCTTATGAGCTATCTCCATTTCACAGCCAAATCCTAGGTATGCCCAGGATTGACACAATGTAGACCACATTTTATCCCGGAAAATTAAAGAGTTCCTGCGAGAGTTAAAAAACCTTAACCAACGCTGACGAAGTTCCAGTCATCATCTAGTAAATAGTAATTATAAAAACGTTTCAAAATACCATGTGTCCACGTGTCAGTAATAGGGCCCGTCGGTCACCCTTTGGTTCGGTGCGCTACAAAGCTTCATATTCTGCATCGTGTGTCCGTGTCGTAACTCGTATTCACAGATTAGAGGATACTACGTATCTCGTATTACATCTCGCCGAACGACGCTGCTACCATAACATTGCAACATCGCGCACCGGCGGAATGTGCTCATCTCAAATGACGACGACTGACGACTGACGACTGACGACTGATGACTGATGGCTGACTGACAAAACTATTTTAAAAAGATTTGACGTGGTCATCATGACATTCACTGAACTGATTTATGGGTGGGTGTAAAAAATATCGGAACGCGACGGCTGCACTCGCGAGTTGCTGCTTTAATTTATTTTTTACGATTAAGTACCACATTTTTTGCTAAGCGGCCAAAACCTCACCGTTTGTATAGTGGTAGCGACTAGCGACCTCCAACACTCGTACCGACGCTTTGCGTCACTAAGTTTTTCTGCACGTACTTACCTATTGAATAATTGGTTAGATAATTAGGTGTTACACGAAACAAAAGTTTTTATAATGGACCTGTGTATTTCCCATGCGCGGACGTAAACAACGCTCCAATTGTCGAAGGTTTATTTATAGTGTTTTATCTATGGTTTAAACTTTAATGTGTACTGCGAGTTGCTTCACTTGCTCGTGTCACGAAGACTGGAGAATACATTCACCAATCAACCAATCATCCACACCTCATCAGAGATCATCACATGTAGATGATTGATTTTTTAACCGACTTCAAAAAAAAATAAGAGGAGGTTCTCAATTCGACGCGTATTTTTTTTGTCGATGTTATTCCATATCACCGTCAAATCTTAACTGATTTCAATAATTTTTTTTTATCTGAAAGGGTGTATTTGCAGGTAGGTCTAATTTAAATTTGGTGAAGATCTCATGAATATCTTCGGAGATGGAGGACGGAACTCCTCAATGAATGAGAGTAAGTACCTATAATATATAAACTTTCAACCATGCTTAGTACATAACATACCTACTACATAAGCTTAATTTCATTTTGGCCCGCCTGACTTCAACATACGTGTACAAAATGAAATTATTATAAGTATACTTTTCAGTGGCGTTTGAAGTCGGTTTTTTTTAAGAATTTTATATATTATTATTTATCGAAAACTTTTATTCAGCCAGTATAGTTAACACAATACAAATATAATGTAAGTACTTAATAAGAACACTTTATCTTCGATATTTCCAGAGTATTGGCGATTTTTGCGGACCTCTAAATGGGACAACTACCCCATATTAGGGAATAGTTGCCTAATTCATATAAATTACGTTTAGGACAGATGCCCCGCGGAGAAACAACATTTTATCCCGCAAAACCTTTAGAATAGAATAGAATAGAAAATTTTTTTCGCACCTTTGATCGCACCGCCTCGCCATGCAGGCATTCGCACTGAGGCATGCAACACGGACAATTTAGTGGAAGTGGTAGATTTTTTTTAATATGTTTTATGTTAATCCTCCGACATGGTTATCAGAGCTTTTTTTTTATTACCTTGCTCTTTTTAGTTTGTCATGAAACAGGTTATTTTTTTTAAACTGTGGCCATGATTACTTTGCCTTACGGAAGTGGTAGATTCCCTCGATTACTGCCTCGATAGATAAATAAAATAAAATGTGATTCGTCCGGGAAACTAGAGTGATTACAATCGAGGCAACTATCCTGGTTTTATCCTACTAGTAAATTGCGGCAATTCCTAGTGCGCCTGAACTGCCGTATCCACCAGTCTCGTAGCAACCAATGTTTGACGTTCTCAAACAAACTATGGGTACCCTGGGTGACCGAGCTTTGTCCGGTTTTTTTTTGGTAAATCGTGTTTTTTGAAAATTATAAGTATACTAGCTGATGCCCGCGACTTCGTCCGCATGGATTTAGTTATTTAAAATCCCGCGGGAACTCTTTGATTATCCGAGATGAAAAGTAGCTCTCCCGGTCTGAGGACCCACTACTACACCCATTACTATACCCATACAAAAAATCGCATCAATCCGTTGCTCTAGTGAGACGTGGTTGAAGGACAAACCAACAAACAAACACACTCGCATTTATAATATCAGTAATGCAAAATTGTAATTTATAACACAATCTAGACAACCATAATCCAACATCGTTCGAGATTTAGGTTGCCAGGTTGCTAGGTTGCCTAGCAACCTAAATCTCGAACTGTTTATATGACTGTCGAGTAATTAACATATTATTTTAATTTAATAACAAATATTGATGTCAAGAATTAAGATAAAAACTATCCTATCTTTTAAGTTGGACCAAATTACAGATATTAACGAAGTTTGATCAAAATCAGTTCAGTAGTTTAGGAGTCCATCGCGGACAAACAACGTGACACGTAATTTATTTATATTAAGATAAGATTTAGAAAAAAAATAATAAATAATAATAAAATTCATAGGGGAAAAAATAATCGTCTGGACTCGAACCAGGGTCTTCTGGTTTCGGGACCGCCCGATTTTCTAACTGACCTACTGGGACTAAATTTCATGGCGAAAACCTTTGTATTCTAATGACATTGTAGGGGGTTTTTCATTGCCAGAAAACATGGATAAAACGACGTTTTCTAAAAATGAAACCTTGCTAGATCGATTTATCGCCCCCGAAACCCCCTGCATACTAAACATGAAAATCATTAGAGTCGTTTCCGAGATTCAGATTATATTATACAAGAATTGCTCATTTAAAGGTATGACGTTCTCAAACAAACTATGATAATATTATGTTGCCGCATTTATGGAGCTGTTGTTTGTTGGCAGAGCGGTATCTAGTAGCGACTAAGCTGCCAATACATCTTCGGTTACGAGCAATCACTCGGCGGTCGACGGACATTGGACAGGTTGTAATATCATTACCGGTAAATGATATCGTGATTTAGCGACCGCTCTGCATTAGGCGATTGTTGAAGCCCCGCAAGAGCCGAGAATCCCCAAAAGATTACAATGTTAGGACGATATCACTGCCTAGTGCCTGTGCGATATACGCGACATACTCGTACCCGCTAAACCGTAAACCTTGGCGGAACGTCGACTCGACTCCTGCTAATATTATACTAGGGTAAATTAAAAAAAATATTTAAAAAAACAGGTTAAGTGCGAGTCGAACTCGTGCGCCGAGGGTTCCGTACCTACCCGTTATACCGCCAAATTTCGTAATTCTAGGTCAACGGGAACTACCATAATAGGTTTTCGACCCAAAACCTATAGGGTACTTCCGGTTGACCTAGAATTGTCAATTTTGGTTAAAAGTAAGGTCTTACAGCACAAGTAAAGAGAAATTCCGAAAAATAAAAAAGTTGAAAATTAAGGTAAATTTTGGTACTTACAAGTTTTCGCGAACATCTAAATTTACCCATATCTTTTTATCGTGTTGACTCAGGACCTTGATTGTTATACACCTAATAGGGACTATAGACCTCAGTATCTGGCATAAATTTCAACTTGCTAGGTCCCCCCGTTCCTGAGAAAATCTGCGGTGACAGAGGGACAAGAGAGTGATCTTACAAGGGGTTCCTTTTTTACCTTTTGATGTACGGAACCCTAACAAGCTTTTAGTAGCTAGCAACATCATGAACCCTTCTAGGAACAGAGACCCTTCTAATTATCAAGACGAATCAAAGGAGCCCAAATTTGATGGGGTTACGTCGTTTTATTACGGAGGCCCGATAGCCATCTTCCAGCTTATCACAATAATATTGCATCGTCATCCGATTTACATTTTCATATACATATACAATATGCATTTACTTATTTATTTATTAACATGCAAAACAGCTCAATCGGAAACCGGAAGTGGATCTAATTCATCTTGTAAGTTTTGACCTAAACATACATACATTGCAAGTCAAATAAATGCTTGTAAAAACTTTTGGAGATGTCTGCATGCGACCTCATCCGCGAGGATTAAAGTTTTTGATTTCCACAGGAATGCTTTAATATTCCAGGATAAAATCTAGCTTCTAACTTGTTTGTTGGTAAGTATATCCTTTGATCATGCAGAACCGGGGCAACGAATCGATATTATAATGTTTTGCGTGGGTGTGGACTCTATGCAAAACCGAGCTTTCCCGCGGGATTTTTAAAAACCTAACTTCACGCGGACGACGCCGCGGGCAAAGCCGCGGGCAAAAGTTATACGATTGAAGACTATATAAATGACAAAAAAGCGTGGATGTAATTCGTTCCAGCGAGTCATGAGACAGTAGGTAATGATTAACCTGTATAATTGTATATCAAAATAATTCTATTTTATTCAGAGTTTCCACTTTATTTGTGTACAAGTCATATTTTAAAATGAGTATTTGATTTGAATATTAGTTTCAATTCGATGCCTTAAGATGGGTAGCCTAAGTATGTCACACTCTCTTTAACATTTCTGTGGTGGTGTCGTGTGATGCGGGTTGTTGCGTTCCCTAAAATATGGTTGAGCGAAGCAATGGCTGGGTCATGCGTCATGCTCGTGAACGGGTGCCACCAGCGGCAATGGGGCGGGGCTTCTTTCTGTCTGCCCGTCTTGACATGTGTTGAATTATAATTAGAAATAATTACGTATGCTTTTGTGGACCTTTCCCTCATTGTGGAAACTCTGCATACATAGAATATCTGTTAAGTATATTGTAAAAGTATTTTGAAAAGAGCAACTGCCGAGTTTCTTGCTGGTTCTTCTCGGCAGGAACGGCATTCCGAACCAGTGGTAGACTCATTGACGATTCAAAAGTACTTGTAAAAGTTTATTTGAATAAAAAACATTTCTATTCTATTCTATTCTAAAAAGGCTAGTTCACAATAGAACCAGCTCAAACAAACCTCACTATAAAGAAACCAAGTTTTTTATATTTTAAAAACATAATTATGTTTTGCAGGAAATTTTATTTTTTACTAAAATGTGAAGCAATTAGAATTTAGAATAACAAGAAGCGAAGTGCGCACAAAAAGCTCGTTTCCGTTCGTTGTTATTTAAGAGAATGAACACGAGTAAAATCTTTAATTCCTTCCTTATCAAAATTCGTGCTAAAACTGGTTCATTTCGGAGTTTTCATTTTTCAGTGTGCGGTAAATCAATAAGAGCCAACAACCTGTTGTTCCCCACTCGCAAGTCGCAGCGGCAGCACCCGCCGAGTGCCCGCGCCCGGCTTGCCTTGCCAGTTGCTACTGCCACTTGCTGCCACTGGCCAGTGCCACGGTGCTCGCTCCACAACTCCACTCTCGAGTCTCGAGCGTTCCCGCCATATACCTACATAGCTATATTTTTGGCGGGAACGCTTGAAAAATACTATCACGTCGAGCAGGGAGTCGATTCAGACTGTAATTTTTACCCCAAAAATGCGTAGAGAATATTATAAGCATCCGAAAATCCTACTAATATTATAAATGCGAAAGTTTGTGAGGATGGATGTATGGATGTTTGGATGGATGGATGTTTGTTACTCTTTAACGCGACAACGAATGAACCAATTTTGCTGAAATTTGGCACAGAGATAGATTATAGTCTGGAATAGCACATAGGCTACTTTTTATCCCGGAAAAGCAAACAGTTCCTGCGGGATAGCAACGCTATTATTTACGCATTTGTCCTTCAAAATACGCGCAATGGAGTTTTAGATTGACGTGATTATTTTGCACAGGTGAAGTAAAGGGCCTGAAAAATGACAAAGGCTACTTTTTATCCCGGGAAAACAAACGGTTCCTGCGGGATATTAGTATGCTACTTTTCACATATTTTAATTACGCGGCATTTATGTATGTATGTATGTATGTATGTATGTATGTATGTATGTATGTATGTATGTATGTATGTATGTATGTATGTATGTATGTATGTATGTATGTATGTATGTATGTATGTATATTCCTACTACCTATCCTACTATCCTACTTCCTCCTACTTACTTATATTATAAATGCGAAAGTTTGTGAGGATGGATATATGGATGGATGGATGGATGGATGTTTGTTACTCTTTAACGCGACAACGAATGAACCGATTTTGCTGAAATTTGGCACAGACATAGATTATAGTCTGCAATAGCACATAGGCTACTTTTTATCTCGGAAATATACTTTATAAATGCGAAAGTTTGTGAGGATGGATGTATGGATGGATGGATGTTTGTTGCTCTTTAACGCGACAAAGAATGAATCGATTTTGCTGAAATTTGGCACAGATATAGATTATAGTCTGGAATAGCACATAGGCTACTTTTTATCCCGGAAAAGCAAACAGTTCCTGCGGGATAGCATCGCTATTTTTTACGCATTTGTCCTTCAAAATACGCGCAATGGAGTTTTAGATTGACGTGATTATTTTGCACAGGTGAAGTAAAGGGCCTAAAAAATGACAAAGGCTACTTTTTATCCCGGGAAAACAAACAGTTCCCGCGGGATATTCGTATGCTACTTTCCACATATTAATCCTTCAATTATGCGCCAACGAAGTTACAGATTGACATGGTTTTTAGGGTTCCGTACCCAAAGGGTACCAACGGGACTCTATTACTAAGCCTACGCTGTCCGTCCGTCCGTCCGTCCGTCCGTCCGTCCGTCCGTCCGTCTGTCAGCGGGCTGTATCTCGGTAACCGTAATAGGTAGACAGTTGAAATTTTCACAGATTGTGTATTTCTATTGCCGCTACAACAACAAATAATAAAAATTAAATTAAATTAAAAAAATTAAATAAAATATTTCCATGGGTACATGGAAATATTTTTATGTAAATTTTTTTAACGGAACCTTAAAAGAGCGAGGCCCGACTCGCACTTGGCCGATTTTTTTTTTTGTCATAGTTGAGGACCTGAAAAGTGACAAAGGCTGCTTTATATCCCGGTAAACCAAACAGTTCCTGCGGGATTTCCGCATGCTACTTTACACGTATTTATCTTTTAATTACGCGGCTATTATGTATGTATGTATGCGTGTATGTATGTATGTATGTATGCATGTATGTATGTATGTATGTCGCTATTATTTACGCATTTGTTGAGTTTAGATTGACGTGGTTTTTTACACAGAAAAGTTGAGGACCTGGAAAGTGACAAAGGCTACTTTTTATCCCGGGAAAACAAACAGTTCCTGTGGGATATTGGTATTCTACTTTTCACATATTATACAGTTACCTATTGACGTCATTTTTTGGATAGGCAAAGATGAGGACTTGAAAAGTGAAAAGGCTACCTTCAATCCCGGGAAAACAAACAGTTCCTGCGGGATAATAGGATCCAATTATGCGCCAACGGAGTTACAGATTGACGTGGTTTTTTTATAGGCATAGTTGAGGACCTGAAAAGTGACTAAAGCTACATTATATCCCGGGAAAACAAACAGTTCCCGCGGGATTTCCGCATGTTACTTTCACGTATTCCTTTTAATTACGCGGCAATTATGTATGTATGTATGTATGTTTGTATGCATCGCTATTTTTTACGCATTTGTTGAGTTTAGATTGACGTGGTTTTTTACAAAGGTAATGTTGAGGACCTGGAAAGTGACAAAGGCTACTTTTGTCTCGGGAACAAACATTTGAAAAGAAATCTATAATAAAAAATTCTATTTTTAAAACCGACTTCAATCGCCCGCGCTAATGCAAAGTATCTAATTTATTGATATTTCTTAGAAAACCGCTCGACTGATTTCGATAAAATTTAAATGAGACCACCCGGGAAGTATTCCCTTTGAAACAAAAAAGAAGCGTAGCTCTATACCACGTAGTACGGACTAGATACTGGCGTAGTGCAACGAAAAAGCAATTTTTAAAAACTTTTTCCACGCGGACGAAGTCGCGGGCATCAGCTAGTTCTTCTCATAACGTGAAATCCTGATCAGCAAAATCCTAAACAAGTCTAGTAAAAATTTACTAATTATAAGCTCTTTCAAATAATCCTATTAATCCTATTAATCCTACTTCCTACTAATATTATAAATGCGAAAGTTTGTGAGGATGGATGTTTGGATGTTTGGATGGATGGATGGATGTTTGTTACTCTTTAACGCGACAACGAATGAACCGATTTTGCTGAAATTTGGCACAGACATAGATTATAGTCTGGAATAGCACATAGGCTACTTTTTATCCCGGAAAAGCAAACAGTTCCTGCGGGATAGCATCACTATTTTTTACGCATTTGTCCTTCAAAATACGCGCAACGAAGTAACAGATTGACGTGGTTTTTTTGATAGGCATAGTTGAGGACCTGAAAAGTGACAACAGCTACTTTTTATTCCGGAAAAACAGTATTTAATGTATGTTTGTATCCTCCTCTTACTAACTATAAATACATTAGCTATATCCTAACCTACTTATTATTACTCATAATATCCCACTAATATTATTAATGTGAAAGTTTGTGAGGATGGATATATGCACGGACGGATGCATGTTTGTATAGATGTAGTATACGGATGGATGGATGTATGTTCTCTGAAATAGGGGTTGAACTATTTTGACTGTTTTACTCCATAACTTCGTTAAATTTAAACTAATTTTTTTTATTATTTTAACCGACTTCAAAAAAGAAAGAGGATCTCAATTCAACGGAATCTTTTTTATTCATGTTCACCGATTACTCGAAGACGCCTGAACCGATCTGTTTTTAAAAAAAATCTACAATAAATTATATACTTTGTAGTGGCGCGGGCGTTTAAAGGTATGCTCCCGGGACAAAAAGTAGCCTGTGTTATTTTCCAGGTCCTCAACTTTACCTGTGTAAAAAATCGGCCAAGTGCGAGTCGGGCCTCGCTCTTTTAGGGTTCCGTTAAAAAAAATATATTTCCCTACCCATGGAAATGTTTTAATTTAATTTTTTTTATTTAATTTAATTTTTATTATTTGTTGTTATAGCGGCAATAGAAATACATAATATGTGAAAATTTCATCTGTCTATCTATTACGGTTTACGAGATACAGCCCACTGACAGACGGACGGACGGACGGACGGACGGACGGACGGACGGACGGACAGCGTAGGCTTAGTAATAGGTAGCCCGCACACAGTCAATAATATTGACGAAAATATTGACGAAAATATTGACAATATTTTCGTCAATATTTAGACCCCGCACACTACGCAAATAATATTGTCAATATTTCTAACAAAAAGTAATTCAGTAAGGCGTAGAAGCTTGATTTGCATGCACGTGTGCTAAAATGGATACAAAGAAAAAAACCATTGCATTGGTTATTGCATTAACTTTATTGAATAAAAAAAGAAAGAAACGATGGCTTAAATACTGGATGACAAAAAAATTTTCGCATTGATTTTATTTTTCCTGTAAAATATACATAAACCTCTATTGACCATAATTATTTCAGATTTTTCGATTGGTAAACTTCGTAGATAGGGGGGGGGGGGGGGGGGGGCGGTATTTTTTTCGACATTTTGGCCGATTACTCAAAAACTACTATATATAGAAATAAATAAAAAACTGTTTTAGAACGCACAAGTAAAGGCCTTTCATATGATACCCCACTCGGTATAGTTATCTTACTTTGAAATTTCAAACCCCTGAATTTCCCCCTTTTTTAATTAAACTAAAATAATTTTCGCATTGATTTTATTTTTCCTGTAAAATATACATAAACCTCTATTGACCATAATTATTTCAGATTTTTCGATTGGTAAACTTCGTAGATAAGGGGGGGGGGGCGGTATTTTTTTCGACATTTTGGCCGATTACTCAAAAACTACTATATATAGAAATAAATAAAAAACTGTTTTAGAACGCACAAGTAAAGGCCTTTCATATGATACCCCACTCGGTATAGTTATCTTACTTTGAAATTTCAAACCCCTGAATTTCCCCCTTTTTTAATTAAACTAAAATAATTTTCGCATTGATTTTATTTTTCCTGTAAAATATACATAAACCTCTATTGACCATAATTATTTCAGATTTTTCGATTGGTAAACTTCGTAGATAAGGGGGGGGGGGCGGTATTTTTTTCGACATTTTGGCCGATTACTCAAAAACTACTATATATAGAAATAAATAAAAAACTGTTTTAGAACGCACAAGTAAAGGCCTTTCATATGATACCCCACTCGGTATAGTTATCTTACTTTGAAATTTCAAACCCCCGATTTTCCCCCTTTTTATGGTTCCGTACCCAAAGGGTACCAACGGGACCCTTTTACTAAGCCTACGCCGTCCGTTCGTCCGTCCGTCCGTCCGTCTGTCAGCGGGCTGTATCTCGTAAACCGTAATAGATAGACAGATGAAATTTTCACATATTATGTATTTCTATTGCCGCTATAATAACAAATAATAAAAATTAAATTAAATTAAAAAAATTAAATTAAAATATTTCCATGGGTACATGGAAATCTTTTAATTTTTTTTAACGGAACCCTAAAAGAGCGAGGCCCGGATCGCACTTGACCGATTTTTTAATTAAACTAAAATAATTTACGCGTTGCTTTTATTTTTCCTGTAAAATATACATAAACCTCTATTGACCGTAATTATTTCCGATTTTTCATAGATAAAAACTAATATATATAGAAATAAATAAAAAACCGTTTTAGAATGCACAAGTAAATTTTTATTAGTTACTGAAATAATCGACTGTGACAGACGGACGGACGGACGGACGGACGGACAGAGAAAGTCTCACCATAAGGTTCCATTTTTACCATTTTGGTACGGAACCCTAAAAAAGAAAGAAACGATGGCTTAAATACTGGATGACAAAAAAAGTGGAATTAAATCATCTAAATCTATTAAATGAACTTCGAAATACAGAAAAAGATGATTTTAAAAATTACATGAGCATAAAAGGTAGCTTTCAAAAATTACTATCTTTAGTAACCCCTTTCTTAAAAAAACAAGATACTGGAGATGTTCTCCATTTTTGGTTGCGAGCGCACGTCCTCGTGCCTTGAAATCATTTTTCAACTAAAATATTGACGCGCGCCCGCACACTGTCAATATTATTGTCAATATCCCTGCCTCCCCCCGATATTGACGAAATTTCCGGACTTCGACAATAATATTGATGAAACCCCGCACACAGTCAATAATATTGTCAATATTCGTAAATATTGACAATAATATTGACTGTGTGCGGGCTGCTATAGGGTCCCGTTGGTACCCTTTGGGTACGGTACCCTAAAAACCACGTCGACTATATGCACTTGCACTTTATAGGGTGAAATATTATGTTCTGCGAAAGTGCGTTGGTTTGTCCTTCAATCACGCCCCAACAGAGCTACGGATCGACGTGATTTTATGCAGGGGTACCTATAGTTGAGGACCTGGAGAGTGACAGGCTACATTTTATCCCGCAAGGTCAAAGAGCTCCCGAGGCATTTTAAAGGCTAAGTTCACGCAGACGAAGTCGCGGGCATCAGCTAGTAATTATTATTTCCAGTAATTTCGCCGAGCCGCACTGCAGCAGCGCCGTTGATCTGCTCCCCGATTGTCTAAAAGTTGCCGATTAAATCGTCAAAGTTCGGCGTCAAAGTAAAATAAACCATAGTAGCATTGAATTTGAGCTCAATTTCGTGTATCCATTCTCATGCGTTTAGGGTATCGTACATACCTAAACGCATGAGAATGGATACACGAAATTGAGCTCTAATTCAATGTTGTTACGGTTTATTTTACTTTGACGCCGAACTTTGACGATTTGATCGGCAATTCTTACACAATCGCACTTATGAGCCTCATCTTAGCTCAGATTGATTCCACACTCGGGCGAGAGGAGGCCCCCAGCAGTGGGACAAACCGATCTCCACAGACGCGCCGCAATAGGGTATTTGCTACTTTTAGAAAATCATATTAAATTGTTAATAATGCTATGCTGAAGCTAACAAAACGTATATTTCGGTATAATTTTCAGTATTTTTCATAAAAATCGAGAAATAAATTCAAAAAAATAAATTGCCGCGGAAACGTTCCATTTGTTTACATGACGTCACAGTTCTCACACAGTTCAATGACAATTCCAAAGCCCAAAGGTGGCGTGAACTGTGACGTCATTCGAGATTCAAGAACGTTTTCGATCTCGTGAACATGTCCAGAAATATAGCAATTTTAATTAGTGTTTTCTAATTAAATAAATCTTTATTTTTTAGTTTTGTCGTATGGAATAATGTTTTTAGACAATATACTAATCTTTTAGGATGACACCAGATGAAATGATATTTTTAATATAGTCAAATACCCTATTCATATATACTTGAGTACCTAAATCAGTGGTGTCTGTGGAGCGTGAGTAATGCCGCAGCCGGGCGGGCGGGTTTAGCGCCTTCTGCTACCGATTCATTTGCCTAATAACTTAATATAATTACACAAAGTAATGCGTTACTTTATGAAATTATATAGCTTTTGCGCGCGACTTCTTCTGCGTCGAGAGGTTTTTAAAAATGCATGAAGATGCTTATTCTTGTACACGACTATAAACTAATAATAGTCATGATTACATTTATGAATAGAATAGAATAGAATATAAATATTTTTTAAACTTTTACAAGTGCTTTTGAATAGTCGATGAATCTACCACTGGTTCGGAATGCCTTTCCTGCCGAGAAGAACCAGCAAGAAACTCGACGGTTGCTTTTTTCAAAACAAATTTACAATACAGTAAATACTATGCTATATATGCAGTGTTTCCACAATGAGGGAAGTTCCAAAAATGCATACCGACTAACTTCTATCTCAAGATGGGCAGACATAAAGTAGCCCCATTCCCGCCGGTGACCTCCGATAGATCATAGATGAAATCGTATAATAGAACATGAATATTATATAGATAAGCAGTGATAGCCTAGTGGTTAGGACTGTGGTCTCCTATTCGCAGGTTCGATCCCGGGAACGCACCTTTCTTTCCGGAGTCAAGTGCGTTTAAGCAATTAAATATCACTTGCTTCAACAGTGTTGGAAAACATCGTGAGGAAACCTGCACACCTGAGAGTTCTTCATAATGTTCTTGAAGGTGTGTGAAGTCCGTCAAGTCGCATTGGGCCAGCGTGGTGGACTATGGCCTGTAACCATTCTCTGAGAGGAGACCTGCGCTCAGTAGTGAGCCGTTGATGGGTTGCTAATGATGATGAAGATTATCGACCGAGCGAAGCGAAGGTCTCTGAGTTAACTAGAGCGATTTGCACTTGTCCGTCCGTCCGTCCGTCCGTCTGTCAGAGCCTTATAACTTTTGAATTACTGAACGTAATTACTTCAAATTTAGATATAATATGTAAACCGATGGCCTCCAGCCGAAAATGGCTTAAAAAGTTATAAAAATCTTTATTTCAGGGGGCTCTCATAGAAGCGAATGCGAAGTAAAAAAAAAAATCGCGTTACATAAAATTGTTACGTATCATTTTAAAGATAATTTTGAACTGAGTACAAAAATATTTTTTTTTTAATTTTTCCCTTAAAATTGACGAAATGGGGGGCTTTCAAAGTGGCGATTTTATACGCTCGCTTGAAGACGCTCTCTAGGAAAATCCGCTATGGATTTTCAAACTGATTTTATGTTTTTAGGTCACTTATATCCTGTACTTGAACAACAAATACTAAAATTATATGAATATTATAAAGAAACGAGATTATTTAATTTTTAATGGGCATCAGTAATTCATATAAAATCAACATAGCTTCACAATAATGCTAATAGATGGCGCAGTCAGTAACTATTCCCATGGAACTACGAGTTACGACTACGACCTATCCCAAAAACAGTTTTGCGTCGACCATTATTATTTAGTTACTTATTATAATACAACTAGTGGTTCGCCCCGAACTGAGACCTCGCGGTAACGGTATCCCATGATTATTCATTCAATCGATACATGATAACCAAAACTGACATTATTATTATGCCCGTTTTCACCAAACATACCTAAATCATCCCCTAAGTAGGAGTCTCTTAACGTAGGTAGCTCCTAAATACAATCCTAAGTCCTAACATCCGTCCCAATATCCTTTTAGGTGTCCCGTACAGGATCGTGATAAATAAGTTGACAGAAAACATCAATCACCTAACTTATAGGTAGCCCGTAAAGGTTAGGGAACGTTAGTGAAAACATTGAATTATTTATCAAACATTGAATTTAACTCGTAGTTCCATGGGAATAGTTACTGACTGCGCCATCTATTAGCATTATTGTGAAGCTATGTTGATGCTATATGAATTACTGACGCCCATTAAAAATTAAATAATCTCGTTTCTTTATAATATTCATATAATTTTAGTATTTGTTGTTCAAGTACAGGATATAAGTGACCTAAAAACATAAAATCAGTTTGAAAATCCATAGCGGATTTTTCTAGAGAGCGTCTTCAAGCGAGCGTATAAAATCGCCACTTTGAAAGCCCCCCATTTCGTCAATTTTAAGGGAAAAATTTAAAAAAAAATATTTTTGTACTCAGTTCAAAATTATCTTTAAAATGATACGTAACAATTTTATGTAACGCGATTTTTTTTTTTTTACTTCGCATTCGCTTCTATGAGAGCCCCCCTGAAATAAAGATTTTTATAACTTTTTAAGCCATTTTCGGCTGGAGGCCATCGGTTTACATATTATATCTAAATTTGAAGTAATTACGTTCAGTAATTCAAAAGTTATAAGGCTCTGACAGACGGACGGACGGACGGACGGACGGACGGACAAGTGCAAATCGCCCTAGTTAACTCAAAGACCTTCGCTTCGCTCGGTCGATAATTGTATTGTAATTTTTTTTGTACCATATTATTCAATTAAAATTATTTTTTAGTTAAATTTTAGTTAAATATTGTATATTTTCTATTCGCGTCGATAGATGACGATTTGTACAGATGCCCGTAACCCGGTTTCACTCGTTAGTACCTACATAATAAATAAATAATTCAATGTTTAATAAATAATTCAATGTTTTCACTAACGTTCCCTAACCTTTACTGGCTACCTATAAGTTAGGTGATTGATGTTTTCTGTCAACTTATTTATCACGATCCTGTACGGGACACCTAAAAGGATATTGGGACGGATGTTAGGACTTAGGATTGTATTTAGGAGCTACCTACGTTAAGAGACTCCTACTTAGGGGATGATTTAGGTATGTTTGGTGAAAACGGGCATAATAATAATGTCAGTTTTGGTTATCATGTATCGATTGAATGAATAATCATGGGATACCGTTACCGCGAGGTCTCAGTTCGGGGCGAACCACTAGTATAGATATATACATTAGAACGGTCACCACGAGTCCACGACACGGAACTGACGAAAGGATTAACCTGAAGAGTGAAGACGAACCGGCGACAGCCAGCGGCCCCTGCGCCCAGGCTGTACTCAGCTACAGGGTAACACATGACGAAGGCGTTCGAGAAATGCGGAGTGGAACTTGGAAACGAGCAACGTTATATTTAATGCATTATTATATGCAACATTCGACAGCTTTGTAATTGACAACACTGAGAAAACAACTTTGGGGGCGACGTCGTTTCAGAGTAGACTAGCCAATTCTTAAGGTAGAAGACACGGGTCTGCCCGCGAAATTCAAATTTGATTTGGTTTTTCGCAATTTGTAAACTAATACGACAAAGTAGGCTTATGGCCTTCTAATTGCGCCAGTGGAATTATCATCTTCACAGGTTTACATAAAAATCTTTACTTGAAAGTGTCCATTTTAAGAAATTAATCAAAATATCGAATAATTTGTGAGTAACTCACGTCTCAGTCTCAGTATTTTGATTAATTTCTTAAACTGGTCACTTTCAAGTAAAGATTTTTATGTAAACCTGTGAAGATGATAATTCCACTTGCGCAATTAGAAGGCCATAAGCCTACTTTGTCGTATTTTTACCATTACCTATTTACTTTGTCGCGAAAAACCAAATTAAATTTGAATTTCGCGGGCAGACCCGTGTCTTCCACCTTAAACAGAGAGGTACCATCATCAGCGTGGCTCGGCAAATAGCATGAAATTACATTTGGATAAAAACTGAGTGGTATTTTCCTTTATTGAAACAAAAACCCGTTGCTCAGACTTGCGGAGCCGAGTCATTCTACAGCAATGAATGCAGACACTGATCCACGACTCATCAAAGCTGTATAATTATTATTGATCAAAACATTCCTTTGACCAACGTTTGCGATATTGTTATTACAAACGTCATACCTTATTATCGTTCTTCACTGAGCACATAACGAGAACCTGCTATAATATTATTATCACAGTAATGATTCACGCGAATGCAATAACGCAAAAACAAGTACAATATGGTCGCTTTTTGTATTCAATTACCTACCTACTAAATTTTTAGGGTTCAAATTCAAATTCAAATTCAAAATTATTTATTTCATGTAGGCCAACCTGTGGCTCTTATGACACGTCAAGATTCTACCACCGGTTCGGAAAGCGGATTCTGCTGAGAAGAGCCGGCAAGAAACTCAGCAGTTGCTCTTTTCAAAATAATCATTTTACAATATTAATAAGTAGCTATTACATTGTAATAAGTTTTTATACTATCTTGTGGGCAGCTGGATGCCAAGCTGATTTAACCCGTGCATCTTTGTTAGAATAGAATATGACATTTCCACAAAACGTACTACAATTCAATTCATGTCAAAGACGGGCAGACAGAAAGTAGCCCCATTCCCGCCGGCGGCACCCGTTCACGAGCATGACGCATGATCCAGCCATTGCTTCGCTCGACCATATTTGATTTGTTCCATACCCAGGTGCCAACGGAACTCTAATTACTAAGCCACCGCTGTCCGTCCGTCCGTCTGTCTGTCTGTCCGTCTGTCAGCGGGCTGTATCTCGAATACCGTAATAGGTAGACAGTTGAAATTTTCACAGAGTGTGTATTTTTATTGCCGCTATAACAACAAATACTAATAATAAAATTAAATTGAAAAATAAAGGGGCTCCAAATACATCAAAAAGCAGTCGTAGCAAAATTTTATTTTTTTACCCTAGCATGTGTATTTAATAACATTATAATGTGCTATTGTCACGCACTTGGCCGGTTTTATTATTATTTTTTAGATACAAAAATGAAGAAATGGGGGGCCGTCAAAGTTGTCGGTTTTAAATCATTTTTGTTAGGTTTGTTATTTCAAAAACTTAACTAGTTAGGGATTTAAAATTAATAATACTGAAAATACTGATTTATAATGCGGTGTGTAAGTTGTGACCAAAACAAACGAGCACTTTTCCCCCGTAAATATGCTAATTTAGTACTATCTAATAAGAAGTACGATATCCTTGACAGCTCAGTCTCACTCTCACTATGTGGGACAGGTTGGACAGGGTATAATATTAGATATCTAAATAGTAAGAACCCTAAAAGAGTAAGATTTTCAACAGCAATATAATTATTTTGATGTGGGCAAACGGCAAACCTGTGTAGAATTTGGAGACAATCTAGACTTCTATTGGATTGAGGGGCAGCACAGCTTTGAGATGCCATCTGCACATCCGGCCACAACCGAAACTGGTTCCAACGTACCTACAAACCTAACAGTTATATTGTAGCGATCAGGTTTCATGGCAACTGTTTCACAGACAAACACTTCAATATTATTTCATCGTCATCCCATAGACGTCCACTGCTGGGCATAGGTGTCTTGAAAGGATCGCCACAGATCACGACGTTGTGCCGCCTGTATCGTATTTATTCGTATAGATTTAGGAGAAGTGGAAAATCCTACTCCTAGCTACTAATATTATAAATGCGAAAGTTTGTGAGGATCGATGTTTAGATGTTTGTTACTCTTTAACGCGACACGCATGAACCGATTTGGCTGAAATTTGGAATGGAGATAGCTCATACCCAGGATTAACACATAGGCTATTTTTTATCTCGGAAAATTACAGAGTTCCCGCAGAAATAAAAAAATCGTAATCCACGTGGATGAAGTCGCGGGCATCACCAGATTGTAAATTTTATTGCAGGCATTGAGCAATGCTATTGTTCCGTACATCTCGGCGGAGGCTGCGGGCGGGGGGAGGGGAGGGGAGGGGAGGGGGGGCATCACTCGGTGAAGCGCCTAAGGTAGCCCGCACACAGTCAATAATATTGACGAAAATATTGACGAAAATATTGACAATATTTTCGTCAATATTTAGACCCCGCACACTACGCAAATAATATTGTCAATATTTCTAACAAAAAGTAATTCAGTAAGGCGTAGAAGCTTGATTTGCATGCACGTGTGCTAAAATGGATACAAAGAAAAAAACCATTGCATTGGTTATTGCATTAACTTTATTGAATAAAAAAAGAAAGAAACGATGGCTTAAATACTGGATGACAAAAAAATTTTCGCATTGATTTTATTTTTCCTGTAAAATATACATAAACCTCTATTGACCATAATTATTTCAGATTTTTCGATTGGTAAACTTCGTAGATAGGGGGGGGGGGGGGGGGGGCGGTATTTTTTTCGACATTTTGGCCGATTACTCAAAAACTACTATATATAGAAATAAATAAAAAACTGTTTTAGAACGCACAAGTAAAGGCCTTTCATATGATACCCCACTCGGTATAGTTATCTTACTTTGAAATTTCAAACCCCTGAATTTCCCCCTTTTTTAATTAAACTAAAATAATTTTCGCATTGATTTTATTTTTCCTGTAAAATATACATAAACCTCTATTGACCATAATTATTTCAGATTTTTCGATTGGTAAACTTCGTAGATAAGGGGGGGGGGGGCGGTATTTTTTTCGACATTTTGGCCGATTACTCAAAAACTACTATATATAGAAATAAATAAAAAACTGTTTTAGAACGCACAAGTAAAGGCCTTTCATATGATACCCCACTCGGTATAGTTATCTTACTTTGAAATTTCAAACCCCTGAATTTCCCCCTTTTTTAATTAAACTAAAATAATTTTCGCATTGATTTTATTTTTCCTGTAAAATATACATAAACCTCTATTGACCATAATTATTTCAGATTTTTCGATTGGTAAACTTCGTAGATAAGGGGGGGGGGGCGGTATTTTTTTCGACATTTTGGCCGATTACTCAAAAACTACTATATATAGAAATAAATAAAAAACTGTTTTAGAACGCACAAGTAAAGGCCTTTCATATGATACCCCACTCGGTATAGTTATCTTACTTTGAAATTTCAAACCCCCGATTTTCCCCCTTTTTATGGTTCCGTACCCAAAGGGTACCAACGGGACCCTTTTACTAAGCCTACGCCGTCCGTTCGTCCGTCCGTCCGTCCGTCTGTCAGCGGGCTGTATCTCGTAAACCGTAATAGATAGACAGATGAAATTTTCACATATTATGTATTTCTATTGCCGCTATAATAACAAATAATAAAAATTAAATTAAATTAAAAAAATTAAATTAAAATATTTCCATGGGTACATGGAAATCTTTTAATTTTTTTTAACGGAACCCTAAAAGAGCGAGGCCCGGATCGCACTTGACCGATTTTTTAATTAAACTAAAATAATTTACGCGTTGCTTTTATTTTTCCTGTAAAATATACATAAACCTCTATTGACCGTAATTATTTCCGATTTTTCATAGATAAAAACTAATATATATAGAAATAAATAAAAAACCGTTTTAGAATGCACAAGTAAATTTTTATTAGTTACTGAAATAATCGACTGTGACAGACGGACGGACGGACGGACGGACGGACAGAGAAAGTCTCACCATAAGGTTCCATTTTTACCATTTTGGTACGGAACCCTAAAAAAGAAAGAAACGATGGCTTAAATACTGGATGACAAAAAAAGTGGAATTAAATCATCTAAATCTATTAAATGAACTTCGAAATACAGAAAAAGATGATTTTAAAAATTACATGAGCATAAAAGGTAGCTTTCAAAAATTACTATCTTTAGTAACCCCTTTCTTAAAAAAACAAGATACTGGAGATGTTCTCCATTTTTGGTTGCGAGCGCACGTCCTCGTGCCTTGAAATCATTTTTCAACTAAAATATTGACGCGCGCCCGCACACTGTCAATATTATTGTCAATATCCCTGCCTCCCCCCGATATTGACGAAATTTCCGGACTTCGACAATAATATTGATGAAACCCCGCACACAGTCAATAATATTGTCAATATTCGTAAATATTGACAATAATATTGACTGTGTGCGGGCTGCTTAATGCGTGGGCCACACAGAGCCGAAAGCTGTACTCGATGCAATTAGCGGCTAGCGCCCTTTGGTATCAGTCAGTGGTAGCCTTGCACCTAACCGGATACCAACCAGCCTAGATAGATAGTGTATATACACTACCTAACATTGAACTATAAGTTAGCCATTAGTCTCAGAATAATGACTTAACTTCGACTCGATCAAGGTATACTAGGTAGTAGGTACTAGTAACATCTCAGCTTCAATATATTTATTCATGAAAGTTTCTGGTGTATGCCTCGTAAAAATCCCTGCTCACTGGACGTGATGTCAACAACACAAGTCACAACAGCCAACGCTGAAGTCGGTACGAACGCAATCCAAAATTAAAAACAAATCTAGGAAGGACAAACCAGTTAATATTATGATCTTAAAATTTAATGTTTTATAGGCAATTATTGTAATTGGATTTACTGAATTGCCTGTACAACCTGTTTTATGGCAATCAATAAGTCCTTTTGTTCTCTTAAATGCTAGATCGCTTTGGGCGGCGTCTGTAGTGTGTAGTGTGTACCTGTGCGACGGTAACTAGACGCGGCCGAAGCATCCTAACCTAACTCGATGTCTACTTGTCTCCAGATGAGAAACTATGAAATCTCAACAGACGCCGCGCCGCTGCGACCATAAACAAGCAGCTGTGGGCTATGGCCGAGTCGGAGAGATTGTAGAAATGAGTTAGTAGTTAGTACTTGACAAGTTCACACATATTACCCTTGGCGCGACTCCGGCCGCCCGCGCCGCTTCGTAATTCTCTTGGGCTTCGTCAACAACAACACTCCCCACATTGGAACGTAGTTCCTTATCGCGCGGTGCGGAAGGGGGCTAGACGGAAAAAATTAAGACTAAATTGAACCGACATTTTTTTGAAACCGACACTTTTTTGAATGTGAATTTGGCATTGTATTCAATATTTTCACAGTACAATATAAGATCTCGGTAGCCTTGTGGTTTCTACAATCGCTAAACTTATTTTTAAGTTATAAAAAATTAGGGAAAAATTCCACACGTAGAAATTATTTAAAATAAAATTGAAAATAGAAAATTCAGTCTGTCGAGCTGGGATTCGAACCATCGACCTTTAGCTGTTTAGCGACTGTAGAAACCACAAGGCTACGGAGATCTAATATTGTAGTGGGAAAATATTGAACACAATGCCAAATTAATTAATCGAAAGGAACTTCGTTCCATCCGGGTGTCCCTTGACACCTCTCAAGTTTTTTTAGTGTTATAGCCGAACGCATTCTAATGAAATAATCTTCAATTAATAATATAATAATAATAATAATTTTATTTATTGATCCATAAAAATCCTCTGCGCTAGGAACCTGTGTTGCAGAAGGTAGTTCCTTCCAGAGATATAATACTCCTAAAGTTTATTGTATAATAATATGTTTTTTTAATGAGCATACTTTTAATAGATTTCATAAACTTGTATACCGGAAAGTGTAACGGTAGAAAATTATAAAATGTCACGCCCAGTCCCACAAGTTTAGTGCACATTTCAGAAACAAAGGCATCGAAAGAATTCGTCAAATTAATTTGCAAATCAAAACAAGCCATTCTAAAGCGGGCAAGTGACCGGCTCGCTGAGATGGCGGACGCAGCGTCTCACCGACGCAGTAATGAGCAAAGAAGTAGGTCAAAACTGCAGCCCGCTCCGGCCTCCGACAATGGAAGCATCAGTGAATAAATCAATTGTTTCTAATCATTCATTAATTAATTGACTTGACGCAATGCGCTTTTTAGGGTTCCGTACCCAAAGGGTGCCAACAGGACACAGGACCCTTTTTTCTTTTTTTTTAAATCTTTATTTACTTTGATTAATTAATTAGGTAATGATTTGAAAGATTTACCATTAAAAGTATTTAAAAGGAGACTGCATCAATGGTTAATGAATAAATGCTTTTATAGTTTAAAAGAATTTTTCAATACAAAATGAGTTACAAATTAGTTTCTTTTTTGACATTGAATTTATTAATTTATTGACATCATACAGATAATTAAATTGCATACTTTTTATATTTATTGTACATTTTATATTTTAATTGCTTTGAATTTCATTTTGGGTACTATAAAATAAGCTAATCGTAGGTAATAAGAAATCTAATTTTATTTTCTATGTATGACTATTATGTGTACTTGAGCCTAATAAAAATTACCAGAACTGTATAAAACTGTATAAAACTAAAGTATCAAAAATAATTATATTTTGCATGTCAATTGACGAAACATACTGGATATTGAATATTATGTTAACATCTATTACGTACAATGTTTCTTGCAAATAAATACATTTCATTTCATTTCATTTCATTTCATTTCATTTCATTTACTGTAAGGGCTTTTTTAAAAGTATAATATGTCAGCCCCATATTACTACGCCTCCTCCGCTGTCCGTCCGTCGGTTCGTCGCGTCGTCGGTCTGTATCTCGAAAACCGTAATATTCACAGTGTGTATTTCTATTCCGCTATAACAACAAATAATAAAAATAAAATAAATTTGCAAATAAATGGGGCTCCCAAATCCCATACATGAAAAGGAGTCGAAATAAAATTTTATTTTTTTACCCTGGCATGTGTATTTAATAATAATATGTGTGTTATTGTCATGAAGTAGAGTTCAAATATATTTTTTATGTCGGTTAAATTTATTATAATATTTTGTACTAAAATAATAACTTTTTTTATAATTTTTCACAAATAATGTATTAATTTTATTTTTCAATAAACATTTTTTATAATTATTAACTATTTAAATTTCTATAATATCATATCATTAAAATTAAAATATGCCTAAATTATATACAACTAACAAAATAAAAACTAAAATAAAAATTAAATAAAATCTAAAACCCCATCGAAGTCACTGCAGTGTGGCATAGTACCCAAGATGCTGGCAGCATTACCCCTTTGGATGGCCAAGCTAATCCTTTGTCAAAGGTAGCTGCCAGCTCTTGGATCCCCGGAAGACTCGATCACCTTTTTAGATAGCTCTACAAAAAGCTTTTTAGTTACAAAAATAAAGAAATGTGGGGCCATCGTTGTGACCAAAACAAACGAGCATTTTTTCCCCTGCACACTTATGCGATTTGTTCATATGTACGGAACCCTAAAAGAGCGAGGCCGGACACGCATTTGGCCGATTTTTATTCCTTATTACAATAAAATTCCACTGTGACACAGTGTACTGTGTAGGTACGTACGTAACTACTTTATAAAATTATATCAGATGTCTCTCAATGATGAATGGTTTCATCCCAGCTAGGAGCAATGATAACTTGATAAGCAACAACGGGCGGCGCAGCCTCACACTGGCCCGTTCACGAATGGAACAAGCAACTATTGTAGTGGTACATTCCTTACGATACAGACCTATCAATGTGAATAACGATTTCTTTTATCAATGTACCTAATATCATAAAACATGAGTTTGTTAGGGTTGCTCCGATACGAGCTTTTATCGATAGGTACTATTTTTTTTTGGCATTTCTATTGGAAATCTTTTATGACTATCGAAATTATGATTTATGTAGGTACATAGAATACATTGTCTCGAGTCGAGTTGACGCATCTTATACTAATATTCTAAAGAGGAAAGCTTGTTTGTTTGTTTGTACCGAATAGGCTCTGTAATTACAGGACCGATTTTAAACATTTTTTCACCAAAAGAAAGCTAAGTTATCAGGAAGTAACATGGGCTATAATTTATTTTCAAAAAATTAGAGATCCTTAAGAATTGCAATAATGTAACCCAAAGTTACAAATTTTTTTCTGTAAAATGCATTGTTTGGCGTGTGCTGAGAAAACTATTGATGATGTACATAAAAATTATGTACTACATGATTAAAAGTACTCATTATTTTCTACAAAAAAGTCCGCGAGGGAATATATCTAACTATCATATTTAAGTCGCAATAGTACCTAGCTTTTGTGTTCTAAAAATTAATTCGATCGCCTTTATGATCGTATATTATTAATTTATGCGAAAGTGTGTTTG
Source organism: Oeneis ivallda (assembly GCA_029955525.1). Classification (NCBI taxonomy): domain Eukaryota; kingdom Metazoa; phylum Arthropoda; class Insecta; order Lepidoptera; family Nymphalidae; genus Oeneis; species Oeneis ivallda. Next base: position 145,809 of record JARPMR010000015.1, read on the forward strand.
TATGTTGGTTTGTCCGTCAATCACGCTGCAACAAAGCTACGGATTGATGGATACGGATTTTTTGGATAGGTATAGTTCAGAGCCTGGAGGGTGACTATCCCGAAAAGGTGAAAATCAGAATTTCCGCGGGATTTTAAAAACTAAATCCACGCGGACGAAGTCGCGGGCATCAGCTAGTTGTAAGATAAAACGAATTGAGGCGCGGCGGAAGTACCTACGTAGGTATGTTAACGAGGATACTTAGAACGTCGTCGCTGATATTGACATTTCGCATTCGTGTCTGCAGGGAGCCATTGATCAGTGCCACAGCATGTTCGCTGAAGAGTGGCGCTGGCCGATGCAGGCTGCAGCATATTATATTATTGATCTTTGTTCTCGTCAATAAATTAAAATACGCAATTTATGGCCGATAGCCTCGCTCATGTTGTCTCGAGGCACAGTAAAGATAAAGTACCCATAGGTACTATTGACACACCCGAGGTGTTTACGCTAATGGAGGCTTGGCAGCTATGAGCTACATCAGTTTCAAATAGCTATAAACTATTTGTAGGTCGGAGTTAAGCAAGGAGTTAGTGTAAAGTTCTGATAGGTTTGACCGGTAATAACATCGTCGCGATTGTTAACTCGTCATTCGCTGGCGTCTTGTCAGTCGTTGCGAGCAGCGAGCGCTGTGGAGTCTGGAGCAGCTGCCGAGCTGCAGCGGGCGGGTGCCATTGACCCCGGCGCGAGACACCGCGTCATACGTCACTCATTATTCCGCTCATTCCGCGGCCCGAGCCGGCCCAGGGGCTCTAGACAAGGGGACATTCTATTAGCGGTGTCGCTAGTAGAAAAGTCCAAAAATGTATGGGATTGACATTAGCTATCGATATGTCACGTGGTCTAATAGAATCGAATCGAAATTTGCTAGACAATGTTAATTTAATCGATTCCATCAAAAGAATCGACATCTGTCGAAAGACTAATTCCATAGGATGTGTCGACAATTGCTAGACAAAGTGACATTTTTGACAAGCGTCATCGATAGTTGTCGAATAATACAATGGAAACCCTAGCGAGCGCCAAGACCCTGTAGAAAGCGAAAGAAATAGCATTGATTAGTGGATTCTTTTGTTTATTTTAGTCGTGTTTTTACGAATTTTGTAATTTTTGTTAGCTTTTGCATTACCTATTATTTATTTTTTAACTTTGTCGGTTGTTTTCGTTTGTTTAAGGAAGATCAATCTCAATCATTTAATTAGTAGATTATAAAATGTGTAGCATTATATTTTGTTTAAAATAGTTTTAACAGTTGATAAATATATGTATACCTAAATCTATGAATCTATCATAGATTTAGGCATATAATTATCAAATAAACTATTTTCTTTACATTCATAACATTAAGATACATAATACTAGTTGATGCCCGCGAATTCGTCCGCATGGATTCAGTTTTTAAAATCCGTCGGGAACTTTGATTTTCCTGGATAAAAAGTAGCCTATGACACTCTCCAAGTCCTCAACTATACTACCCAGGCAAAAAATCATGTCATTACGTAGCTCCGTTATGGCGTGATTGAAGGACAAACCAACAAAAAACACACTTTGCATTTATGATATAGAATAGAATAGAAATGTTTTTTATTCAAATAAACTTTTTGACGTGACAACGTCTTATAAATTGGTTTGCCGGGTGACACTTCAAGAAACTGCGTTACGCTCCGCTCACGTTATGCGCTCACAATGAGAGCGAGTGAGAGCCACTCGGGCATGGTTAGCCCGCCTAAGAGCGAGAGAGACAGACATAAAAAGTGAAAGGCACGCGTCCCTTCCACTCGAGCACAGTTAGCCCGCCTAAGAGCGAGAGAGACAGAGCGAGAGAGAGAGAGTGAGAGAGATAGGCATACACACCGGTTCATGTCTTGCGCTTCTATTTCGGTTGTCACGTAAAACTTTCGCCCGTATACCGACTTTACAGGCAACCAATTTTTTACAAGTGCTTTTGAATCGTCGATACCACTGGTTCGGAATGCCATTCCTGCCGAGAAGAACAGCAAGAAACTCAGCGGTTGCTTTTTTCAAAACAAGTTTACAATTCAATAGATACTATGCTATTTATGCAGTGTTTCCACAATGAGTCCCACAAAAGCATACCTAATAAGCAGTGATAGGCTAGGACTGTGATCTCCTATTCGGGAGGTCACAGGTTCGATCCCGGGTACGCACCTCTGACTTTTCGGAGTCAAGTGCGTTTAAGCAATTAAATATCACTAGCTTCAACGGTGAAGGAGAACATCGTGAGGAAACCTGCACACCTGAGAGTTCTTCATAATGTTCTCGAAGGTGTGTGAAGTCCGCCAATTCGCATTGGGTCAGCGTGGTGGACTACGGCCTATAACCCTTCTCTGAGAGGGAGACCTGCGCTCAGTAGTGAGCCGCTGATGGGTTGCTAATGATGATGATGATACCTAATTATAATTCAACACATGTTAAGACGGGCAGACAGAAAGTACTAAGTAGTCCCATTCCCGCTGGTGGCACCTGTTCATGAGCATGTCGCATGATCCAGCCATTGCTTCGCTCAACCATATTTGATGGAATGTAACAACCCACATCACACAACACCACCACAGAAATGTTTAAAGAGAGTGTGACATACTTAGGCTACCACAGATAATATATAAAACAATATAAGGTACCTACTTATATTATTTTGAATTTTGATTGACTAGAGCTGCTATTATTAACTAATTTTGCACTATAAAACATTAAACAAAAAACTAAAAGTACATAAAAAAGTAAAGATATAAATCTTAACTTTTTTGTGCAGATGAGTTTGCAGCTTTGTGAAAAAATGCTTGCACTTTATTATGTATAAGAGTAATTTAGGACAAACCAGATAATCACTGAAAACTAAATTGCTTACAAAAATAAAAATTGTAATTTTTCAAATTAATTAAATTAACATTTCTGGGATTTTAAATGCATTTTCTAATTTTTGTATACGGCATGGGTGTAATGGGTATAGAAATTGGAAGACATTTTATATAGTTTTCAATACTTTTATTTCTTGAAAAAAAAATTTGTTATAAGCTATAAAAAACACAGAAATTAAATCAAATTATTAAAAAAAGTATAACTTTTACAGTGGAAAAATATTACTTTTGTCCTAAACTCAGCAATAATTAAAGTACCTATCAAAAAATAATAATAATAAGTAAGCAAGGAATTTACATAAAATTTTTGTACAGTGGGGTTTATTCTGGCAAACAATCTCTGAAGTAAAAAATCGGCCAAGTGCGAGTCGGGTCTCGCTCTTTTAGGGTTCCGTTAAAAAATATTTCCGAGTACCCATGGAAATATTTTAATTTAATTTTTTTAATTTAATTTTTTTTTATTATTTGTTGTTATAGCGGCAATACAAATACATAATATGTGAAAATTTCATCTGTCAGTAAAAAATATAAATACAATGCTTTAACCCTTTCAATGCTTTAAGGATAGTGCGCCGTTTATTTAGATTTGTCAATTTACTTAACTTTAGGGATTATGTTTACCAGAGTTCGCCTTAATATCTACGCTTAGGTTTAAAGAATTTATTTTCTAAGGAAAACATTGCTCAGTGCTCACTTATAGAGAGCTTAAAACTATAACACTAATAAAACATACATACATAAAAAACAAAAATGGTGACTCTTAATAAAACTTTATAGACTAACTAGTTGTAGATTAGCTCAGGTATTTAAAAAAATCTAAGTTTGTTTCTAAAAGCTAAAAATGACTTTTCAGTAAATATAACATTATCCTTAGGCAGACAATTATCCCTGCGGGATCGAATCAGAAAGGAGGAGATACGTAGGAGAACCAGAGTCACCGAAATAGCTCAGCGAGTCGCGATACTGAAGTGGAAATGGGCGAGGCACATAGTTCGAAGAGCTGATGGTCGTTGAGGTCCCAAGGTGCTGGAGTGGCGACCCCGCGCCGGGAAGCACAGTGTTGGCAGACCCCTCCACCAGGTGGACCGACAACATCAAACGAGTCGCAGGGAGCCGCTGGATTCAGGCGGTGCAAGACCGAAGCCTGTGGAAGTCCATGCAAGAGACCTTTGTCCAGCAGTGGACGTCTATCGGTTGATAAAGAAGAAGAAGAAGACAATTATATCTACATAAATCCTTTAAACTATAATAATAATAAACAGAAATAATGTTATCACTTTCATGAAGTAATAAGAAAATTACAATGATTTGTAGATTAGCTCAGGTATTTAAAAAAATCTAAGTTTGTTTCTAAAAGCTAAAAATGACTTTTCAGTAAATATAACATTATCCTTAGGCAGACAATTATTATCAACATAAATCCTTTAAACTATAATAATAATAAACAGAAATAATGTTATCACTTTCATGAAGTAATAAGAATATTACAATGATTGGTCCAAAATCAACTTATATAGTAAACTAGCTGACCCGGCGATTTTCGTACCACCAACTTACCTATATAAATAAAACGAATAAATTATCTTAATAAAAAAAACTATCTTATCTTTCAAGTTGGACCAAATTACAGATAGTTACGAAGTTTGATCAAAATCGGTTAAGTAGTTTAGGAGTCCATCGCGGACAAACAACGTGACACGTAATTTATTGAAATAGTAAATAAATCAGCTCTATCACTTTTGGCCGTTGGGAGGCTTCGGCCGTGGCTGGTTACCACTTACCGCCCGACCAACAAAGGCGTTCTGCCAAGCGATTTAGAATTCCGGTAATTTTTTTGAGGATTAAATTACCATCCTCTTCCAAGTTAGTCAACTTTCACCTTAGACTGCATCCTTACAACTATTCAGGGCGACCTCTACTTTGCAGATAGTGCAGAAGGAATCATCCAGCAATATCTGCTAAGTTATTCAACACATTTAGAGTGTGTGAAGTGGTGGTGACTCATAATGAAGGCGATTGCGGTGAGATGACATCCCTTCCTGCAAAGCAAAATATCTTTCATCAATACACAGTTATAAAAAATCAATGAATTTTTGAGATTTGAAATCAATGAAAATTCAGAAACCTTAAATAGAATTTTGTATTTTTTACAAATTTTTTGTTGTCTGTACAAAATTCCCTTTGACCAGACCTTTGTCCAGCAGTGTATGTCTATCAGTAGACAAAGAAGTTCAAATTATTTATTTAAGTCAAGAATATACCACCACTTCGGAAAGCTAATTCTTTTGAGAAGAAAGAGCCGGCAAGCAACTCAGCAGTTCAAAGCAAAAATGTTTCAAAATGTAGCTGTTAATGTATAATGTACAGATTATATTAATACCACTATAGTTAAGTGTTTTTTTTTATCTTTGAAATATTAGAGTGAACACCTAAGAACACTAACAGGAAAGTGGAAACAGTGTCCATTAACTTATTTTGTTAAATTATAAAACTAACATTATGCTATACATAACACATACCTACCTACCATCTTCAACACCATCATTGGTTCTACATGCAGCTGGGGGTCGCTGAAAAATATAAAGATAATAAGCTAATAATATTATAAGTTATGTACCTACTAGTTTTATAATATTAGAGGTAATAAATAATCATTTGTACTATTATGAGAGTGAGTTATTCTCTTACAGAGTTGAGTTGCGTTGGTCTCCATTCAACATCCATCCATTATTTTTTTATATTACTTACTATATGGTATTTAATACCATCTAAACCTTTCTCTTCTGTCTCCTCATATCCCTTCACCGCCAATACACCAATAATTCCTAACAGCCTTGTCCCTAAAGCTTTTAGAGCCTGTCCTCTATTAGCAGTTTCAATTGTAATAATTATTTGGAATTTAACCTATAAAATATGTATCAAGCTCAAAGTACACCAATACACACCTTTTTCGCTTTGTGTGGAGTCTTATGTACCCCACCGCCAACTGAATTAAGGAGATTTGTTTGATAACTCCTGCCACAAACGATCGGCTCTAATTCCACCTGCACCAGACTGAGGGCTGATGCTCAAACAAGTCACCGTGGCTGAAATATGAGTTAACAAAGAGCTCTTTAATTACGTTAAAATGTTATTATTGTTCATTCACGTCATTGCTTACATTACGAGTACCATTCCGTCGACTGTACCTATAGCGTTTAAACTTTCGTAAACTTAATATGTATTGAACAATTATTCATATTTAACCTTTCCATAAACTCTAAAAGAGCCGAAAATTGCTCAGAAAACAAACATTTTACAAGATTAGTACGTTATTTAGTTGTATTTATGGAAACTCGAAATCTTTACTTGCCTAGCTGAAATCTAGGTTAGGTTAACTTAATTGTTTTTAAAACACACAAAATCACTTTGTTACTTACCTCTGAATATTACGAGTAAGTAGTTATAAATTAATTTACATAAACTTTACATTCACACTGAATATCCGTGAAAAACAACTCAAAACGAATAAAATAAAAAATTACTCTTAGGAATTTGACGTTTCATAACGCTCAGACCATAGACAAAAGTTAATTTTTATCGAAAAGATTAATGGACTAGGCGATCGCTAATCGCAGGTAACTTTGTCTAGCTGTCCAACTTCGCTTTCGATAAAGCGATGGCGAATCAAGGTATCGAATCGCTCCGAATCGAATGCTGTTTGTCTAGGGCTGCTGCTCCTTTGACGACTAACTGCTCTTCAAGTTTAGTTAATTTTTATACGACTTAAATTTTATGAATTTATAGATAGATTATTTATTTATTCATTAAAATGCAAATACAAAATCGAGCCTTGAAAATATTGTTATTGTTGGAAATAAACACTACTTTAAGAATAACATGTTTTCTGATGATAACTTCCAGTTTTTATATCTATGATAAGGATATATTGTAATTATAAATAAAGGTTTTTCTCAATTTTCTATTTGAAATCGGCTGCACTATTTTGCAAATATGTTGGCACGCGTGCCCCGTTCCCTTTTCCGATCCATCTCGGTCAATCTCGGTATATTTCTGTGATGGAAATATGGCTTTACTTCACGTTTTCCGACCGACGAGTCCTGTAACACGTGGAGGGGTTCAGAGAAGGTTTCGCCGGGAACCCTGCGCCAGAAGATTTTCAGAGATGCTTTGCCCGAATCAAATAAGTCACAAAGACCCTCCTTTGTTAGAAGAGATAGGTATACGTTTTTTTTATTCGATGACAAGCTAGTCTTTGACTGCGATCTCACCTGATGGTAAGTGACGATGCAGTCTAAGATGGTAGCGGGCTAACTTGGAAGGGGTATGGCAGTGAACATTCAAACCCATATTATTGGTTTCTACACGCCATCGTGCCGGAACGCGTTATCGCTTGGCGGGACGTCTTGACGGTAGGTTGGTAACTAGCCGCGGCCAAAGCCTCCCACCAGACCAGACCAGAGACAATTCAGAAATTATAAATTCCCAAATTGACCCCGCCGGGAATCGAACCCGGGACTTCCCAGTATAAGACAATAGCGCTCACCAATGAGCCAGAGAGGTCGTCGAAACATGTACTTGAATAAGAAGATTTAGGTCGGCTCTTGGTCTTTGGTCAGAGGCTGAGATGAGAGCGAAGAGACTGAACAGGTTCACGTGGTCAGCATGACGGCGCCCTCGCTCGATCGATTTTACCCATCAGCCAGTGACTACAGAGTACAATCTGTTCAATGAGTCCTTAGTCTTGAGAGTCAACAGTTTTCCATTTATTCCACCTTTCCACATTAATGTGTGCATAGCTTTGATTATGAATATAATAAAAATAATGTTCTCCCGACCGAATCCGATCTCGGCGGCCAACCTGCTCAGAGATTAGCCATCTGCGCGGGAGATATTATAGTAGTAGTAGCAGGCCTGTCTCACTCTTGGTACTTACGCGATTTAAATACCTACAAACCCGGGCACTCACTGAGTGCAACTACAGTCGGGGCTTGCGCGTTCTAGGCGAGTGACGTACTACTGATTTTAACATTGCTTACCTACCTACGCGTAAATACTTTTTTGTAAATATTGGTTTAAATACCTAGTTTAGGTTTAATATATTTAGTTGTAGGATAAAATATTTCTAGTCATTTATATGGATGGGCATCTAATGAAATAATGGCAAAAAGTCGTTGCAACCATAATAAGTATTGTTGTGTGGATGGATGCCTTTCCTTATGAGCACAAAAGAGGATTCTTTATCATTTTTAGGGTTCCGTACCCAAAGGGTGCCAACGGGACCCTATTACTAAGCCTCCGCTGTCCGTCTGTCCGTCCGTCCGTCCGTCCGTCTGTCAGCGGGCTGTAACTGGTAAACTGTAATAGGTAGACAGTTGAAATATTCACAGAGTATGTATTTCTATTGCCGCTATAACAACAAATAATAAAAATAAAATAAAATTAAAAATAAAGGGGGCTCCCTCCCATACATGCAAAGGAGTCGAAATAAAATTTTATTTTACCCTGGCATGTGGGGTGTCATTGTCTAGAACTCATTAAGTGGTATTGAAATACATTTTTTATTATTTTTTAGCTTCAAAAATGAAGAAATGGGGGGCCATCAAAGTTGTGACCAAAACAAACGAGCATGTTTTCCCCATTTAAATGCTAATTTAGTACTATCTAAGAACTAAGATATCTAAATATTGGATCAGAGGAGACTTGTACCGTTGGTTTTCATCCTACATAGATAACAGGTTACAATCAGTGGTGCTCAATGGTTTCAAATCCAACTGGATGCCAGTACCCTCTGGTGTACCTCAAGGGTCTTTGCTGGGACCTTTCCTATTTATCATCTTCATCAATGATATAGATCAATGCTTTATTAATTCCAAATTCTTACTCTTCGCCGATGACTTGAAGGTTTTCCGTCCAGGGAACAACATTACAGAAGCGAAGCTTTTGCAAGATGATTTGCTCAGATTTGATAACTATTGTATTAAAAATAAACTTGATCTTAATGTATCGAAATGTAATTCGATATCTTACACTAGGAAAAAAGAGCATTTTTGTTATGACTTTAGTCTAAAACATCAATTATTAACTAGAATTGACACAATAAGGGATCTTGGAGTGCAACTAGACTCTAAACTGATTCCAAACCAGCATGTAGATGCTATTGTGAGTAAAGCATACAAAGCTTTAGGTTTTATTATTCGCGCTACGAAACCATTTAAGAAAATGAAAACCATAAAGGTTATTTATTGTTCTTTGGTCCGCAGTCATCTTGAATACGCTTGCCAAATATGGAACCCTGCATATCAAGTTCACATTAACAAAATTGAAAGTATCCAACGCAAATTCATTAGATTTCTAAATCAAAAATTTCACCTTCCAAAAACATCTTATGTTATAGCCTGTTCCGAATTACACCTTGTACCTCTTTACATACGTAGAAATATTGCTGATATTTGCTTTCTACTCAAGATAGTCAGGGGGTCAATTGACTGTCCGGAACTACTTGCGAAGCTAGGTATAATATTGCCTTCACGACGCTTACTCCGTGTGACTAGAAACAATAAGATATTTAATATTCCCCGAACTAAAACCAATTACAGATATAACTCATTTATTATTCGTGCTTCTCGCCTTTTAAATTCTGTTTACAATGAACCTAATGTTGACTTGTTTCGTGGCAATTTGAATAGTTTACGTCGGAATTTAACTAAGTTATTAATCCAGTCTAGTGCATCCTTAATTTCTTAAAGTATATATTCTTCTAATTCGTATTCTTAAAATATATAATTCTCAGAATCTTTCTTGTCTATCCAGGTACTCCTGTGTGTATTTAGTATTTACCTGCGAAAACCTATTATTAGCTGTTAGTTACATTATTTCTTAAGTATATATATAGAATTATAAGCTGTTGGTTTTCCTAAATAAACAAAATAAAATAAAATAAATATGTATCTAGTTAAAAAAAAGTGATTTGATCATATGTACGGAACGGAACTAAAAGAGCGAGGCCCGACTCGCACTTGACCGATTTTTTTTACGTTACTGAAGGTGAAGGTGAGTTTATTTCATAATTAAAATTGTGTTAGAAGGTACCTTCTTAAAATTATTTAGTATTGTACGCAGTGTGTTCAAATTTATACCTGCACTTTCTAGTTATTTATTTACGTATCGACCTAATTACAGAAATGAACTGTTGTTACTATTCCCGCCGGTGGCACCCGTTCACGAGCATGACGCATGGTCCAGCCGTTACTTCGCTCAATCATATTTGAGGGAACGTAGCCACCCGCACCACACGACACCACTACAGAAATGTTTAAAGAGATCGTGACATACTTAGGCTACTCATGTTAAGGCATCGAACTGAATACCAATATTCAAATACCTACTCATTTAAAGACATGACTTATATGTTACAAGATTGCTTCCAAGCAACCTACTCTACTTATTAAATATGTTTTTACACACTGTTTAAATTTATGTAATGGCAAATCTGTCAATTGTTTCGGAATCAAGTTATAAAAGCGTATACTCCACCAAACAAAGGATTTCTGCACTTTACGCAGACGACAGGATGGTCTGGTGATGGTGAGGACTAGTAGTTTATGACTTTGTCTAGTTAATAGATCATGCGTATGTACGTGTGTGTGTACCTCTTTGTTTATATTATGGAAAAATAAATTAATAATTAAACGGTATACCTAGTGTATTTTCTGACTCTTTGTTGACAACCCTAGGCAACCACGCCACGGCGTCCGTGACGTAGGAAGGCGAACAGATCCAAAGCAATATGGATCCTCGCGCCGAGCTATAAAGTCGTGCGCGCGTGATTTATCTATTCAATAAAAAATATGTAGGCTATTAAAGCGCCGGCAAGTAGTCAACATCAAAGGAGTGAAACTTCTGTACGTAGTACTATTATATATTCTGTGGTAGTAGTAGTAGACAGAAAAACCCAATATTTTTTTTTTGGCCCAACCCGGGAATCGAACCCGGGACCTCGTCATCCGTAGTCGAACGTGCTCACCACTAGATCAACGAGGCAGTTATAAATATAGTAAGTCTATGGTGCATAGCTTATTATTTTGCTTAAAAACAGATTTATTTTTATGTAAATGGTGTGAAACTGTTTGATTAATCGATGACTCACAATGCAACATATTTTTCAATTTACCTATGTCAATAACTTATTGAGCAGACTCTAGGCAGGTACCACCGAAATCGACAAACAACTAACAAGGCTATAAATGATTGAGTACACGCGTGTGCCTATATAGGCCTAAATATAGCATTTATTTGTACCTACTGTGCTAAGCGAGATCTCAGAGTCTACTTGATTGAATTTGCACTTGCCTGTCTGTGTGTCGAAATGTCTGTCAGAGCATCGTTAACCCCCAACGCAAAAAGAGGGGTGTTATAAACTTAACGTGTGTATCTGTGTGTCTGTCTGTTCCCTTGGACCGATTTTGATGCAGTTTTTTTCAATTTGAAAGCTAATGTAGGTAAGTACTCGAACGGTGGGTTTGAATTGTTAATTTACACTTGTATATGTAACTCCTGAATCAATGAACATAATTCGGTATTTGTATCTAGCTTTGTGCACGCGACTCGACGCCCGTGCACGGTGTCTTCTGTTCTCCGGGATAAAAGCACGTCCCTACGAGTATTTCACTCTGCAAGTAAAGGTAGGTACTGGACTCAAATCAGTTCGATCTGGTGCCTCTTGCTACGTTACTGATTGAAGGACACAAATCACCAAACAAACCCACTCTTAAATAAATAATAGGTAAGTAATTAACTAATTAAGTATACAATGTGTTGCAGACGAAGTTCTCTCACAGGCCACCAGGGGAGCAGCTGGTTGTAGTTTGGGTTCAATGCAAGTGCAAACTGAAAAAACTACCCCCGACTTGTGGATCTAGGGCCGGCTATGTACCGATATACCTGCCTGACATCCTGTTAACAAGTTTTCTGCTCCATCGTCAGATCCTCCTCCTCGATCCTCGATCATCATATATCTAACACCTACTCACTGAGAACATTTTAATGAGCCCAAACACCCTATATCTGCTGTAAATTGCTGAAGAGTTTGGTACGCCGCGCCGCAGAGCGCAGACTACTTGATGCTGCAGTATCAGCTCAATGTTACCATGCCTTACGAATAATCCGAACTAACAGCTTACACCAAAAAAATCAATCGCACCAGTGACAGCTTGTAAGACCCTTTAATCGAGTAGGGAATGAGCTGAAGATCTTCAAACGCCTCAGCAGATCTTCATAAGTTATAGTTAGCTTCCACAGAACAGAACAGAACAAATCGTTCCATTGCGGAGGCCGCTACGAGGGAACAGACATAAACACAGACACACACGTCACATATAACAGCTACCCTCTTTTTGTCGGGGGTTAAAAATAAAAGTTTACGTCTCGGTCTCGTACTCTTTGCATGTACTATTCATCATCATCATCATTAGCAACCCATCAACGGCTCACTACTGAGCGAGGTATCCTCTCAGAAAAGAGTTCTAGGCCATACCTAGTCCACCACGCTGTCCCAATGCGAATTGGCGGACTTTACACACTTTCGAGAACTATGAAGAACTCTCAGATGTGCAGGTTTCCTCACGATGTTTTCCTTCACCGTTGAAGCAAGTGATATTTAATTGCTTAAACGCACTTGACTCCGAAAAGTCAAAGGTGCGTACTCGGGATTTAACCTGAGACCCCCCGAATAGGAGACCACAGTCCTAACCACTAGGCTATCAGTGCTTCATGTTTTAAATGGCTAGAATTAATTGCCTGCCTTCAGACTTAGCCGTGCCGCCAGGAACTAATACGTTCCGGTACTATGTACTATTACATATTTTATTTTGATAAAACCTCATCTCAAAATTTCAGCGACGCCACTTTCCGCGCTAAATGTAATCCGCTCTCGGAACAATGAGCCGGCTCTTTGAGGCGAGGGAGTGCCTGAACTGAAAGCCTATTTGTTATATTAATCGCCCAAACTTCAAAGGTTAGCTAAACTAAACCACGAAATACAACTTATATTGGTCTGCGCTCCAAACTGCTGCACATAGACACCGGGAATGTTGTTCCTCGCGACTGCTTTTACAAGCGCTTTTAAAATATACCTAAGCCGTAAATCATTTTGTTTTTTTTTTTTAATTTTTAGGTTTGACCCGTAGCATCTTTATTGGCATATTCCGATTTCCAGTTCCCACGGGATTTTAAAACCTAAATACGTGCACACGAAATTCCGGCCACTGCCGCCGCGCGGCTCGCTTCCAGTTTTCTATAAATGGATAATTGATAGTATTAGGTACTGTAGTAGGTACATGAATCGCTGAGCCGATTAACTCTGTATTTTATTTCAAATGCTTACTTAATCTGGCTTTGCAACCGCTAATTTCGAATGGTACCTAACAAAAGCTGACTATATTGTCCGCGAACATTCAAACTGTTTCCACCCTTTTACACCCCTATAGAGATGGATTTTACAATTTTAAAAACCTAAATACACTCGGATGCGGCCATCAGACAGTGACTTACATAACGCGAGCAGCATTGCTCCAGTCATTTCTGCCGATTAATCCCCGACAAAAAAGGGGTGTTGTGAGTTTGACGTATGTATCTGTAGTCTGTACAGTGTGCATATCTATGAGTATGAGTATGTGTGTATCTGAACCGAATTGAGAACCTCTTCCTTTTTTGAAGTCGGTTAAAAAACATGAACTAGCAGCAAAGCTCTAAAGCTTACTGATTACTGATCTTATATACCTACGAATAGATAGTAGATACCTACAATTGGACGGCGAAAACGAAAATCATTTGGGATCGTTTGAGCTGGGTTGGGTTGACTCCAGTGACTCACAGAGCCGAGTCGTGACTCGTGACGCGTGGAGTCGTCTGAAAGAACCGCCGCCGCCGCACGCAGGTGAGACCACACGTGCAAGCGCAAGGCGAACAGCTCACGCATATCTCGCTGCAAGTATCACTCTGATAGGTAGTTCTCCTAATTTTCCTAAGTTTCCTCTAAAAAGCCGATCACGCAATGATCACATTTGAATATACGATATATATCGTTGATGGCCAGACTCGAGTGATGTCTCGAACCGTTACGCGCGCCGACAGCATCGATGTATACGACAGCAAGCGAATACCGATCGAGGAAGTAAACTGTTCTCGTCATTTGAGAATGCAGATCCACGATGGCACGACGCTTTCCTAAGAAAGCCAACTGATCCCATGTTACGTAACCAGTTTGTCAGTTGCTCAACTACCTTTAGTTTTTGCAACAGGTTACTTATCGTCAGCATTGTACTCATTACTGATTTGGCTCAATTAATAAATGACTGGGCTAACGTAAATTATACCTACTTACCTATTAAGCTATTGCATAGCTTTTATCGCGGGCTTTGAACTAGGACAAACAGTTTGAGCGCGGCGACCGAATCAAGAAATTCCGTAACGAAAATAAACCTAACACCGTCGCACATAGGAGTATTTGACATAAAAAACCGGTCATAATTCAAAATCCCGAATTTGCTCTAACGCAACCCAAAATGCATGTTTCTTTATCTACAATAACCGGTTTATCGAAACGCAGCCCCCTCAACCCCCATGGTCCGGGCACCTGGCCACAAATCTCAGTCGGAACCCGGTCATTGTGTTAATCGTGTGTCTGTTGTCGGCGCTCTCGTTTGTGTTACATAGTTATTTGTGAAAAATGTCTTCGTGTAGTATACAACAGGATAAAATCGACTTAAACATGGAAGTAGAAGGTTAGTACTCTTATATTAAAGCATATTATTTAATTTAGTACCTTATGAATAATCTACCTTTATAGTCAATATTATAAGCCCCTTTTATGACGCATTTTTTAAATGAATTTTGAGATAAATTAGTGTTTTTGTTTATGTGTCGCACCTTGTCGCCTCAAATTATTTATGTAGACATTAAATTTAGACTTTTGAGAGGTAGAAGCTCTAAAAAAATCTCACCCCCATGTACCCCATAATTTTTTATCGTATTTCGAAGTATAGGAGAGAATATTATTATTAAAAAAATTAAGTGCATTTTTAGTATTTTTTTGTTGCAGATCCTTCAGAAAGGGTGAAAAAAATTAGTAGAATGGAGTTATACACCATTTTACAAGAGTTTAAGGGGAAAAAATGGAAGAAAAATTTTCTTTGCTGGAAGAAAGACTAATGCAAATGACTTCGTGTCCGCCTGATAGTCCAGTAAAAAGTTAAATGAAACCATGATCTGACCAGTTTTGGCGCAATGAGTAAAAATGTGTTCATTAATACTTAAATAATGATATTATGAAAGAAATTTTGATTTAAATTTAGGGGAAAGGGATGAAAAAAATAAAAAAAGGGTTGAAAAATGCCTTTTTTTAAAATAACTTAATAACGGTAGGAAATAGAAAAAAAAGTTTCAAGTAAAAGTTGTAGAGAAAAAAATTCTACACAAAAAAGTTCCTCTTCATTTTTTTGTTATCTGCTTTAGTTTAGCTGCAAAAAATAAAAATTAAATTTGCTTTAATTAATTATCATCTTCTTCTTCTTTATCAACCTATAGACGTCCACTGCTGGACAAAGGTCTCCTGCATGGACTTCCACAGGCTTCGGTCTTGCGCCGCTTGAATCCAGCGGCTCCCTGCGACTCGTTTGATGTCGTCGGTCCACCTGGTGGGGGTCTGCCAACACTGCGTTTCCCGGTGTGGGGTCGCCACTCCAACACCTTGGGACCCCAACGACCATCAGCTCTTCGAACTATGTGCCCCGCCCATTTCCACTTCAGTTTCGCGACACGCTGAGCTATGTCGGTGATTTTGGTTCTCCTACGAATCTCCTCATTTCTGATTTGATCTCGCAGGGATATACCGAGCATAGCTCTCTCCATCGCTCGCTGAGTGACCCTGAGCCTTCTTATGAGGCCCATAGTTAGCGACCATGTCTCAATTAATTATAAAGATGTATAAAGGCGGGAAACATAGTGCCTATCTCAATTAATTAAGCTTTGAATAACGGTAGTACAGTCAAATTAATAAGGTATTTTTTCGAAATAGAAGATACTTCCTAACATCATCCAACAGTTTTCAAAATCGGTCATCGTAGCTATTAAAACTCTAACCTGCGTGATGTCAGATTTCAGATTGAAACTTTTTCGCTTTCTATATTAAAAAGTTAGACTTTAGACTGTTTGACTTTAATTTGATTTAACGAATTTAAAAAAAGGAGGAGGTTCTCAATTCGTCGGAATCCTTTTTTTTGTGTATGTTCACCGATTACTCGAAGACGCCTAAACCGATTTGCAAAATTCTTTTTTTTGTTTCAAAGATATACTTCCCAGGTGGTCCCATTTAAATTTTATCGAAATCGGTCGAGCGCTTTTTACAATAACAACAATAAATTATATACTTTGTAGTGGCGCGGGCGTTTGAAGTCGGTTTTTTAAAAAGTATTTTTTAGTATAGATTATAGCGGCAGTGATCGGCCTAATTTAAGGCCTATATTTTACCAATATAGGCCTAAAATTATACGCATAATATTGTGACTGGCAACTACGGAACCCTACACTGCGCGTGGCCCGACACGCAATTGGCCATTTATTATACATTACAAATAAAACTAAAAACATACTAGTTTCCAGAGCATACAAACAGAATTCGATAACACAATCAAATAAGAATCAAACTTCGTTTGTGTGGGGCTCGCTCGCTGAGTCTTCTATTGCAAACTTCAAAAATCTAGATACTCTGATACAAAAATATAGGCCAATTATTTATACCTTTCATCCCATTTTTCATGACAACGGAGATTGGGAAAAAATTTGTTAGTTAACAATTGAATAATTTTTTGAAAAATGGTGGTTAAACTTTAGTTTCTTCAGGGCTCGATTCTTTCAAGTGTTAAGAAGATACTAGAATTTTTTCAAATTTTTAAAATCACATCTTATGTTATAAAAAAAATATTTTTATTGCTGAACTTTCTTTAGCGGGGGCGCGCGCATGCCGTAACAGCCGCGCGGAGCCCTATTTTCAACGTCAAATTAAAATTATAAATAATGGAGATAGAATCCCGGGAGTTGGGACTTTTTATTGGAAATTTCCTCCTCTTAACGAGCTTTTTTCAAAATTGCTTAAATGTTAATATTTTTCGAGTTATTAACAAAAAACGAAATATCATTTTTTTTTCATCTTATTTTGTTAATAACAATTGCAATTTTTTACCTGCACCAAAATCCTTCAAAAACATTTTTTTAGAGGTGATTCCGAATCGAATGAGCCATCGCTCATATTTTTAGGACCTTTATCTCTATTTTTCACGTTTTTGAACTTGTTGACTAGACTAATACGTAGGTATGTATTTACGAATTCAAATAAATATTGACGAATTTCAAAACATAACATTGACATAACATTTGACGACCTCCCTGGCTCAGTGGTGAGCTCTGTTGTCTTATAACTGGGAGGTCTCGGGTTCGATTCCCGGCGGGGTCAATTTTGGAATTTATAATTTCTGAATTGTCTCTGGTCTGGTCTGGCGGGAGGCTTTGGCCGTGGCTAGTTACCACCCTACTGTCAAAGACGTGCCGCCAAGCGATTTAGCGTTCCGGCACGATGGCGTGTAGAAACCAATTAGGGGTATGGGTTGAATATTCACTGCCATATACCCCTTCGAAGTTAGCCCGCTACCATCTTAGACTGCATCGTCACTTACCATCAGATGAGATCGCAGTCAAGGACTAGCTTGTCATCGAATAAAAAAAACACTTCGGCGATGAAACTTGACAACATAATAGTGATGTCAATAAAGAGAACAATTAGTTCAGTTTTTACACTTTTTTGCCAAGTTGTACGAAATTAAAAATCACAGCAGTGTGAATTTGCAGTACGCATGAGGCGTAATATAAAATTCGATCCGTAGTCAACCCAAGTCAGTTGACTTGTATTAGAAAAATACCTGAAAAATACGGAGGTATGACAAAATACGAATTTCATACCATATCAAAATACTTTAAGTATATGAGACGTGTCCATGCTTAAAACTAAGTATAAAAAGTCATGCGTTTCATCAAACTATTGTCAGGTTTTGTGCTGTGCAACTCAATCATATTTTTGTATCAGAGTATCTAGATTTTTGAAGTTTGCAATAGAAGACTCAGCGAGCGAGCCCCACACAAACGAAGTTTGATTCTTATTTGATAATGTTATCGAATTCTGTTTGTATGCTCTGGAAACTAGTATGTTTGTAGTTTTATTTGTAAGTAGCTGATGCCCGCGACTTCGTCCGCGTGGATAGAATTTTCTTTGCTATAAACCTCACGGAGCCCGAGACCTTTCCAACGAATGCAAAACCGTGGAAATCGGTTCGTGCGTTCTGGAGTTATAGCGTCAGGAAGGAAAACCCGACTTATTTTTATATAGTAGATGTATAATAAATGGCCAATTGCGTGTCGGGCCACGCGCAGTGTAGGGTTCCGTAGTTGCCAGTCACAATATTATGCGTATAATTTTAGGCCTATATTGTACACACTTCTAAGTAGAAGTGTGTAAAATATAGGCCTAAAATTAGGCCGATCACTG
This sequence comes from Oeneis ivallda, assembly GCA_029955525.1. NCBI lineage: Eukaryota > Metazoa > Arthropoda > Insecta > Lepidoptera > Nymphalidae > Oeneis > Oeneis ivallda. The sequence goes on from JARPMR010000015.1 coordinate 164,322, forward strand.
CCGCTATAATCCGCACTACAAAAAATATAATTTATTGTTGTTATTGTAAAAAGCGCTCGACCGATTTCGATAAAATTTAAATGGGACCACCTGGGAAGTATACCCTTTGAAACAAAAAAGAACTTTGCAAATCGGTTCAGGCGTCTTCGAGTAATCGGTGAACATACACAAAAAAAAGGATTCCGACGAATTGAGAACCTCCTCCTTTTTAGGGTTCCGTAGTAAACAAGGAACCCTTATAGTTTCGCCATGTCCGTCCGTCTGTCTGTCTGTCTGTCTGTCTGTTTGTCTGCCTGTCCGCGGTTTAGCTCAGAGACTATTGGTACTAGAAATCTGTAATTTGGCAAGGATATAAATATCAATCACGCCGACAAAGTGGTGAAATAAAATTGTGAAAAATAATTTTTTTTAGGGTACCTCCCCTACATGTAAAGTGGGGATGAATTTTTTTTTCTCGTCTATCCCATAGTGTGGGGTGTCATTGAATAGGTCTTTCAAAAATATTGTGGGTATGGGAACACCATTTTTCAATTCAGGGATCCGTTTGTAAAATATGATATTTTAAAGTGCTAAATTTTATTAGAGTCAATTGTCCCCACCCTCTGCCAGCTAAATGGTTGTATAAAGAATACAAGAAAAAATTCACAGCAGTAGTATATATAATGAATTTTAAAGGAAAACTATCACGGCTAAGTAGGGTTCATTAGTTAAAGAGTTATATCTGTTTTGTCTAAGTTAGGTATTACACGTAGTGTATGTTGCATATTTTGTAATATATTATAGTATTTAAACCATGGAACTCAAAATGTATTCAATATTCATAAATAAAATAAAATCACTATCCTAGGTCAGCAATAATATTTGAGATTATATTAATTTTTAGTGTAGGGTTCCGTAGTTGAAAGCAACTACGGAACCCTACACTGCGCGTGGCCCGACACGCACTTGGCCGGATTTTTTTTAAATTCGTTAAAAACAAATTAAAGTCAAACAGTCTAAAGTCTAACTTTTTAATATAGAAAGCGAAAAAGTTTCAATCTGAAATCTGACATCACGCAGGTTAGAGTTTTAATAGCTACGATGACCGATTTTGAAAACTGTTGGATGATGTTCGGAAGTATCTTCTATTTCGAAAAAATACCTTATTAATTTGACTGTACTACCGTTATTCAAAGCTTAATTAATTGAGATAGGCACTATGTTTCCCGCCTTTATACATCTTTATAATTAATTGACACATGGTCGCTAACTATGGGCCTCATAAGAAGGCTCAGGGTCACTCAGAGAGCGATGGAGAGAGCTATATGCTCGGTATATCCCTGCGAGATCAAATCAGAAATGAGGAGATTCGTAGGAGAACCAAAGTCACCGACATAGCTCAGCGTGTCGCGAAACTGAAGTGGAAATGGGCGGTGCACATAGTTCGAAGAGCTGATGGTCGTTGGGGTCCCAAGGTGTTGGAGTGGCGACCCCGCACCGGGAAACGCAGTGTTGGCAGACCCCCCACCAGGTGGACCGACGACATCAAACGAGTCGCAGGGAGCCGCTGGATTCAAGCGGCGCAAGACCGAAGCCTGTGGAAGTCCATGCAGGAGACCTTTGTCCAGCAGTGGACGTCTATAGGTTGATAAAGAAGAAGAAGAAGATAATTTATTAAAGCAAATTTAATTTTTATTTTTTGCAGCTAAACTAAAGCAGATAACAAAAAATGAAAAGGAACTTTTTTGTGTAGAATTTTTTTCTCTACAACTTTTACTTGAAACTTTTTTTTCTATTTCCTACCGTTATTAAGTTATTTAAAAAAAAGGCATTTTTCAACCCTTTTTTTATTTTTTTCATCCCTTTCCCCTAAATTTAAATCAAAATTTCTTTCATAATATCATTATTTAAGTATTAATGAACACATTTTTACTCATTGCGCCAAAACTGGTCAGATCATGGTTTCATTTAACTTTTTACTGGACTATGAAGAAAGGAGTATCCTAACTCGTTCGTTAAGATATTTCAAGAGTAGTTTTAAGGACAAATGGACAGCCGCCCGTAACACTGATGAAAGATTCATTAAAAACAATGTTGAATGGCTAAAAAAATCGCTGAAGCTACCTGCATGGTCACACAAACCAGGACGACCAGCAAAACAATGCGCTCAAGTTATATCAGAAGCTATTCTACCAATCGGACAGCTATCAGAGGAGGCCGCTGAAGCACGCAACAAACATTTGAGGAAATATCGCGTCGACTTTGCCAGAAAATTCTCTAGAGTAGACTGTAACAGAGATATTTTAAATAGGTTGTTGTTAACATCCGATCCACTTATCAGCTGCAACCGAGTCAAGCGAAACAAGAAAAGCAGACCTTTTTCCAAGGAATCATTGGCCATTTTAGTACCAAGAAGACCGGATGATAATAGCTCCGACGAAGAAGGCGATGGGGATAAAATGACTAGTGAACACGAAAGTAGTGATTCTGAATAATACGGTCTATGAAAATAACGACTTTTCGAAATATAGAAATTTGATTGTATTTTTCTAATTATTTTTTTATAATTTTCTTGTTATTTTATATTTTTTGATAATATATACAAAACTATGATATTGTATTCCCTTTTATTTCATAAAATGTCGAAAAAATTACTAAAATAATTTTGACCAGTTTTTCATATCAAATACTCCTATGTGCGTCGTTCAGTAGACGTTCAACATTTTAGAGGTTCACAAGTAGCTCTGTTTGGCGCAGTGGGCGAGCGGCCGCTTTCTTTACCGTATGGTGTATGACGTCGCAGGTTCGAATCTCGCTCGCGAAGTAGTGACAGTGCGCTTTTCTTGTATGTTTGTTTTTTAATTATTTTTTTGCATAATTTTTACTATGCAAAAAAATATTGCATAAATATTATAATTGCATAAGTTGATAAAAAATGCTATGCAATAGCTTTACCGCGGCAGTCCCCGAGTGCCACACGTATTTTTTTTTATAGGAGCAAACGCCGAGTTTCTTACTGATTCTTTTTGGCTGAGTGGTAGATTCACTGGACACAACATTAAATCTATTTATCCAAGCTCTAAACTTATATTTACCCGACCACGGGGTTATGACTATAGCAATAGCTCAGTATGCTAATGTGACATCCAATTTTAGCAATAGGTAGCTTGATATACTTATGCTTTTCCGCTTATTCGTGTTACAGTTTTTAATTTTTTTCTTATTAGTTGGTTGTTTTGATTTGATCATTGATCAAGCTATTCGATCGTGATGGCCGAATGGGTCATTTACAAAGAATGTAAATATCCGAACGTGATTTGTGAGTATGACATAAGCGTCGAGCGAGCGGACTCCGGCGTGGAATGTGTCTGACGCGATGGACGAGTTGTGTTGTGCTTGTGACGTCATGACGTGTGCCGTGGAGTGTGGACGACCTCAAAGGTCAAGCTCCTCGTATCAGCTGACCCAATTTGGAATTATAAATTGACAGTCGCGTAGGTAGACGCTGGTATAGAATATAGATACTGACTAGGTCATGAGAGTAGGTAGGTAGATTGATATTTTTTTTAATACAATAGGAAGGTAATATAGGTAACATACCTACTTATACTTATTATATTATATACGAGAAATAAAGCCTCTACTAGGTAAGTACAACCAATAGGACCTACTATACATACTACTTATATTTATTATACTTAAGTAGGTACATACGAGAAATAAAGCCTCTTACTAGGTAAGTTAGGCGACGTTTTCGCATAGGCGTGGCTTCGCGCGGCGCGTGCGGCGTCGTGTAGCGGCGGGCACCGCGGCGTTCGCCGACGCGGGCAGCGCGGCGGGCAGCGCGGCGGGCACCGAGGCGACGCACAGTGGGTCGAAACAGCTATATGAGGTACATAGGATTTTTTGTTTCAAATTCCATTAAAAAAAAATACTTATCGAAAGACCTTGTCATTCTGATGAATAATTGTTATTAAACGTTTTTCTCTAAAACTGATAGTTTGCCCGGAAAAAAATATTTTCAGTTTTTGTTGTATATGGAATGAAACAGAAACTGCTAAAAGCTAATAATAAGCTGATGCCCGCGACTTCGTCCGCGTGGGTTTAGTTTTTAAAGTACCTCGGGAACTCTTTGATTTTCCGGGATAAAAAGTCACTCTCGGGTCCTCAACTATACCCATGTAAAAAATCACGTCGATCCGTAGCTCTGTTGCGGCGTGATTGAAGGACAAACCAACAAACACTTTCGCATTTATAATATTAAGTATGATTAGCTAATTTTTCACTGTTTGTAATTATTAGTTTCCAACAACAAAGACAGTTTAGCTAAGGAGATACATTAGATACATAATAAAATGAATTGTTAAAAAGAAATAAAGAAAGCTATATTTTGAATGTTTTATTTTTGTAGATCCTTTGTTTGAATTCACGTTATTTTAATATAATTTACAGTTTTAATCTATGAAATATCCTTTTTTAAGTGCTTAACTTATAAGTTTCTCTTCGATGAACTAGTGATTTAAAGTTAATTTCAATATTTATTCATAGAATTTTCATGCAGCACATTATTTTGGTCAAATATTTGATAATCCACGACATTATAAAATCAATAAAAATCTTTTTTTTTTTTTAAATTTCGGGTTCTAATAACTTTTAAACGGGCAAGTTTGGGTGCAAGCTGATAACATAGAGTTATAGCCAATAAGCCAAAAAATAAGAATAAAGTAGTTTTAAAGCAAGACCTTTCAAGACTTGGCCAAATTTTAGCAGTTTCTGTTTCATTCCATACAACAAAAACTGAAAATATTTTTTTCCGGGCAAACTATCAGTTTTAGAGAAAAAGGTTTAATAACAATTATTCATTAGAATGACAAGGTCTTTCGATAATTATTTTTTTAGTTGGAATTTGTAACAAAAAATCCTATGTCCCTCATATAGCTGTTTCGACACACTGTGCGTCGCCGCGGTGCCCGCCGCGCTGCCCGCGTCGGCGCCCGCCGCGTGCTCGGCCGCGTGCTCCGCCGCGTTCAACGCCGACGCCTCTCTGTAAACGCTCTCATACTTCGCCATATGTTTGAGCTTCACGCGCGACTCGACGCCGCACGCGCCGCGCGACGCCACGCCTATGCGAAATCGTCGCCTAACTTTTCCATTATCGAAATTTTTAACTCGAAGGATGTTTGCAGCTTTTAAACAAAGCATGAATGAATTTGCACTGTTGCATGACGAAGCGAAAATTAGTGTAAAATATGAACCACGATGGTAAATGTGGTTGTAAATGGTAAATGTAATATGAAACATGAACTGTGAAATCCAAATCAACAATTCATCACTCATTAGTCATTAGTCATTCTGTACCTACTTTATGCCTATTCTAAATACTATAAACTATAAAAGGAAAAGGTGACTGACTGATCTATCAACGCACAGCTCAGCCTCAAACTACTGGACGGATCGGGACGTTTGGCACGGCCGCGGCATGATGGCATACAGGGTAGCTATTATGACGTAGGCTAAGAAAGGTTTCCTGAAAATTCAACCCGTGAGGGATAAAATAGGGGTTTGAAAAATCTTAACGTGAGCGAAGCCGCGGCTAAAGGCTAGCTTTGAATATGGAAAACCCGAGGATTCGGTATATTTATAGGTTTACAGCAGTTTTGCCTGTAGTAGGCTAAATAATGTTACGGTAGGTACCTAGGTGCCTAAAAAAAGTCCCTCGTCTGCGCAGGCCCCTTACCTGCACGTGTTTCCTGGGTGGTGTTAAGCAAAATATCGACTTAGTGGCGAGATAAGTATTTTCTGAACATACTTGTAGCTTGATAACATTCCCAGAAAAATGTCTACACGCGCCACACCTGAGGACACATCGAAGGGTGTCCACCAGGATCCCCGCCCGATCCTCCAGAGGATCCACATGAACTCATCTGTTTGACGAAGTACGTCGGACCCTCAGTCCGTACCTATCCTGGAAATTATATGAACGCTAAGGCGACGTTTTCGCATAGGCGTGGCTTCGCGCGGCGCGTGCGGCGTCGTGTAGCGGCGGGCACCGCGGCGTTCGCCGACGCGGGCACCGCGGCGGGCAGCGCGGCGGGCAGCGAGGCAACGCACAGTGGGTCGAAACAGCTATATGAGGTACATAGGATTTTTTGTTACAAATTCCATTTAAAAAAAATACTTATCGAAAGACCTTGTCATTCTGATGAATAATTGTTATTAAACGTTTTTCTCTAAAACTGATAGTTTGCCCGGAAAAAAATATTTTCAGTTTTTGTTGTATATGGAATGAAACAGAAACTGCTAAAAGCTAATAATAAGCTGATGCCCGCGACTTCGTCCGCGTGGGTTTAGTTTTTAAAGTACCTCGGGAACTCTTTGATTTTCCGGGATAAAAAGTCACTCTCGGGTCCTCAACTATACCCATGTAAAAAATCACGTCGATCCGTAGCTCTGTTGCGGCGTGATTGAAGGACAAACCAACAAACACAATTTCGCATTTATAATATTAAGTATGATTAGCTAATTTTTCACTGTTTGTAATTATTAGTTTCCAACAACAAAGACAGTTTAGCTAAGGAGATACATTAGATACATAATAAAATAAATTGTTAAAAAGAAATAAAGAAAGCTATATTTTGAAAGTTTTATTTTTGTAGATCCTTTGTTTGAATTCACGTTATTTTAATATAATTTACAGTTTTAATCTATGAAATATCCTTTTTTAAGTGCTTAACTTATAAGTTTCTCTTCGATGAACTAGTGATTTAAAGTTAATTTCAATATTTATTCATAGAACTTTCATGCAGCACATTATTTTGGTCAAATATTTGATAATCCACGCATATTATAAAATCAATAAAAATCTTTTTTTTTTAAATTTCGGTTTCTAAAATAACTTTTAAACGGGCAAGTTTGGGTGCAAGCTGATAACATAGAGTTATAGCTAATAAGCCAAAGAATAAGAATAAAGTAGTTTTAAAGCAAGACCTTTCAAGACTTGGCCAAATTTTAGCAGTTTCTGTTTCATTCCATACAACAAAAACTGAAAATATTTTTTTCCGGGCAAACTATCAGCTTTAGAGAAAAACGTTTAATAACAATCCTATCCTATTAATATTATAAATGCGAAAGTTTGTGAGGATGTTTGGATGGATGGATGGATGTTTGTTACTCTTTAAAGCGACAACGAATGAACCGATTTTGCTGAAATTTGGCACAGACATAGATTATAGTCTGGAATAGCACATAGGCTACTTTTTATCCCGGAAAAGCAAACAGTTCCTGCGGGATAGCATCGCTATTTTTTACGCATTTGTCCTTCAAAATACGCGCAATGGAGATTTAGATTAACGTGATTTTTTTGCACAGGTAAAGTTAAGAGCCTGAAAAATGACAAAGGCTACTTTTTATCTCAGGAAAACAAACGGTTCCTGCGGGATATTAGTATACTACTTTTCACACATTTATCTTTCAATTATGCGCCAACGGAGTTACAGATTGACGTGGTTTTTTGGAGAGGCATAGTTGATGACTTGAAAAGAGACAAAGGTTACTTTTTATCCTGGGAAAGCAAACAGTTCCCGCGAGATATTAGTGTTCTACTTTTCACATATTTATCCTTCAATTATGCGCCAACGGAGTTACAGATTGACGTAGTTTATTGGATAGGCATAGTTGAGGACTTAAAAAGCCCAGGAATACAAACAGTTCCCGCGGGATATTCATATGCTACTTTTCACATATTAATCCTTCAATTATGCGCCAACGAAGTTACAGATTGAAGTGGTTTTTTTGATAGGCATAGTTGAGGACCTGAAAAGTGAAAAGGCTACTTTTTATCCCGGGAAAACAAACAGTTCCCGCGGGATATTCGTATGTTACTTTTCACATACTTATCCATCAATTATGCGCCCACGGAGTTTTAGATTGAAGTTTTAGATCATTTTTAGCACAGGTAAAGTTAAGGGCCTGAAGAGTGACAAAGGCTACTTTTTATCCCTGGAAAACAAACGGTTCCTGCGGGATATTAGTATGCTTCTTTTCACATATTTATCCTTCAATCATGCGCCAATATGCATGCATGTATGTATGTATGTAATGTATGTATGTATGTGTGTATGTATGTATGCATGTATGTATACGTATATGTATGTATGTATGTATGTAAGTATGCTTGCATGCATGCATGCATGCATGTCTGTATATATATATGTATCTCCTCCTACTAACAACAAATACAAACTATATCCTATCCTACTTATTATTACTCTTATTATCCCACTAATGTTATTAATGTGAAAGTTTGTGAGGATGGATGTATACGGATGTATGTTTGTATAGATGTCGTATACGGATGGATGGATGTATGTTCTCTGAGATAGGGGTTGAACTATTTTGACTGTTATACTCCATAACTTCGTTAAATTTGAACTACTTTTTATTATTACTTTAACGAACTTCAAAAAAGGAGGAGGATCTCAATTCAACGAATCTTTTTTATGTATGTTCACCGATTACTCGAAGACGCCTGAACCGATTTGGAAAATTCTTTTTTTGTTTCAAAGGGTATACTTCCCAGGTGGCTCCATTTAAATTTTAAAGAAATCAGTCGAGCGTTTTTAAAAAAATCTACAATAAATTATATACTTTGTAGTTGTGCGGGCGTTTAAATGTATGCTCCCGGGACAAAAAGTAGCCTGTGTTATTTTCCAGGTCCTTAACTTTACCTGTGTAAAAATCGGCCAAGTGCGAGTCGGTCCTCACTCTTTTAGGGTTTCGTTACAAAAAAATTAAATTAATTTTTATTATTTGTTGTTATAGCAGCAATAGAAATACAAAATATGTGAAAATTTCAACTGTCAATCTATTATACGGTTTACGAGATACAGGCCGCTGACAGACGGACGGACGGACAGCGGAGGCTTAGTAATAGGGTCCCGTTGGCACCCTTTGGGTACGGAACCCTAAAAACCACGTTGACTATATTATGCACTTACACTTTATATGGTGAAATATTATAACTGCGAAAGTGCGTTGGTTTGTCCTTCAATCACGCCCTAACAGAGCTACAGATCGACGTGATTTTTTGCAGGGGTACCTATACTTGAGGACCTGGAGAGTGACAGGCTACATTTTCAGAGTTCCCAAGGCATTTTAAAGGCTAAGTTCACGCAGACGAAGTCGCGGGCATCAGCTAGTTATTCATTATAATGACAAGGTCTTTCGATAAGTATTTTTTTAAATGGAATTTGTAACAAAAAATCCTATGTCCCTCATATAGCTGTTTCGACCCACTGTGCGTCGCCGCGCTGCCCGCGTCGGCGCCCGCCGCGTGCGACGCCGCGTGCTCCGCCGCGTTCAACGCCGACGCCTCTCTGTAAACGCTCTCATACTTCGCCATATGTTTGAGCTTCACGCGCGACTCGACGCCGCACGCGCCGCGCGACGCCACGCCTATGCGAAAACGTCGCCTAATGTGTCCAACGCCACCGTTACAAAATGAAAACACTCCCAAGTCGCACCAAGCAACGGGATCTACAGGCCTACAGGTTTCTTGGAATATGTATGACGTCACCTACCTATTTATAATGTGTCATAGTAATTTTGCGGTAATATTTTTTTTTATAAATAGAATATCGGTCAAGTCAAAGTTGACTAATATTCTCCTCTTCCCTCCAAATAAGCGGAAAGCTTGTGTTAGGACTCTAGGAGTGGGTACGACAATAGTTTAACGGGTGGGATTCGAACCTGCGACCTTTCAGTTTTCAGTCTGCACCTTTAACCATTGGGCTATTGAAGCTTCAAATTATAACTTCACTTAACGGAAAACCTACACCTGAACCTAGTTCAGTGGAAATTCCATAAAATAATGAATAAAATCAGTTATTTGGGTCACCCATCAAAGCGCCTTAACGAGCTTTATACTCAGGTTTATACGATCGCGGCCGGAGACCGGTCATTGTGTGACGAGTGACGATGGCCTGTGGCGTGCATCGTGCAAACTGCAATCGTGGCCCGGCCTGCAGCCCTGAGGCTCGACGCTCGAGTAGTCTTGACGCAAACAAACTTCCAAAGCTCACAAAGCTGCGCGACGCGCGACGCGCGATGCACGACGCACGACGCACGTGCATGCCGCGCAGCTGTAGGTACGTCAGGCGAGCGAGCCGACGCGCGACCCCTGACGAAGCCAAACTTTTAAAGTTTATGGCACAGAATATATAATAGTACTACATGGTTTAAACACGTTGATGGAGCATGAGTTTTTCGGCGCACTTTTTGTAGGTACCCAGATGATAATAACTACATCGATGATAATATATAACAAAATGCACTGGACCTATCAGGAATAAATTACATGGTGTACAGATTCTATTTACCTACCTACCTATGTTTTAATTTTATTCTTCTGCGGTAAGTTTGAATTAAGTAGGTATACTTATTAGTAGGTATCTGTTCTACCTTTACTAGGTAGGTACATCAGACAAGTTTATTAGAAATTGTTGTGACAACAAAGAGCTTTATCGCTTGCTTATCACTTTATCAGTTATCACGTCATAGTAATTATTAGAAGCGATGTTTGTAGCGCACATCGCTTGTAAAATGTTCCTGAACTCTGACTCTCGCGAGTGACATTGGAAAACGGGTGAAATGTATAAATTTTAATTCATGTTTAGACGTTCGAAGGAGACGGGGAGGCGTCAGGCGTCAGGCGAGCTTACCGCGAAGGCGATGTTGATGAAGACGAACACTTTGTCGGCGGTGCAGAGCCCCCGCGCGCAGGCCATGGCGGACGGCGGAGGGCTGGGGGCTGGGGGCTGCGGGCTGGCGCTGGTCACCGGCACACGGGAACACTCGCACTGCACAGCATGGGCGCGGCGACGCAACGCGCGTGTCTCTCGGAGCGCGCCTCGTAAGGCACTGGCTAGGCTAGCATGCTAGCGCCTAGCGGCCTCGCCGCCACTCGCCCGCGCCCGCGCCAGTGGCTACGGCTAGGCTAGGGAAGGAAGGGCGCGCGACACGGGGGCACGCCGCACGAGGCGAGTCGCGACTCGCGACGCAACTCGCCTCACGTGAGACGAATCATGCATTGCAACTTGCAAGTTGCAACAACGTGTAACACCAAAAAAAAATCAGATTTCGCGATGAAATAAAACATAGCCGTAACCTCATGTGAGGCGCGACAAAAGAAAACGTTTTGCGCGGAATAGGAGTGTAGTAAGCGCCAAAATACTTTGTAACTCGTAAAATATTCATTTTCTTTTCAATTCGCTAGGCTACTCTCTTGATGATTGTAAAAATTTTGGCTCTCTAATATGCAATGCAACACATTGAAAATAAATGAATATTGGTTAAAAATTAGACCTAACTTCGCGATTTTTTATTATCGAACAAATTTCATCATTTTATGTTTTTGCCCAGGCACGTCCCTTGGCAGTATGATGTAATTCTTGCGTGTTTTTTTTCGGATAGTTGAAACTTGATCTACTACTGTAACAATCAAATCTGTTTACTGTTAACGAACGTACACCCACTCTTAACACAGCAGGACCACATCAATCTCCTTTTACAAGGTGCAGGTTCAACACAACGCAGACCACTTTTATTTTTGCCGGAAGTCTCGCATATCTACCATACTTCAAGTATGTATGCGAGACTCTTCCAGCAAAAAAATTAAGTGGCACTCGGGGACTGCCGCGGTAAAGCTACTGCATAGCATTTTTTATCAACTTATGCAATTATAATATTTATGCAATATTTTTTTTTGGATAATAAAAGTTATGCAAAAAAAAATTTAAAAACAAACAAACAAGAAAAGCGAACTGTCACTACTTCGCGAGTGAGATTCGAACCTGCGACATCGGCGCTCGAAAGCGGCCGCTCGCCCACTGCACCAAATAGAGCTACTTGAGAACCTCTAAAATGTTGAACGCTTAGTGAACGACGGTGTTAGGTTTTTTTCGTTACGGAATTTCTTGATTCGGTCGCCGCGCTCAAACTGTTTGTCCTAGTTCAAAGCCCACGATAAAAGCTATGCAATAGCTTAAAAATTGGTTTGCGTAATTTTTTCCTGAAATAGTAAGAAATTTTCTATCGAATGCACTGAAACAAATCAACATCCGCGATGAAGGTAATTTTTTTATTTTATTTTTGAACATTTTTTTTTACATTGTTGGCACTTTTCAAAAGACTATAATCAATAATACTGTGGTCTATGAAAGGCCCACCCGTGCGAAGACGGCTTCTTAACAATAAAATGATTATCTGTTCACCCATTAACCCTATTGGCAGGTGGAGAGGAGTGGCGAGTTCGCTAAAAGCTTTTCATGAAGCGCTTAGCGCAGTGAACGGAGTTTTCTCTGTGTGCTTATTTTTTAATTGGTAGTTACATAATATTTAAAAGTGTAAGTAAAATAGCATACTTAAATAAATTAATAACCACTTTATGTTATTCATTTAAAACGAAATAATGTGTATATTCCTATACACTTACAAATACCTAGGTAGGGATTCTCTGTGATTTCGAAATTAGATACTTGGCTGTTATTATGCTTAAAATGATTTTAATTACAATAAAGATATATCAACTATCATTATAACATTACCAGAACGACAATAAAATTATTTTCAAAATGTTTGTCTGTCAGTTCGAACCGACTACCTGCTTTTTGGGACGGCTGAGCCGATTTAGAAGGGACTTTCACAGAATTAACTAGAGTTATATAATCGATTAAGCGAATATGTAAGTATTGTATTTAAGGTAAGTAGGTACCTATGTAATGTAACTATATTATATTTACTTACCTATGTCTTTTTTTTGGAACAGAATTTCTTGAATCAATAAGAATAAAAGAACGCAAAAAATACAATACAGAGACAAAAAGACAATTAAAACTCATGTTTAGGGTTGTACCTGGGTGACCTAGGTACTACATTACTTACTTATTTACCTTTGTTCTCTTCTCTATCGTTCGATACACATCCACAGCTGAACGTAGGACTCTTGTAGGGACTTCCACACGCCGCGTTCTTGCGGCACTGGGCCCCAGCGCGGCTCCCTGTGACAAATCACTGACAAAAACTTGTAAGTATATTACTTTGGATACGACACGTTGGATCGAATAATTCAAACGATGCAAGAACACGGTGTGTGGAAGTTCCTACAACAGCCATACCAATATCTATCAGTGGACGGTGTATCGGCAGTCGGCACGTACATCGGTTGACGGCGCCAACGTTATACATCTAAGGTACATAATTATAGGAATTAGGAACATAGGTATATTTAACCTTACCAAACCTACCTATTAGCATGCCATATATAAGTACTTACTGCACTATAGGGTTCCTGCAGACTACAGAGCAAGATTTATGTACCAGAGAAGCGGGAAAATCTAGTCAGGTGTTTGACTTTCTTGGAAGAATTTGGCACGTGTCGTTTGCTACTTGTAACTTAATTCATTAAACTATCAAGTGGATAAGTTTTCTTCAGTTGAGCGCAACGATTCCAGCGGGCATGAGACTCTAGCCCCTAAATTATTTCCAATCGTCGCTCTCTATTGATCATGATTAGGAAGGCATTCGGCGCTCGTTAGCCGGTCACCGAGGGCACGGCGCGCGGCGAAGATGCGTCAATTGACTTTATAAAGTGACCCAACTCTTTCCAGACTAATCAATGACAATCTAGCAATGAACCGTAGTTACTCACAAAAGTCACATTACACATTATTGCAGATGCTTTTTACTTGCTGAGGTTAAAATAGAAGTTTGTAGGTCTGAGTTTAGTAAAAGATGGTAGGTATAGGTACCTACTAGGTATATTAGGTTAAGCGCCTATAAAATTCACTTTTCACTATAATTATTATTAGGAGGTGCTGCACTACATCTACACACCACCGAACGTGAAGCAGCAGAAGCATCAAGATATGGAGTTCTTCGACTATAATGATTATGCTCGTCCAAGTCATGACCTTCGTGTCAAGAATCAAGATACGTATCGGCAGGCATTACCTACTCAGCTCTCGCGAGCACATCGCCAGTTGCTGGCACAAGCGGTCCCGTCAGCTGGCGTTGCCTTTCCGGCCTTAACCAGAGTTGGGAGGGCAGGGAGGTTTGCTGAAGAGTTCTAAAAATCGGTGTTTTTGTCGTACCGCGGTCACATCCGTGCTGTGATTCTAGAACAGTTGAAACTGAAAACTGTAAAACAATGGACAGCGGGCGGCGACATGCTTGAGTAACAAAGGTGTACCTAACTGATATAAATGTACCTAGTACTTACCTACGCTCCAGCCGCTGGGTTTTCGAGACACTTGAAATTAAATTCTATTAAGCAACAACAGCTTCTTATTGACCGAATCTACGAAGTATGAAACAATGCGGCAGCCTCTGGTGGATATAGTATATTAACCTCGAGGCAAAAAGAGAGTTTATCTGTGTGCCTGTCGATTCGCTCGTAGCCTCCCCAATGGACCGATTTTGATGCGGTTTTTTATTTTTCTGTATGAAAGCTAATGTAATCGTAGTGGGTCTTAGCTATAATTTTTGAAGATCTGCTCAGGCATTTGAAGATCATCAGCTAATTTCCTATAGGTACTTGATTAAAGGGTCTTGCAAATTTTCACTGGTGCGATTGATTTGTAATTTAATGTACTGTTACTTCGGATTGTACATATTTCCAAGGCGTGGTAACCTTAAACTGATGCTGTAGCTCCAAGTAGTCTGCGGGATACCCAACTCCGCTCAGCAACTTACAGCAGATATTACCTACCTACCGTGTCTGGGCTCATTAGAATGGTCTCAATGAGTATAGGTGTTAGATAGATGACGGTTGATGACCGAAGAGAGTATGATGGAGCAGAAAACTGGGGATTTGGGGAACAGAATGTCAGGTACATATCGTACAGTCCAATTCAAACTTTATGACTTCTCAGATTCCGTGCGTTTCGATGCGCAGAATTCATTATTCGGTACCAGCGGCGTGCGGGGAGGCGGCTACATCCGTGACGACATAAAGTTTAAATCGAACACTAGGTACCTACTTCGTTACTCTGTGGTATTAGGTACATTATCTATTAGTGCAGCTGTTTAGCCATCCATTTTTATCTGAATCGTGACCGGCAATGAATCATGCGGCAGTCAACTCGCCGTAGTCCGTTCGACGCTTCGCAGCGCAATCAGGAAAGACTTGTGAGAAACATCAATGTTACGTATAGCCTATAGGCAGGTAACTAAACTTAATGCAGGTAAACTGCTGTTATGTATAATAAAATGTCACCTGTCCTGATAGCTATATCATCTCGGTGTAAGCACACTGACATTTTGTTGTAATGTTTGCGTTGCGTCTGCAGCGAGGCGAACGGTTGAATTGAGGTTGCATCCAAATATTGCGAATGAGAGCATTCGCACTTCCGAGAACGTTGTGAGATGTTCTTTGAGTACCTACCTATTAAACCATTAATACTCAAAGGAGATGTTATGCACTTAGATCATAGATAAGTAGGTATACCAAGCCTATGGTTATGCACACGTATTGTGACCTGTGCCCCAGTGTTTATTTTAATTAATTCCTTGAGATATAGTTAAGTACTATAATGTACCTATCTCAAGTACTCATCATATCTTTCTTGTCACTAAAGTATGTTTCGTTGCACTTTGAGAGGTTTTGCATGTTCTCAGACACTTTGGACCATGGAATTAGGAAGACTTTAGTCGTAATTCCTGGTTCCATGCTTTGAACGTTCGGGGAATTGGACTTTCCGGGCTGTAAGGCTCCGTAATGTACCTAAGTATACCTCTATCTACGTATTTTAAAGCTATTGCATAGCTTTTATCGCGGGCTTTGAACTAGGACAAACAGTTTGAGCGCGACGACCGAATCAAGAAATTCCGTAACGAAAATAAACCTAACACCGTTGTTCAGTAAGCGTTCAACATTTTTAGAGGTTCACAAGTAGCTCTGTTTGGCGCAGTGGGCGAGCGGCCGCTTTCTTTACCGTAAAAAAAAAATATTGCATAAATATTATAATTGCATAAGTTGATAAAAAATGCTATGCAATAGCTTTACCGCGGCAGTCCCCGAGTGCCACTTAATTTTTTTGATTAGGTGTACCTATCTAACTACCGAGCTAAATGTAATTAGGTAGGTACTATAACTATCGCATATTTTGTGCGACGCGAACGGATAGGTACTAAAATAAAACAAAAGTTCGTTGTTACATTTATTAGTGGAGCAAATAACAATAACGTGTATAGCACACTACATGGCACAGCGCGCACCGCGCACGGCGACGCCGCGGCGCCCTGCGGCTACAGCCGTGGCCTGTGGGCTACAAATCACTAGGTAGGTGACCTAGACGTATGTAGGTACGTCAGTCGTCCGCGATTGTCTTGAACGATTGCTACAGTACAGCGATCGCACCTATATGGTTGGTTGAATGTATTGCGGTGTTGCTGCGTGAATACATTCTATAACTTATAGCGAGTACCAACTACCGGCCGTCAGAGGTGATGCGATCGGCGCACTGCACAATGGAGCTATCACTTTTGGACAATCCGCAGCTGAAGCACCGTAGACTTATGTAAACAGTACTGCAACTACCTACAAACGTTCGAAACGGCTCACTCACACAAACATGCGCATCGACGAGACCAAAAAGCGGCACTTATTACTACTGACAGCACCGCGAGGACCGCTATTTGGTCTCGTCGATGCGCGTGTTTGTGAGAGTGAGCCGTTTCGAACGTTTGTAGGTAGTTGCAGTACTGTTTACATGTCTACTGTGGCTGAAGCTAATTCTATATTTATCTCTCTCTATGTCTAATCTTCATGCACGTCGCGACCACCAAGGCTAATGGCCGCAGCATTTAGGTATCTAATGCCCGCTTTCACAAACCGTAAGATAAAATATTATAATAGAGATTCTTACGTAAGTAACCCCAAAATGATGCCCAAATGCAATCCCTTACCCAATGTAATTTCCACGTCATTTCCACTTGTGTTCCCTAAAGGTTCTTGAAAACGAAATTGACAGAAAACGTCACCTAACTTAGGTAGCCCGTTAAAGTTAGGGAACGCTGAAAACGGGCATTTAAGCCGTTAACACTGTTAGTAGCATGACAGTATGCGTGTCTGCGGTCAAGACGCGGCGCGGCGCGGCGACCAGTCGTGCTCGCGGCCACTCAGTGCGCGAGGTCCCTAACATTACATTACACGTCAGGCGGTTAAAGTTATCGTAAAAATTTTAAAAAACTTGACCACTTAAAATCAGACAAACTTGGCTGCACAAGTCGGTATTCGAACGAGAGCTGTTTTGGTTATGACGCAGGGGCCCGTCAGCACATTCCCTAACATTGATTCGACAATCAACAGCCTCGTGTACGCCGCCCTCCGTGGTAGAGCCAACCTGCGGCGTCGCCGTGCGCTGGCTACAGAATAGACGTATCCATTCAAATTAAAGACAAAAAGCACACCAACTTACACTATCGCCAGTCATAATTAAAAAATCTTTGTACTCTGACAAGAATTACTTACTTAAATTAATTTTAAATAATATCATTATAATAATATTATAGTAATTAATTAATTAATTATTAATCACTGGTATACAGCACGGTAGCATTGCAATCTTAAGCGGTAATTGGGCAACACAAACAGATTTCGTCCATAAAGGTCAATATATTAATATGATATGAAAACGAACGATTGGAATCGCATGTATTTTTATTTCCAATATAATGGAAAAATGGAACAAACATTCAGTACAATGACGACTGTATTGCGCAATTACCTGCTCATCATCTTCGTAAGTAAAAGCGATGCCACAGCGCGCGCGGCGAGTGTTGCGGCGCGGCGCGCTAAACGTTAAGGTGGAAGACACGGGTCTGCCCGCGAAATTCAAATTTAATTTGGTTTTTCGCAATTTGTAAACTAATACGACAAAGTAGGCTTATGGCCTTCTAATTGCGCCAGTGGAATTATCATCTTCACAGGTTTACATAAAAATCTTTACTTGAAAGTGACCAGTTTAAGAAATTAATCAAAATATCGACTAGTTTGTGAGTAACTCACGTCCAACTCAGTATTTTGATTAATTTCTTAAACTGGTCACTTTCAAGTAAAGATTTTTATGTAAACCTGTGAAGATGATAATTCCACTGGCGCAATTAGAAGGCCATAAGCCTACTTTGTCGTATTAGTTTACAATTTGCGAAAAACCAAATTAAATTTGAATTTCGCGGGCAGACCCGTGTCTTCCACCTTAAACCCGTGTCATGCGCCTCCTACGGGGCGTAGTCCCTTGCGACGCCGCGCCTGCATGTAATCTGCTAAGGGAGAGGGCAGACTGGCTACTTTTAGCGGCAGCGATCGGCATTTTTGCGAAAGCGTTCGATACGATGCTAAAAGTAGCGAAGGTCGTTTAAAAATCGCGAAACACCGATGCTAAAAACGCAACTCTAGCTCTGCGACTGGCGTACTTTGTGTGTCCACGTTAGCTTTCGAACGCGGAATCGAGTTTCCGAACAGCGACTGCCAACCTGCTCTCTCCCTAAACTCACTGTAAGTATAGTACTTGCATTTCACGAAGCGACGCGCGCTTTACTTGTGGTAACCAAGTGTACAGACACACTGTGAAAGTGTGCGTAAGCGCGGCAGTACTGAGAGTGCCGTCTACTCGTCTTCACGCACACATTCGTACCGTAATGTATACTTGGTTACACAAGTAAAGCGCGCGTCGCTTCGTGAAATAAAAGTACTATAGTGACGCGCCGTGTGACATTGCTCTAAAGACAAGACGCTTTCGGCGACCGGCGCGCAAACTGTCCACAAAACAAAGAAATATAACCAACGTAACATTGTAAAATATTCGCCTTCATCGGCGACAAAGTCTTCGATATTTGTACTGGGAGCGGCGTTCACGCGCGGGTACACAGTATGACAATTTTTGACGAGCGCGAAAATTTAAATGTATCAGAAGTGGGATCAGGTTCTATCAGTTGATAAAGAATAATAATAATATTAATATATAAAAGATTTCTTTCCATTTGAACGCGGAAATGCGGTCATAATTCTTGGCATTAACGATTTAAGTAAGCTACTTTTGATGTAACATTTTAATAAGAAAAACTAAATTTGTCAGACGCGTTTCCGAGGCGTGAAGATGCCGCGTATCTAAGTGCCGATTTCACCAACGTCGAGTGACGCCTAGCCGAGGAATAAATTGAGCGTTTTGTCAATTTTTGTATTAAAAATACTGTCAAAATATAAAATTTACGCTCGGATAAGACTTTTTTACGTTGGTGAAATTTGGCCTAAATAAATTAATCTAAACATAATTACTACAATAAGTACAATATAGACGGAGGCGACGCGTGTCGCCGGCTCGGTGGTATCACGTCAGGTAGAGGCAGTGACAGTGACAGTGTACTGTAACGTGTAGTGTACTGTAACGTGTAGTGTACTGTACCGTGTAGTTTACTGTAACAATAAGTACAACATAGACGGAGGCAACGCGTGTCGCCGGCTCGGTGGTATCACGTCAGGTAGAGGCAGTAGCACTCAGTGGCAGTGACAGTGTACTGTAACGTGTAGTGTACTGTAACGTGTAGTGTACTGTAACGTGTAGTGTACTGTAACGTGTAGTGTACTGTAACGTGTAGTGTACTGTAACGTGTAGTGTACTGTAACGTGTAGTGTGCTGTAACGTATAGTGCACTGTAACGTGTAGTTTACTGTAACAATACGTACAATATAGACGGAGGCGACGCGTGTCGCCGGCTCGGTGGTATCACGTCAGGTAGACGCAGTACTGTAGCACTCAGTGGCAGTGACAGTGTAAGTGTAACTTGTAGTGTACTGTAACGTGTAGTTTACTGTAACAATAAGTACAATATAGACGGAGGCGACGCGTGTCGCCGGCTCGGTGGTATCACGTCAGGTAGACGCAGTAGCACTCAGTGGCAGTGACAGTGTAAGTGTAACGTGTAGTGTACTGTAACGTGTAGTTTACTGTAACAATAAGTACAATATAGACGGAGGCGACGCGTGTCGCCGGCTCGGTGGTATCACGTCAGGTAGAGGCAGTAGCACTCAGAGGCAGTGACAGTGACAGTGTACTGTAACGTGTAGTTTACTGTAACAATAAGTACAACATAGACGGAGGCGACGCGTGTCGCCGGCTCGGTGGTATCACGTCAGGTAGAGGCAGTAGCACTCAGTGGCAGTGGCAGTGACAGTGTAAGTGTAACGTGTAGTGTACTGTAACGTGTAGTTTACTGTAACAATAAGTACAACATAGACGGAGGCGACGCGTGTCGCCGGCTCGGTGGTATCACGTCAGGTAGAGGCAGTAGCACTCAGAGGCAGTGACAGTGTACTGTAACGTGTAGTGTACTGTAACGTGTAGTGTACTGTACCGTGTAGTTTACTGTAACAATAAGTACAACATAGACGGAGGCAACGCGTGTCGCCGGCTCGGTGGTATCACGTCAGGTAGAGGCAGTGACAGTGTACTGTAACGTGTAGTGTACTGTAACGTGTAGTTTACTGTAACAATAAGTACAACATAGACGGAGGCGACGCGTGTCGCCGGCTCGGTGGTATCATGTCAGGTAGAGGCAGTAGCACTCAGTGGCAGTGACAGTGTAACGTGTAGTGTACTGTAACGTGTAGTGTACTCTAACAATAAGTACAATATAGGCGACGCGTGTCGCCAGCTCGGTGGTATCACATCAGGTAGAGGTAGTAGCACTCAGTGGCAGTGACAGTGGCAGTGACAGTGTACTGTAACTGTAAGTACGAGTCTTCAGTTCAGATATCAGCTTTCTCGGGCACTACATATATTTAGGTATCTGAGTGTAACTAAAAATACGTCCTCACTAATAAAATAATAAAACATAATTAATACATGGCTCATACGACTCCTCACTCCACTGTAACATGTATGTATTATTATACATACATGTTACAGTGGAGTAAGGAGTCGTAGTCGTAGTAATAAGCCAAGTGTACGCTACTATACAGTGTGGTAAGTAATCACAATGTAAGAGAAGAATGTTACGTTAAGTACACATAAACCTATGAGAGACAACAATTACTTAACTCTAACACAATATGTTTTGGTTATCGACTTACATCTAAGTTCTGCAAGAAATTATATTATTATAAATCGAAAGCAAGACACTTATATGTATTATCTAATAGCTACGTAATTATATAATTATACAGTGTGTCCGGACACGAACTAGCGATATTTGAAACGCTTATAAAACAACTATTTTTAAGTACAAATACACTCTAAACTTGGGCCCAATCCACTTCCCCTCTATGTGGCAGCTATTTTGTTTTTTTGTTGAAATATTCTCTAAGCGTGTACAAAAAAAATCATATCTCCCAAAGTTTTGGTCTTACTAAGATAAAAATGGGCTTATTAGAAGGGCAAAAATACTGTCCTACCGTCTACATTACAAAACAAAGTGTTCACATTTCCATAACCTTTGAAAAAAATATGAAACCCGAAAAAAATAATCGTAAAATCATGCAAATCAACAAATTATTGTAAATAACTGTAAAAACACCCCCGACAACCCTATTTATTTTTTTATTAAATCGAGAGATTTTGAGCTAAGCTATAATACAACATTTAATTTATAACTGTATGTCTAATACTTTCAGAGTTATTGTTGTTTGAACATAGCGCATACGCATGAATGTTATGTGTTTTTAATGATTTCCTGTTTCGGGTTCCGACAAAGGCCTTTTGTGCTTGCGTATGCGCTATGTGCAAACAACAATAACTCTTAAAGTATTAGACATACAGTTATAAATTAAATGTTGTATTATAGCTTAGCTCAAAATCTCTCGATTTAATAAAAAAATAAATAGGGTTGTCGGGGGTGTTTTTGCAGTTATTTACAATAATTTGTTGATTTGCATGATTTTACGATTATTTTTTTCGGGTTTCAATTTTTTTTCAAAGGTTATGGAAATGTGAACACTTTGTTTTGTAATGTAGACGGTAGGACAGTATTTTTGCCCTTCGAATAAGCCCATTTTTATCTTAGTAAGACCAAAACTTTGAGAGATATGATTTTTTTGTACACGCTTAGAGAATATTTCAACAAAAAAACAAAATGGCTGCCACATAGAGGGGAAGTGGATTGGGCCCAAGTTTAGAGTGTATTTGTACTTAAAAATAGTTGTTTTATAAGTGTTTCAAATATCGCTAGTTCGTGTCCGGACACACTGTATATCTAACCGTATTAGCAATATTAGGGCACTTTTAAATTCCTTCTGCTGTTAAAAGTATAGCAATACGTTCTGTAAATCGCTTTTTAGAACGAATGGTCTGCTCAAATCGTACAAAATACTTCAAATATAATTATTTAGAGAACACGTTGGGCAGTCAAAATCTTCACAAAATCAAAAGTGTAAAATACTTATAAATAATTAAATGCAGTTCTGGTAAAGACAAATAAAATTAATCAGTTTGTTTTGTCTTTTCAGGTCAAATATTTCAGTCTTGATATCGAATTTACAGTCATATGAGCGAGATACAATAAATGCAACAAAATCGTGTAATAGTAACTTGGTATGTATGAAGTATGTTCGCACATTAGCATTCCGCACTTGGCGCCAGTATTCCATTTTTCAGTACACAAAATGCGAATGGTTGGACAGTGCGATGCATGTATGCATGTTTATTGGTTGGCTTTGCTGTATGTGTAATAAAGAATTTTGAGATGTTACAACGGAGTCATTAGAGTTTCCCAAGCTTCCCTCCAGCGCTTCGCACGCGCCTCGTGCGCCGCTGACAGGCGGCAGACTGCTGCTGCAAGCAGCACCGGCAGACCAGCAGCAGTCTCAAGTTCTAAGGCTGACATCTATAGATCGTATTCTGCCTCTACTCAAAACTCAACATAGAGTTAAAATGAGACACAAATATGTTTTGACATAAAGGTCTCGTTTTAACTCAGTCTTGAGTCTGAGCTGAGAGAGAGTGCCATCTATAGATCTTACCTTAAGCTCTTGGCAATTCAGGTATATGCTCTATAAGCAACTTGTGAACAATCATCGCACCACACCAATAATTTGGCGGGCAGCCTCACAGCGGTGCGGCGCCTGCCTGGTGTGCGTACACTGTAACTTAAATAAGTACAAAACAGATGCTTCGTGTAATAGTAATAAAATAAATAATTATTTCGCTACGATCCCCGCATTGCTGTATGTTGTCCAACGCGGCAGTGTGGACTCAGCTGAGATGCAGCTGAGCAGACGTCTCCACACCCACACCCACACTACATAATATTGTTTTTCTGTTTAATCAAATTTTAATAAACTATAGTGGTGGCTTCAATATGTACGGCGGGCAATTTGTTTTGCGTACCTTCGTGTGTGTAGTGTGTAGTGTGTATAATGAGGTCACCTCGTACTCACAGAAGCCTTGGACCGCTTGCACTATTTACTTTTCCTCACATTATGCGTAACAGCCTGTTTCAGATTGTTATTGTGACTAAAGCTCACACTTTGCACCGCATGTACATTCGCGCGCGCAACTCACAACAGATAAGATTGCCGAGCTCGGTATGACTAGTACTTGTATATTTAGTATTATTCATTTCAAAGTATAATATATTATTATGGCTTATTAGCAATCTGCAGGTCTTCTTACACTAACACAGTAATAATAATAATATTAAGTTCTTATACTTCATTACTTTAACTTAGATCTAATAAAATAAATATTTGTTGAAAATAAAACATTGTAACTTTTTGGGAATACGAACAGTTCAACAACAAAACTAATATTATGATTTTTGTCAGTCGTCGTGGATATCATGTATGTAGTTTGAGTATTGTTGCGCCACTGGAGACTAGGTACACGTTATAATATCGTAGAGAAGCCTCAAGTGGTTTAGGTCTGGTGGTATGTGCTCGTTCGGCTCGCTCGCTTGTCGCCTGCGCCGCCGCCCGCCTAGGCCTTGTAGCGCGCGTCGGGGTGCGCGCGCAGGCACAGCGCCAGCGCCAGCAGCAGCGCGGCGCCGTGCGCGGCCAGCAGCGCGGCGGCGGCGGCGAGCGGCGCGCGCGCGGCGCCCCGCAGCGCGGCCAGCACGCGGGGCGCGCACGGCGCCGCGTGCAGGCCGGGCCCGCCGCCCGACGCCGCCGGCACGCGCCGCGCCACCGCGCACTCCACCGCGCCCGCGCCCGCGCAGCACGACGCGGGCACCCAGTAGTGCGCGGGCGGCGCCTGCACGCTGAGGTCCAGCTCGCCGGCCGCGCGCGCCCACGCCGCCTGCTGCCAGTCGCGCGTGCTCTCCACGCCGCAGCACTGCAGCTGAACACGGTAACGTACGCGTTACATACACAGTGTTATGTTTATATGGTACAAAACTACATTACAAACACAGCTGTAGGTATAAAGCTTTCAAACAACGGTCAAAGCAGAGCTGCTCGCCTCAGTGCTAAATATCGCTAAGCTCGGTTCAGCAGCGGTTATAGCAGTTCCACTAATGGAAAGCCCGGAGGAAGATCTTTATTACAGTCGCGGTAGAGCTCATAATATCGCCCCCTCCCTTACCGTGGTGCCGCCGACGCGAGCACATCGCCCCCATTTCACCCTTAAAGGAGTCGGTGTGTTTGTCAAGACAGTGCCGCACTCACCCCGCGCTGGATTGCGTCGAGCGCCTGCGTGCGCGCCGGCAGCACGCCGTACTCGTGCAGCAGCGAGTGCCGCAGCCGTTCGCGCAGCGCGGGCCGGTAACATAGGTAACAGTGGCAGTGCCGCACTCACCCCTCGCTGGATGGCGTCGAGCGCCTGCGTGCGCGCCGGCAGCACGCCGTACTCGTGCAGCAGCGAGTGCCGCAGCCGTTCGCGCAGCGCGGGCCGGTAACATAGGTAACAGTGGCAGTGCCGCACTCACCCCTCGCTGGATTGCGTCGAGCGCCTGCGTGCGCGCCGGCAGCACGCCGTACTCGTGCAGCAGCGAGTGCCGCAGCCGTTCGCGCAGCGCGGGCCGGTAACATAGGTAACAGTGGCAGTGCCGCACTCACCCCGCGCTGGATGGCGTCGAGCGCCTGCGTGCGCGCCGGCAGCACGCCGTACTCGTGCAGCAGCGAGTGCCGCAGCCGTTCGCGCAGCGCGGGCCGGTAACATAGGTAACAGTGGCAGTGCCGCACTCACCCCTCGCTGGATTGCGTCGAGCGCCTGCGTGCGCGCCGGCAGCACGCCGTACTCGTGCAGCAGCGAGTGCCGCAGCCGTTCGCGCAGCGCGGGCCGGTAACATAGGTAACAGTGGCAGTGCCGCACTCACCCCGCGCTGGATTGCGTCGAGCGCCTGCGTGCGCGCCGGCAGCACGCCGTACTCGTGCAGCAGCGAGTGCCGCAGCCGTTCGCGCAGCGCGGGCCGGTAACATAGGTAACAGTGGCAGTGCCGCACTCACCCCTCGCTGGATGGCGTCGAGCGCCTGCGTGCGCGCCGGCAGCACGCCGTACTCGTGCAGCAGCGAGTGCCGCAGCCGTTCGCGCAGCGCGGGCCGGTAACATAGGTAACAGTGGCAGTGCCGCACTCACCCCTCGCTGGATTGCGTCGAGCGCCTGCGTGCGCGCCGGCAGCACGCCGTACTCGTGCAGCAGCGAGTGCCGCAGCCGTTCGCGCAGCGCGGGCCGGTAACATAGGTAACAGTGGCAGTGCCGCACTCACCCCTCGCTGGATTGCGTCGAGCGCCTGCGTGCGCGCCGGCAGCACGCCGTACTCGTGCAGCAGCGAGTGCCGCAGCCGTTCGCGCAGCGCGGGCCGGTAACATAGGTAACAGTGGCAGTGCCGCACTCACCCCGCGCTGGATGGCGTCGAGCGCCTGCGTGCGCGCCGGCAGCACGCCGTACTCGTGCAGCAGCGAGTGCCGCAGCCGTTCGCGCAGCGCGGGCCGGTAACATAGGTAACAGTGGCAGTGCCGCACTCACCCCTCGCTGGATGGCGTCGAGCGCCTGCGTGCGCGCCGGCAGCACGCCGTACTCGTGCAGCAGCGAGTGCCGCAGCCGTTCGCGCAGCGCGGGCCGGTAACATAGGTAACAGTGGCAGTGCCGCACTCACCCCTCGCTGGATTGCGTCGAGCGCCTGCGTGCGCGCCGGCAGCACGCCGTACTCGTGCAGCAGCGAGTGCCGCAGCCGTTCGCGCAGCGCGGGCCGGTAACATAGGTAACAGTGGCAGTGCCGCACTCACCCCTCGCTGGATTGCGTCGAGCGCCTGCGTGCGCGCCGGCAGCACGCCGTACTCGTGCAGCAGCGAGTGCCGCAGCCGTTCGCGCAGCGCGGGCCGGTAACATAGGTAACAGTGGCAGTGCCGCACTCACCCCTCGCTGGATGGCGTCGAGCGCCTGCGTGCGCGCCGGCAGCACGCCGTACTCGTGCAGCAGCGAGTGCCGCAGCCGTTCGCGCAGCGCGGGCCGGTAACATAGGTAACAGTGGCAGTGCCGCACTCACCCCGCGCTGGATGGCGTCGAGCGCCTGCGTGCG
Source organism: Oeneis ivallda (assembly GCA_029955525.1). Lineage (NCBI taxonomy): Eukaryota > Metazoa > Arthropoda > Insecta > Lepidoptera > Nymphalidae > Oeneis > Oeneis ivallda. The sequence continues at coordinate 190,806 of JARPMR010000015.1, forward strand.
CGCCGGCAGCACGCCGTACTCGTGCAGCAGCGAGTGCCGCAGCCGTTCGCGCAGCGCGGGCCGGTAACATAGGTAACAGTGGCAGTGCCGCACTCACCCCGCGCTGGATGGCGTCGAGCGCCTGCGTGCGCGCCGGCAGCACGCCGTACTCGTGCAGCAGCGAGTGCCGCAGCCGTTCGCGCAGCGCGGGCCGGTAACATAGGTAACAGTGGCAGTGCCGCACTCACCCCGCGCTGGATTGCGTCGAGCGCCTGCGTGCGCGCCGGCAGCACGCCGTACTCGTGCAGCAGCGAGTGCCGCAGCCGTTCGCGCAGCGCGGGCCGGTAACATAGGTAACAGTGGCAGTGCCGCACTCACCCCGCGCTGGATGGCGTCGAGCGCCTGCGTGCGCGCCGGCAGCACGCCGTACTCGTGCAGCAGCGAGTGCCGCAGCCGTTCGCGCAGCGCGGGCCGGTAACATAGGTAACAGTGGCAGTGCCGCACTCACCCCTCGCTGGATTGCGTCGAGCGCCTGCGTGCGCGCCGGCAGCACGCCGTACTCGTGCAGCAGCGAGTGCCGCAGCCGTTCGCGCAGCGCGGGCCGGTAACATAGGTAACAGTGGCAGTGCCGCACTCACCCCTCGCTGGATTGCGTCGAGCGCCTGCGTGCGCGCCGGCAGCACGCCGTACTCGTGCAGCAGCGAGTGCCGCAGCCGTTCGCGCAGCGCGGGCCGGTAACATAGGTAACAGTGGCAGTGCCGCACTCACCCCGCGCTGGATGGCGTCGAGCGCCTGCGTGCGCGCCGGCAGCACGCCGTACTCGTGCAGCAGCGAGTGCCGCAGCCGTTCGCGCAGCGCGGGCCGGTAACATAGGTAACAGTGGCAGTGCCGCACTCACCCCGCGCTGGATGGCGTCGAGCGCCTGCGTGCGCGCCGGCAGCACGCCGTACTCGTGCAGCAGCGAGTGCCGCAGCCGTTCGCGCAGCGCGGGCCGGTAACATAGGTAACAGTGGCAGTGCCGCACTCACCCCGCGCTGGATTGCGTCGAGCGCCTGCGTGCGCGCCGGCAGCACGCCGTACTCGTGCAGCAGCGAGTGCCGCAGCCGTTCGCGCAGCGCGGGCCGGTAACATAGGTAACAGTGGCAGTGCCGCACTCACCCCGCGCTGGATGGCGTCGAGCGCCTGCGTGCGCGCCGGCAGCACGCCGTACTCGTGCAGCAGCGAGTGCCGCAGCCGTTCGCGCAGCGCGGGCCGGTAACATAGGTAACAGTGGCAGTGCCGCACTCACCCCTCGCTGGATGGCGTCGAGCGCCTGCGTGCGCGCCGGCAGCACGCCGTACTCGTGCAGCAGCGAGTGCCGCAGCCGTTCGCGCAGCGCGGGCCGGTAACATAGGTAACAGTGGCAGTGCCGCACTCACCCCGCGCTGGATGGCGTCGAGCGCCTGCGTGCGCGCCGGCAGCACGCCGTACTCGTGCAGCAGCGAGTGCCGCAGCCGTTCGCGCAGCGCGGGCCGGTAACATAGGTAACAGTGGCAGTGCCGCACTCACCCCTCGCTGGATTGCGTCGAGCGCCTGCGTGCGCGCCGGCAGCACGCCGTACTCGTGCAGCAGCGAGTGCCGCAGCCGTTCGCGCAGCGCGGGCCGGTAACATAGGTAACAGTGGCAGTGCCGCACTCACCCCTCGCTGGATTGCGTCGAGCGCCTGCGTGCGCGCCGGCAGCACGCCGTACTCGTGCAGCAGCGAGTGCCGCAGCCGTTCGCGCAGCGCGGGCCGGTAACATAGGTAACAGTGGCAGTGCCGCACTCACCCCGCGCTGGATGGCGTCGAGCGCCTGCGTGCGCGCCGGCAGCACGCCGTACTCGTGCAGCAGCGAGTGCCGCAGCCGTTCGCGCAGCGCGGGCCGGTAACATAGGTAACAGTGGCAGTGCCGCACTCACCCCGCGCTGGATGGCGTCGAGCGCCTGCGTGCGCGCCGGCAGCACGCCGTACTCGTGCAGCAGCGAGTGCCGCAGCCGTTCGCGCAGCGCGGGCCGGTAACATAGGTAACAGTGGCAGTGCCGCACTCACCCCGCGCTGGATTGCGTCGAGCGCCTGCGTGCGCGCCGGCAGCACGCCGTACTCGTGCAGCAGCGAGTGCCGCAGCCGTTCGCGCAGCGCGGGCCGGTAACATAGGTAACAGTGGCAGTGCCGCACTCACCCCGCGCTGGATGGCGTCGAGCGCCTGCGTGCGCGCCGGCAGCACGCCGTACTCGTGCAGCAGCGAGTGCCGCAGCCGTTCGCGCAGCGCGGGCCGGTAACATAGGTAACAGTGGCAGTGCCGCACTCACCCCTCGCTGGATGGCGTCGAGCGCCTGCGTGCGCGCCGGCAGCACGCCGTACTCGTGCAGCAGCGAGTGCCGCAGCCGTTCGCGCAGCGCGGGCCGGTAACATAGGTAACAGTGGCAGTGCCGCACTCACCCCGCGCTGGATGGCGTCGAGCGCCTGCGTGCGCGCCGGCAGCACGCCGTACTCGTGCAGCAGCGAGTGCCGCAGCCGTTCGCGCAGCGCGGGCCGGTAACATAGGTAACAGTGGCAGTGCCGCACTCACCCCGCGCTGGATGGCGTCGAGCGCCTGCGTGCGCGCCGGCAGCACGCCGTACTCGTGCAGCAGCGAGTGCCGCAGCCGTTCGCGCAGCGCGGGCCGGTAACATAGGTAACAGTGGCAGTGCCGCACTCACCCCGCGCTGGATTGCGTCGAGCGCCTGCGTGCGCGCCGGCAGCACGCCGTACTCGTGCAGCAGCGAGTGCCGCAGCCGTTCGCGCAGCGCGGGCCGGTAACATAGGTAACAGTGGCAGTGCCGCACTCACCCCGCGCTGGATGGCGTCGAGCGCCTGCGTGCGCGCCGGCAGCACGCCGTACTCGTGCAGCAGCGAGTGCCGCAGCCGTTCGCGCAGCGCGGGCCGGTAACATAGGTAACAGTGGCAGTGCCGCACTCACCCCTCGCTGGATTGCGTCGAGCGCCTGCGTGCGCGCCGGCAGCACGCCGTACTCGTGCAGCAGCGAGTGCCGCAGCCGTTCGCGCAGCGCGGGCCGGTAACATAGGTAACAGTGGCAGTGCCGCACTCACCCCTCGCTGGATTGCGTCGAGCGCCTGCGTGCGCGCCGGCAGCACGCCGTACTCGTGCAGCAGCGAGTGCCGCAGCCGTTCGCGCAGCGCGGGCCGGTAACATAGGTAACAGTGGCAGTGCCGCACTCACCCCGCGCTGGATGGCGTCGAGCGCCTGCGTGCGCGCCGGCAGCACGCCGTACTCGTGCAGCAGCGAGTGCCGCAGCCGTTCGCGCAGCGCGGGCCGGTAACATAGGTAACAGTGGCATTGCCGCACTCACCCCGCGCTGGATGGCGTCGAGCGCCTGCGTGCGCGCCGGCAGCACGCCGTACTCGTGCAGCAGCGAGTGCCGCAGCCGTTCGCGCAGCGCGGGCCGGTAACATAGGTAACAGTGGCAGTGCCGCACTCACCCCGCGCTGGATTGCGTCGAGCGCCTGCGTGCGCGCCGGCAGCACGCCGTACTCGTGCAGCAGCGAGTGCCGCAGCCGTTCGCGCAGCGCGGGCCGGTAACATAGGTAACAGTGGCAGTGCCGCACTCACCCCGCGCTGGATGGCGTCGAGCGCCTGCGTGCGCGCCGGCAGCACGCCGTACTCGTGCAGCAGCGAGTGCCGCAGCCGTTCGCGCAGCGCGGGCCGGTAACATAGGTAACAGTGGCAGTGCCGCACTCACCCCTCGCTGGATTGCGTCGAGCGCCTGCGTGCGCGCCGGCAGCACGCCGTACTCGTGCAGCAGCGAGTGCCGCAGCCGTTCGCGCAGCGCGGGCCGGTAACATAGGTAACAGTGGCAGTGCCGCACTCACCCCTCGCTGGATTGCGTCGAGCGCCTGCGTGCGCGCCGGCAGCACGCCGTACTCGTGCAGCAGCGAGTGCCGCAGCCGTTCGCGCAGCGCGGGCCGGTAACATAGGTAACAGTGGCAGTGCCGCACTCACCCCTCGCTGGATTGCGTCGAGCGCCTGCGTGCGCGCCGGCAGCACGCCGTACTCGTGCAGCAGCGAGTGCCGCAGCCGTTCGCGCAACGCGGGCCGGTAACATAGGTAACAGTGGCAGTGCCGCACTCACCCCGCGCTGGATGGCGTCGAGCGCCTGCGTGCGCGCCGGCAGCACGCCGTACTCGTGCAGCAGCGAGTGCCGCAGCCGTTCGCGCAGCGCGGGCCGGTAACATAGGTAACAGTGGCAGTGCCGCACTCACCCCGCGCTGGATGGCGTCGAGCGCCTGCGTGCGCGCCGGCAGCACGCCGTACTCGTGCAGCAGCGAGTGCCGCAGCCGTTCGCGCAGCGCGGGCCGGTAACATAGGTAACAGTGGCAGTGCCGCACTCACCCCTCGCTGGATTGCGTCGAGCGCCTGCGTGCGCGCCGGCAGCACGCCGTACTCGTGCAGCAGCGAGTGCCGCAGCCGTTCGCGCAGCGCGGGCCGGTAACATAGGTAACAGTGGCAGTGCCGCACTCACCCCGCGCTGGATGGCGTCAAGCGCCTGCGTGCGCGGCGGCAGCACGCCGTACTCGTGCAGCAGCGAGTGCCGCAGCCGTTCGCGCAGCGCGGGCCGGTAACATAGGTAACAGTGGCAGTGCCGCACTCACCCCTCGCTGGATTGCGTCGAGCGCCTGCGTGCGCGCCGGCAGCACGCCGTACTCGTGCAGCAGCGAGTGCCGCAGCCGTTCGCGCAGCGCGGGCCGGTAACATAGTTAACAGTGGCAGTGCCGCACTCACCCCTCGCTGGATTGCGTCGAGCGCCTGCGTGCGCGCCGGCAGCACGCCGTACTCGTGCAGCAGCGAGTGCCGCAGCCGTTCGCGCAGCGCCTGCAACACGCAGGGGACCGGTAACATAGGTAACAGTGGCAGTGCCGCACTCACCCCGCGCTGGATTGCGTCGAGCGCCTGCGTGCGCGCCGGCAGCACGCCGTACTCGTGCAGCAGCGAGTGCCGCAGCCGTTCGCGCAGCGCGGGCCGGTAACATAGGTAACAGTGGCAGTGCCGCACTCACCCCGCGCTGGATTGCGTCGAGCGCCTGCGTGCGCGCCGGCAGCACGCCGTACTCGTGCAGCAGCGAGTGCCGCAGCCGTTCGCGCAGCGCGGGCCGGTAACATAGGTAACAGTGGCAGTGCCGCACTCACCCCGCGCTGGATGGCGTCGAGCGCCTGCGTGCGCGCCGGCAGCACGCCGTACTCGTGCAGCAGCGAGTGCCGCAGCCGTTCGCGCAGCGCGGGCCGGTAACATAGGTAACAGTGGCAGTGCCGCACTCACCCCGCGCTGGATTGCGTCGAGCGCCTGCGTGCGCGCCGGCAGCACGCCGTACTCGTGCAGCAGCGAGTGCCGCAGCCGTTCGCGCAGCGCGGGCCGGTAACATAGGTAACAGTGGCAGTGCCGCACTCACCCCGCGCTGGATGGCGTCGAGCGCCTGCGTGCGCGCCGGCAGCACGCCGTACTCGTGCAGCAGCGAGTGCCGCAGCCGTTCGCGCAGCGCGGGCCGGTGACATAGGTAACAGTGGCAGTGCCGCACTCACCCCGCGCTGGATGGCGTCGAGCGCCTGCGTGCGCGCCGGCAGCACGCCGTACTCGTGCTGTTGAGGCCAACGGCTTGGCCAACGAGTCAACACCTGGACCACTAGGTTCAGGGGCCCATCAGCTGAACCTGAGTCCAGAGTCGCTGCCCAAAGCGGCCTTTCACCGCGGTCAGATCTGTTCTCAACGCAGTGGTGACTTAATGATGGTAGGGTTGCACTGACCTTCCTTGCAGCAGTCAATCCTTGTACGGCCTGAGATGGTATGATAGTGGTGATATGTGGTGTATTGTGAGGTTAAGTGTAAGGTGAACTTCTCAGGCCACTAGCAGCAGCAGGCAGGCAGCCAGCTATGGCCTGCAGCTGTAGACGTTGGGCTGGCGTAGCACTGTACACTTGGTTTGTCACTAGTTAGGTCCAAAATCCTAATCACACACACTTCCGCCGAGCGCGTGGCGAGCAAAGGTCGGCGGGTTCCAAAAGGTTCTTTTGTTACGGACAACAGTTAACAATTGTGCTTATAGCTAGGTCGACACATAGACCGCTTGACGGCGCAACTAAACCGTAAAATAAACTAAATCTAGACACTTAAAAAGCAAAACGGGGCGCGAGGCGACCCGTATTTTTCGTGTACGTGTTAGCTGTCAAAAAAGGAACTTGCAAAATCCACGCCCAAAAACGGCGGCAAGTTTAAAACTAAGCATCTGTCAACTTCATTGCGGACTAAAAAGATTGCCAGCGCTACGACCATGGAACAAGGAATTCTGGACAGGTACATGGCGCGAACAACTCCCCCGCCTGTGGTCGTAAGGATTTACGTCCACTTACTAGTAAATGGGTAAACGTGATAAGGAGCAAACGGCTCGCTGCAAGACAGAGTCTCCGACCATTACCTCGGTAACCCTGGGAACCCCATCAGACCCGTAGATCAGCTTAAGAATGCGCCCACGGCGCCAGTATAAAGGCAACAAATTAGGTTCCTTAATCAGCACTAGGTCACCAACTTTGGGTGGATCAGATTTGTCAGCCCACTTAACCCGCTGCTGCAAAAGATGCAAATACTCTAGTGACCAACGGTGCCAAAAACTCTGAGTCATCTGTTGCAGCAGCTCAAACCGGGACAAACGTGAGACCTTCACGTCCCTGAAGGGGTATTCGGGTAGAGCGTTAAGGGGCTGACCAATCAGAAAATGACCGGGAGTTAAGACCTCCAGGTCATTTGGGTCAGATGAGAGGGGACAGAGTGGCCGAGAATTGAGTACAGCCTCAATTTTGCAAAACACGGTGGCGAGTTCTTCAAAGGTTAAAACAGTTTCGCCTATAACGCGCCGGAGATGAGTCTTGGCCACCTTAACCACGGCTTCGAATATTCCACCCCAATGAGGGCAAGCTGGGGGGTCAAACTTCCAGGTTACCCCCATCTTGGACAATGCTGTACTTAATCTAATCTTATTGCTAGACAGGAATTCGACAATTTATTTTAAATATCTATCAGTGCCCTTATAATTGGTGCCGCAATCAGTGCGAATCAGGTCAGGCAATCCTCGACGAGAGACAAATCTACCTAGCGTGGCTACAAAAGCTTCAGTGCTTAAGGCACTCACAAGTTCTAAATGTACCGCCTTGGTAGCGAGACATACAAAAACGCAGAGGTAGGCCTTGAGCGATTTGGCGTTGCGGAAGTTAGAGCTCTTGATGGCAAACGGGCCAGCAAAATCAGTGCCAACCCCAGCAAAGGGTCGAGTGGCTACAACGCGGTCGGAGGGCAGATCACCCATCATCGGCTGTGAAGTATTAGCCTTCAAGCGGTAACACGGAATGCATCTGAAAGTGACGTTCCGGATGGTGCGTCTCCCTGCCAGAATCCAAAACTCGCGCTGTAAAATAGCCGAGAGTGCATTACAACCAGCGTGGGCATTTTCAAGATGGTAGTGTGTCACTAGCAATTTGACAAAGGTGCCGTCCTTAGGTAGCAAAAGGGGGTGGCGAGCACCATAGGGCAGATTGGAATTCTTGAGGCGTCCTCCAACGCGTAGCATTCCGTTATTGTCCAAAAAAGGGCTTAGGCGAGCAAGGGGGCCCTTCAAAACTAAACCTCTCTTTAGGGTGTCAATCACGGATGAAAAATGCTCCACCTGAACCACACGCACCCAGTAGTTCCGGGCGTCTTGGCGTTCAAGAGGGGAAAGCACAGGACTCAAATTTTTATTTTCTGAATTCCGCCCATTATGGATAAAACGTCGAATCCAACCGGTAACACCAATTAGTTTATCAAGAGAACTGTAACGGTTCAAAAGAAAGTTCAAGTCGGGGATCTGTTTATCCTCAACCACTCCGACTCTTAAGCCCGGCAATACTTCGGGAGCGGAAAACCTATTTTGAGGCCAAGTCGTCTCGGAGTGGGATAGCCAACTTGGATCCCACCAAAGGTGATGGTGGACCAGTGAAGAGGCCTCACAGCCGCGGGAGGCGCAATCGGCCGGGTTCAGTTCTCCGGGTACGTGTCTCCAAATCACCGGTACTGCAGAGCTCTGAATTTGGGAGACCCGATTCGCAACAAAGACCTCTAAGTTGTGAGGCGCGGCTCGTAGCCAGCAAAGGACAATCTCACTGTCCGTCCAAGCATAAACGTCGGTCAGATCGACCGCAGATGCCAAAGAGGAGCGGACGTGGTTCAAGAGGCGTACCAGAAGGGCGGCGCCAGACAATTCTAATTTCGGGATAGTTAACCGTGACCGAATAGGGGCCACCTTGCTTTTTGCCAAGACGAGATGCGTCGCGACCTCACCGGCGACATCGACAGTCCTCAAATATACCACGGCGGCGTATCCTCGTTCGGAGGCGTCGCAAAACCCGTGGAGACTGGCATGACACCTTCCTGTTGGTAGGAAGCGTCGAGGCATGGAAATTCGGTTAACTTCAGGAAGTGAAGACACAAGGGAGTTTCACTCCTTCAATAACTTCCCAGGGAGTGGTTCGTCCCAACCGAGTTCAGCAATCCAAAGCTTCTGGAGGAAACATTTAGCCAAAAATATTACGGGAGTGATCCATCCATTGGGATCGAAGGTGCGAGCAACCGTAGACAATACGGAACGCTTAGTCCAGACCTTAGGAGGTGGGTCTAATTTGACCCGGTAGGTGAAAACGTCTTGGACGGGCTGGTACTGTATTCCAAGGACCGTCAGCAAATTGGGATTTTCGGGATTTTCAAAAATATGAGGATCCTGCTGATCCTTTCCCGGAAGATCCTTCAAGACGTGAGGGGAGTTGGACAGCCACTTGCCCAACTCATAACCTCCGGACTTCAGTATTGCAATCAATTCATCGCGAAGAGTCAGAGCTTCCTCAACGCTCGAGGCTCCCGTGCAAATATCGTCCATATAGACTGACGATTCCAAGGTGGCTGATGCGCGAGGGTAATTCAGTCGCTCCCGGTTAGCTAGTTCTAACAAGGTCCTGATAGCAATATAGGGGCTTGACTTGAGTCCATAGGTCGTGGTGTTCAATTCAAAGACACGCATTGGCTCATTAGGATTTTCGCGCCACAGAATCATTTGGTATCTCCGATCATCGCGATGTACCATCGACTGTCTAAACATCATCTTGATGTCAGCTACGAAAACAATTTGATGCCGGCGGAAATGCGTGAGGATATCGGAGATATCCTTGATCAGCTTAGGACCGGAGTGCAAGCATTGGTTCAATGTCACCCCGTTGGATGTGGCCGCGGAGCCGTCAAAAACCACTCGAATCTTCCCCCCAGGGGTCTTCAAGACGGCATGGTGGGGTAAGAAGTAGTGCTCGTGTGCGCGCCAATCAAAACTGGATGGTGACATATGCCCCAGGCCCTCGTACTCGCGCATAAATTCAACGTACTTGGAGCGGAAGGTGGAGTCGCGCCGCATGCGCCGTTCCATAGACAAGAGCCTCTTTTCCGCCAAGGCCCGCGATTGACCAAGCGGGGGGCGAGAAGCGAGAAAGGGCAAGCGAGTTACAAATCGCCCATCAACACGGCGGCCTGTGTTGTTTTGATAAAACAACTCACATTCAAGGTCAAGAGGGTCAACTCGTGCGGCATGCGGCGGCTCCTCAACTTCCCAAAAGCGCTGGACCACGTCCGACAGCGTCAAGCCGGCTGCTTGCAATTGGTCCAGCACCGGTAGGTCCGAAGACCGTAGCACGGGTCCAAAAAAGCTAGAGCCGAATATAGTGGACATGGCACATAGGCCGTCCTTCTGCAAAACCCTAATTTCCCCTGACAAGACCAGGCCCAACACATCAGAACCCAACAAAAGGTCCATAGGACCGGGTTCAGTCCAGTGGGGGTCAGCTGGGTTTAGGCCTGATGCACAGGACACCGCAGCGTCAGCTATTCGGACCTGCGGTAGGGGGCCTAAGATATTGTCAAGGACTGACACCTTGACCAAGACCCTAAGATTGCCCGTAACGGGGCCAAACATTAATTCCGCTTCCCCGTTAGGAGTCGAGGGCTCTATACCCCCGATACCTATCACCCGTCCTGTTCGAGGACTCCAAGGGAGCCCTAGCTCACCCACCAAACGAGAAGAAGCAATACAGCGCTGTGAACCCGAATCCAAAAGGGCGCGAACGATTAAAAATTCACCCTTCGGGTTGAATACCTTCACTGAGACAGTCGGCAAAAGAATGGTCTGACAGACGGACTGCCGGAGATTCAAGGTCTCAGGAGAAGTTGCTGTGGTGGGGGCTAGGGCGGCAACTACCTATTGGTGGTCGTCCTCATCAAACCGGTCCTCTAACCGGGGAATCTCATATTGAGACTCAGGGGGGACCTCCAAAGGTGAGTGGGACGGACCTCCATTTGGGTAAACCCATGCGTCATCTCGTGGCGGCAGCACGGGCCTAGTCATAAGGGCTGAGGTCGGTAGGCCGTAGTAAGGCTGTCGACCCGCTCGAGGTGGGCGGCGTTCGAGGCGTGGCCACTCATGAAGCGGAGGTGAATAGCGGGCAGACTGAACCGTAGACGGAGCCGCCACAAATCTCCCATCAGAACGTCGAGGGGGGTTGGCGCCCCCCTCACGGGGGGTGAAGCCCCCATAGGCGGGGTCGAAATCCGGACGCGTCGGGATTCATGGCCCTGATCAGGAGACCGACGCAAGTAATCCGGGGAGCGATCGGTAAGAGCGCCCCCGCCCGTGCGGGGCGCGCCCTCACTCTCCACCCGGCGGCCAACACCATTCTTGTTGGCGCACAAAATCTCCAGGTGGTTACCCCTACAAATTGGGCATGGCCGTTGCTGTTGGCAGTCCCGTTGCATGTGAGCTTCCAGACAGCTATAGCACCAGTGGCGGTCTCTTGCAATGCCCCTCCGATCCTTGATCCGCTTAGAGAGAAACTGGGGGCAAGAAAGCACCCGGTGGCCTGGACGCCTGCAATAGTTACAGGGGGCGGGTTCAGTGGCAGCAAGTCCAGTGTAAACGGGCATTGGTCTCCGGTCGGAGGCCCTTTTACCAGGGACGCCAGTGTGACCCTTTTCCTTCCTCAGCTGGGCAGGCCGCTCTGGGGTCCTTGAAGGACCAGCAATACCAGAGTTATCAGCCTGCCGGCACTCTTCCTCAAGGAACTTTAAAAGGTCCGAAAAGGGGGGCAGGTAGCTGGCCCCGTCCCCACCATACCTTTGCTCAAAACGCAGTTTCAACTCGGGAGGTAGGCGGGACAACACAATGTGTAATAAAAGGAAGGACCACTGGTCCACGGGAAGCTCTAAACGCTTAAGAGCGTTGCAGGCTACAATCAGTGGATTTAAGAGCGATTCTCTTAAATGGGACACCCCATAGACACGTGGCAGCGCTAGAATTTGTGCCACGTGTGTGTCTGCTAACCGGCGCACGTTGGCATACCGCCGAGTCAGTAGTTCCCGCGCGGTGGTATAACTCTCCTCGGAGAGGTCTAGGTGGCTAACTAAACCCAGAGCCTCTCCCTGCAGGGAAGAGAGTAGATAGGCCAGTTTCTGGCAGGGAGACAGGTCCCTTCTCGCGTCCACCAGGCTATCAAAGAGGCTGAGAAAGCCTAGCCACTCGCTCAGGTTGCCAGAAAAGTGGGGCAAGTTTATTGTTGGCAACTTGCCCTGTAACGCAGGCTGCGTGGTGGGTCTGGTGGGAGACTCAAGAATAGAGCTCATTCTCGCCTCCTTCTTGAGCCTCGCGGCCTCCTCCACCAGACCGTCTGTCAGCTCAAAAAACTGTTCGTAGTCCCGCACTGAGGACTCCAGCGATTCCGGAGGTAGCTCCAATGCCATGAGGTCTCGGAAGGCCTCTTCGACGACCGCCTGCCTGGTCCGCACCTGCTCGCACCGCTGGAGCAGTGCGGATGCCCGGTCCACCCGGCCTACCAAGGCGTTGGCTGTAGCAGCCCAACGCAGCTCTGATTGAATTTGCACGCTCAATTTTTTGTGGGCTGACATCTTAGGTAGGTACAAAACAACTTAAATAAAGGTAGTTACAACAAATAGATAACAAAATCAAAACAAAGTTATTTGTTACAAGTTATGTTTCAACTTCAACCAAACAAATTAATAATCAAACAAGAATTACCCACTTTAAACACAAACAAATTACTACTTAAATACTATTTATTAATTAGAATTATTTACTTTAAAACAAGAATTATTTATTTTAAATACATCAAACAAACTACTCTGTTACCTAACCACGAGGGGTTCTAGTAAACAAACAAAGTATTTGTTGGTTAAAAGTTCCAAAAGATACAAATTAAGCTATCAATAATTTATGTTAAGTCAATCAATAACATAAATTAAGATAAAAGAAAAATTAAGTTTTTAATTACCCGTACTAAGCCACTAGACTCATACCAGGCACTGCAAATTACAAATTGGCTTGGTAAGAACCTACAATTATCAAATTATATTAATATTAAGTTTATTTATTACAATCTACATCTAACTGTTGGCCAGTTACGGGCCACAAACAACAATTAGATACTATTAATTATTAATCAACAAAAATTAACAAAACAAAATCTCAATAATTGCAATCATTATACAGGCCTACATGTGACAAGGTAGGCTATGTACTAGTAACTCAATAAGCCTGTGTATTAATAAGTTATAAATTAATAAGTTTACAATTAATGAGTTAACCCTAGAACGGCAAAGTTAAGTCACAGTAATGCCAAATCTGTCCGCGGAATCAATTAAACCGCGCTCTGCTTACCAAATGTTGAGGCCAACGGCTTGGCCAACGAGTCAACACCTGGACCACTAGGTTCAGGGGCCCATCAGCTGAACCTGAGTCCAGAGTCGCTGCCCAATGCGGCCTTTCACCGCGGTCAGATCTGTTCTCAACGTAGTGGTGACTTAATGATGGTAGGGTTGCACTGACCTTCCTTGCAGCAGTCAATCCTTGTACGGCCTGAGATGGTATGATAGTGGTGATATGTGGTGTATTGTGAGGTTAAGTGTAAGGTGAACTTCTCAGGCCACTAGCAGCAGCAGGCAGGCAGCCAGCTATGGCCTGCAGCTGTAGACGTTGGGCTGGCGTAGCACTGTACACTTGGTTTGTCACTAGTTAGGTCCAAAATCCTAATCACACACACTTCCGCCGAGCGCGTGGCGAGCAAAGGTCGGCGGGTTCCAAAAGGTTCTTTTGTTACGGACAACAGTTAACAATTGTGCTTATAGCTAGGTCGACACATAGACCGCTTGACGGCGCAACTAAACCGTAAAATAAACTAAATCTAGACACTTAAAAAGCAAAACGGGGCGCGAGGCGACCCGTATTTTTCGTGTACGTGTTCTAGTCAAAAAAGGAACTTGCAAAATCCACGCCCAAAAACGGCGGCAAGTTTAAAACTAAGCATCTGTCAACTTCATTGCGGACTAAAAAGATTGCCAGCGCTACGACCATGGAACAAGGAATTCTGGACAGGTACATGGCGCGAACACGTGCAGCAGCGAGTGCCGCAGCCGTTCGCGCAGCGCGGGCCGGTAACATAGGTAACAGTGGCAGTGCCGCACTCACCCCGCGCTGGATGGCGTCGAGCGCCTGCGTGCGCGCCGGCAGCACGCCGTACTCGTGCAGCAGCGAGTGCCGCAGCCGTTCGCGCAGCGCGGGCCGGTAACATAGGTAACAGTGGCAGTGCCGCACTCACCCCGCGCTGGATGGCGTCGAGCGCCTGCGTGCGCGCCGGCAGCACGCCGTACTCGTGCAGCAGCGAGTGCCGCAGCCGTTCGCGCAGCGCGGGCCGGTAACATAGGTAACAGTGGCAGTGCCGCACTCACCCCGCGCTGGATGGCGTCGAGCGCCTGCGTGCGCGCCGGCAGCACGCCGTACTCGTGCAGCAGCGAGTGCCGCAGCCGTTCGCGCAGCGAGTGCCGCAGCCGTTCGCGCAGCGCGGGCCGGTAACATAGGTAACAGTGGCAGTGCCGCACTCACCCCGCGCTGGATGGCGTCGAGCGCCTGCGTGCGCGCCGGCAGCACGCCGTACTCGTGCAGCAGCGAGTGCCGCAGCCGTTCGCGCAGCGCGGGCCGGTAACATAGGTAACAGTGGCAGTGCCGCACTCACCCCTCGCTGGATTGCGTCGAGCGCCTGCGTGCGCGCCGGCAGCACGCCGTACTCGTGCAGCAGCGAGTGCCGCAGCCGTTCGCGCAGCGCGGGCCGGTAACATAGGTAACAGTGGCAGTGCCGCACTCACCCCGCGCTGGATGGCGTCGAGCGCCTGCGTGCGCGCCGGCAGCACGCCGTACTCGTGCAGCAGCGAGTGCCGCAGCCGTTCGCGCAGCGCGGGCCGGTAACATAGGTAACAGTGGCAGTGCCGCACTCACCCCTCGCTGGATTGCGTCGAGCGCCTGCGTGCGCGCCGGCAGCACGCCGTACTCGTGCAGCAGCGAGTGCCGCAGCCGTTCGCGCAGCGCGGGCCGGTAACATAGGTAACAGTGGCAGTGCCGCACTCACCCCGCGCTGGATGGCGTCGAGCGCCTGCGTGCGCGCCGGCAGCACGCCGTACTCGTGCAGCAGCGAGTGCCGCAGCCGTTCGCGCAGCGCGGGCCGGTAACATAGGTAACAGTGGCAGTGCCGCACTCACCCCTCGCTGGATTGCGTCGAGCGCCTGCGTGCGCGCCGGCAGCACGCCGTACTCGTGCAGCAGCGAGTGCCGCAGCCGTTCGCGCAGCGCGGGCCGGTAACATAGGTAACAGTGGCAGTGCCGCACTCACCCCTCGCTGGATTGCGTCGAGCGCCTGCGTGCGCGCCGGCAGCACGCCGTACTCGTGCAGCAGCGAGTGCCGCAGCCGTTCGCGCAGCGCGGGCCGGTAACATAGGTAACAGTGGCAGTGCCGCACTCACCCCTCGCTGGATTGCGTCGAGCGCCTGCGTGCGCGCCGGCAGCACGCCGTACTCGTGCAGCAGCGAGTGCCGCAGCCGTTCGCGCAGCGCGGGCCGGTAACATAGGTAACAGTGGCAGTGCCGCACTCACCCCTCGCTGGATTGCGTCGAGCGCCTGCGTGCGCGCCGGCAGCACGCCGTACTCGTGCAGCAGCGAGTGCCGCAGCCGTTCGCGCAGCGCGGGCCGGTAACATAGGTAACAGTGGCAGTGCCGCACTCACCCCGCGCTGGATGGCGTCGAGCGCCTGCGTGCGCGCCGGCAGCACGCCGTACTCGTGCAGCAGCGAGTGCCGCAGCCGTTCGCGCAGCGCGGGCCGGTAACATAGGTAACAGTGGCAGTGCCGCACTCACCCCGCGCTGGATGGCGTCGAGCGCCTGCGTGCGCGCCGGCAGCACGCCGTACTCGTGCAGCAGCGAGTGCCGCAGCCGTTCGCGCAGCGCGGGCCGGTAACATAGGTAACAGTGGCAGTGCCGCACTCACCCCGCGCTGGATTGCGTCGAGCGCCTGCGTGCGCGCCGGCAGCACGCCGTACTCGTGCAGCAGCGAGTGCCGCAGCCGTTCGCGCAGCGCGGGCCGGTAACATAGGTAACAGTGGCAGTGCCGCACTCACCCCTCGCTGGATTGCGTCGAGCGCCTGCGTGCGCGCCGGCAGCACGCCGTACTCGTGCAGCAGCGAGTGCCGCAGCCGTTCGCGCAGCGCGGGCCGGTAACATAGGTAACAGTGGCAGTGCCGCACTCACCCCTCGCTGGATTGCGTCGAGCGCCTGCGTGCGCGCCGGCAGCACGCCGTACTCGTGCAGCAGCGAGTGCCGCAGCCGTTCGCGCAGCGCGGGCCGGTAACATAGGTAACAGTGGCAGTGCCGCACTCACCCCTCGCTGGATTGCGTCGAGCGCCTGCGTGCGCGCCGGCAGCACGCCGTACTCGTGCAGCAGCGAGTGCCGCAGCCGTTCGCGCAGCGCGGGCCGGTAACATAGGTAACAGTGGCAGTGCCGCACTCACCCCTCGCTGGATTGCGTCGAGCGCCTGCGTGCGCGCCGGCAGCACGCCGTACTCGTGCAGCAGCGAGTGCCGCAGCCGTTCGCGCAGCGCGGGCCGGTAACATAGGTAACAGTGGCAGTGCCGCACTCACCCCGCGCTGGATTGCGTCGAGCGCCTGCGTGCGCGCCGGCAGCACGCCGTACTCGTGCAGCAGCGAGTGCCGCAGCCGTTCGCGCAGCGCGGGCCGGTAACATAGGACTAACAGTGGCAGTGCCGCACTCACCCCGCGCTGGATTGCGTCGAGCGCCTGCGTGCGCGCCGGCAGCACGCCGTACTCGTGCAGCAGCGAGTGCCGCAGCCGTTCGCGCAGCGCGGGCCGGTAACATAGGTAACAGTGGCAGTGCCGCACTCACCCCTCGCTGGATTGCGTCGAGCGCCTGCGTGCGCGCCGGCAGCACGCCGTACTCGTGCAGCAGCGACTGCCGCAGCCGTTCGCGCAGCGCGGGCCGGTAACATAGGTAACAGTGGCAGTGCCGCACTCACCCCGCGCTGGATTGCGTCGAGCGCCTGCGTGCGCGCCGGCAGCACGCCGTACTCGTGCAGCAGCGAGTGCCGCAGCCGTTCGCGCAGCGCGGGCCGGTAACATAGGTAACAGTGGCAGTGCCGCACTCACCCCGCGCTGGATTGCGTCGAGCGCCTGCGTGCGCGCCGGCAGCACGCCGTACTCGTGCAGCAGCGAGTGCCGCAGCCGTTCGCGCAGCGCGGGCCGGTAACATAGGTAACAGTGGCAGTGCCGCACTCACCCCGCGCTGGATGGCGTCGAGCGCCTGCGTGCGCGCCGGCAGCACGCCGTACTCGTGCAGCAGCGAGTGCCGCAGCCGTTCGCGCAGCGCGGGCCGGTAACATAGGTAACAGTGGCAGTGCCGCACTCACCCCGCGCTGGATTGCGTCGAGCGCCTGCGTGCGCGCCGGCAGCACGCCGTACTCGTGCAGCAGCGAGTGCCGCAGCCGTTCGCGCAGCGCGGGCCGGTAACATAGGTAACAGTGGCAGTGCCGCACTCACCCCGCGCTGGATTGCGTCGAGCGCCTGCGTGCGCGCCGGCAGCACGCCGTACTCGTGCAGCAGCGAGTGCCGCAGCCGTTCGCGCAGCGCGGGCCGGTAACATAGGTAACAGTGGCAGTGCCGCACTCACCCCTCGCTGGATTGCGTCGAGCGCCTGCGTGCGCGCCGGCAGCACGCCGTACTCGTGCAGCAGCGAGTGCCGCAGCCGTTCGCGCAGCGCGGGCCGGTAACATAGGTAACAGTGGCAGTGCCGCACTCACCCCTCGCTGGATTGCGTCGAGCGCCTGCGTGCGCGCCGGCAGCACGCCGTACTCGTGCAGCAGCGAGTGCCGCAGCCGTTCGCGCAGCGCGGGCCGGTAACATAGGTAACAGTGGCAGTGCCGCACTCACCCCGCGCTGGATTGCGTCGAGCGCCTGCGTGCGCGCCGGCAGCACGCCGTACTCGTGCAGCAGCGAGTGCCGCAGCCGTTCGCGCAGCGCGGGCCGGTAACATAGGTAACAGTGGCAGTGCCGCACTCACCCCGCGCTGGATGGCGTCGAGCGCCTGCGTGCGCGCCGGCAGCACGCCGTACTCGTGCAGCAGCGAGTGCCGCAGCCGTTCGCGCAGCGCGGGCCGGTAACATAGGTAACAGTGGCAGTGCCGCACTCACCCCTCGCTGGATTGCGTCGAGCGCCTGCGTGCGCGCCGGCAGCACGCCGTACTCGTGCAGCAGCGAGTGCCGCAGCCGTTCGCGCAGCGCGGGCCGGTAACATAGGTAACAGTGGCAGTGCCGCACTCACCCCGCGCTGGATTGCGTCGAGCGCCTGCGTGCGCGCCGGCAGCACGCCGTACTCGTGCAGCAGCGAGTGCCGCAGCCGTTCGCGCAGCGCGGGCCGGTAACATAGGTAACAGTGGCAGTGCCGCACTCACCCCGCGCTGGATGGCGTCGAGCGCCTGCGTGCGCGCCGGCAGCACGCCGTACTCGTGCAGCAGCGAGTGCCGCAGCCGTTCGCGCAGCGCGGGCCGGTAACATAGGTAACAGTGGCAGTGCCGCACTCACCCCTCGCTGGATTGCGTCGAGCGCCTGCGTGCGCGCCGGCAGCACGCCGTACTCGTGCAGCAGCGAGTGCCGCAGCCGTTCGCGCAGCGCGGGCCGGTAACATAGGTAACAGTGGCAGTGCCGCACTCACCCCGCGCTGGATTGCGTCGAGCGCCTGCGTGCGCGCCGGCAGCACGCCGTACTCGTGCAGCAGCGAGTGCCGCAGCCGTTCGCGCAGCGCGGGCCGGTAACATAGGTAACAGTGGCAGTGCCGCACTCACCCCTCGCTGGATTGCGTCGAGCGCCTGCGTGCGCGCCGGCAGCACGCCGTACTCGTGCAGCAGCGAGTGCCGCAGCCGTTCGCGCAGCGCGGGCCGGTAACATAGGTAACAGTGGCAGTGCCGCACTCACCCCGCGCTGGATTGCGTCGAGCGCCTGCGTGCGCGCCGGCAGCACGCCGTACTCGTGCAGCAGCGAGTGCCGCAGCCGTTCGCGCAGCGCGGGCCGGTAACATAGGTAACAGTGGCAGTGCCGCACTCACCCCTCGCTGGATTGCGTCGAGCGCCTGCGTGCGCGCCGGCAGCACGCCGTACTCGTGCAGCAGCGAGTGCCGCAGCCGTTCGCGCAGCGCCTGCAACACGCAGGGGACCGGTAACATAGGCGTAGGTCTCGTGTTATCACAGTCACACTCGGTCACTAAATCTCATAAGTCGCTATATGTATAAGGCCTTAAAATCGATATTGATGCAATGGAAATTATGGTACCATTAATTACTGGTACAACAACCAAAATTATATCAGTCAGTAAAGAGTGGTTTATGACATACAGCCATTCCTGTTTTTACCTATTAATTAATCTGCATTTATAATATACCTTTAAATAATCAGCATAATAAGTATATACATATAACTACAAATGAATTTCAATCAGTCTAACTTCATGTTATGGGACATTTTAAAAGCTTTTTGAAAATGAAACACAAGTATAGTTAAGGCTGCACGCGTGGTGCGGGGAAACACGGCGTCTGGGGTAGGGATCACGAGATCGATGGATCCCACCGGCTCTGGGGTAAAGAATCAAGGGGTCGGGCCTGGGGTCGTGGGCTCCACACACCTGCTGCAGCTGCGGCTGGTGCGCGGCGCCCCACCACGCGGCGGCCGCCTCCGCCACGGCGCTCAGCGCGAGCAGCGCGAACGCCGCCGCCAGCAGCGAGGCCGAGCCGCGGACGGCGCCTGCGGACAACACCACTCGTCAAGCGCACTCGCCACTAGCAGCGCGCACTGTGCCCGACACACACAGCCAGCCCGCCGTCCGCCGTACCTGCCAGAGCGGCCACCGCGCCCAGCGTCAGCACCGCGGCCCACAGGCCCAGCGCGCACAGGCCGGCGCGCCCGGCGCCGCCCTCCGCGCCGCGCCCGTCCCACAGCGCCCACGACACGAAGCCGCACACGCCCACGCCCACGCACTGTGCACAACAACGTAACAAGTACTTTAAATAAGATTCAATAGGCATCTAGGCATGTAGGCAAGAGCACTCCATCTTAGGCTACATCTTCACTTATCATCCTCATGTTAGAAAAGAATAGAATAGAAATGTTTTTTATTCAAATAAACTTTTACAAAGAAGATTTCATTCTATCTCTCCTCTTATCTCAGCTATTTTAAAAGTACATCTAAACAATGGTACCTGTTACAGAGGCAATCAAATTCAAACACTGCCTTTACTTATTATTTATTAAAGCTACAGGCAGACACTCGCTTTAGCAAGACACAAACTTGGTACAAATTGAATTTTGCACACCTGTCATCTAGGAATGCTTACAATGTAAAAGCTAAAATCCCCCAATCAGTGTACAATTTTTCTCAGCTAGTAGTAAGTTACCGGGCCAGCAGACTACAGCAGTAACAATTTAGAAAACATAAATTCCCAAATTGCACCCCACAGGACCTCCCACATATAAGACAATGGCCAGTTGACTTTGGAAAAACTGCATCAATTAACTGAACCAAGTAGCAATTGTGGTCATTGGCTGAATTAATGATGTTGTAATTGTTGCAGCCAAGGATTTGACAAATCTGTCGGACTGTAGCAATCATTTTTAGACCATACCGCAGTAACGCTCTACATGGAGGTTGTCAAAAAAATAAGTCTAGTCAGTTTCATAGTTTGTATTTTAGGCCCGCCCGACTTCAACAAACGTGGACAAACTAAAATTATTTTTATACTTTGTAGTGGCGTTAGAAGTCGGTTTTTTGAAAAGAATTTTTATTAAATAAACACAATATTTTAATATGCTTTCAAACAGTCATTTATTCTAAATATAAAAAGCATGTTAAAAACACTTAATGGCAAAATATGACCAATGTGTATATTTATAAAACAAGAGTGACATTATATCATGATGCATGACCCAGCCGTTGCTTCGCTTAAATATGGTTAAGCGAAGCAACGGCTGGGTGATGCGTCATACTCATGAACGGGTGCCACTGGCGGGAATGGGGCTACTTTCTGTCTGCCCATCTTAACATGTATTGAATTGTAAGTAGGTATGCTTTTGTGGAACTTCCGCTCATTGTGGAAACACTGCATACATACCATAGTATCTATTGTATTGTAAACTTGTTTTGAAAAGAGCAACCTCAAGTTTCTTGCTGGTTCTTCTCGGCAGGACTAAGGGCATTCCGAACCAGTGGTAGACTCATCGATGATTCAAAAGCACTTGTGACATGTTCTGAATGAAGGGAAAAATGGATGCAATCCTCTGAAAAGCTTGGGAGAGTTGGCGCAGCGCAGACGACAGACTATCCGTGACGCACTTTTTAGTCTGTGATAATAGAACCTATGCAAATATATGCAGTAACGCACACGACGCGCAAAAAGTCCGGCGCTCAAAAAATCCGTGTAATTTGGGCAGACCGCACCGCGCCGCGCCGCGACGCTCCGCACAAAATGTGTGCGAAAAAAATTGAACGTTTGCTTCAACGCGCGCTAACGCAGACGGCGTACACTTTAGTCTGCAATCTGCATTTGTTAGGGGTGGACGTAGCGCAAGCGATCTTTTACCATGGCACCAGAGGTCGATGTAAAGATCTTAATTCAAGAAATACAAAACAGACCAGCAATTTATGATACTTCGAAGGCAGAATATCATGATAGACATTTAAAAAGAAAAATGTGGGAAGAAGTAATAAGTACCTCAGAAATTTGTTATTTGAATAATAAAAAACTTAGTTTGTTGCTGAGAGAAATAATAAATAATATAATTATGATTATATACCTATATTTTATTTACTTACCTGAGTGTCACAGACACCCTTTCTTCTGGACCAATGCACTTCCTCATTGTTGTTTCTGAATGAGTCAAAGCAGGTCTTAAAATAAATAGCAACTCATTAAATGTAGTAACAGACATTTTATAAAATTTGAAAAATTTATCCGGATGTTGTTTCAGAGTTGAATGTTTAATATGGAACTGTCCCTTCAGTAATCTTTCCGAAAGTATAGGATGTACCCAAAATTCTCTATTTCTTCTTCTTTTTCTGTACTTCAAGTACAAAATAATACTTCGCGATCTCTGCACGATTTCCATAGCGTCTACGTCCCTAAAGTTCTGCCGACAGAATCAAACAGAATGATCGAAGATGTGCATCGTGTGCGTTGAGTCTGTGAAAAATCGGCGACCGACTTTTTGCGCGCTATGCAGACATTTTGTGCGCCGCAGACTCGATCACACAAAAAGTGTGCCGTCTGCGCTGCGCCATCATCAATAACTTTACCCATGTTCAACACTATATTGCATCAGCGCACTGCCTGCCTGCATACTCACGGTAATCTCAATAAAATCTGAACGGATTTTATTCACCAATGATTATTAAAGTTTACCAAAACATTAACATGAAATACACAATACGAAGTTGAGACGGAGCGTTCGTTGAGGGTTATGGGAGCATTTTTATCTAAATTCCACTAGAACAAGGCTGGTCAGCTTGTTGTAATTTAAAGATAGGTCCACTTACGAGGAATAAAACGTTGAACAAGATCAGCAAACACTTCATCAACGAGTAGCAACGAGACATGCCCATGGTGGTCAGTCGATGGACGGCGCACGGCACTTCACTTTACCCCTTTGCAATGGATATTTGAACAAAAATGAATTTAGTACATGGAAATGAATATGCTTGGAGTTTTGTTAATTGTACTTATTGATTATTATTTATTCAAAACTTTCATAATTCACTTCAATTTATTTTGTAAACACTCCTCCCAAATCAATTTGACCCAAATCAAGGCTTTCACAGATTAAAAAAAACTAGGTAAATAAAAATATTGAAGAATAAAAATGTCACCTTCCTCTATAGATTTTGGTTCAGAAATTTTTGGAAATTATAATAATAATTATATTAATTTAAATAGTTACATTATCTTCAAGTTGATAAATGTGGCTCTCTTCTTTAATATTTGTGGCTAATTTGTTGTAACAACCTTGAAAATAAACTAATCTACAGACAGGTCTTATCTCATACTGGCCCTTTCATAATGTTCCCTGCGGAAAAGAATAGCATTAGATTTAGACCTGCCAATTTAGTTTAGAGATTGTAATAAAACAGAAATAGCCATATTGCATGTATATGTTACGGTAAATGTGATAAATGTGATAATTATTAATAATTTTCGGTAATTATTAATAATTATCTCACCATTTGGTTGATAAATACTATGAATTTCATCACTTTTATCGGTTATTATCAATAATTCACTGTGGTCATTGGTAAAAGTGATAAAAAACAAATGAGAAATAGTCTGACAACCCCTCTAAACCCCACCCTACTCCTTTCTCCAGCCACCTATAGACTCACCCACAGTTAGAATTTTCGGGTGCAAGTATTCCTACGTTGTCATAAAAAAAATAACAACGAAAGCTCTGATGAACATAACTAAAAGTAAGGATTTCCGGGTAAAAGTATTTCTGGGTGGTTATAAATGTGGCCAACCGAACCAACAGTAAGGATTTCCAGATGCAAACTGTATATACGGGTGGTCCAAAGGCAATATTTTGATTCCTCGTACCTAGAACTATTAGAAAATACCAGCGATATATCAGATAGAGACCGAGCCACTAAGCATAAACTACATCATGGAGCTCTAGGTTATAGCTCCTCAATCCTGATGCCGCCGGGTACTTCCCACCCAAACTGCGGGGATTTAGGAATTGTCGACTACGAATTGATATTGTAGCCATTAAGCATAGACTACATCATGGAGCTTTAGATTATAGCTCCTCAATCCTGATGCTGCAGGGTACTGCCCACCCAAACTGCGGGGATTTAGGAATTGTCGATTACGAATTGATATTGTAGCCACTAAGCATAGACGACATCATGGCGCTCTAGGTTACAGCTCCTCAATCCTGATGTTGCAGGGTACTGCCCACCCACACTGCGGAGATTTAGGAATTGTCGATTACGAATTGATATTGTTGCCACTAAGCATACACGACATCATGGAGCTATAGGTTATCACAAATCCACAAGTTTTATTCACGGAAACAACACCACTTTGCACACGTGCTTTCAAAACAAATGAATGGTAACAAATGACGCGTTATTGCCTTGCCCCCGCAAGTTGTCACAACCTTCCCGCCTCTGTTTATCGAAACAAAATAATGCTAAGTATAAGTAAACCACTGTAAACTTGGCTTTCCTGATGATCTGCGGGACGCGGGGTGAGAGCGCGTTCAACCAATCAGGTATTCTGCCGCTGTCCGCTGGCAGTGTCTGACTTGTGATATTTTCCTAGCGACAGCTGAACATGGTATTTTAATATTGAACAATCGCATGATACATCATAGTAATGTTCGAATAAAGAATGTTCTGATAATACAGAAAGTTCAGATTAATGTTAATGTGTGTTTTTGTATTGCCTGCTTTCAATTATGTATGTGAATAATAAATAAAAAATAATAAAAACCCTTGTTTAAATTTATTTTAGTTTGTTCATTAGATCACTGCGTTAGAATATAATACTCGGTTAAGTTTTAATACATATATTTAGTTCTAATAGAATAAAATAATACATTTGTTTAAAAAATATCATGTATGTATTCGATCTTAAGTCGGTAATTCCGTCGCATCGTGTGTACCCGAACACATCACCCGCCCCAAGCCCTATTAGACCATCGCGATGGCCAAGTTTAAGACGGTTTACCTTTAAGCGAATGTTATTTTTAAAAATTTATTAAATTTACCAAGAGTAAGGTGTAATTATTAATAATCACCGAAAAAAGTGAAAAATTAATTACTTTTACCATCAATCTTGGTAATTATTAATAATGCTCGGTAATTATTAATAATTTTCAATTAATCACATTTACCGTAACTTATATAAAAAATAAAAATTTATTTTAGCCGGTATATCTTTATTATAATTTTTATGCATTTATTCTTAATTCCTACCTTATTCCTACTTCCATGACTTTTCTGATAAACCATAGACAACAATTCTCGAAGCAAACGCGGATACATACAGATAAGAAATTATTAGATAGCCGCATTACGGCGCGAACACGAACGAACTTTTGACATCGAACATGGATGTCTCGCGTGTTTCCTTTGAAAACATAAATAAATGGCCACCGTTGTTATTACGTTTTTCCTAATCACACAATTTCATGTTTTTAAGATGGACGACGCCTCCGCGAAGAGACTGAGGTATATTTTAGAAGTGCCTGAATCGAAAAACCAACTTTAGAAATAGAAATTTCGCAATACGGATTTGCAAATCAAAAAAGCTTCAATGACACAAAGTTTCCCGCCACTGCTTTCCTAGTTTCCTATATTATGTTAGTGAGTGACCGTGTTGGGCCCGCGTCCTCTCAGTGATGTTATCAATGGGAACTAATTGTTTTCAGAAAAATATCCAAGGGAAAGCAACGGTGGAGCATGAATTCCCAAAGGCTGGAGGAAATAGTGGCGGAGCTGATGAAGCCCATCAGCGACCACAGCCACAGCTTCGACACGGACCAAAGCGCGGTGAGTGTCCGCGGCCCGGCCCGGCCTGCGCCCCCCGGGCCGGCGCCTCCCGCCAAACCCTCGTACACCCGGCCCGGGCAGCGCCGGTCGAGTACCTATCAACTACCTTATACAGCGTCGACGCCGTGTGTAGAGAACGCTGTCTGTTCGAAGACCAGTGAGTGAACCCTCGACCTGGACCATAGCTGTGAAAAAACATTACATATCAACAGGAGTCAGTGTTAGAAAACACCAAAACTCTGGCCAACATTCCCTGGTTTTTAGATATATTGAAAAAAAAAGCTATTTCTACAGTCTTCAATCACATTTACAGTAGAAACTCGATTATCCGGCCCTCAGTTATACGGATTCGCGATTATCCGGACTACCAACCGCAACCAATCTTCTGACTGACTGAATGATCTATCAACGCACAGCCGCTGAAGCTGCCTGCCTGAAGCTAGAAAATTGAAATTTTGACAGTAGGTTCCATTTATGACGTACGCAAGCACTAAAAAGGATTTTTGATATCCCACCTCCAATTAAATGGGGGTTGAAAGTTTGTATGAAAGTTCGTCATTTTTCAAGTTATACCCATGAAACTCGGTATTTGGGCCTTAAAATAAAAATAAAGAATCACGTGTTTCACAATTTTTGAAAATTCTATCCCCAAAGGGGTTAAATAGGAGTTGAATGTTTGTACGATAGTCTTTCATTGTTCAAGTTATATCCACGAAACTTGGTATTTTTGGCTCTTGATTAAAAATAGAGAAGTACGTATTTTATATTTTTTCAAAATTCTACCCCCGAAGCGGTAAAATAGAGGTTGATAGTTTGTATGAAATTCCGTCAATTTTTAAGTTTCATCTATGAAACTTTGTACTTGGGCTTTCAATTTGAAAATTCTACCCCCAAAAGGGGTTAAATAGGGGTTGAATGTTTGTATTATAGACCTTCATTTTTCAAGTTATGTTTATGAAACTTGGTATTTTTGCTCTTGATTAAAAATAAAGAATTACCTGCGTAAGTACGTATTTTACCTGTTGGAAAATGTAGCTATCTCTTAATAATTTCTTAATAAACATTGATTTTCGTAGATATGTAGTGGTTGTTTTTAAAAACATTATGTATGTACTACATATGCATGAAACCCGCTTTTCTTTATACATTCGATTATACGAATCCCTAACGACAACAATTAGTCCGGTTAATCGAGTTTCCACTGTACTTGTTGAAAACCTTTAAAACTAAAAGTTTAACTACCATGTACATCAGTGAGTAATGTATTATTTATCTTAGTAGCGATATTAACGTAAGACAGAAGTTAAGCTAAGCAACAAAAGTAAAATGCCTATTTATACAAAGTATTGCTTTAAGGTGATATCTGTAATTCTGTATGTACGTTCATAGGCTTATACAGTACACAATGTTGGAGGCTATGGTAGGTTGTTTGCCGTTGCCGATCTGTTTCAGTGCCACCCTGCTAACAGCAGACTTTCAGTTCTCCATTGTCCAGTGGCTCCATCGCAGAACTGGCACAATCAGTAATGTTTGCAGAGATCCATTGTTGCTCCACATGTATGGTGCTGTAGGCTGTGGGATACCGAACTGTGTTTTACATTATGTGCATCAAGTCATAAAAATTCAAGTACATACTTTGTTTCACATCAATTAAAATTCATACTTTTCATTGTAGAACTCTACACCATATCTTAGTAGTATGACAAGATTGAATTTAAAGTAGTTGGTGACACACAACACAAGAGGTTGTGCTGGCATATGTATAGAATTGAAGTGAATGAATTAGACATGCTGCACTAACATAGATAACAGTTAAGTATGTACTGTGGTTGTACAATCCTCATGTTGCTTCAAAATTACCAATTATGGGTCATGTTTGCAAGGACCCCAGGGTAAAGCAAGGATAGACTAATTGTGATGTCAGAAAATCATACTGTCAAAGAAAAGCCTCAATAGCACAATGGTGAGGATGGTTGACTGAATAGAATAGAAAAGAAATATTTTTTATTCAAATAAACTTTTTACAAGTGCTTTTGAATTGTCTGGCTCTACCACTGGTTCGGAATGCCCTTCCTTCCAAGAAGATCCAGCAAGAAACTCAGTGGTTGCTCTGAAAACTGACACACCAGCTTGAAAAGTTGACAGTTCAAACTCTACCTGTTTAACTACTGTTGATCCTACTCCTAGCACAAGCCTTACCCTTAGTTGACAGTTTAAACTCTACCTGTTTAACTACTGTTGATCCTACTCCGAGCACAAGCCTTACCCTTAGTTGACAGTTTAAACTCTACCTGTTTAACTACTGTTGATCCTACTCCGAGCACAAGCCTTACCCTTAGTTGACAGCACAAACTCTACCTGTTTAACTACTGTTGATCCTACTCCGAGCACAAGCCTTACCCTTAGTTGACAGCACAAACTCTACCTGTTTACCCTTAGTTGGAGGAGATAGAAGAATATTAGTCATTAAGCATGACTACTATTCTTGTTTTTTCAAAGCAGCAGTTTGTTACACTTCAAGTGTGGGGTGGGTTTGTAACCAGAGCCGCTGTCCGCAGTTGTTGGAGGAATACCTGACGGCGGCGGGGCTGCACGCGCTGGACGAGGAGGAGCGCGGCGCGCCGCCGCCGGAGCCCAACTACGCGGAGCTGGCGATGCTGCTGCAGCAGTCGGCCAGCATCTACGGCCGCAAGGTGGACTGCCTCTACCAGCACGTGCTCAACGTCAGCGACTCGCTGCAGCAGAGCACGCAGTGAGTACAGCTCTACATATCTGTTATACTATACGGCCGATGCTACTTTGATGTAATTATTGATGCAACAGCACTAGTTCCTAACATTATATTATTTTATCTTTCACATTTTTCACCTGACCTTAAATTAAGAATCACAAGAACAATAATAAGAATCATAAGAAAGTGTTAACGTTTAATTTTTTATATTTATATAGCAAGGAGAGTTTACAGCTAATTAGAAGAAGTAAATAGGTTAGAACAAAAGAAAATTAAAGCTAATGACGAGTTTTCACAGATAGAATTTAGATAAGAAAAACAAAAAACTAGACTGGGAAAAATAAGTGTAATAAATATTATTTTTAAAAGAAAAGCTTTTAATAGCTGGATACGTCATCAGACCTGGATTAATCTAGAACCAGAGTATGTCGTTTCTTTACTGAGTTCCTATGACCACCTTCCAGCTCCATCATCAGATCAGCACCATGTCATCATAAATTGAACCTGCCATCGGCCAAGTGAGAGTCAAACTCGGGGGGTCCGCCCCTCGAGTAGCTCGCCACGTCAGATAATGCTTATAGCCCAGTCAACAGGTACGGAAAAGTGGGGTTTGGTGGAAAAAGGTCGGAAGGGTGCGTGCATAAAGAAGCAGGTTCCCGGTAGCATCGACCTGTCGGTACCAGGGACCCTGCTTCTTTATGCAAGCACCCTAAACTATTGAAACTGGGATGTTATACAGGGATGGTTAATTAACATTTTCTCAAGTTTTGTACTTCGAGGACACTGTGCTAAAAGAGGAGGGTGGGGGGAAAAACTTGCAAAAGTTTTGACCTTCTTCGTAGTTGCTACTACGTAGACAGTGCTAGTAGTGATAGTTCCACAACACAGCTGCTCGCACATGTTACGAATATTCCGTTCAGACGACACAAAGTCGAGTAGTGGACGCTTGTGATGTACAGAGCACGGCGTCCTTTCGCAGAGAGATCCACAACGCGAGAGGCGTGGCGGGCGAGGCGGGCGCGGCGACTCCGGAGGCGGGAGCGGCGACACCGGCGAGCGCGCGCCGCAAGCGCAAGTCGTCCGCGGCGCCCGAGGGCTTCGCGGCCCTGGCGCTGGAGGGCGGCACGGCGCCGCGGCGCGAGGCGGCGCTGCGGCCGCCGCCCACGCTGCCGCGCATGTACGTGGAGCTGGAGCCGCGCGCGCCCTGCGACGCCGACGCGCCGCTCTGCGACTACGCGGGCGAGCCCGTCGGCCTGCTCGCCGACTTCCACGTCGCGTGGCGGCTGCAGGTGACGCCACACACCACACACCACACTACACTCGTCCTCCTGCGCGGCCCTGGCGCTGGAGGGCGGCACGGCGCCGCGGCGCGAGGCGGCGCTGCGGCCGCCGCCCACGCTGCCGCGCATGTACGTGGAGCTGGAGCCGCGCGCGCCCTGCGACGCCGACGCGCCGCTCTGCGACTACGCGGGCGAGCCCGTCGGCCTGCTCGCCGACTTCCACGTCGCGTGGCGGCTGCAGGTGACGCCACACACCACACACCACACTACACTCGTCCTCCTGCGCGGCCCTGGCGCTGGAGGGCGGCACGGCGAGGCGGCGCTGCGGCCGCCGCCCACGCTGCCGCGCATGTACGTGGAGCTGGAGCCGCGCGCGCCCTGCGACGCCGACGCGCCGCTCTGCGACTACGCGGGCGAGCCCGTCGGCCTGCTCGCCGACTTCCACGTCGCGTGGCGGCTGCAGGTGACGCCACACACCACACACCACACTACACTCGTCCTCCTGCGCGGCCCTGGCGCTGGAGGGCGGCACGGCGAGGCGGCGCTGCGGCCGCCGCCCACGCTGCCGCGCATGTACGTGGAGCTGGAGCCGCGCGCGCCCTGCGACGCCGACGCGCCGCTCTGCGACTACGCGGGCGAGCCCGTCGGCCTGCTCGCCGACTTCCACGTCGCGTGGCGGCTGCAGGTGACGCCACACACCACACACCACACACCACACTACACTCGTCCTCCTGCGCGGCCCTGGCGCTGGAGGGCGGCACGGCGCCGCGGCGCGAGGCGGCGCTGCGGCCGCCGCCCACGCTGCCGCGCATGTACGTGGAGCTGGAGCCGCGCGCGCCCTGCGACGCCGACGCGCCGCTCTGCGACTACGCGGGCGAGCCCGTCGGCCTGCTCGCCGACTTCCACGTCGCGTGGCGGCTGCAGGTGACGCCACACACCACACACCACACACCACACTACACTCGTCCTCCTTCGCGGCCCTGGCGCTGGAGGGCGGCACGGCGCCGCGGCGCGAGGCGGCGCTGCGGCCGCCGCCCACGCTGCCGCGCATGTACGTGGAGCTGGAGCCGCGCGCGCCCTGCGACGCCGACGCGCCGCTCTGCGACTACACGGGCGAGCCCGTCGGCCTGCTCGCCGACTTGCACGTCGCGTGGCGGCTGCAGGTGACGCCACACACCACACACCACACACCACACTACACTCGTCCTCCTGCGCGGCCCTGGCGCTGGAGGGCGGCACGGCGCCGCGGCGCGAGGCGGCGCTGCGGCCGCCGCCCACGCTGCCGCGCATGTACGTGGAGCTGGAGCCGCGCGCGCCCTGCGACGCCGACGCGCCGCTCTGCGACTACGCGGGCGAGCCCGTCGGCCTGCTCGCCGACTTCCACGTCGCGTGGCGGCTGCAGGTGACGCCACACACCACACACCACACACCACACACCACACTACACTCGTCCTCCTTCGCGGCCCTGGCGCTGGAGGGCGGCACGGCGCCGCGGCGCGAGGCGGCGCTGCGGCCGCCGCCCACGCTGCCGCGCATGTACGTGGAGCTGGAGCCGCGCGCGCCCTGCGACGCCGACGCGCCGCTCTTCGACTACGCGGGCGAGCCCGTCGGCCTGCTCGCCGACTTCCACGTCGCGTGGCGGCTGCAGGTGACGCCACACACCACACACCACACACCACACTACACTCGTCCTCCTTCGCGGCCCTGGCGCTGGAGGGCGGCACGGCGCTGCGGCGCGAGGCGGCGCTGCGGCCGCCGCCCACGCTGCCGCGCATGTACGTGGAGCTGGAGCCGCGCGCGCCCTGCGACGCCGACGCGCCGCTCTGCGACTACGCGGGCGAGCCCGTCGGCCTGCTCGCCGACTTCCACGTCGCGTGGCGGCTGCAGGTGACGCCACACACCACACACCACACACCACACTACACTCGTCCTCCTGCGCGGCCCTGGCGCTGGAGGGCGGCACAGCGCCGCGGCGCGAGGCGGCGCTGCGGCCGCCGCCCACGCTGCCGCGCATGTACGTGGAGCTGGAGCCGCGCGCGCCCTGCGACGCCGACGCGCCGCTCTGCGACTACGCGGGCGAGCCCGTCGGCCTGCTCGCCGACTTCCACGTCGCGTGGCGGCTGCAGGTGACGCCACACACCACACACCACACACCACACTACACTCGTCCTCCTTCGCGGCCCTGGCGCTGGAGGGCGGCACGGCGCCGCGGCGCGAGGCGGCGCTGCGGCCGCCGCCCACGCTGCCGCGCATGTACGTGGAGCTGGAGCCGCGCGCGCCCTGCGACGCCGACGCGCCGCTCTGCGACTACGCGGGCGAGCCCGTCGGCCTGCTCGCCGACTTCCACGTCGCGTGGCGGCTGCAGGTGACGCCACACACCACACACCACACTACACTCGTCCTCCTGCGCGGCCCTGGCGCTGGAGGGCGGCACGGCGCCGCGGCGCGAGGCGGCGCTGCGGCCGCCGCCCACGCTGCCGCGCATGTACGTGGAGCTGGAGCCGCGCGCGCCCTGCGACGCCGACGCGCCGCTCTGCGACTACGCGGGCGAGCCCGTCGGCCTGCTCGCCGACTTCCACGTCGCGTGGCGGCTGCAGGTGACGCCACACACCACACACCACACACCACACTACACTCGTCCTCCTTCGCGGCCCTGGCGCTGGAGGGCGGCACGGCGCCGCGGCGCGAGGCGGCGCTGCGGCCGCCGCCCACGCTGCCGCGCATGTACGTGGAGCTGGAGCCGCGCGCGCCCTGCGACGCCGACGCGCCGCTCTGCGACTACGCGGGCGAGCCCGTCGGCCTGCTCGCCGACTTCCACGTCGCGTGGCGGCTGCAGGTGACGCCACACACCACACACCACACTACACTCGTCCTCCTGCGCGGCCCTGGCGCTGGAGGGCGGCACGGCGCCGCGGCGCGAGGCGGCGCTGCGGCCGCCGCCCACGCTGCCGCGCATGTACGTGGAGCTGGAGCCGCGCGCGCCCTGCGACGCCGACGCGCCGCTCTGCGACTACGCGGGCGAGCCCGTCGGCCTGCTCGCCGACTTCCACGTCGCGTGGCGGCTGCAGGTGACGCCACACACCACACACCACACTACACTCGTCCTCCTGCGCGGCCCTGGCGCTGGAGGGCGGCACGGCGCCGCGGCGCGAGGCGGCGCTGCGGCCGCCGCCCACGCTGCCGCGCATGTACGTGGAGCTGGAGCCGCGCGCGCCCTGCGACGCCGACGCGCCGCTCTGCGACTACGCGGGCGAGCCCGTCGGCCTGCTCGCCGACTTCCACGTCGCGTGGCGGCTGCAGGTGACGCCACACACCACACACCACACTACACTCGTCCTCCTGCGCGGCCCTGGCGCTGGAGGGCGGCACGGCGCCGCGGCGCGAGGCGGCGCTGCGGCCGCCGCCCACGCTGCCGCGCATGTACGTGGAGCTGGAGCCGCGCGCGCCCTGCGACGCCGACGCGCCGCTCTGCGACTACGCGGGCGAGCCCGTCGGCCTGCTCGCCGACTTCCACGTCGCGTGGCGGCTGCAGGTGACGCCACACACCACACACCACACTACACTCGTCCTCCTGCGCGGCCCTGGCGCTGGAGGGCGGCACGGCGCCGCGGCGCGAGGCGGCGCTGCGGCCGCCGCCCACGCTGCCGCGCATGTACGTGGAGCTGGAGCCGCGCGCGCCCTGCGACGCCGACGCGCCGCTCTGCGACTACGCGGGCGAGCCCGTCGGCCTGCTCGCCGACTTCCACGTCGCGTGGCGGCTGCAGGTGACGCCACACACCACACACCACACTACACTCGTCCTCCTGCGCGGCCCTGGCGCTGGAGGGCGGCACGGCGCCGCGGCGCGAGGCGGCGCTGCGGCCGCCGCCCACGCTGCCGCGCATGTACGTGGAGCTGGAGCCGCGCGCGCCCTGCGACGCCGACGCGCCGCTCTGCGACTACGCGGGCGAGCCCGTCGGCCTGCTCGCCGACTTCCACGTCGCGTGGCGGCTGCAGGTGACGCCACACACCACACACCACACTACACTCGTCCTCCTGCGCGGCCCTGGCGCTGGAGGGCGGCACGGCGCCGCGGCGCGAGGCTGCGCTGCGGCCGCCGCCCACGCTGCCGCGCATGTACGTGGAGCTGGAGCCGCGCGCGCCCTGCGACGCCGACGCGCCGCTCTGCGACTACGCGGGCGAGCCCGTCGGCCTGCTCGCCGACTTCCACGTCGCGTGGCGGCTGCAGGTGACGCCACACACCACACACCACACTACACTCGTCCTCCTGCGCGGCCCTGGCGCTGGAGGGCGGCACGGCGCCGCGGCGCGAGGCGGCGCTGCGGCCGCCGCCCACGCTGCCGCGCATGTACGTGGAGCTGGAGCCGCGCGCGCCCTGCGACGCCGACGCGCCGCTCTGCGACTACACGGGCGAGCCCGTCGGCCTGCTCGCCGACTTGCACGTCGCGTGGCGGCTGCAGGTGACGCCACACACCACACACCACACACCACACTACACTCGTCCTCCTGCGCGGCCCTGGCGCTGGAGGGCGGCACGGCGCCGCGGCGCGAGGCGGCGCTGCGGCCGCCGCCCACGCTGCCGCGCATGTACGTGGAGCTGGAGCCGCGCGCGCCCTGCGACGCCGACGCGCCGCTCTGCGACTACGCGGGCGAGCCCGTCGGCCTGCTCGCCGACTTCCACGTCGCGTGGCGGCTGCAGGTGACGCCACACACCACACACCACACACCACACTACACTCGTCCTCCTTCGCGGCCCTGGCGCTGGAGGGCGGCACGGCGCCGCGGCGCGAGGCGGCGCTGCGGCCGCCGCCCACGCTGCCGCGCATGTACGTGGAGCTGGAGCCGCGCGCGCCCTGCGACGCCGACGCGCCGCTCTTCGACTACGCGGGCGAGCCCGTCGGCCTGCTCGCCGACTTCCACGTCGCGTGGCGGCTGCAGGTGACGCCACACACCACACACCACACACCACACTACACTCGTCCTCCTTCGCGGCCCTGGCGCTGGAGGGCGGCACGGCGCCGCGGCGCGAGGCGGCGCTGCGGCCGCCGCCCACGCTGCCGCGCATGTACGTGGAGCTGGAGCCGCGCGCGCCCTGCGACGCCGACGCGCCGCTCTGCGACTACGCGGGCGAGCCCGTCGGCCTGCTCGCCGACTTCCACGTCGCGTGGCGGCTGCAGGTGACGCCACACACCACACACCACACTACACTCGTCCTCCTTCGCGGCCCTGGCGCTGGAGGGCGGCACGGCGCCGCGGCGCGAGGCGGCGCTGCGGCCGCCGCCCACGCTGCCGCGCATGTACGTGGAGCTGGAGCCGCGCGCGCCCTGCGACGCCGACGCGCCGCTCTGCGACTACGCGGGCGAGCCCGTCGGCCTGCTCGCCGACTTCCACGTCGCGTGGCGGCTGCAGGTGACGCCACACACCACACACCACACTACACTCGTCCTCCTGCGCGGCCCTGGCGCTGGAGGGCGGCACGGCGCCGCGGCGCGAGGCGGCGCTGCGGCCGCCGCCCACGCTGCCGCGCATGTACGTGGAGCTGGAGCCGCGCGCGCCCTGCGACGCCGACGCGCCGCTCTGCGACTACGCGGGCGAGCCCGTCGGCCTGCTCGCCGACTTCCACGTCGCGTGGCGGCTGCAGGTGACGCCACACACCACACACCACACACCACACTACACTCGTCCTCCTGCGCGGCCCTGGCGCTGGAGGGCGGCACGGCGCTGCGGCGCGAGGCGGCGCTGCGGCCGCCGCCCACGCTGCCGCGCATGTACGTGGAGCTGGAGCCGCGCGCGCCCTGCGACGCCGACGCGCCGCTCTGCGACTACGCGGGCGAGCCCGTCGGCCTGCTCGCCGACTTCCACGTCGCGTGGCGGCTGCAGGTGACGCCACACACCACACACCACACTACACTCGTCCTCCTGCGCGGCCCTGGCGCTGGAGGGCGGCACGGCGCCGCGGCGCGAGGCGGCGCTGCGGCCGCCGCCCACGCTGCCGCGCATGTACGTGGAGCTGGAGCCGCGCGCGCCCTGCGACGCCGACGCGCCGCTCTGCGACTACGCGGGCGAGCCCGTCGGCCTGCTCGCCGACTTCCACGTCGCGTGGCGGCTGCAGGTGACGCCACACACCACACACCACACACCACACTACACTCGTCCTCCTGCGCGGCCCTGGCGCTGGAGGGCGGCACGGCGCCGCGGCGCGAGGCGGCGCTGCGGCCGCCGCCCATCTATTTGGTTATCTGATGACAGAGCAGGAATGTGATGGGTAACAGGTTACTTGATTTATATACTTACAAATGGATATAGAATAGCAATCAAAGCTGTATACGGGGTAATTGAAATGTTTAGTTTACCTATGGTAACATGCGTGGTGCGTCCACAGAACGGCTTCCTGGTGGAGGAGCTCAGCAGTGCGCAGCCCGGGGCGGCGGCGCTGCGGCCCGTGCCGCTCAGCGAGCTGTCGGCCGCCATCGCCGCCGCCGCGCCGCCCTCCCCGCCGCACCCGCCCGACCCGCGCTCACCCTCCCCGCCGCACCCGCCCGACCCGCGCTCGCCCGAGCCGCCGCCGCCGCCCGCCGCATCCACGCCGCTGCCGGACCCGCCCCGGAGGGAGAGGAAGCGGCGCAGCGAGGATGCGCTGGACGGGCCCGTGCGCCTCGCCGTCACGCCAGGTGAGACCCGCGACGGCGCGCAGCACCGCCGGGGCGGCGGCTCGCGGCGACATAGACCCACCAATGTTGTGGTCGGTGTGTTGCAGCGCTGCGGCGCAAGCTGCAGAGCGAGCGAGAGTTCGACGTGCCCGACACGTGGCGGCGGCGCGTGGTGCGCGCGCGCAGCCGCGCGTTGCGCGAGCACCGCCGGCTCCTGCGCGCGCAGCCCGCCGATGAGAAAGGTGACGACTATTACATGTTATGCACTCGACAATATCGGGCGGTCCATTGAACTTTCACATTTTTCACACAAAATTTTCACATAATGGTTTTTGGTCTGGTCAAAATATTCAGTTTTGTGTGTAATAAAATAACTGAATAACCACCCTTTCAAATTCTAGTTCAACACATCTTTAGTAGATTACAGACTTCAATTAGCAATTCTCAAATCAATTAGTCTTTGTTACATAAGTAGTTAGTCTCCTGTGCCCTTTGTATTATTCATCCTTGAATTTGCACACTTCTCTATTCTTATTCTTAATACACGGTTGATCAAACTCCCAGGGATTAGTTTGGTTTTCTTCTACTTAGCTTACAGCCACACTTTTGATCACCAAAAAGCAATCATTATTACAAGTGATACTTATGTTGTTCCTCATTGCAATCCAATTTTATAATGATCCACAATCAATCATTAGACCATGTATTTCAATACTATGGCTTCAAGTAATCTGACCTTGCTCAGATCTTGTACTGGATGGATTGACAGATTGTTTTTTTTTTTTTTTATTTATTTGGAAAACATACAGCTTAAATAAATAAAATATAGCTAATACAATAATTATATCACTGGAGCCAGTTAAGTTTCCACGTTTTGGTAAAATACAATATTTTGGGCGGGAGTCCATCCTAAACTTTTAGTAAACAAAAATATAATAATAATAAAACGAGATGGGTCCACTCCTGCCATCAAGCCTTGTATTATGTGCATTTCTTGATGGCAGAGACGAACCCCCCACACTTATATTTAAATTGGTCTACTTTGAAATATTTCTTATTATACGTATCACAAGCTCGAACGATGAATCTGTTATGACTATAATTGGTTCTGGCACGTGGAAGTACAAACATGTTACTTTTACGTGACTTACGCTTATTTAATTTAGGTACACAATATTTTATTTTATTTAGAAGATAAGGACTATCGATCAATCCGTTGATAATTTTATATAAAAATATTTGATCTTTATGTTCCCTCCTTATTTGTAAAGTTTCTATTTTACTTGTATTAAATGAACTAAATCTTTTGTTCAAACATTTTATGAATTTGCGTTGAATATTCTCTAGCATGTCCACGTAAACTGCATACTGAGGGTTCCAAGCAGTGGAAGCATGCTCCAAATGGGATCTGACAATTGAATTATACAAAAGGATTAGGGTTTTTGGGTTTTTGAAATCAGTCGTTTGCCGGAGAACAAACCCGAGCATTTTATATGCTTTATTTTTGATTTTGTTCAGATGCTGATCAAAAATTAATTGCCTGTCTAGTTGGATACCCAGGTCTCTCACCTCATCAACCCTACGCAATTTTTTGCCAAGTAAGAAATAATTATGAAAGAGTGCATTAATTTTTTTTCTAGAAAAGGAAATAGTGCAGCATTTATCTATATTTAAATCTAGTCCATTAACTTTACAATATTCACTTATTCGATTTAAATCTTCCTGTAAGCCTAAACAGTCTTTTTCAGTTCTTATTATATTGAAAATTTTTGTGTCATCTGCATACAAAAGTAGATGAGAGTTTTTAATACTATTTTTAACATCATTTATAAAAATATTAAATAGTAGAGGTCCGAGGTGGGAGCCCTGGGGGACACCAGACGTTATGGGTATAAAGGTGGAAGTATACCCTTTGACTGCCACTGCTTGGGTTCGCTCACGTAAGTAGGATACGAGCCACCTCAGGAGGTCACCGTGTATACCGATCGTCTCCAGTTTGGCAATTAAAATATCATGCGATATTTTATCGAAAGCCTTGGAGTAATCGGTATACACGACGTCAACCTGGAAACCATTATCCATCGCATCCAAGGTAACATCTAGCAATTCACAGAATTGTTGAAATTGATGTAAAATACGTATAAACTTTTTAGAGTTTTTGTTGTCATTATCATCAATCCAAGGCTATAGTTAGAAGACATGTGGAAGGTCGTAGGGAGACAGCCAGGTATTCCGCGTTCACATTACATCCCCACTCTTGTTCAATGTTTATACATTCAATTAAAATATTATTCACTTTACAATCAATTTATAAAATAAATAATTATTGTATTTGCTGTTGCATTTAAAGCAATGATCAAAATCAACAGCTCCTGTTGTCGCATTCATTTACTATCAATACAATACTCACAGATTCCATTGTTATAGAGTTCCGTGGGTTCGACGTGTCGGACTCCGTGGACGTGGGAGGTTAGAATTTTATAGTCAAATATTTTAAATAAAATATTATTTATCTATTTCATAATAAAAAGGGAAATGATGTAGGAGAATTATGAATGCTGTGTAAGAAATAGGTTTTCTTAAACAGCATTCATCATCTGCCGCCCGATTTTGAATTTGATATCTCTAGAAATCTAGGGTTTAATTTACACAGTTTGTGAGCGTTTAATCGCGTTGTAGTGCTATAAAAATTTAACAGTATTTTTGGGTAAACAAATGATTTAGTTATCTGTGTATGTGGTCTCTGTATATCTCTGTGTTATTTTACAAATGATAAAATTACAGTTCAGATCGATTGAGAAAACTATCACTTTTCGCGTATAGTTTAAAGAGAACTCTTTTTCGACCAATTGTCACATTATACGGTCTTAGCAATCGGACGGCAGATATATGTATGTATTATATACATATTATTATAGATATTATCTAAATGAATCGTAGTTAGTAGCTTCCTTGTAGAAGATTTTCAGATTAACACCTGCTTATGTAGGTAGCTTGTTTAGTGTGTAATGTCTGACTGCGGCCGCACCACTCACAGGTACACCCACAACACGCGCACTTACACGCGCGCGAACGTTTCTTCTATTATATATACATATTTAGTCGCTAATTGGGAGCTAATTTGTTTGTACAACAGTTAACAGTTATAGAAAACTAGCTGATGACCGCGAC
The DNA here is from genome assembly GCA_029955525.1 of Oeneis ivallda. NCBI lineage: Eukaryota > Metazoa > Arthropoda > Insecta > Lepidoptera > Nymphalidae > Oeneis > Oeneis ivallda. Next base: position 229,679 of record JARPMR010000015.1, read on the forward strand.
TTCGTCCGCATGGATTTAGTTTTTAAAATCCCTCGGGATCTGTTTAATTTTCAAGGAAAAAAAGTAGCCTTTGTCACTCTCCAGGTCCTCAACTAAAGCCATGCAAAAAATCACGTCGATCCGTAGCTCTGTTGCGGCGAGATTGAAGGACAAACCACTTTCACATTTATAATATTAGTATGATGATGGAAAAGTTTTTCGCTATAGAAATTAGAAAAGAAATGCTATCCTTTTCCACAGAGAATATTGTAAAAAGAATAGCACTAGTTTAAGGCCAATCAATTTCGTTTAGTGTAGAGATTGTGTACAATTTAAGTTATGCGCCACAACATCTGTACGTTAGTTTACCGGTCTTCACTACTTGAGCATTTGAATAAAAATATGCCTGAAGCCAAACAATGGTAGCAATATTATGTATCGCGAGGGAAAAGAGAAACTGTGTAGGTTGCGCGCTCGTCGCGCGTGTAGGTACGCGTGGTGGTGCGGGGTGCGGGGAGCGGCGGAGCAGTGAGCGTGTGGCGTGCGCAGGGTTCGCGGGCTGGAGCAGCGCGGAGGTGGAGGCGGCGCAGAGCACGCAGGTGGCGGCGCGGCGCGCGGACGACAGCGACGACGACGGCTTCTTCGAGCAGAGCTCGCTGGGCGACTCCGACTGCAGCGCCGCCGCGGTGAGTGAGCGTGTGGCGTGCGCAGGGGTCGCGGGCTGGAGCAGCGCGGAGGTGGAGGCGGCGCAGAGCACGCAGGTGGCGGCGCGGCGCGCGGACGACAGCGACGACGACGGCTTCTTCGAGCAGAGCTCGCTGGGCGACTCCGACTGCAGCGCCGCCGCGGTGAGTGAGCGTGTGGCGTGCGCAGGGTTCGCGGGCTGGAGCAGCGCGGAGGTGGAGGCGGCGCAGAGCACGCAGGTGGCGGCGCGGCGCGCGGACGACAGCGACGACGACGGCTTCTTCGAGCAGAGCTCGCTGGGCGACTCCGACTGCAGCGCCGCCGCGGTGAGTGAGCGTGTGACGTGCGCAGGGTTCGCGGGCTGGAGCAGCGCGGAGGTGGAGGCGGCGCAGAGCACGCAGGTGGCGGCGCGGCGCGCGGACGACAGCGACGACGACGGCTTCTTCGAGCAGAGCTCGCTGGGCGACTCCGACTGCAGCGCCGCCGCGGTGAGTGAGCGTGTGGCGTGCGCAGGGGTCGCGGGCTGGAGCAGCGCGGAGGTGGAGGCGGCGCAGAGCACGCAGGTGGCGGCGCGGCGCGCGGACGACAGCGACGACGACGGCTTCTTCGAGCAGAGCTCGCTGGGCGACTCCGACTGCAGCGCCGCCGCGGTGAGTGAGCGTGTGGCGTGCGCAGGGTTCGCGGGCTGGAGCAGCGCGGAGGTGGAGGCGGCGCAGAGCACGCAGGTGGCGGCGCGGCGCGCGGACGACAGCGATGACGACGGCTTCTTCGAGCAGAGCTCGCTGGGCGACTCCGACTGCAGCGCCGCCGCGGTGAGTGAGCGTGTGGCGTGCGCAGGGGTCGCGGGCTGGAGCAGCGCGGAGGTGGAGGCGGCGCAGAGCACGCAGGTGGCGGCGCGGCGCGCGGACGACAGCGACGACGACGGCTTCTTCGAGCAGAGCTCGCTGGGCGACTCCGACTGCAGCGCCGCCGCGGTGAGTGAGCGTGTGGCGTGCGCAGGGGTCGCGGGCTGGAGCAGCGCGGAGGTGGAGGCGGCGCAGAGCACGCAGGTGGCGGCGCGGCGCGCGGACGACAGCGACGACGACGGCTTCTTCGAGCAGAGCTCGCTGGGCGACTCCGACTGCAGCGCCGCCGCGGTGAGTGAGCGTGTGGCGTGCGCAGGGTTCGCGGGCTGGAGCAGCGCGGAGGTGGAGGCGGCGCAGAGCACGCAGGTGGCGGCGCGGCGCGCGGACGACAGCGACGACGACGGCTTCTTCGAGCAGAGCTCGCTGGGCGACTCCGACTGCAGCGCCGCCGCGGTGAGTGAGCGTGTGGCGTGCGCAGGGTTCGCGGGCTGGAGCAGCGCAGAGGTGGAGGCGGCGCAGAGCACGCAGGTGGCGGCGCGGCGCGCGGACGACAGCGACGACGACGGCTTCTTCGAGCAGAGCTCGCTGGGCGACTCCGACTGCAGCGCCGCCGCGGTGAGTGAGCGTGTGGCGTGCGCAGGGTTCGCGGGCTGGAGCAGCGCGGAGGTGGAGGCGGCGCAGAGCACGCAGGTGGCGGCGCGGCGCGCGGACGACAGCGACGACGACGGCTTCTTCGAGCAGAGCTCGCTGGGCGACTCCGACTGCAGCGCCGCCGCGGTGAGTGAGCGTGTGGCGTGCGCAGGGTTCGCGGGCTGGAGCAGCGCGGAGGTGGAGGCGACGCAGAGCACGCAGGTGGCGGCGCGGCGCGCGGACGACAGCGACGACGACGGCTTCTTCGAGCAGAGCTCGCTGGGCGACTCCGACTGCAGCGCCGCCGCGGTGAGTGAGCGTGTGGCGTGCGCAGGGTTCGCGGGCTGGAGCAGCGCGGAGGTGGAGGCGACGCAGAGCACGCAGGTGGCGGCGCGGCGCGCGGACGACAGTGACGACGACGGCTTCTTCGAGCAGAGCTCGCTGGGCGACTCCGCTCCGACAATCATTAATGTTACGGCTTCGCCTGTTGCAGTCGCTATCGAGCAGCGGTGGCGTCCCCGAGTGGTCGTCGTGGCGCGCTCGCGTGGTGGCGCGCGCGGCGGCGGGCGAGGCGCGCGGGCGCGACGTGCGGCGCGCGGCGGCCTCGCTGCTGGCGGCGTGCGCGCAGCTGCCGCGCCCCGCGCCCTTCCCCGCGCTGCTGGCGCGCGTCGCCGCCGACCCGGCCGACGTGTCCGAGCTGTTCCTGGCCACGCTGTTCCTGGTGAGTGTCGCGCTATCGAGTTTCGATTGGTAAACAACATTGTTTCGTACTACATACATACATACACTACTACATCCATATTGTACCAACAGTCGGCCTGATCCGCCTCTATAGATGTTTCACATCAAAGGAAGTAAGAGGTGAAGTGATTTGTGCAAAATCTATGAAAAATTAGATGCCTTTGAATATGTTCTTTGTGAACCTAGAACCCAGTGAGAACAACAAAAAAGTGAAAGACATCGAATTTATATTCAACACAAGAGTTAAGATCGAAGATCCAAGGAAAACAAGCGAGATCCCACAATGTACTAGATGCCAACAATATGGGCACACAAAAAACAATTGTATGCGCCCATTTAGATGCGTTAAATGTGCTCAAGGACATAGAACCACTGATTGCCCAAAAAAGGACAGAAACTCACCGGCCACTTGTACCCTTTGTCTTGGCAATCATCCAGCTAATTATAAGGGCTGTCAGGTGTACAAAGAAATTCGAGCACGAAAAATGGGTGCCAAAAAGGCAGACTCGAACCCACAGGAAAATAGGAAAGCACATATCCATACCCCTTTTCGTCCTGACGATTTTCCGCCGCTAAAGCCAAACAGGACACATGCTAGACAGCAACCAACAGCCAACAAGGAAAACAATGAACCAAAATATGCCACCCATATGCCTGACGTGAAAAACACAGGATACTGGGAAAAAAGAACACAGAGCACTCAAGCTCAGCCAAAAAATTTGCTTGAACAAATTATATTAAAACAGTCTGAAAAGATCGATATCCTCATACAACAATTAGGTACTCTCATGGTCCTCTTAACGACTTTAATAGCCCAATGTAATCAGAGAAATCCCTAAAAATTGTTACATGGAATATAAATGGCTTATCTCCGAATAAGCATGAAGTTGAAGTCTTTATCAATTGTAACAAAATAGATGTCCTCTTATTGACAGAAACTCACATGACAGACGAAAGAACAGTCAAGTTTAAAGGATATAATGTATATTTTACTAATCATCCAGATGGAACATCTCATGCAAGAGCTGCCATAATAATAAAAGAAAATATCAAACAGCATGTTCTACCCAAATTTAAACATGAATATCTACAAGCTGCTATAGTATCCATAGATGACTGGCAAGGAACGCTAAATATAGCTGCAGTGTATTGTCCTCCCCGACACAGTATCTGTGAAAAGATGTTTGGCGAGTTTTTTCAGACACTTGGTACAAAATACATTGCTGGTGGCGATTGGAATGCCAAAAATACTATATGGGGCTCGAGATTGACTACTTCTAGAGGGAGAGAGCTAAAAAAAGCAGTAGACGACAATAATCTTAGTGTCTTGTCAACTGGAGAACCAACTCATTGGCCAACTGATCGTAATAAAAACCCAGACCTAATTGATTTCTTCGTTACTAAAGGACTTTCGGGAGTATATACTAAAGTTGAATCCTGCTTAGATGGATCCTCTGACCACACGCCAGTTATATGCACCTTAAGCACTACGGTAATTTTAAAGGAACCACGAGATACCCACACAATAAAAAGACTGATTGGGAAGCTTTTCGAAATTACCTAGAAGACAAAATTAATTTTTGCCTGCCTCTCAAAACAGAAGAAGAAATTGAAGATGCTGTCTGGTATACTACTAACCCAATTCAAAAGGCCGCATGGTTATCTACCCCGTATGTAGAATCGACACCACAAAGTCGGGACTATACTATAGAAATCCGAAATAAGATAGCTGAAACAAGAAGCCTTAGAAGAAAATGGCACTCAAGTAGGAACGAACACGATAAACGACTTCTTAATAAAGCGCAAAAAGAATTAAGAGAGATGTTATTGGAAAATGAAAACGTTACTCTGCAAGATCGGCTAAAAAGCTTGTCTCCAAACAAAGCCGAAGATTACTCCTTGTACAAAATAACTAAGACTCTCAAGAGATCAAAGGAACATGTTCCACCACTAAAGAAGCCTGACGGTAACTGGACGAGACACCCTTTAGAAAAGGCGGAATTATTTGCACAGTTCCTACAAGGTGTATTTAAACCTAACGATCCAGATGCTTCGATTTCAGAAGAGGAGATCGATAAAATTGTTGAAAGTGACCAACAAATGGTGATCCCAATGCGACCTGTATCACCAAGGGAAGTTCGTAGACACATCAACAACTTAAAATTGAAAAAGGCGCCGGGATATGATCTCATAACAGCAGAAGTTCTAAAAGAACTGCCAAGAAAAGGAGTTGTGCTATTAGTAACTATTTTCAATGCTGTATTGCGTTTACAGTATTTTCCCTTTGGAAAGTTTCAATCATAAACATGGTAGCCAAGCCAGGAAAACCTCCAACCGAAGTCTCCTCATACAGACCGATAAGCCTTCTTCCATTACTATCAAAACTGTTTGAGAAAATAATCCTCCAGCGTATTCTGCCAATCTTAGAAAACCAAAAAATTATACCAGACCATCAATTTGGTTTTCGTGCCCACCATGGAACTACTGAACAAATTCACCGAGTAGCACACACAGTCTGTCAAACACTGGAGAGGAAAGAATATTGCTCTGCAGTATTTCCAGATATTCAGCAGGCTTTTGACCGTGTTTGGCATAAAGGATTACTTTATAAACTAAAACTTTGTTTACCAAATACAGAGCATATTATGCTCATAATGTCATACTTATCACAACGGATATTTCAAGTCAAATGTGATGATAGCCTATCTGCCTTCTACAATATTGAGGCGGGAGTACCACAGGGATCTGTTCTGGGCCCCGTCTTGTACACTATCTATACTGCTGACTTACCCATTTCAGAAGATGTTATCACTGCGACATATGCCGATGACACCGCCCTACTTGCCTGTAACCAAGACGCCAATATTGCATCACTTAAACTACAAGAATATCTTGATAAATAACTATATGCTCTATCTATAAGGAATGTCACGTCATTGGATGTGGAAATTCTAAACATTCAAACTAAGTGTTGAGGCCAACGGCTTGGCCAACGAGTCAACACCTGGAACACTAGGTTCAGGGGCCCATCAGCTAAACCTGAGTCCAGAGTCGCTGCCCAAGCGGCCTTTCACCGCGGTCAGATCTGTTCTCAACGTAGTGGTGACTTAATGATGGTAGGGTTGCACTGACCTTCCTTGCAGCAGTCAATCCTTGTACGGCCTGAGATGGTATGATAGTGGTGATATGTTAGGTGTGTTGTGAGGTTAAGTGTAAGGTGAACTTCTCAGGCCACTAGCCGCAGCAGGCAGGCAGCCAGTTATGGCCTGCAGCTGTGGACGTTGGGCTGGCGTAGCACTGTACACTTGGTTTGTCACTAGTTAGGTCCAAAGTCCTGATCACACGCGCTTCCGCCGAGCGCGTGGCGAGCAAAGCCGGCGGGTTCCAAAAAGTTCTTTGTTACGGACAACAGTTAACAATTATGCTTATAGCTAGGTCGACACATAGACCGCTTGACGGCTCAACAAAACCGTAAAATAAACTAAATCTAGACACTTAAAAAGCAAAACCGTGCGCGAGGCGACCCGGGAATTTTGTGAAAGTGTTAGCTGTCAAAAGGTAACTTGCAAAAAACCACGCCCAAAAACGGCGGCAAGTTTAAAACTAAGTATCTGTCAACTTCATTGCGAGCCAAAGAGATTGCCAGCGTCACGACCATGGAACTAGGAATTCTGGACAGGTACATGGCGCGAACAACCCCCCCGCCTGTGGTCGTAAGGATTTACGTCCACTTACTAGTAAATAGGTAAACGTGATAAGGAGCAAACGGCTCGCTGCAAGACAGAGTCTCCGACCATTACCTCGGCAACCCTGGGAACCCCATCAGACCCGTAGATCAGCTTAAGAATGCGCCCACGGCGCCAGTATAAAGGCAACAAATTAGGTTCCTTAATCAGCACTAGGTCACCAACTTTGGGTGGATCAGATTTGTCAGCCCACTTAACCCGCTGCTGCAAAAGATGCAAATACTCTAGTGACCAACGGTGCCAAAAACTCTGAGTCATCTGTTGCAGCAGCTCAAACCGGGACAAACGTGAGACCTTCACGTCCCTGAAGGGGTATTCGGGTAGAGCGTTAAGGGGCTGACCAATCAGAAAATGACCGGGAGTTAAGACCTCCAGGACATTTGGGTCAGATGAGAGGGGACAGAGTGGCCGAGAATTGAGTACAGCCTCAATTTTGCAAAACACGGTGGCGAGTTCTTCAAAGGTTAAAACAGTTTCGCCTATAACGCGCCGGAGATGAGTCTTGGCCACCTTAACCACGGCTTCGAATATTCCACCCCAATGAGGGCAAGCTGGGGGGTCAAACTTCCAGGTTACCCCCATCTTGGACAATGCTGTACTTAATCTAATCTTATTGCTAGACAGGAATTCGACAATTTCTTTTAAATATCTATCAGTGCCCTTATAATTGGTGCCGCAATCAGTGCGAATCAGGTCAGGCAATCCTCGACGAGAGACAAATCTACCTAGCGTGGCTACAAAAGCTTCAGTGCTTAAGGCACTCACAAGTTCTAAATGTACCGCCTTGGTAGCGAGACATACAAAAACGCAGAGGTAGGCCTTGAGCGATTTGGCGTTGCGGAGGTTAGAGCTCTTGATGGCAAACGGGCCAGCAAAATCAGTGCCAACCCCAGCAAAGGGTCGAGTGGCTAGAACGCGGTCGGAGGGCAGATCACCCATCATCGGCTGTGAAGTATTAGCCTTCAAGCGGTAACACGGAATACATTTGAAAGTGACGTTCCGGATGGTGCGTCTCCCTGCCAGAATCCAAAACTCGCGCTGTAAAATAGCCGAGAGTGCATTACAACCAGCGTGGGCATTTTTAAGATGGTAGTGTGTCACTAGCAATTTGACAAAGGTGCCGTCCTTAGGTAGTAAAAGGGGGTGGCGAGCACCATAGGGCAGATTGGAATTCTTGAGGCGTCCTCCAACGCGTAGTATTCCGTTATTGTCCAAAAAAGGGCTTAGGCGAGCAAGGGGGCCCTTCAAAACTAAACCTCTCTTTAGGGTGTCAATCACGGATGAAAAATGCTCCACCTGAACCACACGCACCCAGTAGTTCCGGGCGTCTTGGCGTTCAAGAGGGGAAAGCACAGGACTCAAATTTTTATTTTCTGAATTCCGCCCATTATGGATAAAACGTCGAATCCAACCGGTAACACCAATTAGTTTATCAAGGGAACTGTAACGGTTCAAAAGAAAGTTCAAGTCGGGGATCTGTTTATCCTCAACCACTCCGACTCTTAAGCCCGGCAATACTTCGGGAGCGGAAAACCTATTTTGAGGCCAAGTCGTCTCGGATTGGGATAGCCAACTTGGATCCCACCAAAGGTGATGGTGGACCAGTGAAGAGGCCTCACAGCCGCGGGAGGCGCAATCGGCCGGGTTCAGTTCTCCGGGTACGTGTCTCCAAATCACCGGTACTGCAGAGCTCTGAATTTGGGAGACCCGATTCGCAACAAAGACCTCTAAGTTGTGAGGCGCGGCTCGTAGCCAGCAAAGGACAATCTCACTGTCCGTCCAAGCATAAACGTCGGTCAGATCGACCGCAGATGCCAAAGAGGAGCGGACGTGGTTCAAGAGGCGTACCAGAAGGGCGGCGCCAGACAATTCTAATTTCGGGATAGTTAACCGTGACCGAATAGGGGCCACCTTGCTTTTTGCCAAGACGAGATGCGTCGCGACCTCACCGGCGACATCGACAGTCCTCAAATATACCACGGCGGCGTATCCTCGTTCGGAGGCGTCGCAAAACCCGTGGAGACTGGCATGACACCTTCCTGTTGGTAGGAAGCGTCGAGGCATGGAAATTCGGTTAACTTCAGGAAGTGAAGACACAAGGGAGTTCCACTCCTTCAATAACTTCCCAGGGAGTGGTTCGTCCCAACCGAGTTCAGCAATCCAAAGCTTCTGGAGGAAACATTTAGCCAAAAATATTACGGGAGTGATCCATCCATTGGGATCGAAGGTGCGAGCAACCGTAGACAATACGGAACGCTTAGTCCAGACCTTAGGAGGTGGGTCTAATTTGACCCGGTAGGTGAAAACGTCTTGGACGGGCTGGTACTGTATTCCAAGGACCGTCAGCAAATTGGGATTTTCGGGATTTTCAAAAATATGAGGATCCTGCTGATCCTTTCCCGGAAGATCCTTCAAGACGTGAGGGGAGTTGGACAACCACTTGCCCAACTCATAACCTCCGGACTTCAGTATTGCAATCAATTCATCGCGAAGAGTCAGAGCTTCCTCAACGCTAGAGGCTCCCGTGCAAATATCGTCCATATAGACTGACGATTCCAAGGTGGCTGATGCGCGAGAGTAATTCAGTCGCTCCCGGTTAGCTAGTTCTAACAAGGTCCTGATAGCAATATAGGGGCTTGACTTGAGTCCATAGGTCGTGGTGTTCAATTCAAAGACACGCATTGGCTCATTAGGATTTTCGCGCCACAGAATCATTTGGTATCTCCGATCATCGCGATGTACCATCGACTGTCTAAACATCATCTTGATGTCAGCTACGAAAACAATTTGATGCCGGCGGAAATGCGTGAGGATATCGGAGATATCCTTGATCAGCTTAGGACCGGAGTGCAAGCATTGGTTCAATGTCACCCCGTTGGATGTGGCCGCGGAGCCGTCAAAAACCACTCGAATCTTCCCCCCAGGGGTCTTCAAGACGGCATGGTGGGGTAAGAAGTAGTGCTCGTGTGCGCGCCAATCAAAATTGGATGGTGACATATGCCCCAGGCCCTCGTACTCGCGCATAAATTCAACGTACTTGGAGCGGAAGGTGGAGTCGCGCCGCATGCGCCGTTCCATAGACAAGAGCCTCTTTTCCGCCAAGGCCCGCGATTGACCAAGCGGGGGGCGAGAAGCGAGAAAGGGCAAGCGAGTTACAAATCGCCCATCAACACGGCGGCCTGTGTTGTTTTGATAAAACAACTCACATTCAAGGTCAAGAGGGTCAACTCGTGCGGCATGCGGCGGCTCCTCAACTTCCCAAAAGCGCTGGACCACGTCCGACAGCGTCAAGCCGGCTGCTTGCAATTGGTCCAACACCGGTAGGTCCGAAGACCGTAGCACGGGTCCAAAAAAGCTAGAACCGAAAATAGTGGACATGGCACATAGGCCGTCCTTCTGCAAAACCCTAATTTCCCCTGACAAGACCAGGCCCAACACGTCGGAACCCAACAAAAGGTCCGTAGGACCGGGTTCAGTCCAGTGGGGGTCAGCTGGGTTTAGGCCTGATGCACAGGACACCGCAGCGTCAGTTATTCGGACCTGCGGTAGGGGACCTAAGATATTGTCAAGGACTGACACCTTGACCAAGACCCTAAGATTGCCCGTAACGGGGCCAAACATTAATTCCGCTTCCCCGTTAGGAGTCGAGGGCTCTATACCCCCGATACCTATCACCCGTCCTGTTCGAGGACTCCAAGGGAGCCCTAGCTCACCCACCAAACGAGAAGAAGCAATACAGCGCTGTGAACCCGAATCCAAAAGGGCGCGAACAATTAAAAATTCACCCTTCGGGTTGAATACCTTCAATGAGACAGTCGGCAAAAGAATGGTCTGACAGACGGACTGCCGGAGATTCAAGGTCTCAGGAGAAGTTGCTGTGGTGGGGGCTAGGGCGGCAACTACCTATTGGTGGTCGTCCTCATCAAACCGGTCCTCTAACCGGGGAATCTCATATTGAGACTCAGGGGGGACCTCCAAAGGTGAGTGGGACGGACCTCCATTTGGGTAAACCCATGCGTCATCTCGTGGCGGCAGCACGGGCCTAGTCATACGGGCTGAGGTCGGTAGGCCGTAGTAAGGCTGTCGACCCGCTCGAGGTGGGCGGCGTTCGAGGCGTGGCCACTCATGAAGCGGAGGTGAATAGCGGGCAGGCTGAACCGTAGACGGAGCCGCCACAAATCTCCCATCAGAACGTCGAGGGGGGTTGGCGCCCCCCTCACGGGGGGGTGAAGCCCCCATAGGCGGGGTCGAAATCCGGACGCGTCGGGATTCATGGCCCTGATCAGGAGACCGACGCAAGTAATTCGGGGAGCGACCGGTAAGAGCGCCCCCGCCCGTGCGGGGCGCGCCCTCACTCTCCACCCGGCGGCCAACACCATTCTTGTTGGCGCACAAAATCTCCAGGTGGTTACCCCTACAAATTGGGCATGGCCGTTGCTGTTGGCAGTCCCGTTGCATGTGAGCTCCCAGACAGCTATAGCACCAGTGGCGGTCTCTTGCAATGCCCCTCCGATCCTTGATCCGCTTAGAGAGAAACTGGGGGCAAGAAAGCACCCGGTGGCCTGGACGCCTGCAATAGTTACAGGGGGCGGGTTCAGTGGCAGCAAGTCCAGTGTAAACGGGCATTGGTCTCCGGTCGGAGGCCCTTTTACCAGGGACGCCAGTGTGACCCTTTTCCTTCCTCAGCTGGGCAGGCCGCTCTGGGGTCCTTGAAGGACCAGCAATACCAGAGTTATCAGCCTGCCGGCACTCTTCCTCAAGGAACTTTAAAAGGTCCGAAAAGGGGGGCAGGTAGCTGGCCCCGTCCCCACCATACCTTTGCTCAAAACGCAGTTTCAACTCGGGAGGTAGGCGGGACAACACAATGTGTAATAAAAAGAAGGACCACTGGTCCACGGGAAGCTCTAAACGCTTAAGAGCGTTGCAGGCTACAATCAGTGGATTTAAGAGCGATTCTCTTAAATGGGACACCCCATAGACACGTGGCAGCGCTAGAATTTGTGCCACGTGTGTGTCTGCTAACCGGCGCACGTTGGCATACCGCCGAGTCAGTAGTTCCCGCGCGGTGGTATAACTCTCCTCGGAGAGGTCTAGGTGGCTAACTAAACCCAGAGCCTCTCCCTGCAGGGAAGAGAGTAGATAGGCCAGTTTTTGGCAGGGAGACAGGTCCCTTCTCGCGTCCACCAGGCTATCAAAGAGGCTGAGAAAGCCTAGCCACTCGCTCAGGTTGCCAGAAAAGTGGGGCAAGTTTATTGTTGGCAACTTGCCCTGTAACGCAGGCTGCGTGGTGGGTCTGGTGGGAGACTCAAGAATAGAGCTCATTCTCGCCTCCTTCTTGAGCCTCGCGGCCTCCTCCACCAGACCGTCTGTCAGCTCAAAAAACTGTTCGTAGTCCCGCACTGAGGACTCCAGCGATTCCGGAGGTAGCTCCAATGCCATGAGGTCTCGGAAGGCCTCTTCGACGACCGCCTGCCTGGTCCGCACCTGCTCGCACCGCTGGAGCAGTGCGGATGCCCGGTCCACCCGGCCTACCAAGGCGTTGGCTGTAGCAGCCCAACGCAGCTCTGATTGAATTTGCACGCTCAATTTTTTGTGGGCTGACATCTTAGGTAGGTACAAAACAACTTAAATAAAGGTAGTTACAACAAATAGATAACAAAATCAAAACAAAGTTATTTGTTACAAGTTATGTTTCAACTTCAACCAAACAAATTAATAATCAAACAAGAATTACCCATACTAAGCCACTAGACTCATACTAGGCACTGCAAATTACAAATTGGCTTGGTAAGAACCTACAATTATCAAATTATACCAATATTAAGTTTATTTATTACAATCTACATCTAACTGTTGGCCAGTTACGGGCCACAAACAACAATAAGATACTATTAATTATTAATCAACAAAAATTAACAAAACAAAATCTCAATAATTGCAATCATTATACAGGCCTACATGTGACAAGGTAGGCCACGTACTAGCAACTCAATAAGCCTGTGTATTAACAAGTTATAAATCAATAAGTTTACAATTAATGAATTAACCCTAGAACGGCCAAGTTAAGTCACAGTAATGCCAAATCTGTCCGCGGAATCAATTTAACCACGCTCTGTTTACCAAATGTTGAGGCCAACGGCTTGACTCGTTGGCCAAGCCGTTGGCCTCAACACTAAGAACCCCTAATCTGCTTATAGTTCGCGGACTGATCGCAGATGGATAAGAGATATGAGAAAAAAAAATCAAAGGAATATAATGTAATTTTTCCGTCAAGATCAAGTTTCGAAGATCTCCGAAATGGCGGTGGTGTCTTGACTTGTCTTAAGAACCACAGGTTGGCCTACGAGAAGTAAATAATTTTGATTTTTTTATTTCATCATTCAGACATAATATTATGTCTCAGCTCTCAGACTTCTTAGTATCCTCTTAGGCGACGTTTTAGCATAGGCGATTCGACGCGCGACGTGCGGTGCGTCGCTCGCTCGCTCTCGCTCGCCCTCATACCTTGGCCATATCGCGCGACCGCTCACGCGAGACGCCGAACCGCGCATCGCGCGGCGAATCGCCTATGCTAAAACGTCGCCTTATAATGATCCCCATAACACCGAAAAAATAATAGTGACGTGCGTGTGCTTGTGCAGGCGAACGCGGGCAACGTGGAGATCGTGCCGGGCGCGCCGCTGTCGGTGGACGCGTTCAGCGTGCGGCTGCTGAGCGACGACCAGCGCCTGTACCGCGCGCTCGCCGCCGACCCGCCCGCCCCGTGACCGCGCAGCCGGCTTCGGTGGTGCCTGCCCACACGTGCAGGGGGATGCTGCTCGCTCGCTACACTATGTTTTCCTGTGATTCACCCCAGACCATGCCCTTTCCCCTCCCAACTGTGCGTGAAGCTTGTGCTAGAAGTGAGCAATGGTTGTGACAATTGAATAGTGGCTAAAATGGCACGATTAGTTCGCAAGCGGTTCTCCAAGTTTTAACACGGCAATAGGGCGCGTTGAGAATACATGGAACATTAAACATTTGTAACATGCTAGGTTTAGTGAAGAGACAATGTGAGGTACACCATGAGTATACGGTGCTGCTAGCGTGTGTAGTGAACTCGTGAGCGGGAGTGGTGAGAGAACGTGGGGAGTTGGTATACTAGCCCAGTCGACAGGTAGGAAAAAGTGGGGTTTGGTGGAAAAGGTCAGAAGTTAATGAAACTTTGGGATGTTGTTCAGGGATGGTTAATTAACATTTTCTCAAAATTTGGACCCCGAGGACCCTGTGCTAAAAAAGGAGGGGGGGAAAAACTGCAAAATTTTCGACCTTCCTCCTGTTTTTCCTCAATTACTTTTTTCCTTTCGTCCTACGGCAAAAGCATTTCTATACTTTTTTGTAGAGCGTTAAATTTCCTTCAATTTTGACTGTACAAACATGTTTGTATGTTAATTTGTTACCGAGATATGGCTCTTTGAAAAAATTGTCCAGTTGACAGTTAGGAAAAAGTGGGGATAGGTGGAAAAAGGTCGGAAGTCAATGAAACTTTAGGATGTTGTTCAGGGATCGATAATTAATATTTTCTCAAGTTTTGGACCTCGAGGACCCTGTGCTAAAAGAGGAGGGTGGGGAAAGCTGCAAAATTTTCGACCTTCCTCCGGGTTTTCCTCAATAACTTTTTTCCTTACGTCCTAGGACAAAAGCATTTCTATACTTTTTTGTAGAACGTTAAATTTCTTATAAGTTTGATAACACACAAATTTTTATATGTCAATTCGTTTTTTAGAAATAGCGCTTCGAAGATAAAAAAATTTATAAATTCGCTAAAAAAATGCGACAAAAACGCAGAATTCCACCTTATTTCTTCTGTTATTCCTGAAATATGATGAATCGTTGTTGTAATTATGGTACCTGCTTACAATCACAAACTTTGGACACCCCATTCCCCCGCTCACCCCATTCAACCCCAATTCACAAAAGATTTTTAGCGATTTTTGACAAAAAATTTTTTTTTTGAAGCGCCATATCGGAAACGAAATGACATACAAAAATTTTTGTGTTATCAAACTTGTAGGAAATTTAACATTCTACAAAAAAGTATAGAAATGCTTTTGTCCTAGGACGTAAGGAAAAAAGTTATTGAGGAAAAATCGGAGGAAGGTCGAAAATTTTCAGCTTTCCCCCCACCCTCCTCTTTTAGCACAGGGTCCTCGAGGTCCAAAACTTGAGAAAATGTTAATTATCGATCCCTGAACAACATCCTAAAGTTTCATTGACTTCCGACCTTTTTCCACCTATCCCCACTTTTTCCTAACTGTCAACTGGACAATTTTTTCAAAGAGCCATATCTCGGTAACGAATTGACATACAAACATATTTGTATAGTCAAAATTGTAGGAAATTTAACGTTCTACAAAAAAGTATAGAAATGCTTTTGCCGTAGGACGTAAGGAAAAGTTATTGAGGAAAAACCGGCGAAAAGTCGAAAATTTTGCAGTTTTCCCCCAACCCTCCTTTTTTAGCACCGAGTCCTCGAGGTCCAAAACTTGAGAAAATGTTAATTAGCCATCACTAAACAACACCCCCAAAGTTTCATTAACTTCTGACCTTTTTCCATCTGAAACTACCTGTCTACTGGACTATACATAGCGCAGCTGTCGAAGGCTACATATCAGGCTAATGTAATGCGGGAGTCTAGTACAAATTTTATATAATGTTCGACCTCTTCAATGCGGGTGTTCGCGAGCTGTTCGTCTTTTTCATATCAACTCAAATTCAGAGAACATGCGCCAGAAAATGCGCCATGGAGGAGTATTCTTCCGTGTTTTGTTTTCACTATACCAATTTCAACTTTGTCAAAGTGAATAAAGCTGAGTTTTAGTAATTGTTATCAACAAAATGCTATTGCACTCGATCAAAAGCATCACGCGTAATTTTTTTAATATTTAACCCGTATATTGCCATTTTTCAGTATCTGACTAAGTGCCGATTTCACCAACGTCGAGTGACGTTCAACCGAGGAATAAATTGGGCATTCTGACAATTTTTGTATTAAAAATCTGCCAAAATATCTTAACTCGTATAAGACTTATTATTTTGTCTTGGTGAAATCGGCCCCAAACTTTGTCCATTTTATTAATAGTTTTTTGACTGAGCTGTTAAAATGGACAAATTATAATTGTAATTATTCAAGACTATACGTTTTATTTATATGACGTTAAACTAATTTTCTGACATTCTTGTGACATCGCTTGTTACAACGACGACGACGTTGACAGATTTTACGCGTTTGATAGATTTTACGCGTTTGATAGATTTTACGCGTTTGATAGATTTTACGCGTTCACAGAAGTTATACCACTAGTCCACTACAGTAGCTGTATATTGTGACGTCAATTAATTAGTTTTTGTACATCAGGTACACTAATATTGCAATAGATTATTATTAATTCAATTCTTTGGATTTTATATAATTTTACAGAATTCACAAATTTGAATCTAATATGCACACAATAGACATAATGTATTAAAAATTGAAGTTAGGTATAAATACCTATAAATCCAGTTTATTTGTAAATTATTTGTATTTTTTTTAAATAATTTTCAGTTTTTTTTTGTTTGATGATTGAAATATCAATATTTTTTTATAAATATTTTGTTTTTGTATATAATATGTACACTACGTATCTACCAAGTTATACATTAAATAATTTTCTTAGCTATAGGGTATTTTACTCTTTTTTGAAGTGTCTACTCTAAAATTGATCCATAAACTATCATAATTAGATATTTTTAGATTATTTCTCACTAGGAGTAAAATACCCTATTGAATAAGTAATAAATAAATCAGATTTTGGTTTAAATATTTTGTAAAATAATATATTTGTAAATAAAATGTATATATTAGTATTGTAAGTGTTCTGCATACATCGTAGGAATTACAAAATGGTTGTATACTGTAAGCTCAGACTCAATCCGCTCATCCTTACTAATATTATAAATGCGAGTGTGTTTGTTTGTTTGTCCTTTAATCACGCCGCAACAGGGCTACGGATCGACATGATTTTTTGCATGGGTATAGTTGAGGACCTGGAGAGTGACATAGGCTACTTTTTATCCCGGAAAATCAAAGAGTTCCCGAGGGATTTTAAAAACTAAATCCACGCGGACGAAGTCGTGGGCATCAGCTATTTGAGTAAATAAATTTATAGCTCATGACGCTTTGTGGGCATCTGCGAAACAAGCTGACGGCGTCGTTGAACAGCCAAAACAAATGCTAGTGACGAGAGCGCGCGGTGAACGAAATCTGATCACCCCGACTCCACGCAGTCTGGTCTATCTTACCCTTAAGCACCTATCTAAAGTATTTTGTGTTCAGCATATTCGCATTGTCTAAGCCTTACATAAACGCCTCTAAGAGGAGAATAGATGACTGCGTGGAGTCAGGGTGATAAGATGAGCGAATAGCCATATTATATAAAACCATGGTGGAAATATTAAAATATGATCTGTTGTTTATAAATATCATATGGGCGCGTGACGTCACAACATGGCTCGCTCTGGCACAATGGCACTATAGTTTTCAAATGGTATTTATATATCTCCCGTCATTCTTTAACTGATTTGTATTTGTTTTCGCATTTATGTAAGTATTAGTTTTGATCTAAAGTTTAATTTGCATGTACCCCCCTATCTTATGACATCATGTATTAGTTTTGATCTAAAGTTTAATTTGCATGTACCCCTATCTTATGACATCATTACCATGAAACTTATAGCAGTCCATTATTCGGCAAAAACATTATTTTATTTTTTACGTTTTAAATTAAGTAATTTTTACAAAAAATTTATTGTACCTAGTGTTATACAACTGTGGGTACAAATATAACATGTAACAAAATGCAGGGTATTAAAGTTCGGCCGTTCAGAGAATGCGTTCCTGACAGATTTAGAAAAATATTGTTTACCAAGTTATTTGACACTCAGTTTGGCACAAAATTATAACATTAATTGATTATTGATATAATAATGTTGTTTTAATGCTCATCAATTGTTAAAACGGTAAACAACCAGCAATAATATTTTTATCGTAACTGCAACGCCATTACAAATTTACGTCGTCAGTTCAATCGCGACGTGTCAGGAACGCATTCTCTGAACGGCCGTAGTATATGTAATGTTATAATTATTTATACCATTGTAGTAGCGTCATAAAGCCCTCCAAACAAACAAACGAATCTGTATGAGCCCGCGCGCACAGTTGATTAAAACTGCTTCAATTTTTAATTGCAATCCATGGAGTTACATGGAAGTGCGCGCACGATGCAATTTTTAGTCACTGCTATTTTTTATCAGCTCGCGACTATTGCAATGACGTCACGCCCACAGGTTTCAATGAAAGCGCGCGCACGATGCAATTTAAAATCACTGCAATTAAAAATTGCGTCCTTGCTTTTCTTATTAGTACACTCCAACCATTTTTGCCTCCGAACCTGGTCTCTTAGAGCCCGATGCAATTCAATTAAAAAATTGAACGGTGATAAAATAATTGCATGAAATTTTTAATCACCGGCGCGCGCGGGCCCTATCTCTTCATGGCCGATCATTTCAGAATCTAAAGTGTGTAGGAAGTACGCTGAAACATCTGATAGTGCCAACAACGCGTTCCTTATGACTTCACTAGTTCAGTCCAATATTGGAACGTAGTTCCTTATCGCGTGGTACGGAACCCCGGAAAAAATTAAGGAACCGACACTCGACACATTTTTGAAACCGACACTTTTTTGTTGAATGTGAATTTTGCATTGTGTTCGGTATTTTCGCCTTAGAACACGGCGTCTGCATGGCCTAGTGGTTAGGGCAGTCGCCTAAAAGTTCAACGTCGATGGTTCGAATCCCAGCTCGACAGACTGAATTTTCTATTTTCAATTTTATTTTAAATAATTTCTAAATGTGGAATTTTTCCCTAATTTTTTATTGTATAAATTGGATAAAATGTTATTGTACTACTAACGCCATCTGTGAAAAAACAGTGACTCCACCAGAGTAACTCTTTGGTTTTGTAACAGTGCAATAGAAATAAACTAAATAATATAATTCATCGTAGTTAATCAATTTAATACTAGATGACACCACTAGTTTATTACAATTCCTTCACTAAAATAATTAATCGAAAGGAGCTATGTTCCACCCGGGTGTCCCTTGGCACCTCTCAAGTTTTTTTTTATTTCTTGGCGTTTACCTTCCAAAAAGAAATACTGAATAAAGATATTTACTGTTCTATCATATTAATAAATATCGTGTTTTGCGATGCAACCGTCCCTTTTCGGCAATTATTGTTTGATTAAGAGAGAGTACCTATTTTGTATTTGTAGTATAAGAATTAATTGTACTTTACGCAACTGTATGTTTCTCGTTCGAGGAATCGATATTTTACCAGGGCTGCAGAGCAGGTGGAAAGCTGCTGCAGCTTATAAGTTTTCTTCCAAGTGGAGTGGCGCCGAGACGCACTCGAGCTGCGCCTCGGCGCTACTCGCGTGCGCTGGCTCGTACATTGCAAGACGAAGCAAGAAATGCTGCCAAAGAATTTCTTCAGATCCCCCAAAGATATCAGTACCTAGGACGACTATCTATTGAACCCCCACGCCCCTCCATCCTCCATCATTATGCGCTTTGCATTTTTTAGTATTCCACCATTTCAAATAAATTATTATCTTTATTTAAAAGTGTTGAAATTTTACAACATAATAAATTATTATCAAAAAATTATCATAAAAAATTGTAAGTATGTAATAATTTATCATAAAATATTATAAGTATGTACTGTATTATTTAAAATAGCATACAAATTGATGTGCCTTCGGTATTTTTCTTATATGCAGAGTGCACTGAATGCCCTGCATTGTAACATAGTATACCTAAGTGTAATTGTACATAATATAATATAGGCTATGAGCACACTTGAGGGTAGAAACAGCAAATCTGCATGAATGTCTGTGTATATTATAATAAATGATTGACTGGCTCAACGAGTGGCCAAAATAAAAGATGTTTACAAAATTAATTATACATACTATAAATGTGTTTTATTTCATAGCAAACGGACCCCAATTCTCCACACAGTTCACACCACCCTTGTTGGAAACGTGGTATTATTGCTCTTGATTAAAATAAAGAAGTACGTATTTTACATTTTTTGAGAATTCTACCCCCTAGGCCCCTAGGGGGTAAAATAGGGGTTGATAGTTTGTATGAAAGTCCGCCATTTTTCACGTTATGTTTATGAAACTTGGTATTTTGGCTCATGATTTAAAATAAGGAAGTACGTATTTTACATTTTGTGAAAATTCTACCCCCGAAGGGGTAAAATAGGGGTTGAATGTTTGTATGATAGTCCTTCATTTTCCAAGTTATTTTTCATGTTTATGAAACTTGTTATTTTTGCTCTTTATTAAAAATAAAGAAGTACGTATTTTACAGTTTTTGAAAATTCTAGCCCCCCAAGGGTTAAAATAGGGGTTGATAGTTTGTATGAAAATCCGCCATTTTTCAAGTTATGTTTATGAAACTTGGTATTTTGGGTCATGATTTAAAATAAGGAAGTACGAATTTTACATTTTTGAAAATTCTACCCCCGAAGGGGTAAAATAGGGGTTGAATGTTTGTATGATAGTCCTTCATTTTCCAAGTTATGTTTATGAATATGTCACTAAGTAGGTATACATATAATAATACTACTACTACTACTACTACCACTACCACTACCCCTACCCCTACCCCTACCCCTACCTCACCCCTACCCCTACCCCGACCCCTACCCCTACCCCTACCACTACTACTACTAAATTGATTGTGATAGGAACTAAATATGTCACTAAGTATACATAATTATAACATCGCATGCCGTGGCGAGGCGTCGCCACGCGAGAAATCTGTTTTACGTGCCGCTATAGATGTAAGATGTTTCACATCAAAATAAGAGTTAGGTAATGAAGTATGGACAAAAACGATCGCAAACTTTAGCCAATTTGGTAAACTTGTGGATTGATTTATTGGTTCATTTAGTACCTACTAAGTAAGTATGTCACATTCTCTAACATTTCTGCGGTGGTGTCGTGTGATGCGGGTTGTTACGTTCCCTCAAATATGGTTGAGCGAAGCAATGGCTGGGTCATGCGTCATACTCGTGAACGGGACGGGTGCCACCAGCGGCAATGGGGCTACTTTCTGTCTGCCCGTCTTGATATGTGTTGAATTATAATTAGAAATAATTACGTATGCTTTTGTGGAACTTCCCCTCATTGTGGAAACTCTGCATACATAGAATAATATCTATTAAGTAGGTATATTGTAAAAGTATTTTGAAAAGAGCAACTGCCGAGTTTCTTGCTGGTTCTTCTCGGCAGGAACGGCATTCCGAACCAGTGGTAGACTCATTGACGATTCAAAAGTACTTTGTAAAAGTTTATTTGAATAAAAAACATTTATATTCTATTCTATTCTACTCAGGGCGCTATCTATATGTACAATTTTTGGCTTCACTTGTTATGGAAGTACCTACTGATTTTCCGGATTTTTTCGATCCGGTATGGATCCGAAGGACAGCAAAGAGTATATAAACACTACGTGGAGGACTAAGTACCAAGCTTATCGTTAGAAAGTGTCAAGTTGTGTCAAGTGTCAACTTTGACGTTTATCGACAAAATAATTTCAAAGGAGTTGTCCAAAATTGGTTTTTTAAATTTGAATTTAATTAACAAGGATGATTTTAATGTAGTTGGATAAAGATCCCAAAAGGCTTCTATCAAAATAATTTACAGATTTTTTAAAGCCTCCGATAATAAAAAAAAAATTTTTTGTTTTGACTCATTTTTTTGCTTGTGATTTGTCGTAATTCCTTGTTCCATGTGATTTATACACCGGTAAAAAACTGAAAATATTATTCTATGTAAGTTGTCAATGTCAGATGATTGTCAGGAACAAATAATTTCATTTTCGAATAGGCAGTTCAAAACATGAAGGTACCAAATACATGGAGATGAAGTATATAAAGTAAATAGTAGTCAAGCCGGGTGCCGTCCGCCATTTTACGTGCTTTATGTACAATACATTATGTATTCACTTTTTGGTTGTACTTCAGCTGTCAAGTAATTGCGTGTTGCGGATTATTGTTGATTAACTTTAAAAATAACAAATAATAGCATAAATTATCATCAAGTTCGTGTGTAGGAACATAATTTCAATATGCCTATGTGTAGCATCAGGCATTGTGGTTCCCAGAAGAACAAAAAGTGGCCTGGATTGTCTTTTCATAGGTTAGTAACTATTTTTGTTGTAAAAGTTATAAATTTCTTTGATATCTTTCCAATAATGTTAATATAGTGAACGTGTAGGCATTTAACTGTCCATATCAATTTGTAACTAACACTAATATATATTATTTACGTTGCAATAGGTACATGCATGTAATGTAAACATGAGCCTTAGGGATGTCCATTGTTCATGTGTGAATCGACTTGTCGATATTAATATAGCTGACACTAAACTGACTTAACGTTTTGAATAAGTTCTATTCATCACCATATCAGATAATTCAAGTTTGGTGTTTATAAATGGTTTTAATTGAAATTTCTAACCATTTGTCTACTTATTTTAATATACTTCTTATAAATTCTATACATATAAATAGATGACGGACGTCCACTATCATCACATTGAATGTGATGTGTGATGTTGGTTAAGATTTTTTGCTTCCCACGGGAACACCTTAATTTTCCGGGATGTTTAGTAGACTGGCAGACAGACACATTTTCGCATTTATAATATTAGTATGGATTCAAGTAATATAATATGTAGTTCTTATCTTCAGGTTTCCAGCTAATGAAAAGTTAAAGAAAAAATGGATTGATGCTATTGGCACAGACCTTGGTGTGGAAAATATAAATCTTCATCATAAAATTCTTTGGGTTTGTTCAAAACATTTTGATGAGAGAAATTTCAATAGAACTCTTGATGTGAGATTGCGAGATAATTCAGTACCCTCGCTTTTTATGGTGGTAAATATTGATTTTTTTATTTGGAATTTGAGAGTAATTTTTAGACTTCTATCATAGATTCTTTTATTAGTATGGTATTGAACAGTTAGCATAACTACTTTAAAAGATTTTTATAGATTTTGGCAGAATTTTTCTTTTATTTACTGTAATAATGTAATAATTATTATTAAATTAAGAATAGGATTAAAAGACAGGATAAATAATTTATAAAAGTCCTATGCTTACAAGTTAGAGACTTTAACTAAAACTACTTGTATAGCCTGTCTTGCAAATTATCACTTAAGTGTGTAAAAGGGGGATGAAAATTTGAATATAATTGTAGTCCACGTAAACAAATCGCGCGCTTAAGCTTGTTTCCAATAAGTATATTTACAAAATATAATATTCTTTTACAGACATCAAATTCACCGAATACATCTGTTCTAACTGAACATGAAAATGTTCAAGAATTTGCTGGAACATTGTCACAGGCACAGAATATTAGTCAAGATGTAGCTTGTAGAGAGGTAATTCTTTTTGCTTATCATATTATACTAAAGTGACTACCAAGCTACATACAGTAATATGTTGATGGTACTGTGACAGAAAATCTAATATAAGCACCAATAATGAAAAATGTACAGGCACTAAGTCACTAACACAAAATCTGAAACCATTTTTTTTCAATGTGTATGGATTAATATATATAACCTGGATAACTCAACCATATGGATTGAACTTTTTAGTTTCGAAATTTTATGGTTTTATAAAATACTAGCTGTTGCCCGTAACTTTGTCCATCTGGTTTTTTTAGTTCCTGGGAGATCTCTTTAATTTTCTGGGATAAAAATAGCCTTAAAGGAAAGAGTAAGAGACATCCTTCCATCCATCCATCCTCACAAACTTTCACATTTATAATATTAGTAGAATAACAAGATTAGTAGGATATTCAATTTAATTTCTCATCTTTGTGAAAAAATGTTAAACAAGCAAGATATAAAATCTTTTACAGACATCAAATTTATCGGCTCTATCCTATTCAATTTGTAAAGGACAATGGCGAAGAACTATATAATATGGATACTGGAACATTGCCACAGTCACAGAATGTTACTCAGGACATGGCTTGCGCAGAGGTAATTCTTTACAAAAATATATAATATGGTAAATGGTAAAAGCTGGATATCTGGAATCACAAGAATTTATCACTTAAAGTCTATAATCTATATTATGATTCCACCAGTCATCAGAATATTATCAGAATATGTTGTGTGTAACATTATTATTATAAATAGAGATATTGCAGTATTAATAATGACCATAATATATGTTATGATAAAACTGGATAATTTGAATCTATATGTTATTTTTGAAATATTTAGGGGTTTATAAAATATATTATTTGATTATAATTTCGCATCTTCGCATCTTGAAAATAAATAAATGTTACCCAGTTTTTTTAATGAGTTGATTTTGATTTTTTGATTTCGAATTAATTTCACTTAATATTTTATTACAGATATCAAATACAACCACCACATCTATGCTAATTGAGAAGGAACATGCGCAACAATTGCATCTTTTTGCCGGAACATCGACACAGTCACAGAATATTACTCAAAATTTGGCTTGTGCAGAGGTAGTTAGTTTTATATGTCTATACTAATATTATAAAGAGGAAAGATTTTTTTGTTTGTTTGTACCGAATAGGCTCTGTAACTACTGGTCCGATTTTAACCATTTTTTCGCAAATAGAAAGCTAAGTTATCAGGAAGTAACATAGGCTATAATTTATTTTCAAAAAAATTAGAGTTCCTTAAGAAAATTGCAATAGTGTAACCCAAAGTAGCAAAATTTTGCCTATAAAATGCATTATTTGACGTGTGCTGAGAAAACTATTAATGATTCATAAAAATTATATACTACATGATTAAAGTACTTATTATTATCTACAAAAAAGTCCCTGAGTGAATATATCTAACTATCATATTTAGAATAGAATAGAATATTATTTATTCATTGACATGAAAACAAAATATAACAAACAAAATGGAAATACACATGAAAATGGAAAAACAGAAAGTAATTACAATCTAACTTAACTAGTGTTTACTATGTGTCATGCCAATGAAAGGGTTCTAGCTCAGCTAAATGCTGTGGATACATATGTTACCACAGCGCTGATATTCTGCTAGGGCCCGAATAAGAGTCAGTATTTAGTCACAATAGTAGCTTTTGCGTTTTAAAATTTATCGTTATCGTATAGTATTAATTCTTCCTTCATCATCATCATTAGCAACCCATCAACGGCTCACTACTGAGCGCAGGTCTCAGAGAAGGGTTAAAGGCCATAGTCCACCACGCTGGCCCAATGCGAATTGGTGGACTTCACACACCTTCGAGAACATTACGGAGAACTCTCAGATGTGCAGGTTTCCTCAGGATGTTTTTCTTCACAGTTGAAGCAAGTGATAGTTAATTGCTTAAACGCACTTGACTCCGAAAAGTCAGAGGTGCGTACCCGCGATCGAACCTGCGACCCCCCGAATATGAGACCACAGTCCTAACCACTAGGCTATCACTGCTTCTATCAATTCTTCCTTACTAATACATAATTATAATTGCGAAAGTGTGTTTGTTTGTTGATTTGTCCGTCAATCACGCTGCAACAAAGTTACGAATTGACGTGATTTCTTGGATAGGCCAGAACCTGGAAGGTAATATAGGCATCCCGGAAAATTAAAGAGTTCCCGCGAGATTTTAAAACTAAATCCACGCGGACGAAGTCGCGGGCATCAGTTAGTATAATATAAATGCGAAAATGTTTATTGGTTTGTCCTTCAATCACGCCACAACAGAGCTACGGATCGACGAGATTTTTGCATGGGTATAGTTGAGGACCTGGAGAGTGACATAAGCTACTTTTTATCCCGGTAAATCAAAGAGTTCCCGAAGGACTTTAAAAACTATATCCACGCGGACGAAGTCGCGGGCAACTGCTATGATACTATATGATGCTAGTGACTTCGTCCGCGCTGATCAAGTTTTTTAATTCCCGGGGGAACTATTTAATCTGTCGGGATAACCTATGTCCTTTCCTGGGATGTACCTACCTCTATACCAAATTTCAACAAAATCAGTTGAATAGATGGGCCATTAAAGCATTACAAACAGACAGACAAAAACACTTCAAATTTATACCTAATATTGTACTTTTGATTAGTGCTTAACATGCGTTATAATTATTATGCGACTCGCGCGTATCGTCGCTATGGCTAGATAATACCACGTGACGTGCCACCGAAAACTGTCATCACTTTATTGCCCATAAATATTACAATATCATTTACTTAAAGGTTTATCGTCTGATACCTCGGGTTAATGCTTTCCCCTTAAAATCTTCTCTTAATATAATATAGACAACAAACAAATCTTAAAATATATTTAAAAGGAAAAGGTGACTGACTGTTCTACGGACGCACAGCTCAAAGGACTGGACGGATCAGGCTGAAATTTGGCATTCAAATAGCTGTTATGGCATAGACATCTGCTAAGAAAGATTCTTGAAAATTCAACTCCTAAGGTGGTAAAATAGGGCTTTCAAATTTGTGTGAAAATTGAACCTATAACGTGAGCGAAGCCGCGGGCAAAAGGTAGTTAAACATATTATATGAATACAAATATTATACAATATACATAGTGCACATCCAAGCGTGTGTGTGTCAAACTTAATTGGTTGCCGAACGATGCCTTATCCAATCCCATTTTTCCAGGTACCTACTGTTAAATTCAAAAAATTCTAAACATTTAATTGTCATTAATTTCAGATGCAGCGAAATATGAATAAAATAAAAGAACTCACAAAAACATGTATGATTCAACGCAACAAAATAAAACGGCTCAACGAAAAAGTGAGGAAAAGAAATAAGAAAATAGCAGTTTTAAATGATATCATAAAACATTTAAAGGAGACAAATAAAATTAACACTGAAGAGTCTCTGATTTTAAAAGAATGTGCAGGGCCAGAAGATTATTTAAACGCCAAGTAGCCAAATCAAAAGGGCTGCCTCTTAATAGAAAATATTCTGAAGAAATCAGAAAGTTTGCACTGACTTTGCATTTCCTGTCTCCAAAAGCATATAATTTTGTTAGAAACACATATAATACCTGCTTGCCACATACCCGAACATTGTGCAAGTGGTATGAGCACATTGATTGTGAGGCGGGCTTCACAAAAGAAGCGTTTGATTTCTTAAAACAAAAGGTAGCAGATAATCCTCACCCAGTGGTATGTAGCTTAATTTTTGATGAGATGGCGATTAGAAAGTCACTCACTTGGGACCCAAAAGCGCTAAAATATTACGGGCGCGTAGATTACGGCCACAACGTCAACAGTGACAGTCTCGAAGAAGCAAACCAAAGCCTCGTGATTCTTTTAAATTGTGTCAACGGTACTTGGAAGTTACCAATTGGTTATTTTTTTATAACAACACTAACAGGTGAACAAAAAAGTATTATTGTCAAGACGGCCATCCAGTTATGTGAAAATGTAGGAGTGAAAGTTGTGAGTATCACATGTGATGGTCCGGCTCCCAATTTTAGCATGTTTGAATGTTTGGGTAAAAACATTATGACTAATTCAAATTCTACAAGCTTTCAATGTAGTCATAGCCATATTCAAGCTTTCATCGACCCTTGCCACGCAATAAAATTAGTTCCTTATGCTTTTGGAGAGTTAAAAGTATTTATTGACCACAAGGGTCGAGGAACTGATTTTAAATACTTGGAACTTTTACTGGAATTACAAGAAAAAAAAGGATTACACCTCGCTAATAAAAACTGACTAATTTTAATATCCTAAGTTCTGCATATTTGAAGTCTGAAAATGGGTGCCTTTCGACCGGAGATGTGCTACGTTGCTAAGCTAGAGTTCGCGCCACGAAAAAGTCCCGCGGCAATTAGTGGAACTAATAGATTTTACATATAAGGGCATTCCGAACCAGTCAATTCAACGATCGAATTCAAGACGATTCAAAAGCACTTGTAAAAAGTTTATTTGAATAAAAAAACATTTCTATTCTATTCGATGTAATAATTATTGCACATATATACGACTACTAGCGCCACCTGTACGGGACTTATTTCGTGGCGCGGTCTAGAATAGAATAGAATTATTTTTATTCAAATAAACTTTTTCAAGTGCTTTTGAATTGTCGGTGACTAAACTACTCTCTATGTGTAGATGTAGATGTGTCCATAAATAGAAGCGTTTAATTTAAGATCTGGCGATCTGAGCTTATCATATAGCTTAAATTTTGGATTAATTTGTAACAAAGACTTGTTTTTTCTTGCTAATAATGTAAATAGTTGAGTGTTAGACACCATAGAATATAATAGAGTAGTTTTTATTCAAATAAACCTTTACAAAGTGATTTCGATTCAAAGCACTAATTTTATTTTTAACTAGCTGATGCCCGCGACTTCGTCCGCGTGTATTTAGTTTTTGTTTTTTTTTTGTATTAAAACCTTCCGTGGAACTTAAGGAACATACAAAAAAAAAATTAACTGAATTGGTCCATCCATTCTTAAGTTATGCGCTTACCAACTTTCATTTTTATTTATATAGATTGTGCCTTTGGATCCCTCATGCCTGTCTTCGTACTTACTAAGAATTAAAATGCTTTGAATCGCTTGATAAATAATTGTCCCACTGAATTTGGTAAGTTTTAATATTCATAAAATATGTCTGCTTACACTATTTTCAATTATATAAATATCCAAACACTAACTGTGTTTTATTTAATTTATTTATTTAACGCGAATAATAGCTACGTGAAGTACCTATGTGTTTATAAAAATACGTAATTAGTATTACCTAAAACCTATAAATATCACGTACCTACTAGATGATGCTCGCGACTTGTCTGCGCGTTTTTTATTTGCGCGGGAACTGATTTTCCGGGACATAATGTAAGTAGCCTGTGTCCTTCCCCGGGATGCAACTTATCACTATCTTTTATCGAAATCTGAAGAAAAGTTGCCGTGAAAGCGTAGCAGACACACTTTCGTGTTTATAATATTATTATGTGCCGATTTCTCGAACGTCGAGTGACGTTTATCTGAGGAATAAATTGAGCGTTCTGAAAGTTTTTGTATTGAACATACTGTTAAAATATCGCTCAGTTAAGACATATTTTACGTTGGTGAAATCGGCTCTAAGGACTCTTAATTAATACTTGAACGTTTCAATCTTTATCGATGTCGATAGTTTTGAAGCTCACTCCCTAATGGGCCGGCGGCCATCTTCTGAGATATTTGTAGGTATGCACCCGATTTTTGTAGGTAGGGCACCTCCATGTATTTGGTACCTTCATGGTTCAAAAGTACCTACACTAGCGGCACGCTATGATGGCCGGTTTGACACATTACAATAGTGATGTGGAAACGACTGGTTTTGCTCGTTTTCTCTTTTTTGGTGTGTGAATCTCTGCACATCACTATCGTCAATAAAGTAATACAATTATTTCCTTCAAAGTCGTTATCAATTAATACGGAACTTCATGAGCGGACAAACGTCAACCGGCCATCATAGCGTGCCGCTAGTATAGTCGTAATTCCTAGTTCCTGGTCTGTGATTCCTAGTTCCATGGTTCAAAATGACATGTATTTGGTTCAAAATGACATATTTACGTGACATTAACCGGTGCCAGATTTGATAGTCTATAGATTATAAAAGTTTTTAGTGTTACCATCCATTGAAAAATATTTTCTACAAACGGTAATTTTCATAATTAATTTAAAAAAACCGAGGACTCTAAAATTATTATTTTTATGGCGTTTAATTTTATTTATTTTTCTCTTTCACGTAATGACAGTTTGGTTCTGGTTAATGGACACTCAGAATAAAAAACCACCCTCCATACTAAACTGGGACATGTCTTTTGCCATTTTGCCAAGCCCGCCGGTAGGGAATTTAATTTAATTTGATTAAATTTTTACGATTACTTGCATATTTTAATAATTAACGCACTAATTACACATTAAAAACTAGCTAGCATTTCTTAGATAACACAGATTATTCGGAAACGGTAAAAAGACGCACCGCGTAACTGCAGTTCATCATTGTTGGATAACATGACTTGTGCAAAAAACATTAATTAAAAACAACGTAATCGAACGAGTGCTGGTTGTTGTTCGCAGACGCCAGAGTTCCAGTCGGAGTAGCGAGCTGCAGCTGAAATGAGAAGTGTATTCCTGTTGCTCCTGGCGCTGGCCGCCTGCGCGGCCGCGCTCTCGAGGTAAGCAATTGGGCTGGTCACCTATCAATGTGACCTTTTGTTTGTTTACGAACTGATATCAATGTACCTATTACGTTTCACTGAATACAAGTTAATAAAAAAAATTAATACAAGAAAATATATATGTCGTGAAAATGTATGGTCGAGCGAAGCAACGGCTGGATCATGCGTCATGCTCGTGAACGGGTTCCGCCTACGGGAATGGGGCTACTTTGTGTCTGCCCGTCTTAACATGAATTGAATTGTAGTACTTTTGATGTTTTTTTTGGAACTTCGCCTCATTGTGGAAATATTATATTTTGCATGGGTTAAATCGACTTGGCATCCAGCTGCCCACAAGATAGTATAAAAAACTTATTACAATGTAATAGCTTCATAATAATATTGTAAAATGATTATTTTGAAAAGAGCAACTGCTGAGTTTCTTGGCGGCTCTTCTCAGCAGAATCCGCTTTCCAAACCGGTGGTAGAATCATGACTTGTCATAAGAGCCACAGGTTGGCCTACGTGAATGAGTTTTTTGAATTTTATAAGTTTTGCTCTAGTGGACAGCTATTTTAAATTACCTATATATGGAATAATAAAGTAGTTAAGGACTGTGTTCGCGTAGATTTAGCTTTTTTATCTCGCGGGAAGTCTAATTTTCCGGGATAAAAATCCTATTCACTCTGCAGGTCCTCAACTATACCTATGCAAAAAAATCACGTCAATCCATAGCTCTGTTGCAGCATGATTGAAGAACAAACCAACCAACAAACATATAGAATTAGTAACATATTGTTTAGACCAATACTGCCATGCTAAGCGCAAAAGCGGTATCTCAAAAAAAATCTAATTTTTATTTTTATGGCATCGGATAGCTTAGAAAAATATGCATCTAATGAACTAAGCCAAATAGCGGTATTTAATTTAAAACATATCAAAAACCCTTTTAAAAGGTTTCCTTATCTCAATTTTGCTCGAAATTACTAAGGGAATTAGAGGTAATTCCTTCAATTCTCTCGAAACTTGCTTTCACTGAGATACTGCTTTTGCGCTTAGCACGGCAGAATAATTCATTGGTGTCATTCACCAGAGCCCCACGTTATACTGAGGTATAGGTCGCAGCACGAAAGTTTATCGCTGAACAAAATAGCTGCGCACGGGGTACTGTCGCGCAACCAATGACGACGGCCGGAATGCGACTGGAGAGCCAATCAGCCCCATGATACCTTATTTTCTTCTACTTACTTCTGCGCAATAACGGTCACCGCTAGACTTTTGTGCCTCTACCTATAATAAGATGTTGCTATGAGAGTTTATCTGCAGAGGATGGTTAGTGAGCCCCAACTGCTGGTTGCAGGATCCCGCTGTACCGCATGCAGTCGGTGCGCAAGCACTTCCACGAGGTGGGCACGGAGCTGCACATGGTGCGCATGAAGTACGCCGCTAAGGGGCCCGCCCCCGAGCCCCTGTCTAACTATCTCGACGTAAGTAAGCATGCTGACCTTTACTAATGACATTAATAAAAAAAAAATCATAAAAATCTTTACTTGAATGTGACCAGTTTAAGAAATTAATCAAAATACCAAGTTGGACGAGAGTTACTCACAAATTAGTCAGTATTTTTATTAATTTCTTAAACTGGTCACTTTCAAGTAAAGATTTTTATGTAAACCTGTGAAGATGATAATTCTACTGGCGCAATTAGAATGCCATTAGCCTAGTTTGTCGTATTAGATTACAAATAGCGAAAAACCAAATTAAATTTGAATTTCGCAGGCAGACCCGTATAATCATCCTTAACCACAAGCTTTGCTTCAGCTGTCCACAAGAGAAACATTGTAACTTTCCAATTTTTTTGGTAGAATTTGGACCTGTTGGCGCCACAAGTTCATTAAGTGACTTCCCAGTGACTGCTATTGGCTGTATTACTGACTACAGTTTTAGCACATAAAATCAGTCAACACAAACTATTTATATATTTGGCAACTCAACACCAATGGTTCTATTTTTATATTTTAGCTGAAGTTGCTATTGCAATTTTCACCACTTTGTAATCACAAGGAATCTTAAAGCCCATTTTCACTCAACAAGTAACATCATTTTTCAACTCTGATACACCTTTGTATCACATTTGAAAACTAGACAACTTTCTCTATGTGTATCCCTCTATCCACACATTTTTATCATTTATTTATATAATCTTCAATTGTATAATTTTTTCATGAGAATAGTTTTAATAGAGTTCTTAAACTTTTGTAAAAGCAAGTCTAAGATCGACTGTGGAATTTTATTATAGAATGACATGCCCTTTCCCACAAATGTCTTTCGGACTTTCATGAGGCATAGTCGAGGACTATATTCCATTCAACCGTGAGTGAATATTCTACTTATAGTAGACATTAAATGTGTTCAGTCAGTAGGTACTCTGTATGATCTTGCTTGTCTGGCCACATTTGCACAAGATAACCCCAAACAAGCTCACTTATCGTCGAGTGTGGCTGGCCGCTGTTATCACTCAGATTTTCATTTGTTATTGTAAGGAACAATGATAATGAGAATACAACTCAGATATGTACCTTTTCTTTGTTTATTTAAAAGGATAGCCTATGTTATCACGTCAATCAGTTCTGTTGCTTGTAAAAAAAGGATTAACCTCCACAGTACTGGAGACTCGTCAGGAAATGAGGACACCCCACGGTTCAATTACACATAGTTCAAAGAGCTGATGGTGGTTGAGTTCCAAGGTGCAGGAGTGGCGACCCCCCACTAGGTGGATTGACGACATCAAATGATTTGCAGGGAGCCGCTAGGTTCAGGCGTCCCAAGACCGACGCCTGTGGAAGACCATGCAAGAGACTTGTCCTGCACTGGACGTCTATCGGTTGTTTAAGAAGGTGGTTTGATTACCCACAAAAAATGCTCCCTCCCATGCTATAGTAGAAGTGCTCAGTTTTTAAATTATCTTTGTTTGAACATATTTTCAGAAATAACATTGTGGTTTATTTTTAGCTCAAACTTGTGCTTAATACATATTGTGAACAGAAATTAATATGTATCAGAAACAAAATGCGTGCCTGAAGTATATTTTATTTGTACCGAGAGATGAGGAAACTAATGTTCAGAAATCCAAACAACATTTTCATTTGTTGTGCCAAGTTTACCTGCTGCTATGTACTTAATTATAGTTAGGTGTTTGCTCACAAACATTATGAGTCAACGAGGTTGTCATTTTCTTTATACATGTATCTTCATACTATCTATTGATAATATATGTAATGATAATACCTATTTGCAGTAGCTGGATGATTCAAACTCTCTTAAGACAATAAATATAATTTGTATACTGAGCTTAACATTTATATTGCTTGTACCTACTACAGATCGATTTTGTGTTGAGCCTCTGTTTTGCGAATTCTATAACAACAATAATTTGCAGCAACAATAGCATCAGCTGTGCTATTATTACATACTAACTTTTTATTGAGTTTTCGAGATGGTTTTTTTCTAGATATTACAATGATAAGCTACATATTGTAACACTTTGGTTTTGAGAAGAGCAGTTTCTTGCTGGCTCTATTCCGAAGAATCTGCTTCCCAAATCTGTGGCAGACTCTTGATTAATATCATAAGTGTCACAAGTTAGCCAACATGATAAAAAAATTTAAATTTTGAATTTTTTTGAATTAAGTTTTTGAATTTTTTTTTGTTGTGTTCTGGTGCGTACCATACGCTTGATTCTGTATATAACACCGGTAATCGGTATGTTCCAGGCGCAATACTACGGGCCCATCTCGATCGGCTCCCCGCCACAGACGTTCAAGGTGGTGTTCGACACGGGCTCCTCCAACCTGTGGGTGCCCTCCAAGAAGTGCCACTACACCAACATCGCCTGCCGTGAGTACGACACCAACAACACCAACAACACCGCTCCCAAACAGAACTGTAGTTGTGTTCTCTAAAAAAGATTGCATTGGTGCAACGATTGCAATGACCTCTAAAAAGCTGCTAAAAAGAACTATTGTATTCTCTAATAGAACTATTGATTTATTTAAATGTATGAAGCTGTTGGAAAAAATTAAATGATAAAAAATTAATACATAAATACATAGATACAATGAATAATAATTAATAAACATATCAAAAATTGTGGAGTTGGAGCGACTACATTACATGTTTAGGACTAACCGAAATATTTCTTATAAATCCTATTAATATTATAAATGCGAAAGTTTGTGAGGATGTTTGGATGGATGGATGGATGTTTGTTACTCTTTAACGCGACAACGAATGAACTGATTTTGCTGAAATTTGGCACAGACATAGATTATAGTCTGGAATAGCACATAGGCTACATACTTTTTATCCCGGAAAAGCAAACAGTTCCTGCGGGATAGCATCACTATTTTTTACGCATTTGTCCTTCAAAATACGAGCAATGGAGTTTTAGATTAACGTGATTTTTTTGCACATGTAAAGTTAAGAGCCTGAAAAATGACAAAGGCTACTTTTTATCCCGGGAAAACAAACGGTTCCTGCGGGATATTAGTATACTACTTTTCACACATTTATCTTTCAATTATGCGCCATCGGAGCTACAGATTGACGTGGTTTTTTGGATAGGCATAGTTGATGACTTGAAAAGTGACAAAGGCTACTTTTTATCCTGGGAAAGCAAACAGTTCCCGCGGGATATTAGTATTCTACTTTTCACATATTTATCCTTAAATTAGGCGCCAACGGAGTTACAGATTGACGTGGTTTATTGGATAGGCATAGTTGAGGACTTGAAAAGTGACAAAGGCTACTTTTAATCCCAGGAAAACTAACAGTCCCCGCGGGATATTCGTATGCTACTTTTCACATATTAATCCTTCAATTATGCGCCAACGAAGTTACAGATTGACGAAGTCGCGGGCATCAGCTAGTATGTAATACATGGGCGCATGCAAAAATAATTTCTGTGCTGTTCGCCTCGTAACGAGTCCCCCCTCCCCCCGCAGTGCTGCACAACAAGTACGACAGCACCAAGAGCAAGTCGTACCGCGAGAACGGCACCGAGTTCGCCATCCACTACGGCTCCGGCAGCCTGTCGGGGTTCCTGTCCACCGATGACGTCACCGTGAGTGTTGCCGCACCACTCGCCACTCACCACTTACACCTGTATTGTACTGCTCTTTGTCGACCGATGGATGCCCTGCCTCGGTCTTGTGCCGCCTATATACAGCGGCTTGTCGCGACACGTCGGATGTCGTCGGTCCACCTGGTGGGATTAAAGCTGAGATCGCACTCTGGCCCTGCTCAATACTCAAAATGAGACAAATATGTATTATGTCCTGACTTAAATCTGTCTCGTTTTAACTCAGTCTTGAGTCTGAGCTGAGTGAGAGTGCCATCTATAGATTTCTTCCTAAAATTAATTAAAACTGTACTCATTTACTTTACGTACCAAAAGACCAATTACAGCAAAAGTACTCTCGCGACACACAACTAAACTCACTAGACCAGACCACACACAATTTGGAAATTCGATTTTTGTCATAAAATTCTGAAATCGCCCCTACCGGGAATCGAACCCGCATCCTCCCGCTTTAAAGAGCACGCGGCCTCCACTACCACGCAATAACAGTTAATACAGATTCCTCCTCACTGCTCGGCAGCGAGCTCGCCGACACTCGCTGCCGCCGGACGGCAGCACTTTCTCGCCTGAATAAGTGTAGCCTCCTCAGGGTGTACGATGTATTTCCCCACATCACTGATCTCTATAATTAATCGCAGATAAGCGTCAGCACAGCGCATAGCATGTCTTCACCGCACTGGCCAAAACCAAACTTAAGGGCGTCTTACACGCCCGGCTACCATTCGTTACGCGTTTATCAGAACTTTTAAGACTGTTAAGGATTGCACTGATGGCGGTTGTGTGTGCGGCAGGTGGGCGGGCTGACGGTGCGCGCGCAGACGTTCGCCGAGGCGCTGTCGGAGCCCGGCCTGGCGTTCGTGGCCGCCAAGTTCGACGGCATCCTCGGCATGGCCTTTTCCAGGTACGCTGTCCACCACGGGGCCCAACACAAACAGTAGGCGAGCTCTGGGGTATTTTTTAAAGAATATTAGCAAAGCTGAACTTGATTAATGTCATCCTCTCCTTCCAAATATGCGTTAAGCTATTGAAGTTTTTTTACTGTTGACAATATAATATTGAAGTAAATGATGACTTGTCGACCGAGCGAAGCGAAGGTCTTTGAGTCTACTTGAGTGAATTTGCACTTGTCCGTCCGTCCGTCCGTCCGTCTGTCAGAGCCTTATAACTTCTGAATTACTGAACGTAATTACTTCAATTTTAGATATAATATGTAAACCGATGGCCTCCAGCCGAAAATGGCTTAAAAAGTTATAAAAATCTTTATTTCAGGGGGGCCCTCATAGAAGCGAATGCGAAGAAAAAAAAATTTTGCGTCTCATAGGGTTACAGTACCTCATTTTAAAGATAATTGGGAACAGAGTACAAAAGTATTTTTTTTTTAATTTTTTTCCTAAAATTGACGAAATGGGGGGCTTTCAAAGTGGAGATTATATTTGACCTCACAACGGAATAACCATTAAAAGCTGGGGCTTGAAAGTTTTATAATTTTAGCGTAATATCATGTACTTGAACAACAAATACTAAAATTAGATAAATGTAATAAGGAAACTAAATTATTTAACTTTTAATGAGCAGCAACAACAGAACTTCACAATGATGTCAATAGATGGCGCTCTCATCTCATATAGCAAATGCAGCTATATGTAACATATTATTCAATTAAAATTATTATTTAGTCATTTAGCAAACATCAATAAAACTTCACGTTGCAGTTTGTTTATGTCAATTTTGCAGTTAATGTCAATTTTGATCGTCATGTATCTATTGAATGAATAAGTAATTATGGGAAACCGTTACCGCGAGGTCTCAGTTCGGGGCGAACCACTAGTATTATTATATTTTATCATGTGAAAGGGCAACACCAGGTCCAATTTTTGTTCATACAAGAGTATTTAGTTAAATTAAAAATGATTTTGAAATAAATTAAGTTTTTTTTTTTTAATACTTTTTTTTTTTTAGGGGTTTGGTCACATAATGAGCATGTCACCCCTGTGAAATCAAAAAAATACAAAAAGTTATTCTAATTTTGCTTATGTACCTATTCTACGCCTTAAACCTATTAGTACAAGTTTATATAGCATTCTGGCCTTTCTGGATGTTGGAAAGGCAAGAATGCTATTCCACACACCTGTTTAACACAGGATTTATGTAATTAAAAAAATCCAACCTTTCAGCTTCATTACGGACACATTCAGCCATTAAGTGTAGCGCGTCTTCAATTGTGTTGCACTCCGAACAATTAGGTGATGGGGCCTTTCCCATCATCGCCGCGAAACTGTTTAGAGGAATGTGTCCGGATCGAAGCCTATGTGCTATTACAACCTCTGTCCTGCTCATGTTGGCATTCATAAACCACGGTTGGCGACACAAACTTGGTTGTATTGTTTTGTACCATATGCCTTTAGTCACTGATCGTTCGTCGAAATACTCCCTCCATGCCTTCGAACATATTGTTTTTACAACATATAGAAGTTCCGACTGCATGGGTACGCATTTAAAAGGAATGCCATCGACAGTCGCTTCCTCTGCTAGCATATCGACTTTCTCGTTTTCAGGAATGCCAACATGAGAAGGTATCCATTGTAGGACTATTTTCCTATTGTTCAACAGAAGTTTATAAATAACTTTCATAATGTCGTAGGCTATGGGCATACCTCTAAAACCGGGGCTAGTACATCGATAAAGATGTTGAAGCGCACTCCTAGAGTCCGTGAAAATTACGCAATCTTTACAGTTAACATTGTTTATATAAGATAGACTTTCCAAAATGGCTATTAATTCTGCATGCATGATCGATATATTAGCTTCAATTTTAAGTTTGATAAAGCTAGTGTTCTGTGGATCAAAGAATGCTGCTCCAACATCTTCACGGTCTTTCGAGCCATCAGTAAACAAGTGATAATGATTCGAGAAGGTTTTGCGTATTACCTCGTTACATATATTTCTAAGATCCTGTGTATTATACGATTTTTTTGGTTGCTTGACAGTTTTCAAAGTAGGTCGAATTGCCGTAGATAGATCCACGTTGCTTACCCATGTGTCTAACTTAAACATCTCTAAGTCTATACTTTGTTTTGTAGGGATTACTTTGAGGGCTTCGTGGACTGTTATTAACAAAGGTTTTTTCTTAATTTGCCAATAGACTTTCTGACGGGTACAAGCCAATTCTTCCAATAGGTTTATGGTTTCACTATTTGCAAATGACCTGCATTTCAGCCAAAATTTCCCCGCCAAGTAATACCTTCGGAAAGACAACGGTTCAATATGAAGTTCCGACTCCATGACATGGACTGCTGTGCTTTTAATAAAACCTCCAATGATTCGTAAACACTGATTTTGAATAGTGTAAATTTTTTTTAAATGTGTCTGAGCACTGTTGTCATATAGGAAACACCCATAATCCATTTTACTTCTGACGATGGATGTGTAGAGGCGTCTTAAAAGGCGCGGGTGCATTCCCCATCGGGAACCCGCCAGTGTCTTGAGAATATTCGTCGATTTCAGAGCTCTGTTCTTCAGTTCATTTAGATGTTTGGACCATCTTAAGGATCGATCTAACCAAAGTCCTAAATATTTAAAGTTGTCTACTATTTCTAGTGAGGTTCCGTTAAGTTTTAAATCAATATCATCTCGCCTGTAACTAGATTTAAAGATCATTACTTTACTTTTAGATGTAGATATATCTAGACCTATTTCTAAGAGGAATTTTGATAGTAGGTGAAGCGCGTCTTGTACTTTTTCAACAGTTTGCAAAATATAATCACAAGAAGAATATAAGACGAAATCATCGGCGTACTGTGAGATAAAAACATTGGTTATGCCTTTAGATATATGTGCAGTTACGATATTGAATAACAATGGTGAAAGAGGATCACCTTGTGCCAATCCACGGCATGTGCTTCTTTTAATTTCAAAGTTTTCCATCCGAATTGTCAAATACCTATCTCCAAGAAAGTTTTCTAAATATTTGCATACTCTAGAGCCTACTCCTAATTGGTCCATAATATGTAATAGAAAGTTTATATCAACGTTATTATACGCGTTGTCTATATCAATAAAAGCGCAAACCGTACTTCGTTTGTTAGCAAGTCCTAATTGTATTCTGGAAACTAAAGTAGCCAAATTATGTTGAGTAGAGTGACACTTTCTAAAACCTGTCACACTTTCTGAAAGGATATGGTTTCTCTCAATAAACCATTCTAATCTATTAAGTAGAATGTTATGGAAAACCTTGCATAAACATGATATCATCGAGATTGGTCGCAACGACGAGATTTGTTGGGGATCACGGCCAGGTTTTGGAATCGGTATGATATTAATCTCTCGCCATTGGAGCGGTACAAATTAAAAACAAATTATAGAGCGCGATTAACACTTGTTTGCCATTTTGTGGTAAATTTCTTATCATTGAATACGATATGTTATCGCATCCCGGTGAGGTATCTTTTGGTTTAATGCTTTTCTCTAATTCGTGAATAGTAACTTGTGATCCTATATGTTCGTTCCTAGATGTAAAAGACTGTTTTTGAGTTGGAGCATAATCAGGCGTTAGGTTCTTTAGCAGTTCACGAGCTTTACCCTCGTCGATATAGTTACGTTGA
This sequence comes from Oeneis ivallda, assembly GCA_029955525.1. Lineage (NCBI taxonomy): Eukaryota > Metazoa > Arthropoda > Insecta > Lepidoptera > Nymphalidae > Oeneis > Oeneis ivallda. Next base: position 269,338 of record JARPMR010000015.1, read on the forward strand.
GGTTTGTGACCTTTTATCCATCTAATTTTGTTCCAAACCTCACTTTGAGATGATGACTCATCCAAAGAAGAGCACATACCCTGCCAAGATCGTGACCTGGCTTTACGCATGGAGTTCTGAGAAACGCGGATCTTTTCCTGTAAAGAAGTTAGGTTGTCAGGTGTTGGATTTCGGCGGAAACGTGCAAGTGCAAGGCGACGTTCAGCCACACATTTTGACAGCGTTTGGTTCCAGTAGGGTTTAGGCAAAAAGTTGGCACTAGGGTTTGTACAGATTTTGACAAAAGGAATATGAATATCTGCAGCCATGTTCATGTAGTCTATAAAAGTATTGTAATCATTTTGCAGGTCATTTGAAAAAGTAAAATCAGAATATAAGGTTTCGAGTAAATCTGAATAAGAATTCCAATCTGCGATCTTAAAATTCCTACGTGCCAAAATTTTTGAGTCTTTTTTGACATATGTGTCTATTTTAATAATACAGTGGTCACTTCCCAGGGTTTCGTTCAGCACTTTCCAGTTGAACTTGAAAGCTACATCCGCTGACACAAATGAGATATCAGGCGCAGATTGCTGTAGTACCCCGTTAACCAATTTAATCCGTGTCACATCCCCATTATTGAGCGTTACAAAACTATTGTCTGACATTAAAGCGTCCATGATTTGGTTTCCTCTGGAATCTATTTTATTCGACCAGTTGGTGTGGTGACCGTTAAAGTCACCAAGTAACAAGGTTTTTTTATTTGTAGCAGTAAATATATGCTCCCAATCAAGCTGGCAAGTGTTAACCGACGGTGGGCAATATAAAGAGATTATGTTTTCAAGGTCATTACAATTATACAGCTTAACTAAAATATTAATTTCTATCCCTGAATTATGGCTTTGAAAATTAAATACCTGTGATTTTATTGATTTGTGTGTCAACACGGCAACTCCTCCATATGAATCGTACCTATCTTTTCTGTATATGTTATAATTATTGATTTTTAATTCACTATCAGGCTCTAACCATGTTTCGCATAGCACAGCAACGTGGATCTTTTCTTGGCAAAGAAAATTTTCTAATAAAATTAACTTAGGCTTAAGGCTCTGACAATTCCATTGCATCAAGTTCACTTTGATCATTTTGCTTCTACCTTTAACCGTTTTGGTTTTGTAAATAATCAAGCAACATTTTCAAAATCGGCCAGTCAGATAAATTATCTACAAAAGAAATGATGGTCCATTCAATGCAGCATTTTAATGCAGCTATAATTTTTGTTTGCAATGTAACCTCTCTTAAGAATATGATTTCTTTCAGTCTCTTAAATAATTCGCCGATATAAATAAATCTCTCTCTTGACTCATTATTGTCTTTTGAAGATGAATGATTAAAATATGTCCCCTCCATATCTATATCAGCAGATTTTGTATCTTCATACCGGGTGCGTGAGTGTGGTGTTGATTGGTGTTTTGTGGGCTTTGACTTATTGTTTGATGAAGCTTTATTTTTAGTCTTGTCTGCATATGTAGGAAAATCTTTACTGTGGGTTGGTCCATCGCAGTTCTTCGAACTAGTAGGCTCGGACTGTTGAGGTTCGTCGTTTCCAACACCTGTATCCTCTCTGTCCGCCTCTTGAAATGGGGGCTCCACTGGCACATATAGGTCAAGAGCTTTACGGTATGTACAGTTGAAATCAGACATTAAAACTCTCAGTTTCTTTTCCTTCAAATAATAAGGGCATTTTTTTGATAAAGCCATGTGTTTGCCTGAACAGTTAATGCATCTGTAACGTGTGGTTTCACAATTTTCATGATTTTGGCCACATTTGGGACATACTGTTTTAAATGTACACCGACTTTTTGAATGTCCGAACTTCCAGCAGTTGGAACATTGAGTAACGGAAAATTCGTACTTTTCTACTTTTACTCTCAACTCATCCACGTACACATAAGCAGGAATAAAAATTCCTTTAAAACATAATCTCACCGTTTCGCTGGGTATCCACCCTGGTTCATTCAGTTTCCTACGGTTCAGACGGTTAGCCGAGACTAACTCACCAGGTGATGAACATGAAATTTTTCTTAAGATGGTTTCATTGGACAATTCTAAGTCAACATCCCTTATGATCCCATATGAATAATTTCTTTCCAAAGCTTTTTGGATTCGCCAATTCTTGTTTTTGAAATCTTGACATGTTTCTAATTTTTCAGCACTTAATTCGCTGATAAAATCGACCCGGCCCTTGTAGGGATTTAAATATTTCACTCGAATTATATCGGAAATATTCTGTTCCTTAAAAATTCTTGCCAAGGCAAATTGTTTGGGTAATTTCTCCTTACTCGAGATATACATTTCTATTTTCTCCGTCTCTTTTAATTTTTTGTCTTTTCTCGTCCCCACTGTTGTCCACTCGCCTTCACCTTCACTGCTCTCCCTCGTTCTTTTCTGTGCCCTGTCTATCTCTTCGCGTTGTTGTTCCTCCATAATCTCGTTATCACTTAAAGAATCAATACTCGACATAATTACAGAGAAGTAGGTAGTTGGACCGCCGCGATAAGCGGCCGATAGTTACTTCGACCGCCGCCTCTCGGCACGTAAACAAAAGGTCGAGCGCTCGGCCGGCGTGCGGCGCGGCGCCCGACGTAAACAAATAACACAGCTGAACGCGACCTTCTCGTACGAACGCCGTATCGGTACTTGAAATAAATTAAGTTTTATTTCATGACATTATAATTTTGTAAATATCCTACTACTTAATAGGCATAGCAAACATGAGTCACATGGTTTGGTTTGGCCCTTTTTTTAACCTATAAGTTCACGCGTCTGAGCGTCAGTACTATGTCAAGCGCGTCTCAGATGCTCAGATGCGGCGTCTATCTGAGAGCGTCAGCGACGCCAGTTTCGAACGGCTTCCGGCGTCACTGACCTCACGCACAGACACGCGCGTCTGACGCTCGGCGCGAGGATCGCAAGTTTACCTTTAACGTGATGGTTGCGACATGGCGGGTAGTCAGTCAAGCGGCGTCTGTTGCAGCATCGCGGTGGACGGCGTGCCGCCCGTGTTCGACAACATGGTGGCGCAGGGGCTCGTGCAGCGGCCCGTGTTCTCCTTCTACCTCAACAGGTAACACTGCGAGTTGCGACCCGCCCGAGGGCCTGGCCGTGCGTGCCGTGTCACAACACGCCATACATAAATATGTTTAACTCGTCAAATTTAAGTTAGTATTGCTGCTAGTGCCGAGTTTGAATGTCAGGAGCATGATGTCCGATTTTGAAAAAGTGTTCGGAAGTACCTACACACATCAAAAGTGTCTAGGGATCAACTACATTTTTAACACGATGTGAAACATCGAAATTATTTTGTACAGCTTATATCGAGCTTTGTACACACATAAATGCACACTCTAATGATGACTTGCTTTCTTTGCAATGGGCTGCTCTACTATCACTAACTATCAGTATTAGACATATTTTATTGTAAAATTATTTCTTTTAAGTAAGACAGGTTGCGTGTACCGTAGTAAACAACATTGTTCGTACTACGTCGCAGGGACCCGGCGGCGGCGCAGGGCGGCGAGATCATCCTGGGCGGCTCCGACCCCGCGCACTACCGCGGCAACTTCACGCGCGTGCCGCTCTCGCGCGACTCCTACTGGCAGTTCCGCATGGACGGCGTGCGCGTCAAGGGCGCCGCCTTCTGCGACGGCGTGAGTCATTTACATTGAGTCGTTGAGCTGAGCGGTGCGGCGTCGCAGGGACCCGGCGCGGGCGGCGCAGGGCGGCGAGATCATCCTGGGCGGCTCCGACCCCGCGCACTACCGCGGCAACTTCACGCGCGTGCCGCTCTCGCGCGACTCCTACTGGCAGTTCCGCATGGACGGCGTGCGCGTCAAGGGCGCCGCCTTCTGCGACGGCGTGAGTCATTTACATTGAGTCGTTGAGCTGAGCGGTGCGGCGTCGCAGGGACCCGGCGCGGGCGGCGCAGGGCGGCGAGATCATCCTGGGCGGCTCCGACCCCGCGCACTACCGCGGCAACTTCACGCGCGTGCCGCTCTCGCGCGACTCCTACTGGCAGTTCCGCATGGACGGCGTGCGCGTCAAGGGCGCCGCCTTCTGCGACGGCGTGAGTCATTTACATTGAGTCGTTGAGCTGAGCGGTGCGGCGTCGCAGGGACCCGGCGCGGGCGGCGCAGGGCGGCGAGATCATCCTGGGCGGCTCCGACCCCGCGCACTACCGCGGCAACTTCACGCGCGTGCCGCTCTCGCGCGACTCCTACTGGCAGTTCCGCATGGACGGCGTGCGCGTCAAGGGCGCCGCCTTCTGCGACGGCGTGAGTCATTTACATTGAGTCGTTGAGCTGAGCGGTGCGGCGTCGCAGGGACCCGGCGCGGGCGGCGCAGGGCGGCGAGATCATCCTGGGCGGCTCCGACCCCGCGCACTACCGCGGCAACTTCACGCGCGTGCCGCTCTCGCGCGACTCCTACTGGCAGTTCCGCATGGACGGCGTGTGCGTCAAGGGCGCCGCCTTCTGCGACGGCGTGAGTCATTTACATTGAGTCGTTGAGCTGAGCGGTGCGGCGTCGCAGGGACCCGGCGCGGGCGGCGCAGGGCGGCGAGATCATCCTGGGCGGCTCCGACCCCGCGCACTACCGCGGCAACTTCACGCGCGTGCCGCTCTCGCGCGACTCCTACTGGCAGTTCCGCATGGACGGCGTGCGCGTCAAGGGCGCCGCCTTCTGCGACGGCGTGAGTCATTTACATTGAGTCGTTGAGCTGAGCGGTGCGGCGTCGCAGGGACCCGGCGCGGGCGGCGCAGGGCGGCGAGATCATCCTGGGCGGCTCCGACCCCGCGCACTACCGCGGCAACTTCACGCGCGTGCCGCTCTCGCGCGACTCCTACTGGCAGTTCCGCATGGACGGCGTGCGCGTCAAGGGCGCCGCCTTCTGCGACGGCGTGAGTCATTTACATTGAGTCGTTGAGCTGAGCGGTGCGGCGTCGCAGGGACCCGGCGCGGGCGGCGCAGGGCGGCGAGATCATCCTGGGCGGCTCCGACCCCGCGCACTACCGCGGCAACTTCACGCGCGTGCCGCTCTCGCGCGACTCCTACTGGCAGTTCCGCATGGACGGCGTGCGCGTCAAGGGCGCCGCCTTCTGCGACGGCGTGAGTCATTTACATTGAGTCGTTGAGCTGAGCGGTGCGGCGTCGCAGGGACCCGGCGCGGGCGGCGCAGGGCGGCGAGATCATCCTGGGCGGCTCCGACCCCGCGCACTACCGCGGCAACTTCACGCGCGTGCCGCTCTCGCGCGACTCCTACTGGCAGTTCCGCATGGACGGCGTGCGCGTCAAGGGCGCCGCCTTCTGCGACGGCGTGAGTCATTTACATTGAGTCGTTGAGCTGAGCGGTGCGGCGTCGCAGGGACCCGGCGCGGGCGGCGCAGGGCGGCGAGATCATCCTGGGCGGCTCCGACCCCGCGCACTACCGCGGCAACTTCACGCGCGTGCCGCTCTCGCGCGACTCCTACTGGCAGTTCCGCATGGACGGCGTGCGCGTCAAGGGCGCCGCCTTCTGCGACGGCGTGAGTCATTTACATTGAGTCGTTGAGCTGAGCGGTGCGGCGTCGCAGGGACCCGGCGCGGGCGGCGCAGGGCGGCGAGATCATCCTGGGCGGCTCCGACCCCGCGCACTACCGCGGCAACTTCACGCGCGTGCCGCTCTCGCGCGACTCCTACTGGCAGTTCCGCATGGACGGCGTGCGCGTCAAGGGCGCCGCCTTCTGCGACGGCGTGAGTCATTTACATTGAGTCGTTGAGCTGAGCGGTGCGGCGTCGCAGGGACCCGGCGCGGGCGGCGCAGGGCGGCGAGATCATCCTGGGCGGCTCCGACCCCGCGCACTACCGCGGCAACTTCACGCGCGTGCCGCTCTCGCGCGACTCCTACTGGCAGTTCCGCATGGACGGCGTGCGCGTCAAGGGCGCCGCCTTCTGCGACGGCGTGAGTCATTTACATTGAGTCGTTGAGCTGAGCGGTGCGGCGTCGCAGGGACCCGGCGCGGGCGGCGCAGGGCGGCGAGATCATCCTGGGCGGCTCCGACCCCGCGCACTACCGCGGCAACTTCACGCGCGTGCCGCTCTCGCGCGACTCCTACTGGCAGTTCCGCATGGACGGCGTGCGCGTCAAGGGCGCCGCCTTCTGCGACGGCGTGAGTCATTTACATTGGTCATGAACGCATTAAGGAGTGGACGCAGAATCTTGATAGGCGCGGATCTTAACGCTCATTCGCCGATGTGGCACAGTGCGCCACGTCATTACACTGGGATAGGCCACGAAGCGGAACATCGTCGCAGAAGCATGGAGGAATTCGTTGCATCGGCAGGACTCACCATTCATAATCAGGCGGGCCAACCATCCACCTTCAGCGGCCCCAATGGTGAGTCTAACATCGACATAACAATGAGTACGGCGAACATAACCGTGCAGAACTGGACAGTGCATAGTTCTGCGTACAGCAGCGACCACCGCCTCATCAGTTTCCAAATTCTGTCGGCCTGTTCGCGACGAGCTGCAGAGTGCGCTGAGCCGGCGGTGTGTGAGCCGCCGAGGTTTCGAATACATGGGATGGATTGGGACCGCTTTCGTGCGACGATTGGGGCTCGTATGGGGTACCTGGAGTCCAGCAATTCTGCGTCGGTCCTGGCTCGCAAGTTCACAGAGGTAGTGGTACGCACCGCGCATGAGTGTCTGGGGGTGAAGGAAAACCGTGGGAGCTCTGGGTACGAGTGGTGGTCTCCCAAGTTGGAGAGACAACTTAAACTCGTAGCCAGACTGCGCTGCAAATGGCAACAAAGCGCGCAAGAACGGTGTCTCAGTGCAGGACTTCCAGCATGGATTTTCTCCGGGTAAGTCGACTGTTATGGCGTTGCAAGCGGTTCTCGGCACTGCCAAAACGTCTGAATCGAAATATGTCCAAGCTGTCTTTTTAGACATAACGGGTGCCTTCGACAACGCCTGGTGGCCTATGATTCTCTTAAAGTGTAAGAGAGGAGGCTGTCCTCCGAACATTTACCGCATGTTGGCGAGCTACTTAATTAACCGGCGCGTTGGCCTGTTCATCGGAGACCAGGTGCGGTGGAAGACATCCACTATGGGGTGCCCTCAAGGATCAGTTCTGGGACCTACCTTGTGGAACGTCCTCCTCGATGATTTGCTTCGGTTGCCGCTACCGGGGGGTGTCAGGGTTGTTGCGTATGCGGATGACGTCACGATTTTGATAGAGGCTGACACTCGTAGAGCGATTGAGACTGCCGCGGCCGACACCATCCGGCTCATTGAGGACTGGGGGTGCCGCAACCGGCTCGCCTTCGCCCCCAGCAAGTCGCAAACCTTGACGCTGAAGGGCAAGCTCGGTAAGCGGCCCCCAGTCAAGGCTGTCGTACTTGGCGTGACGATCGATGCAAATCTGTCCTTTGCGCAGCATGCGGTGTCGATCGGGGAGCGCGCGGCGAAATGCTTCGGGCAGATGTTGCGTGTGTCGACGTCGTCCTGGGGCATTCGATACCCTGCGCTGCGTATCCTGTACCGTGGAACATTCGTAGCGACGATAACGTATGCTGCTGCTTGTTGGGCAGGGAGGGCGGCGCTGCATGTCGTGCGGTCGACGCTAATCAGGAAGCAGCGGTCTTCCCTCATTTTGTTGACCAAGGCGTACCGCTCGGCCAGCTTCGCCGCTGTATTGCTAGCTGACCTGGAGGTGATCCGCGCTGGAAGGATCGATGAGGCGTGTCAGTCCGTGCCCAAGGAGTTGAGCAGACGCAAGCGGGAAATCGGGGCTGAGGTGACTGTGATGTGGCAGGAGCGGTGGTCCGCGGAGGTTTGGGGCGAGGATTTGCGGCGCTTCTTCCCAGACGTGTCCGGCAGGCTCGAGGCAACTTGGGTCGCGGACCCACGGACGGTCGTTGGACGGCGTGCGCGTCAAGGGCGCCGCCCTCTGCGACGGCGTGAGTCATCGTCAGCGTCATCAGCAGCGGCAGCAACCCTCTCGGAGAAAGGCTGGAGCAGCGACCGAGCTGAAGAAATTTATTTTACTTATTTATTTTTATCAAAACTTCCAAATTATTTCCTAAAACAGATTTTCCGATATAGTCTGACATGATATGTATGTAGTGGCTAAGCGAGATAATCGACTGAGTTCTAACATTGCATATGAAATGAAACTGAAATTGGATTTCATCTCAGCTGCGGCAACCTTACGGGTCTGCGTGTTGCAGCTCCGTAAGTTAGCCGCGGGTGAGGTGTGTGTGACGCGAGCACTGCGCGCAGGGCTGCCAGGCCATCGCGGACACGGGCACGTCGCTGATCGGCGGGCCGGTGGCTGAGGTGGCCAAGCTGAACGCGGCGCTCGGCGCCACGCCGCTGGCGTTCGGCCAGTTCGCCGTGGACTGCTCGCTCATCCCCTCGCTGCCCGCCGTCACCTTCAGCATCGCCGGCCAGGAGTTCACGCTCGACGCCGTCGACTACATCCTCAGGGTGAGTGGCCTCGCGACGTTTCCCTTCACTGTTGAAGCGTGTGATATTAAATTGCTCAAACAAACGCACATAACGCCGAAAAATCAGAGGTGCCGGGTGCGCGACCACTAATCACTTCTCTTCACCGTCCTCAGCACTGTCTTGTGCCAGATCAGAGGTGGGATTGTCTAAAAATTTTATTCATTTCATGGCATTAGCATCAAAGTCAAATATTCCTTGACTGTATTGATTTATAGTCACAAATTCAGTACACCGATTCTAACATAGAGCGTATCGTACATACCTAAAGGCATGAGAATGCATACACGAAATTGAGCTCTAATTTAATGTGGTTATTATGGTTTGTTTTACTTTGACGCTAATGCCATAAAATGAATAAGATTTTGATCGCCAACTTTTAGACAGGGGACAGCTCGGGTGGACCGATAGAATAGCGATGAAACTTGTGTGGGGCTGCGGGTGGTTCAGTAGAGCTGACTCGTGATAGGCGGCTCGCGGGGAAGCCTCGTCGGAGCCCGAGATCCGTCGGTCATCGAGCACGTCGAATCATTGCCAAGCGGAATGTGGAGCCCAGCCCTCTTCCGCGGTTTTCTCTGTATTTACTCTTAGCGCGAATCGACACGAACAAAGTCTTGCTTGCTTATCTGGCATCGTTCTCACAATACAAAAACTTTACCCTGGGGTACAAGCAAATCGTTCAAGAACGCTTTTTTCTTTATCTAGACGTCCACTGCTGTACAAAGATCTTGTATGGACTTCTACAGGTCTCGATCTTGTGCCATTGTCTATCTAGTGGGGGTTCGCTGAGTTATGTCGGTCACTGGTTCCTCCTACTTTCCGTAGGAGAATTAAGAACGCTCTGGTTCAAAGGACTATGCAAAAAAATTTATGGGCACTGTCTCCACCCCCCAACAGACGTGGTACTATTTTTAATATTATTGTAACGTCCCATAAAAAGACATAACCATTTTCAATCCAAAAAGATTGGGGTTTTTTTAAAAAAATACGAAATCAGTACGCACGCTGAAGTACAAGCGCGCGACGTGGCGACAGGCGACGCAAGGGTCCGCCCGGAGGTGGTCAGAGGGAGCGCGGGCAGCGCGCGGCGCGGATTTTTTCTCTGCGTCTCAGAAACGCATCTGCGTCTTACAATAGTTTTTTTAGTTGGTTAATGCTCTTGTATGTTCTTTTTATACTCGTAGTTGTAATTTACTACACTGGTATCCAAAACACTTCACTAAAAAATGAATAAATAAATAATTCTAACTCGATTTGCATGAAAACTCCAATCCTGCGGCGGATGTCGTCATAGTAAAAAAAATACGTGTGGCACTCGGGGAATGCCGCGGTAAAGCTATTGCAAAGCATTTTCTAGTCGCACGCACACAAAACTGCCGAACTGAAACGACGTTAGACGATGCACGGCTTACAACGCCGCACCGCTGTGCCGGTCGGAGTGGGGGTGTTAGGTTTATTTTCGTTACGGAATTTCTTGATTCGGTCGCCGCGCTCAAAGCCCGCGATAAAAGCTATGCAATATGCTTGCGGGTACCCGCATACGTGACATAAGAGTTCTTCTCCGTATATTTTATTTGTAATCAATTATAAAAGTGATTGTTTAGGACTAAAAAGTGAATAAAGTAGTATAGAAAAGATCGATCTACAAGCAGGAGTGTTATCCAGTCCCAAGATTCAGTAATTTGCTCGAAAATTGTCCAAATACGAGTGGTAACGGCTGGACAAACTTTTTGAAAATTAGAGGACAACATAAAGATATTCGGCCCGAAAGAACACATTTCTTCTGAAGACTGATCAGGAAATTAGTGCTCGTGAATGAAATTTGGGAATTGCTTGTGAATTGTTGTTTTCGTTGAAAAATAATATATGACCTTGGTATTATTGCAGCTCTCAGCGCCATCTGTTAAACAATAGCAGTGTTTTAGAGCGTCATCTATTGACAAATAGCTTCTTGACAGATTTTCTCTCAGCTACTCCTCACGAGAGGGCGCCTTCTACATACTAAAGACCAACTAAGCGCAATGGAGGAACTAAGAGACATTTTAAAACAGATTCAGAAAGACATGACAGTTCAAAAACAGAATATGGACATAATGAGAGACAATATAATTGACCAAATACAACAAACTAACAAAATAATTTATGAAAAATTTGGAAAAATTGAAACAAAAACTTTAGAACTGGAAAATCGATTAGAAGAACAGCAATCTATAATAGAAAAATTAGAGCAACAATTAAGACGAAAAAATGTAATATTTTTTGGAGTCGAAGAAACGGAGAGGAATTATAAAGAATTAGAAAAAAAATTGGTTGCCTGTAAAGTCGGTATACGGGCGAAAGTTTTACGTGACAACCGAAATAGAAGCGCAAGACATGAACCGGTGTGTATGCCTATCTCTCTCACTCTCTCTCTCTCGCTCTTAGGCGGGCTAACTGTGCTCGAGTGGAAGGGACGCGTGCCTTTCACTTTTTATGTCTGTCTCTCTCGCTCTTAGGCGGGCTAACCATGCCTCTCACTCGCTCTCATTGTGAGCGCATAACGTGAGCGGAGCGTAACGCAGTTTCTTGAAGTGTCACCCGGCAAACCAATTTATAAGACGTTGTCACGTCAAAAATTTTTGACTATAATGCATGATAACATGAATCTTTCCTTTACTGAAACTGACATAGACTCATTAAGAAGACTGGGGAAAAGAGGCTCCAAGACCAGACCAGTGGTTGTAACTATGTCGACCCTGGGTAAAAAAATAGAGCTTCTAAAAAATAAAATTAAACTTACAGAGACGCAAATGTACATCAAAGAAGAATTTTCCCAGAAAACGCTACAGAAAAGAAAAGAAATTCAGGCAGAACTAAAATCTAGAAGAGAGCGAGGAGAAAAAGTGACACTCAGATATGATAAAATAATAACATTGAATGATAAGAAAAGTAGAGTGTCTCCCAAGAAAAAATGTGAGACCAAAATGCAAGAGAACGACTTTCGTGCCACGGATTGTAATCGCAACAATAAGAGGAAACCGGAGTCGCCTCCAACAACTTTACATAAGCATTACGATAGAGCAAGCACTTCGCTATCGGCAAAGAAAAATAAAGGTTCTATAGATTCATATTATAACAAAAAGCAGACGGATATGACCCGTAGCTCAAAACATGACGCAGAAAAAAACAAATAGGAAATGTCGCCCCCTCTCTTTGTCCCACCACGGCCGGTCACCGCGGGACTTACCGACCAACACCCTTTAGCTAGAAAAGATACAAGAATATCATACAAGGGGAAAAGTAAAACGGAATCAATACGATATAACTTTTACATAGCCACACTGAACACTCGAACTCTACGTACAGAAGAGAGTCTCACTGAACTTGAATCAGCTCTACAATCGCTTAAGTGGGACATATTGGGTATTAGTGAGATGCGCAGGCTGGGAGAATCAATAGAAGATCGCCATGACTATATCATGTACTATAAAGGAGAAATAGCAGGACATAGAGGAGTAGGATTCCTAGTAAAATCTCACCTACAAAAAAACATTCTCGAGTTCATTGGCATATCAGATAGGGTATCAGTTCTTAATATTAATCTGCCACATTACAGGAAGGATTGGACTATTATCCAGGCATATGCACCAACTGAAAAAGCGACATTACATGAAGTAGAGACTTTTTATTCTAGCATTACAGATACCATAAGAAACTATGCACATAAAAATCTTATTGTAATGGGAGATTTTAATGCTCAACTTGGAATAAAAATCAATGACGATGAGAAACCAATAGGAAAATTCGGTTACGGAAAAAGAAGTAAAAATGGCCAAATTTTTTTAGAGTTCTTACTGGAAAATAACCTCTATGTACTTAATTCCTTATTTAAGAAAAATACTAAAAGTAAATGGACGTGGATATCCCCGGACGGCAAGTACAAGAACGAAATTGACTACATAACGACTAATCATCCTAATGCATTCACAGATACCGGAATAGTGCAGAACCTAAACTTTAACACTAATCATCGCATGGTCCGTAGTTGTCTTCGTTCTCATGCTCCAAAAAAATCTAGAAAATTTATCAGGTCACATAAGCCCACTCATATAAGCGATGAAAGCCTAAAAGAATTAAACGCTGCTCTTGCATTAACTTATAAGAAGGACGGGGATATTATAGACATGTATGCAAAACTAGAGCACATCCTGATCCATGTAGAGAAAAATATGGAAAGCAACAGGAAAAAGTACATCATGAGTGAAACTACCCATCAATTAATTCAGGAAAGAAGACTTCTTTTAAGCAAGGACAAAAAAAGTTCTCAGAAAGAAATAACCGAATTAAGCAAAAAAATAAAGGAGAATGTTCGAAAAGACCGGAAACATACTAGATTAAAAACGATAGAGCATCACATAATAAAAACCGGTGGAGTTCGGAAAGCGCTCATTGAACTGAAAGATGCGAAGAAAGAATGGATTCCAAAAATGAAGAGAAAAAACAGGACACTTACCAAAAGAGCGGATATCAAGAGCCTAGCTACTAAATATTTTAATGAACTCTATAGCAGCTCTACAACCGGAAACGACCTTTACTCAGAACAAAATTTCAAACTAGGAAATGTAATGGTAAGTGAGGAAAAAGAACCAGCATTTCTGGTATCTGAAGTCAGGAGGGCTATAAAAAGCCAAAAATTGGATAAAGCCCCAGGACCTGATAAAATAAAAAACGAATTGCTACACAGTTGCATAGACGAGTCCTTTGCTTGCCAAGATCTTTGACTGTATTCTCTACACTGGTGAAATTCCAGAGACATGGACTATCTCTCATATTATACTTCTACACAAAAAAGGAGAGAAAGACGACATAGGTAATTATAGACCAATAAGCCTGATGTCAAACATCTACAAAGTCTTTTCCAAGGTAATATTAGGGCGAATTACCAGGCAACTAGACGAGAATCAACCGAGGGAACAGGCTGGCTTTAGAAGAAATTTTTTAACCATTGACCACATCCACACGGTCAAACAAGTATTAGAAAAATATAGAGAATACAATAAACCTCTCTACCTGGCTTTTATTGACTACAGCAAAGCGTTTGATTCTTTGAAACATGATAAAATATGGGCAAGCCTAGAAAGACAAGGTGTTAACAAAGTCTATATAAATATCCTAAGAAAAATATATAAAAACAGCAAAGCTAGAATACAACTAGAGAGCTTAGGAGATGAATTTCCGATTGAAAGAGGAGTTCGACAGGGCGACCCAGTCTCTCCAAAGATTTTTTCAGCAGTACTCGAAGACGTGTTCAGAGAATTAAACTGGACAAATTATGGTTTAAATATTAATGGAATCAACCTCAACCACCTTAGGTTTGCTGACGACCTGGTACTTTTTGAGGAGAGTCCAGAAAAATTGGAAATAATGGTCAACCAGCTATCTCAGGAAAGTGCAAGCGCAGGCCTGTCTATGAATGCCAGTAAGACAAAGGTAATGACAAACTCTACAAAAGTAAACATCACGGTAGATGGGAAACTTCTAGACTATGTTGACGAATATATATATTTAGGGCAAATTATATCACCTACGGATTTAATGACGAAAGAAATTGATAGAAGGATTACAAATGGATGGAAAAAATACTGGACGCTAAAAGAAATTTTAAAAAGTAAAGACCTTAGTTTGTCAATAAAGAGTAGAGTTTTTAACACTTGTGTCTTACCTTGTCTAACTTACGGCTGCGAAACCTGGGCTCTAACTGTATACCACAGATCAAAGATAGCAAAGTGCCAAAGAGCAATGGAAAGGAGCATGGTAGGAGTTAAGCTCAAAGATCGATGCAACAGTCAGGAAATCAGGAAAAAAACAAAAGTGGTAGACATTCTTAGAAAGATAGACTCGCAAAAATGGAGATGGGCCGGACATTCACAAAGAGATAATCAAGAAAAATGGAGCACAATCATAACAAATTGGTACCCACGGGATGGAATAAGAACTAGAGGTAGACCGTATAGAAGGTGGGAGGATGAAATAAAACAGACCGCGGGACCGAACTGGCGTCGAGTAGCACACGACAGACAACAGTGGCGACAGCTAGAGGAGGCCTTTGCCAACAGGCAATTCGAAACGCGCGACATCCTTTGAAGATTAATTTTTAATTTTTGACGTTTTAATGATAAGAATTCAATGTAATGTAATTAATGAAAAAAAATCTGACTAATTTTATGTAATGAATTGTTTCGAAAATAAAGGCTATTTTTATTTTTATTTATTTTATTTTAAGCTTAAAATCATCAGGCTACCGTGATGTATTAACTGAAATCTGTTGGTGGGTGGGGGACGATTATTAGCACGGTCATTTGTGTCGCAGGTGTCGCAGTTCGGCAAGACGGTGTGCCTGTCGGGCTTCATGGGGCTGGACGTGCCGCCGCCCAACGGGCCGCTGTGGATCCTGGGCGACGTGTTCATCGGCAAGTACTACACCGAGTTCGACATGGGCGGCCGCAGCGTGGCCTTCGCGCGCGCCGCCTAACGCGCGCCGTAGCGCCCGCCCGCAGCCACACGTCACTGTCGGGCTTCATGGGGCTGGACGTGCCGCCGCCCAACGGGCCGCTGTGGATCCTGGGCGACGTGTTCATCGGCAAGTACTACACCGAGTTCGACATGGGCGGCCGCAGCGTGGCCTTCGCGCGCGCCGCCTAACGCGCGCCGTAGCGCCCGCCCGCAGCCACACGTCACTGTCGGGCTTCATGGGGCTGGACGTGCCGCCGCCCAACGGGCCGCTGTGGATCCTGGGCGACGTGTTCATCGGCAAGTACTACACCGAGTTCGACATGGGCGGCCGCAGCGTGGCCTTCGCGCGCGCCGCCTAACGCGCGCCGTAGCGCCCGCCCGCAGCCACACGTCACTGTCGGGCTTCATGGGGCTGGACGTGCCGCCGCCCAACGGGCCGCTGTGGATCCTGGGCGACGTGTTCATCGGCAAGTACTACACCGAGTTCGACATGGGCGGCCGCAGCGTGGCCTTCGCGCGCGCCGCCTAACGCGCGCCGTAGCGCCCGCCCGCAGCCACACGTCACTGTCGGGCTTCATGGGGCTGGACGTGCCGCCGCCCAACGGGCCGCTGTGGATCCTGGGCGACGTGTTCATCGGCAAGTACTACACCGAGTTCGACATGGGCGGCCGCAGCGTGGCCTTCGCGCGCGCCGCCTAACGCGCGCCGTAGCGCCCGCCCGCAGCCACACGTCACTGTCGGGCTTCATGGGGCTGGACGTGCCGCCGCCCAACGGGCCGCTGTGGATCCTGGGCGACGTGTTCATCGGCAAGTACTACACCGAGTTCGACATGGGCGGCCGCAGCGTCGCCTTCGCGCGCGCCGCCTAACGCGCGCCGTAGCGCCCGCCCGCAGCCACACGTCACTGTCGGGCTTCATGGGGCTGGACGTGCCGCCGCCCAACGGGCCGCTGTGGATCCTGGGCGACGTGTTCATCGGCAAGTACTACACCGAGTTCGACATGGGCGGCCGCAGCGTGGCCTTCGCGCGCGCCGCCTAACGCGCGCCGTAGCGCCCGCCCGCAGCCACACGTCACTGTCGGGCTTCATGGGGCTGGACGTGCCGCCGCCCAACGGGCCGCTGTGGATCCTGGGCGACGTGTTCATCGGCAAGTACTACACCGAGTTCGACATGGGCGGCCGCAGCGTCGCCTTCGCGCGCGCCGCCTAACGCGCGCCGTAGCGCCCGCCCGCAGCCACACGTCACTGTCGGGCTTCATGGGGCTGGACGTGCCGCCGCCCAACGGGCCGCTGTGGATCCTGGGCGACGTGTTCATCGGCAAGTACTACACCGAGTTCGACATGGGCGGCCGCAGCGTGGCCTTCGCGCGCGCCGCCTAACGCGCGCCGTAGCGCCCGCCCGCAGCCACACGTCACTGTCGGGCTTCATGGGGCTGGACGTGCCGCCGCCCAACGGGCCGCTGTGGATCCTGGGCGACGTGTTCATCGGCAAGTACTACACCGAGTTCGACATGGGCGGCCGCAGCGTGGCCTTCGCGCGCGCCGCCTAACGCGCGCCGTAGCGCCCGCCCGCAGCCACACGTCACTGTCGGGCTTCATGGGGCTGGACGTGCCGCCGCCCAACGGGCCGCTGTGGATCCTGGGCGACGTGTTCATCGGCAAGTACTACACCGAGTTCGACATGGGCGGCCGCAGCGTGGCCTTCGCGCGCGCCGCCTAACGCGCGCCGTAGCGCCCGCCCGCAGCCACACGTCACTGTCGGGCTTCATGGGGCTGGACGTGCCGCCGCCCAACGGGCCGCTGTGGATCCTGGGCGACGTGTTCATCGGCAAGTACTACACCGAGTTCGACATGGGCGGCCGCAGCGTGGCCTTCGCGCGCGCCGCCTAACGCGCGCCGTAGCGCCCGCCCGCAGCCACACGTCACTGTCGGGCTTCATGGGGCTGGACGTGCCGCCGCCCAACGGGCCGCTGTGGATCCTGGGCGACGTGTTCATCGGCAAGTACTACACCGAGTTCGACATGGGCGGCCGCAGCGTGGCCTTCGCGCGCGCCGCCTAACGCGCGCCGTAGCGCCCGCCCGCAGCCACACGTCACTGTCGGGCTTCATGGGGCTGGACGTGCCGCCGCCCAACGGGCCGCTGTGGATCCTGGGCGACGTGTTCATCGGCAAGTACTACACCGAGTTCGACATGGGCGGCCGCAGCGTGGCCTTCGCGCGCGCCGCCTAACGCGCGCCGTAGCGCCCGCCCGCAGCCACACGTCACTGTCGGGCTTCATGGGGCTGGACGTGCCGCCGCCCAACGGGCCGCTGTGGATCCTGGGCGACGTGTTCATCGGCAAGTACTACACCGAGTTCGACATGGGCGGCCGCAGCGTCGCCTTCGCGCGCGCCGCCTAACGCGCGCCGTAGCGCCCGCCCGCAGCCACACGTCACTGTCGGGCTTCATGGGGCTGGACGTGCCGCCGCCCAACGGGCCGCTGTGGATCCTGGGCGACGTGTTCATCGGCAAGTACTACACCGAGTTCGACATGGGCGGCCGCAGCGTCGCCTTCGCGCGCGCCGCCTAACGCGCGCCGTAGCGCCCGCCCGCAGCCACACGTCACTGTCGGGCTTCATGGGGCTGGACGTGCCGCCGCCCAACGGGCCGCTGTGGATCCTGGGCGACGTGTTCATCGGCAAGTACTACACCGAGTTCGACATGGGCGGCCGCAGCGTCGCCTTCGCGCGCGCCGCCTAACGCGCGCCGTAGCGCCCGCCCGCAGCCACACGTCACTGTCGGGCTTCATGGGGCTGGACGTGCCGCCGCCCAACGGGCCGCTGTGGATCCTGGGCGACGTGTTCATCGGCAAGTACTACACCGAGTTCGACATGGGCGGCCGCAGCGTGGCCTTCGCGCGCGCCGCCTAACGCGCGCCGTAGCGCCCGCCCGCAGCCACACGTCACTGTCGGGCTTCATGGGGCTGGACGTGCCGCCGCCCAACGGGCCGCTGTGGATCCTGGGCGACGTGTTCATCGGCAAGTACTACACCGAGTTCGACATGGGCGGCCGCAGCGTGGCCTTCGCGCGCGCCGCCTAACGCGCGCCGTAGCGCCCGCCCGCAGCCACACGTCACTGTCGGGCTTCATGGGGCTGGACGTGCCGCCGCCCAACGGGCCGCTGTGGATCCTGGGCGACGTGTTCATCGGCAAGTACTACACCGAGTTCGACATGGGCGGCCGCAGCGTGGCCTTCGCGCGCGCCGCCTAACGCGCGCCGTAGCGCCCGCCCGCAGCCACACGTCACTGTCGGGCTTCATGGGGCTGGACGTGCCGCCGCCCAACGGGCCGCTGTGGATCCTGGGCGACGTGTTCATCGGCAAGTACTACACCGAGTTCGACATGGGCGGCCGCAGCGTGGCCTTCGCGCGCGCCGCCTAACGCGCGCCGTAGCGCCCGCCCGCAGCCACACGTCACTGTCGGGCTTCATGGGGCTGGACGTGCCGCCGCCCAACGGGCCGCTGTGGATCCTGGGCGACGTGTTCATCGGCAAGTACTACACCGAGTTCGACATGGGCGGCCGCAGCGTGGCCTTCGCGCGCGCCGCCTAACGCGCGCCGTAGCGCCCGCCCGCAGCCACACGTCACTGTCGGGCTTCATGGGGCTGGACGTGCCGCCGCCCAACGGGCCGCTGTGGATCCTGGGCGACGTGTTCATCGGCAAGTACTACACCGAGTTCGACATGGGCGGCCGCAGCGTGGCCTTCGCGCGCGCCGCCTAACGCGCGCCGTAGCGCCCGCCCGCAGCCACACGTCACTGTCGGGCTTCATGGGGCTGGACGTGCCGCCGCCCAACGGGCCGCTGTGGATCCTGGGCGACGTGTTCATCGGCAAGTACTACACCGAGTTCGACATGGGCGGCCGCAGCGTGGCCTTCGCGCGCGCCGCCTAACGCGCGCCGTAGCGCCCGCCCGCAGCCACACGTCACTGTCGGGCTTCATGGGGCTGGACGTGCCGCCGCCCAACGGGCCGCTGTGGATCCTGGGCGACGTGTTCATCGGCAAGTACTACACCGAGTTCGACATGGGCGGCCGCAGCGTGGCCTTCGCGCGCGCCGCCTAACGCGCGCCGTAGCGCCCGCCCGCAGCCACACGTCACTGTCGGGCTTCATGGGGCTGGACGTGCCGCCGCCCAACGGGCCGCTGTGGATCCTGGGCGACGTGTTCATCGGCAAGTACTACACCGAGTTCGACATGGGCGGCCGCAGCGTGGCCTTCGCGCGCGCCGCCTAACGCGCCCGCAGCGACACGTCACGCACGCACGTCAAATGTGGTTGATCGAAGGCTTTCGCACCCGAGTGGACTGTTCTGAGCCAGAAACAGACAAGAAACAATTGTGTAAAATTCGTATCCTTTCGACTGCTTAAAACGGATGTTTGATAAATGAAACCATTTGTTGTAGCTTCAATAGCCCAACCCTTAGCACTATTGTCGTACCCACTCCTCATAAGCTTTCCGCTTATATGGAGGGGGGAGAACATTAGTTTGGCTTGGCTAATGTTATCTTGGTAAAAAACAAACAAACCTTTTATGCTTGGTATGTTTTCGTTTGTCATACGAATACGATTTCTTCACATGTCGGTGGTTCGGGCGGGCTCAGCTCACACTGATCGTTGTGGTCGGAACTGCGCGTGGGCTCGTGTAGGCTGTAGTAGCCGCTAAACTCTTTTCTTTGCGGGTGTTTGTATCTATATTGTTTATTATTTATCGATATTGTTTGATCTTATGGTAGTCATGTTTTTATAGATGAATTAGATTTTAGATCTCGCGTTTGTTTTAGATGTTACCAGTGCTGCAATAATAAATATTAGTTAAAATACATACTGTGAAGTGTAACTAATTATTTTCTTAAGTATCGAAGAGTTGTAACTCTATTGTATCCCATATCTACTAGCAGTAGCATTGATTGTGAAACATTTTATGAACTCATGACAATATTACAGTAAACTTTTTTTTAATAAATTTATTTTAAATTAAGGGTGTGTTTCATTGTAATGTTATGTCCATTTCACGAAATTCAAACATGTCATCTCCTTCGTTTTTCATGTCTGTAAAGAAATTCATTTAATACTTTAATACTGAACTACATTAGCAATGCCAATGTTACGTTTAGAGACTATGACGTCCTTACTCCTTACGCTTAGGCTCGATGAGCCTTGACCGCCGACTTATCGTAAGCGACATTTTTACCTAAATTGCGTTTTCAAACGATATTTTAAACTATAAAGGACTGGGGAATGTCTAAATTATGGAAATAGCATATTATGTAGGTAATTAAAGTTAATAAGTTACATTTCCGGGAAATGGTGACGTGCCTTATATAGTTTGAAATTTAAAACGTAATTTATGAAAAAATGTCGCTTACGATATTTCGGTGGTCATGGCTCGTTATATATGACGGCACCGCTCGTTCGTTTTTATTTTGGGACTAGCTGATGCCCGCGACTTCGTCCGCGTGGATTTAATTTTTAAAATCCCGCGGGAACTCTTTGATTTTCCGGCATGCCTATGTCACCCTCCAGGTTCTCAACTATAAATATCCAGAAATATTGTCAATCCGTAGCTTTGTTGCAGCGTGATTGAGGGACAAACCAACAAACAACACACTTTCGCATTTATAATAAGTATTAGTAAGGAAGAATTAATACTACGATAATAAAGGCGAACTAATTAAATTTTAGAACACAAAATCTACTAATAATAATAATAAGCCTTTATTGCTGACATGTTTACAATATTATTCTTATCATCTAAAATTTTACAAATAAACTATCGGTTGATCCGTTCAGCTATCAGCGTGTCCTCCTGACACATAGGCCTCTTCCAGCATCTTCCATTTTTGTCTATCCCTGGCTATCCTTTTCCATGTTGGTCCTCCTACTTTTCTTATATCGTCTTCCCATCTCCTATATTGTTTCCCTCTTTTTCTTTGCCCATCTCGCGGTAGCCATTCGGTTATTTTCTGTGTCCACTTCTCATTACTCTCCCTTGTCATATGCCCTGTCCATCTCCATTTTAACTTTTTGACTGTCTCGAGTATATCTTGCACTTTGGTAGTATTTCTTATGTCATACGCTCTCTTCCGATCCTTTAAAGTAAAACCAAGCATACTTCTCTCCATTCCCCTTTGACAAGTTCTGAGCTTCTGAAGGTTTTTCTGCGAGAGAGCCCAAGTTTGGCAGCCATAAGTAAGGCATGGGAGAATGCAAATGTTAAATACTTTCCTTTTGGCTGCTATAGGGAAGTATTTACTTTTCATTACTTCTTTTAGAGACCAGTATCTTTTCCAGGCAGAAGTCACTCTCCTTTCCAGCTCTAGGTCTATTTGGTCTTTGAAAGAGATCATTTGACCTAAGTAGATGTATTGCGTGACATATTCGATAATCTCTCTATCTACCTCTATGACTACTTGTTCTCTGTTTGTCATTATCTTGGTTTTTGATTTGTTCATAGTTAGACCAATTTCCTTGCTCTTCTCGGCTAGCTGTTGGAGCATAGTTTGAAGATTTGAGCTGTTGGTAGACATTAAAACGAGGTCGTCTGCGAATCTTAGGTGGCTTAATTTCACGCCGTTTATATTTATCCCGAAATCATCCCAATCAAGATTTCTAAAAATCCCTTCCAGAGCTGCAGAGAAGAGTTTTGGAGATAGCGGGTCTCCCTGTCTCACTCCTTTGGATATTGAAAATTCTTCTCCTCGCGATTCTGTCTTAATTTGTGCGGTGCTGTTAGTATACACATTTCTAATTATTCTAACATACTTTTTATGTACTCCCTGCTGTAGAAGAGTCTTCCAGAGTAGGTCATGTTTCAGGGAATCGAATGCTTTGTTATAATCTACAAAAGCGACATATAGGGGTTTCCCGTATTCCTGATTCTTCTCTATCAATTGCTTCAAAACATGTATATGGTCTATTGTTGAGTACCCCGCACGGAAACCTGCTTGTTCTATCGGCTGTTGTTCGTCTAAGGTTTTTGTTATTCTATTCAGTATCAGTTTAGCGAAGACTTTATAAATGTTTGATAGTAAACTTATTGGTCTGTAGTTACCAATAGCATTACGATCTCCTTTTTTGTGAATGAGTATGATAACGCTTTTTGACCATTGTGATGGAATGTACTCTGTAGTGAGAATACTGTTAAAGAGTTCAGTCAGTTTTCCTAGATTGCTTGGGTTGTTTGAAATCGACATCTTTATCATTTCATTTGTTATATTGTCCGGCCCGGGAGCCTTCCCATTTTTCTGTGTTTTTATTGCTAGTTCTACTTCTGATTTTAGAAAAACTGGGACGAATTCGCCTTCTTCAGGAGTCAAATCTAGATTTTCTGACAGTTCTTTTTCCGAGTACAGATTTTTATAGAATTCTGTTGCCACTTGGATGATTCCTTGTCTTGTTTTCTGTAGTTTCCCTGAATCGTTTTTCATTTCTGGAATCCAATCTTTACTTTCCACAAGCATCTTAAGCGCTTTCCTGACTCCTCCTGTCTTCCTTATGTGATATTCCATGACTTCTACTCTCCTTCTTATTCTGTCTTTTTTAATGTTGTTACTAATAGTTTTACTAAGCTCGGCAATCTTTTTTAGGTTTTTCTTGTCTGTTCTGTCTTTGATTAGTTCTTTTCTTTTTTCTATAAGGACTTTTGTTTCAGATTTCAGATAGTTGTTGCTTATTTTTGAGTTGTTTTGTTTGAGTTTGCTGTAAATTTCATTGATTTCTTTGTTATATTTTCCTTGTATTATGTTGTGTTCTTCACTAAGATTGTGTTTGCTTAGTTCTGATATACTAGCTACTTTTTGTTTTATAAACTTGAGCCTGCTTCTTTTTTGTTCAACTGAATGAATTGTTCCTCTTACCATACGATGGTTTGTGTTGAAATTTAGTTGATTGATAACGCTGACATCTTCAAAAGCTTTTACATTATTTGTTGCGATATAATCAATCTCGTTCTTATGGGATCCATCTGGAGATATCCATGTCCACTTTTTGTTACGACTTTTTTTGAAGAAGCTATTCATAAATTTCAAATTTCCTTCAAGAGCCAAGTTAATCATTCTCTTCCCATTTTTGCTTCTTTTGCCGTATCCGAAGTTCCCAATTGGTCGTTCATCGTTGGTTTGTTTTTCGCCGATTCTACCATTAAAATCTCCCATGACTATGACGTTTTTATGCGTATTCTGTAAGGTCATTGACAATTCATCATAGAAATTATCTTTGATAGTTTCGTCCGCTTGCTCAGTAGGCGCATATATTTGTATAATTGACCATTTTGTGGAATACCCAGGAAGGCTCACGTTGAGGACTGCTATTCTATCAGATATACCTTTGAATTCTTCGATGTGTTTTGCTAAATGTCTTTTTACCATGAAACCCACACCGTAACTTCCTTGTATTACCCCTTTGTAGTAAAGAATATACTCATTGTGATCCTCAATTGATTCGCCTTTTCTTCTTACTTCACTTAACCCTAGTATATCCCAATTCAAAGTTGATAAGGCTGTTTCTAATTCTGTAAGTTTCTCTTGTGTTCTCAACGATAAGCAGTTCAAAGTTGCAACGTATAACTTTTTGGATCCTTCTCTTGTATCCATTTTTTCATACTGTGCTGGAAGGCTGTGGTCTTTAACCCCCACGGGGACCAGCCGGCTTGGGGGAGGAGTGCTTATTTCGTTAAAATTTGTTTTTGTTTCGTGACTTATTTTCCTTGGTTTTGTTTTCCGGACACCGATGTTGTTTAGTTGCTATTCTTTATTATGTTCTGAGTTTGAATTTGAACGTGGCCTACTACCTCTATAAAGTCGGTCGAATGCGTTGATTTTATTTATCTTTTGAGGTGCTTTTGCAATGTCCTCCTTCGTATTAAGAGATTCCTTTGGTGATGATGATTGTTCCCTCTTCCTTTTGTCTCGGTTAGGCTCGTTTCTGTCTTTAACTATCAGTTTATCTTGTTTTATAAACGCTATCCGCCCCTTTTTTCGTTCTTCCTCCATCTTAGGTAGAAGTTCTTTTCTCTTTTCCAATACTTCCTTACTAAAATCTTCTTTAAGGTACATACCTTGGGGCAGTTTCTTCTTGTTGCGCAAAATTTCATTCCGTTTCCATTTATTCACAAAGCCTATCACGACTGGGCGTGCCGCACTCTTATAAGGTCCAATTCTAAACACTGTATTTATTTCGTGTTTAGTAATATCGAATCCTGACTTATTAAGAGTGTCTACAATCATGTCTATTAGGGTCATCCCATTTTTTCGATTTTCTTCTAGGCCATAAAGTACTAAATTATTTCCCTTCTTCTCGGATTCATGAATTTTAATTTTTTCGTTAAGTTTCTGAACTTCTTTTTTTAAAAACTTATTTTCTTCTATAATTGGTTTTAGTCTTTCGTCCATTTGTTTCATAATAGCATTCGTAATAACTGATGTTTGTTTGTCCATTTCTTCCTTAATTTTTGTTAAGAGCAATTGCGTTTGGTCATCCATTTTTATACTTATTAAAGGCCAGAAAGTTATTTAATTAGGTTATTTAAGTCTTTGAAGTAGTTAAAATTATTAATTGTTCAAAAATATAAAAAAGAAAAAAGAAAATAGAGAAGTTCTATTTTCTTGTACACCGGGTGAGAACCTATCCGTGGAACTTGTGTATCGCACGCCTTCGAGTCTAAACACTGTCCGTATACACCACGGCGATGTCTGACGAAACGTTCGAAATTAATAGTCAGTATGCCATCGTTTCGTGTTGTGGTCGCGTCAATAACCGGCTCGGTTCGGTAGGTCACTGCACATCGAAATGCAAGGTAGTAATATTATTTTTATGATCACTCGCGCCAACGCACTACCGCGGTATCTGGGTTCTGGAAAAATAACGGTCTCGCGAATTGTTGTTTTGTGAATTTACTTGTATTTATTAGATTTTAAACACTTTCATTCATTGTTTATGCACTATTCTTTTAGTTTATTTGTGATTAATGTGTTAATGAAGTGTTAATGAATGTTTTGTTACAAAAATTCCACTTCGAATAGTCAATATTTACATCACAGTTTTTTAAGGGAACTACGTTACGGTTCTTCTTGCAAACACTCGTATAATTTATTTGCACAGTCTTTGTTGAGGTAAGCACTTCGGTGAATGGAATTTCCGTCTTGTTAATTTTTAAAAACTATTTTAATCACAGAGCCTATGTTTACATGGCGATACTAGCGCCGCACTAAAATCTACTATTGTGACTTAAATATGATAGTTAGATATATTCCTTCGGGTCTTTTTTGTAGAAAATAATGCGTACTTTAATCATGTAGTACATAATTTTTATGTATCATCAATAGTTTTCTCAGCACACGCCACATAATGCATTTTACAGGCAAAATTTTGCTACTTTGGGTTACATTATTGCAATTTTCTTAAGGATCTCTAATTTTTTTGAAAATAAATTATAGCCTATGTTACTTCCTGATAACTTAGCTTTCTATTGGTGAAAAAATGGTTAAAATCGGTCCAGTACTTTTTGAGTTTATTCGTTACATACAAAAATACAAATCTTTCCTCTTTATAATATTACTAGTAGGGCGCGTGGGTGCGCGGCCCGCAAGCGGCCCGCGGTTTTTCTACTCGGCAAGTAGACTTTTAGGTCTTGATCATTTTCTATCACAAAACCACCCTTCCATCTTTTATACTCTCCGAGATAGACACCGTTGAAGTTTGTATGGCCGCCATCTTGAATACGCCATTTTGGATTTTTTTTCAGCTCAATGCCAATTGGATAAGGTTTCGAGTGACTTTTGTTCGAGCACCCCCACCTATCGTCATTACCATGGCCGTGCTCCTCACCCACCTTCCAAACCCTCGATAATCATATGTCATCATTTGTCATAATGAAAATTCTTCAATAAAAACAAATCTTGAAAAGGAACCGTATCAAAGTCTTGCATGATTCCCGGCTTCTAGTCTCTTCAATATTCGCCATATATTTTGTATGAAGAAAAATAAATTCCGCCATCTTGGATTTTTTTTCTATTCATCAAATAGACCTTTGGGTCCTGATCATCTTTTTCCAAGAAACCACTCTTCCATCTTTTATACTCCCCGAGATAAACATCAACGAAATTTGTATGGCGGCCATCTTTTTTCCGCCATTTTGAATTTATTTTCAGCTCACTGCAAATTGGATGAGGTTTCGAGTGACATATGTTCGAGCACACCCCACCTATCTTCAATACCCTGGCCGTGCTCTTCACCCGTCTCCGAAATCCTCAATCATCAGCTCTCTCGATAATTTTCCTCTGAATGAATTTTTGTCCTCTATACGAAACCATCGGTGAAAAAAAATTTTTTCATACAAAATTTTACAGGAGAGGTGATCAATCAGTGAGTGAATCAGTCAATCAGTGAATCAGCACGAACAGCTATATATATATTAATTGTATAGTGTAGATACAACCTTGAAGTAACAAAAGACGACTCGACATTGTATGACATATCAAAACTAAATTGAAATAAAACTAGGTACTGTGTGTTGGTGTTAGATCCCTGAGTGGCTATCCAGTGCGGCGCGGCGTGCTCGCGCTGCGCTCCCTCGCGTGGCGCGGCACTGACGCCTAAACAGTGCGATGGCGACGCGTCTTGCGGCTAAGTTCAGAGGCCAACCACTCTAAGGACGACTGTCTACTTACCCATAAACATAGCTATATACTAATAAGTTTAAGGAATTTGGATTAGAAAACAATGGGAGTGATTTAAAACTATTAATATTTTTATTTAAATAAACATTTAAGTAAAATACATTGTCCATTGATAAATTATATTAATTACAATAATTTGATAAATCCGCTACGCACTGCTCATGCAGTGACGCGCCACTGGGCGCGGGGGGGGGCGCGGGGGGCGCGCGGGGGGCGCGTTGCTGCGCCACATTAGTCGTACTCTACACTTACTCTACGAGCGCGCTACGCCACTCCGAGTTTATGCTTTTTCCTGAACTTTTTCACGTACGCCTCCACGAGCGCCTGGATCTTGGTCGGGTTGATCTCGCCGGACTTGTTGTGACATATCTGAAACACACGCGCGCTCCGTCAGTGGCGTGCGATCGGCGAGCGAAGCGAGCGGCCGACGCGCGCCAAGCCCGTGAGCTCGCATTTACAACAACGTGTTGTTTGGAACATCTTGAGATTACAATCATGTGTCGTTTGGAACATAATGAAATTACAATAATGTCCTCCCGCCTGAGTGCAGCCACAGCGGGCAATCTCTACAGATTAGAGCTATCTGGGCGGAAGATATTATAGTGCAATTGTGTGCGCCAACACAGCTGCACTCCCTATCCCCTAACTCTCAGTGCGATGGGAGGAAAACCTGACATGACAGAGATTAGCTGCAGAACCGACAGCGTTGCTCTCCGGCGTCCGGCCCTCGCGCCTTGGTGACGGCCGTGCCCTACTTCCTAACTTCGGGCTCGCACCTACTGAGAATTCCTTGATAGACGAAGCCAATACAATTTTTGGTCGGATGCGGGAATCAGGCCCTCGCCTACGATCAACTGACTATAGGCGTAATGACCGATTTTGTAAAACTTAGATGATGTTCGGAAGCGTTTCGGACCCTTGACGACTGTTGCAGAGTTCTTGTTTCGACTATTCAAAAGCACTTGTAAAAGTTTATTTGAATAAAAAATATTTCCATTCTATTCTATTCTTGTTTATTCTTCTTTATCAACCGATCAAATCAGAAATGAAGAGATCCGCTGGAGAACTAAAGTCACCGACATAGCTCAGCGAGTCGCGAAACTGAAGTGGAAATGGGCGGGGCACATAGTTCGAAGAGCTGATGGTCGTTGGGGTCCCAAGGTGTTGGAGTGGCGACCCCGCACCGGTAAACGCAGTGTTGGCAGACCCCCCACTAGGTGGACCGACGACATCAAACGAGTCGCAGGGAGCCGCTGGATTCGGGCGGCGCAAGACCGAAGCCTGTGGAGGTCCATGCAGGAGACCTATGTCCAGCAGTGGACATCTAAAGGTTGATAATGATGATGATGATACCGTAATTTTAACCACATTTTTATAGTAATTCTAATTTAAATCACACAAAATCATTTTTTAAACTTAAATTAGGTACATATTAATCCTATAGAATAGTATTTGTTAAACAGGATTTGGTGTTTGTTTACTACATCTGGTCTTCAAATATATTTTTTTAGTAAGAAAGCTTAGGGTCTCATTGTATTTTTTGATGGTATTTTTATTTAATACCGTTCATTAGTTTGTTTATTTTGGAATGAAAACTTTCTAAAGCATTGGTCGTACGATGACGTTCACTAAAAACCTTAATACGGTATTGGAATGCACTTTAAATCAATAGTTTACTACATATACACGCATATTACGGGTCCAATGGTGGTATGGCAAGTTGATTTTACTATGGAGGATGGGAAAAGTATGAATTGTAGGTACAGTCGAGAGCTAATTGTAGGTACAGTCGAGAGCTAATTGTTTGTTACCAAACTCCTCCGAAACAGCTAGACCGATATTTATGAAATTTTGTGTACATATCGGGTAGGTCTGAGAATCGGCCAACATCTATTTTTCTTACCCCTAAATGATAAGGGATAATTTTTTTAAAAACACAGGTGGGTCTAAATGGGAACGATAAACTCGATGCGTAATGCTACGACTTCAACATACCTGTACAAACTAAAATATTTATTATTTATTATTATTTTATACTTTGTAGTGGTGTTTGAATTTGGTTCTTTTAAAGAATATTTATATATTCCTAGCTGACCCAGCGAACTACATACCGCCAACAAAAATATTTAGTGGTTGGTCAACCTTATCATTTAAGCGTATGAAAAATAGATGTTGGCCGATTCTCAGACCTACCCGATATGCACACAAAATTTCATAAAAATCGGTCCACCCGTTTCGGAGGAGTAAGGTAACTAACATTGTGACACGAGAATTTTATATATTAGATTTATTATTTTAAGCTTTTTAGCGGTAGCTTCATAGGATCAATCTTCGCATTCTCTGATCGCAAGCGATTCGCCCTTGTTCATTGAGGAGTTCCGTCCTCCATCACCGAAGATATTCATCAGATCTTCTCCAAATTGAAATGGAACCAACCTGTCGATATGTCATTTCAAACAAATAAACAACCGCGTGTGGGTCTCTCAGGTTCGGCAGGTTATACAAAAGACGGAAGAGTATAACCGGCCACTTTGCTTAGCGTTTGTGGACTATGAGAAAGCCTTCGATTCGGTGGAAACTTGTATTGAGGTCGCTGCAGAGATGCCGGATTGACTACCGGTATATCCAAGTGTTGAAGTGCTTGTATGAAAACGCCACAATGTCAGTACGTATGCAGGACCAGACTACGAGGCCAATCCACTTGCAGCGTGGAGTGCGACAGGGAGACGTTATCTCCCCGAAGCTCTTTACCGCTGCGTTGGAGGACGTCTTTAAGCTTCTGGATTGGAACGGGCTTGGCATCAACATAAACGGCGAGTACATCACTCACCTGCGATTTGCCGATGACATAGTACTCATGGCAGAGACTCTGTGAGACCTCAATACAATGCTCAACGATCTCAACAG
This sequence comes from Oeneis ivallda, assembly GCA_029955525.1. Lineage (NCBI taxonomy): Eukaryota > Metazoa > Arthropoda > Insecta > Lepidoptera > Nymphalidae > Oeneis > Oeneis ivallda. The sequence goes on from JARPMR010000015.1 coordinate 298,974, forward strand.
GGTTTCTCAACAGGTGGGTCTGAAAATGAACATGAGCAAGACGAAAATCATGTCCAATGCTCATGCACCGCCCCACCCAGTAATTGTTGAGAACTCTGCACTCGAAATTGTCGACGAGTATATTTACCTGGGACACACAGTCCAGCTAGGTAGGTCCAATTTCGAGAAAGAGATCAACCGCCGAATCCAACTCGGCTGGGCAGCGTTCGGGAAGCTCCGAGATGTCTTCTCGTCCAAAATTCCTCAGTGCCTGAAGACTAAAGTCTTCGAACAGTGCGTGTTGCCAGTGATGACTTACGGATCCGAGACATGGTCGCTAACTAAGGGCCTCATAAGTAGGCTCAGGACCGCTCAACGGGCAATGAAGAGAGCTATGCTCGGAGTGTCCCTGCGGGATCGAATCAGAAATGAGAAGATCCGTAGGAAAACCAGAGTCACCGACATAGCTCAGCGAGTCGCGATACTGAAGTGGAAATGGGCGGGGCACATAGTTCGAAGAGCTGATGGTCGTTGGGGTCCCAAGGTGCTGGAGTGGCGACCCCGCACCGGGAAGCGCAGTGTTGGCAGACCCCCCACCAGGTGGACCGACGACATCAAGCGAGTCGCAGGGAGCCGCTGGATTCAGGCGGCGCAAGACCGAGGCCTGTGGAAGTCCATGCAAGAGACCTTTGTCCACGTGGACGTCTATCGGTTGATAAAGAAGAAGAAGAAGAAGTGCGGGTCTCACCTTGGGCACGGCGCGCCGCAGGATGTCCTTGTACGTCCTTGGTGACGCGCTTCTTGTTGTAGTGCGGCTTGAGCACCAGCTTCACCTCCTCCACCACGCGCTCCTGCCGGTTCAGCTTCTTGAGGAACTGCGGACACGACACCGGTACAAGGTCTCACCTTGGGCACGGCGCGCCGCAGGATGTCCTTGTACTCGTCCTTGGTGACGCGCTTCTTGTTGTAGTGCGGCTTGAGCACCAGCTTCACCTCCTCCACCACGCGCTCCTGCCGGTTCAGCTTCTTGAGGAACTGCGGACACGACACCGGTACAAGGTCTCACCTTGGGCACGGCGCGCCGCAGGATGTCCTTGTACTCGTCCTTGGTGACGCGCTTCTTGTTGTAGTGTGGCTTGAGCACCAGCTTCACCTCCTCCACCACGCGCTCCTGCCGGTTCAGCTTCTTGAGGAACTGCGGACACGACACCGGTACAAGGTCTCACCTTGGGCACGGCGCGCCGCAGGATGTCCTTGTACTCGTCCTTGGTGACGCGCTTCTTGTTGTAGTGCGGCTTGAGCACCAGCTTCACCTCCTCCACCACGCGCTCCTGCCGGTTCAGCTTCTTGAGGAACTGCGGACACGACACCGGTACAAGGTCTCACCTTGGGCACGGCGCGCCGCAGGATGTCCTTGTACTCGTCCTTGGTGACGCGCTTCTTGTTGTAGTGTGGCTTGAGCACCAGCTTCACCTCCTCCACCACGCGCTCCTGCCGGTTCAGCTTCTTGAGGAACTGCGGACACGACACCGGTACAAGGTCTCACCTTGGGCACGGCGCGCCGCAGGATGTCCTTGTACTCGTCCTTGGTGACGCGCTTCTTGTTGTAGTGTGGCTTGAGCACCAGCTTCACCTCCTCCACCACGCGCTCCTGCCGGTTCAGCTTCTTGAGGAACTGCGGACACGACACCGGTTACTGACAGACGCACACACGCCCGGTACAGTACACGGGTGTGCACTGTGCCAGCTTCTGGCTCGAGATTAGGGCAGACAAGACTGCTAGGACTGCGTGAATTCGGAGCGTCTGCGTTTCGTTTTTAGGGTTGATTACATTGCATAGCATAGATGCATTGCATAGACATTATGTATAATGCCCGGCATTATACATAATGTCTATCACCTATTGGTTATAGTAATGAAAAGACATGTTTTATAACTATTATTTTTATTTCCGACATTAAATCAATATTTCGAATTATTAAGGTGGATTATACGGGTCTGATATATAATCAAAATACCGAGCTGAACGTGAGTTACTCACAAATTAGTCGATATTCTGACTAATTTCTTAAACTGAACACTTTCAAGTAAAGATTTTTTTAAACCTGTGAAGATTAGTTTCCAAACTGCGAAAAACCAAATACCATTTGAATTTCGCGGTCGGACCCGTATAATCCACCTTAATAATTCGAAATATTGATTTAATGTCGGAAATAAAAATAATAGTTATTAAACATGTCTTTTCATTACTATGCCCAATGGGTGATAAACATTATGTATAATGCCGGGCATTATACACAATGTCTATGCTATGCAATGTCGTCGCAGTCAAGAACTCATGGTCACCTGAGCTTTTTATGTCTTTTATTACAAACTGCAAGAAACGCCAATAATATTGTTGCTTGCCGACACCATATGCTGTGCGTGGACTTCAGCGCTAGGTGGCAGAAAGTGGAACTAAAAAATGACTACACTAGGCAAGTAGTCAAACGTTATCGATTCAAGTAATTTTCTCAGCTGTTTGATTGAATGTATCACATATTATTAATGTATGTATGAACGCCACCGTTTAAAAAGAAAAAGAAAGAAAATATCTTTATTCACTAATGGTGACACAGGCAAAACTAGTTAGAAAATTATAATTTCGTCTGTGACACCACCCAGAGGGGGTACAGCTGGGCATATTTCTAGTTAGTAGTGTAGTATTGTTATTTTTTGCATAACAAAAAATGCATACAATGCCAGGTGCTGATTATCAGCTGTGACCCAGGTGACGTCACAGTTTCAAGTTACAACAGTAAATTCAATCTATGGCAAATTTCGAAGGGAAGCAGTAAGTAAGCAGTAGTGTCAAATACAATCACATTATTAAATAATATAAAGGTATTATCACCAGTGTTAAGGAGGAAGCTTTATACACATATAATAATATATACATACTCGTATAACATAGGTAAATATATTTTATATAATATAGTGCAATAATATTTACAAGAAAACAAAATTGTTCAAGTTGTTCAAGTGTTGTTTAGTAAAATAGCTAGGCTTAATTTATAAAGGAGGTGTCTCAGAAATGACCCAGGCCCGGCGCAAAAGTAATATGTTTAACTCAAAATTATGATTTCACCAACGTAAAATAAGTGTTATCCGAGCGTAAATTTGATATTTTGACAGTATTTTCAATACAAAACCTGCCAGAACGCCCAATTTATTCTTGGATAAATGTCACACGACATTGGTGAAATTGGCACTTAATAATATATTTTTTCTAAAAAAGAATAAACGCCTAATTCGATGGCTAAAATGGTATTTTTGCCTTATGAAGTTGTTTGCGCCCTAACGATCGAATGACGTCACCGCGCCGCGCGAGGGTTTTTCAAATAAAGTTTAAAGAAACGTTTATAATTCTTTTAACAATACCGCCTGGTGACATCACGCCGCCGCCATTTTCGGGCGACTGACTCACTTACGCTTTGTGCTTAAGCCGTGCGCACGCGTAACGCCCCGTGCGACCTCTTCTTGACGCCACGCGGTTTTGTAAATTGTAATCGTGTTTTTTGTGCTCGTCGTTGAAAAATATTGCGTTTTGTACCTATTGGGAACCCTTTTTGGTGCTAGTGGCAAGGTTCTACGTAAAATTCGAGCGACTTGAACTTAACTTTATACCTATTTGTAACTCATTTTATGTGACTTTGGCTGAGTGACCTTCTTGTGACCCGTTGTGTAAAATTGCTTATAACTTTTGTTGTCGGTGAACTGTGTTATTATCTTGACGGTGCCGGGCTTGAAGCATCGTGCAATTGTGGTACCGGCTGTTGGCGGTGCAGAGGAAACCAGAAATGTTCGTGTTCACCATCTACCCAAGTAGACCCGTTTCATTCACCACACACCAATCTGAACACACACACACATTCTCACCTCACGGGTCTACCGTTCGACGTGGTCCGCCCACCTTCAGGTAAGCTTAATTTAAACCAGTTGCAGTCTTGCGACAAAATTGTCGTGGGACGTGGGTGGTCACGCATAGTGTATTGCTAGGGTTAACTACTTAATGGTAACAACTGCTGCGCCCGTGTGCACCTTTGACTAGTTAGTCGTGTCCGGTACTGCGGGTGTATTTTAACAATTTGTCCTGTATTTTGTACCTTTGTAATTTGCGTAATTTAGGCGCTTTCGACCACAGCCTGACCGCGTTCCCCCCCTTCGGTCGAAAATCAGCAACGCCCGTGAAGTCGACCGCGACCAGTACCTGTTCGGCATCCGACCCGCTGATGGGCCCCGGGCCGGAACCCTAGGTAGAACAGGGCTGGCCGTAACAGAAGTTTTGCAGGCGTTATATCAAAAACTAATTTTTTGACAATAAATCGTAATTGATAACTGATTGGTTCAAGTATCAACGCACTAAACCTATACCTAGGATGTTTTGCGGGTTATAGGAAAAGATTATTGTTGTTTTGAAATGTTGATAGCCCAACCCGCAAAAAATCCGGGGTATAGGTTTAGTGCGTTGATACTTGAACCAATTAGTTATCGATTTGGATTTATTGTGAAAATAGTCTTTGATATGAATGCCTGCAAAACTTCATAAGGCAAAAATATCACTTTAGTCACCGAATTGAGCGTTTATTCTTTTTTTAGAAAAAATATACTACTTATACACTTAAGACATATTACTTGTGCCGGGCCTGGGTTTTTAGGGTTCCGTAGTAAACAAGGAACACTTATAGTTCGCCTCCGTCCGTCTGTCCGTCCGTCCGCGGTGTAGCTCAGACTGTTGGTACTAGAAATCTGTAATTTGACAAGGGTATAAATATTAATCACGCCAACAAAGTGGTGAAATAAAATTGTGAAAAATATTTTTTTTAGGGTACCTCCCCTACATGTAAAGTGGGGATGATTTTTTTTTCGTCTATATCATTGAGTGGCGTGTCGTTGAATAGGTCTTTCAAAAATATTGTTTGTGTGGGAACACCATTTTTCGATTCAGGGATCCGTTTGTGAAATATGATATTTTGAAGTGCTAAATTTTATTATAGTCAAATGACCACCCCCTCTGCCAGCTAAATGGTTGTTTATAGGATACGTGAAAAAATTCACAGCAGTAATATATATAAAAAAAATTATAGGAAAACTATCACAGCTAAGTAGAGTTCATAACTCATAAGTAAAGGAGTTATATCTGTTTTTTCTAGGTTAGGTATTACAAGTAGTGTAAGGTGGCATATTTTGTAGTATATTATAGTATTTAGACTATGGAACTCAAAATATATTCAATATTCATAAATAACATAAAAGCACTATCCTAGGTCAGCAATCAGGTAGGGCTGAGCCACGCGCTACTGGTCTGGTCCATGGGTGGCGGATAATGGATCGGCGGTTTTTCTAGGTTAGGTATTACAAGTAGTGTAAGGTGGCATATTTTGTAGTATATTATAGTATTTAGACTATGGAACTCAAAATATATTCAATATTCATAAATAACATAAAAGCACTATCCTAGGTCAGCAATCAGGTAGGGCTGAGCCACGCGCTACTGGTCTGGTCCATGGGTGGCGGATAATGGATCGGCGGTAAGATTTCCGCTTGCTGTTTCGACAGTCCCCGACCATGCAGCGGCAAATTTGGAGGGTGTAGCGGGTACTTCTGGGAAGAGATACCTTATAAAATGCTACAAAAGATCCGATGAATCCCCACTCCCTGTACCTGAGCAGCTGCAGGTACAGTTTAGGGCATCGAGTAATCATGTGGATAGGTACATTCGGTGCTCATCATTGTCACTATGTGACAAACAGCGATGTGGAAGGCAAAGGGAAAACCACCACATTATTCTTCCCAGGACAACCATTATGGCTAATACAACACAAAAAACGGCCCTCAGTCCCCGGCAGACCTTCAATGGTCAGAGGGTGCGAAGAAGCCCCGGGTGTGCCGTAAAGATTGCTACGTGGAATGTGAGAAGCATGTATACTTGCGAGAAGTATACAAATGTCATAAAAGAAATGCAGAGATTGAACATTGACGTTCTGGGGATTAGCGAGTCAAGATTAAAGGGTACTGGTTAAAGAATCAGATGATACTATCACATATTACAGCGGTAATGACGATGAGCAACATATGTATGGTGTCGCAGTTATAATCAAGAAACACCTTAAGGTTGAAGACAAGGGTCTGCCCGCGTAATTCAAATTTAATTTGGTTTTTCGCAATTTGTAAACTAATACGACAAAGTAGGCTTATGGCCTTCTAATTGCGCCAGTGAAATTATCATCTTCACAGGTTTACATAAAAATCTGTTCTTGAAAGTGACAAGTTTATAAAATTAATCAAAATAATGAGTTGGACGTGAGTTACTCTCAAAATAGTCGATACTTTGATTAATTTCTTAAACTGGACACTTTCAAGTAAAATTTTTAATATAAACCTGTGAAGATGATATTGCCATTGTCGCAATTAGAATGCCATAAGCCTACTTTGTCGTATTAGTTTACAAATTGCGAAAAACCAAATTAAATTTGAATTTCGCGGGCAGACCCTTGTCTTCAACCTTAAGAACTCAGTGTTGAAATTTGTCCCTGTGTCAGATCGTCTTAAGCTGCTGCAACTTAAAGCCAAGCCGGCCAATATCAACATGATACAAGTATACGCCCCCACAGGTGCCAAATCACAAGACGGCTACATCAATCCCTTTTATGATGACATCAGGCAAGTTCTGCACCAATTAAAGGGCCACGAATGTAACATCGTTATGGGCGATTTTAATGCAAAAATTGGTGTAGGTGTCGTAAATGGAACTTTTGGGAAATTTGGTTTAGGGGAACGAAATGAACGCGGTGATCTGTTGGTCCAATTTTGTCAAGAAGAACATCTTATAGTTACCAACACTTTCTTCAAACTACCAGCCGTCGACTGTATACTTGGACATCTCCATCTCATACGCCCGAACACATTGTCAGAAACCAAATAGACTATATTATATTGGTTAACGAGCATTTAAGAAATAGTTTCAGGTCTGCATAATCTTACACAGGTGCTGATATATACTCGGATCATAACCCAGTTGTTGCAGCTGTTGCTATTAAAATGAAGAAATTATTAGCACCAACTAAGAAACAAATTATAAACATCGCTAAATTAAGAGCCAAGATACAAGACTGAAGCTTTTTAAAACTCTCAATAATAGGGTAAATGAGCTTCAAAATCAGGAACTATCTCTTCCCGAAGAACCAAATAGAACTTGGGAAAGTCTGAAGGCAGACATAGTCAAGACCTCAACAGAAATACTAACTGCAACCAAAACAGTTGGAAAGAAAGACTGGATTACAGAAGATAATATACTAAAATTGATGACAACGAGACGAGAGATGAAGGGTGTTGATGTGAAAAAGTATAATGATTTACATAAAGAATTGTTAAAAGATGCGAAGATGCCAAAGAAAAATGGGCTAGTGTCTAGAAATAGAAGAACTGCAAGGGAAACATGATTATTTTAGCATGTTTAAGAAAGTCAAGGCCTTTGTGGGTATGAAAAGATTGAAAGTCTTTCAATCACTTATGGACGAGAATGGAAAGTTTGTAATGTCGATTGAGGAAAAACTAAGAACTTGGGAGAATTACGTAAAGGATTTGTTGAGTGACACTAGAAGTTCCCAACAGCTGATCAACTAAAATATTAGCGGACCTGACATAACGAAGGAAGAAGTAATTTATGCAATAAAATCAGCAAAATCAGGTAAAGCAGTTGGTCCTGATGAAATTTCCGGTGATATTTTGAAGCTGTTGGCGGAAGAAAATATACAAATTATTGTCCGTCTGTTTAACGGTGTGTACAGAACTGGGATGATACCCTCAGATTGGCTGTTCTCTACCTTTGTGACTCTCCCAAAATCCAACAGCGCCAGGAAATGCGGCGAGTATAGAACAATATCGTTAATGAGCCAAGTTTTGAAAATTTTCTTGAAGGTCATCCATAACCGAATATACAGGAAAGTAGAAGAAAATATTGCAAACACTCAATTCGGATTTAGGAATGGGTTCGGTACTCGAGATGCACTCTTTGGTTACCAGGTATTGTTATTTGTTGCAACGTTGCTAGGATATGAATAGACCTGTATACATCTGTTTTATAGATTACGAGAAAGCTTTCGATCGTGTACAGCATGACAAACTTATCGAAATTCTTAACAACATTGGCCTTGATCCAGCAGATTTGACGATCATTAGGAACCTTTACTGGGAAGGCACGAGTGCGTGTTGAATAAGTGCTAACGGAAGATATAGACATACAAAGAGGTGTGCGGCAAGGTTGCATACTGTCCCCCTTGCTATTTAATATATACGCGGAAGCAATTTTTGAAGAAGCCCTGGAAAATGCCGGAGAAGGTATTCTAGTTAATACACCGACCGCACCCGATTAATAACTTGCGGTACGCAGATGACACCATATTACTAGCGTCAAATTTCAACGACTTACAAAATTTGCTTCAAGGCGTGGATAGAATTAGTACTAGATACGGTCTGAACATTAACCTAAAAAAGACAAAGGTCATGATAGTCAGTAAATCGCAGCCGATCATAACACCAGATTTAATCATAAGAAACCACACGGTACAAAGAGTCAACGCGTACAAGTACTTCGGCTGCATTGTGAATGACCAAAATGATCATAGCGTAGAAATTAAGTGCCGGATAGAGCAGGCACGCAACGCAATTATGAAGTTGCGCCACTTACTCTGCAACCGATTCTTAAAGATCTCTACCAGGGTGCGTTTGGCACGATGCTATGTTTTTTCGGTAATTCTGTATGGTGTCGAATCATTGACCTTAACTCAAAATATGAGCAATCGATTAGAGGCATTTGAAATGTGGGTGTATAGAAGAATTCTGAGAATATCATGGATAGATAGAGTTTCTAACGAAAGGGTTTTGCTGATGGTTAACAAAGGGGCAGAAGTTTTAAAGACAATAAAGCAACGAAAACTGCAATATCTGGGACATATAATGCGTGGCGATAAGTACAAATTGCTCCAACTAATAATACAGGGGAAGATACAAGGTAGGAGACTCCCTAGAAGAATATACAAGAATCTCCGGACATGGTTCGGACTGAGTACTCGATCCTTATTTCGCGCAGTTGTGTGTAAGGTCCGAATAGCCAACATGATAGCCGACCTCCGGTAGGAGATGGCACCTCAAGAAGGTCATTAATAATATTTGTGATTTGCAACTACGGAACCCTACATTGCGCGTGGCCCGACACGCACTTAGACGGGTTTTTGTATGGGATTTGATACTCCTCCCTTTATTAATCTTACCGAAGTATAATTATTTATTATTAGTATTACTTTGTCTGTATATGTATAAATATACAGACAAAGTAATACTAATTATATTACATACTAATACATATTTAATACATTATATTATGAGTCATAATATAAACATTTTGTTTTGAAAAGAGCAACTGCTGAGTTTCTTGCAAGCTTGCAGTCTCGCCGGCAGTCGGCGGCATGCAATAAGCCGTGCATGCGTGCAACGTTGCGAACAAGTCCAAGCGTAAACAAACGGTGCATTACTTCGAGTCGGCTCGGCTCGCGCCAACCCACCTTGCTCTTGACCTGCATCTCCACGGCCGAGCTGGGCAGCTCGTCGAGGATCTTCAGGCTGGCGTCGTCCAGCTTCACGCCCACCTGCGTCCTGCCTGCGCACAGAGAGAGAGGGGGTGAGCGAGCGGCGGGCGGGGGAGGCGGGTGCGGGGTGCGGGGGACGGGGGACGGCGGCGGTACCTCTCTTGCGCGCGGCGGACGGCGGCTGCGGGCGCGCGCGGCGCGCCGGCGGCTCGAACAGCTCGCCGAAGTCGCTGGAGCCGGGCGAGTAGGGCGAGGCGCCCGCGTCGTCGCGCGCCAGCCGCGCCGCCTGCATGGGCTTGACGGGGTTGGACTTGATGGGCGAGGGCTTGCCCGGGAACAGCTTGGGGCGGCGCGCGCGTGGGCGACGGCAGCACGATGCGCGGCGCGCTGGCGGGCGGCGCGTCGTCCGCCTCCGCGTCGCGCGTCGACTGCAGCAGCGCCATCACCTTCTCGACGGGCGTGAGCGGGCGGCGCGCCAGCACGTCGTCGGCCGTCAGGTTGCTGCGCTGCGCCGCCTCCAGCGTCATGTGCGTCATGTGCGGCGCGGCGGGCGGCGCGGGCGAGGCGGGCGAGGCGGGCGCGGGCGCGGGCGGCGGCGTGGGCGAGCGCGTCGGCTCGAAGGGGTCGTACGCGTCGGGCTCGGGCGCGGCGGGCGCGTGGGGCGCGTGCGGCGCGTGCGGCGCGGGCGCGGCGGGCGGCGGCTCGGGCGCGGCGGGCTCGGGCGGCGTCTTGGGGCCGGCGGGCGCGGGCGCGGCGGGCGGCGGCTCGGGCGCGGCGGGCGCGGGCGGCGCGGCGGGCTCGCGCTCTCCGGGCTCGCTGTCGCTGAGCACGATCACGTTCTTGGGCGAGGGCGTCAGCTCGCGGAAGGGCGAGCGCTCGAGGTCGATGATGGCGACCGGCTTGGCGGCGTCGTCGGGCGCGGCGGCCAGGCGGCGGCGGCGGCGGCGCTCGCGGCGCGAGTCGCGGCGGCGGCGGCGCTCCCCCTCCTCGCCGCGCTCCTGCTCCTTGAAGCTGACGCTCACGAGGATGTTGTCGCCCGACGTGAACACCTCCTTGGAGGGCCCGACGAGGTCCCGCGCGCGGCGCCGCGGCCGCTCGGGGTCGCGGCGCCGCCGGGGCTCCGGCTCGAGCTGCAGCTCGGGCGGCGGCGTGCGCGGCGAGGGCGGGCGCGAGGCGGCCGACGGCGGCGAGGGCGAGGCGCCGACCGACGCGCTGCGGCGCCGCTTGCGAGCGGGCGACGGCTGCGCGCGCCGCAAGCCGCGGGCGCGCTTCTTCTTCTTGGGGGCGCGGCGCGGCGGGCTGCGCTCCGCGGGAGAGGCCGAGCGACGCCGCTTCCGGCGGCGCGGCGACAGCAGCGGCGTGCCCGAGCGGCGGCGCACCGGCGTGCCCGAGCGGCGGCGCACCGGCGAGGCCGAGCGGCGCACGCGCGGCGGCGAGCGGCGCGCGCGGGGCGGGGAGGGCGAGCGCGCCCGCGCGAGGCTGCTGCGGCGCAAGGGGGACTTCCGCGCGAGCGCAGAGCGGCGGCCGCGGGACGGGGAGCGGCGCGGCGGGCTGGGAGACCTCCGGACGCGGGACACGGAGCGGCGCCGCGAAATAGAACGGCGAACCCTCGAGGGCGACTTTCTCCCTCTGGAGAGCGACTTTCTCCCTCTGGAGAGCGACTTTCTCCCCCCTGGAGGGCGATTTTCTCATCATGGACGGCGACCGTCGGAAGTCCGAGAGCGAGCGGCGTGCCCTGGAGCCGGAGCGTCGCAGCCTGACGGGCGAGGGGCGCGCACGTGACAGCGAGCGGCGCGGCGGCGAGGGCGAGGGCGAGCGCGCGCGCGGCGACACGTCGCGGCCGAAGGCGTCCTTGTGCTTGCGCCGCTTCTCGCTGACGACGGAGCGCACGTCGTAGCGCTCCAGGTCCTTGCGCTTGTCGCGGCGGCGGCGCGCGCGCTCCGCCGACCGCTCGGCCGACTGCTCGCGCTCGCGGTAGTTGCGCTCCTTGCCGCTCTTGCTGAGCTTCTTGAAGGCCACGTCGCCCTTCTTCTTGCCTTTGCTCTTGTCCTTGCCCTCGCGCTTGGAGTCCTTCTTCTTCTTCTTGCGCGCACCGTCGGCGGTCTTCTTGTCCTTCTTGCGCTCGGGCGTGGAGGGCGCGCGCGCGGGCGAGGCACGCGAGGCGGGCGAGACGCGCGAGGCGGGCGAGGCGCGCGAGGCGGGCGAGGTGCGCGAGGCGCGCGAGGCGGCGGAGGGCGCGCGCTCGGCCTCGGAGAACAGCTCGTTGCCCTCGTCCTCGGAGATGAGCTCGGTGCCGAGGCCGGCGTCGGGCGGGTCGGGCGGCGCGGGCGAAGCGTCGGCGGGCTTGTTCTCGTCCAGGCAGGGCGTGTAGCTGCGCTCGTCCTCGGTCTCGCTGATGGACTCGGTCATCTTCTCGACGGCGTCGTCCTCGCGCTCCGCGGCCGGCGAGCGCGGCTCCGAGCCCAGCTCCCGCTCGGACGAGTCGGCGTCATCCGCCTTATCGTTCGCTAAGTCTTCATTATTGTTCTCCTCGTTCTTATCACAATGGAACTTTCCTTCACCGTCCTCGCGCTGGTCCCGCACCTCGGGCTCCCCGCGGCGCGGAGACGCGTCCTCGCAGTGGCTATCCTTGTTCGTGTTCTCGACGTGCGCACCCGAAACGTGCAGGCCGTCGGCGCCCTCGGCGGCGGCGCCCCGTGCCCCGGGCGCGGCCGCGTCGGCGACGGCGGGCTCGGGCTCGGGCGCGGCGGCGGCGGCGGGCTCGGGCTCGGCTTCCTGGCTGGCCTCCTCTTCGTCGTAGAGCGAGACCTGTCTCTTGATCAACGATGGCGTGTTTAGCTTTATTTTGATCGGGTTGCGTTTGTTGGTCGTGATGGGACACCGCTTGGACACTTTCTCCTTGTACTCCTCCTCGGACTTAGTCTTCTCGTCGTAGTCGGCGGGCGGCGCGGAGGGGAGGGGCGGCGCTGAGGGGAGGGGCGGCGCGGCGTCGGGCGGGGTGGGGGGCGCGGCGGGCGGCGTGTCGTCGTCCTGCTGCACCAAGTCCTCGAGGCTGTCGCGCGCGCGCTGCTGCAGCTCGTCGTCGCCGAGGGCGCTGCTGCTGTTGGCGATGTGCACGCTGGCCGCCGAGTAGATGGAGAAGTTGGGGCAGTCGCCGTCCGACTCGTCGTCGCTCCTGTCGTGGCGCACCGCGGCGCCGCCCGGGGCCATCAGGCTCCTGTGCTCCTTCAGCACCTGCCGCACCGCCGAGTCGAGCACGCTGGGCGGCACGTTCATGGCGACGGGGTCCAGGCCGGCCAGGGCGCTGTGCACTGCGGGCGGCGTGAGAGAGGGCGGCGAGGGCGGGGAGGGCGGCGAGGGAGGCGAGGGCGGCGAGGGCGGCGAGGGCGGCGCGGGCGGCGACGTGCGCGCGGGCGAGTCGTCGTCGCCGCTGTCGTCGTCGTGCGTGGGCTCGGTGGGGTCGTACTTCTCGGTGTCGATGACGAGGTCCGGGTCGCTGCGCTCGTCCTCCGACCGTTCCACCTCCGAGACCTTCGGGAAGCTGAACACCGGAGGCTCGCTGAGCGGCCGGTACGCCTGCGCGTCGGGCGGCGGGCGCGAGCCGCGCGGCGGACCCTTGTCCCCGGCATCCCTTGGCGGCATCTGACCCATCCTCATGTCGACGGGGTTCTCGAAGCCGCCGAACGAGTGGCGCGCCTGCGCGGGCGGCGCGTCGGTGCGCGGCGCCGCCGACGCACCGGCGTAGGGCCGCCAGGAGGGGCCCACGCCGTAGCGGCCGGCGGCCTGCTGGGCGGGGAGAGCCGCGCCGGGCGGGAGGCGCGCGGACTCCGGCGCCGGCCGCCGGTTGCGCTCGAAGTAGGCGTCGTCGGGCGCGTACTGCGGCGGGCGGCGCGGGAAGGCGTCGTAGTAGTCGGCGCCGTCGCGGCGAGCGGGGCCGGTGCCGTTGTTCTGGTAGCCGCCGAAGCTCGCGGAGCGCGGCGGGCCGGCCTCGTAGCCGCGGCCGAAGTCGGCGGTCTGGTCGCGGCTGTAGGTGCCACGGTAGCCGCCGCCCCAGCCGCCGCCGCGGCCCTGCCCGGGATACGAGGGCGCCTGCTTGGCGGCCGCGCTCGCCTTGCTCAGGTCCACCTTCTGCTCGCCGGACTCGGTGGCGGTCGGCTTCCGCGAGTCGTCCTGCAGCCTGATGTCGAGGCTGCCGTCGCCGGAGACGGACAGCACGGCGCGCTTCGAGTGCAGCAGCGCCTGGCGCTCCAGCAGGTCGGCCAGCAGGTCGGGCGCGGCGGCGGCGTGCGGCGGTGACGGCAGCGAGATCATCTTCCGCCGCGCCTGAAAATAAACAGCGCCACCGTTAGCACCGCTGCGGCGACGGCGGCGAGGGCGACGCCGGCCGCAGCGAGACACCCACCTGCCCGGAGGCGCTGAGCACGCGCAGCGCCGGGCGGCGCGCGACAGCGGCGGCCGCCTCCTCGGAGAGCGCGTCCGCGTCGTCAGAGAAGTAGTCCAGCTCGTTGGGATTCCCCAGCAGGCTGAGCGGGCGGATGCCGGCGCGCTGCCGCCGCACGGCCAGCGCGGCGCGCGGCGCGGCGGCGGCGCCGGTCCCGCGCGGCTCCACGCCGATGGTGGCGAGGCGCGCGCGCACGCTGGCACGCACGTGCGAGCGCCGCGCCGCCGTGCGCCCCTGTCGCTTCTTCACCTGCAGAATGTCAATCGTAAACATACCTTTCATGTGAAAACATCGGTACGGTACACTTACAGCTTGAATGATAAATAATAATTTCTTTGTCTTATCATTTGTAACAACAGCACGCCTAGCATGCACGCGCGAGTAAATTTTGTCGACGCCTTTACTCGTATTATCTCTAATATCTCTGTGACCAGTGGCGTGCAGCCCATACAGGTAAAAAAGCAGTGTGCCTTAATTTTAAAAATAAAATTCATACTAGGCAGGCACACTTCAAATAATTACCTAATTTTCGCACGACGTAAAACCTATACCTAACCGATGAACGCCATCTATCGCTACTAGTAATTACTTAGCTCCCCGTATACATTCGCGAAATGCGAAAAGCATATTTTAAAATGTCTCAAAACTCACACATCCACAATTACACGCATAGTATTATTACACAACTCCACACAACTAAATGTTTAGATGTGTTTGTGTTTCATTCAAGACATTACTCGAAATTATCAATGAAAATGGCTAAAAAAAGCAGAGCCTGTTGGCTTGTGATTGGTCCATCGCCAAGGCGAATAGTTCTGCCCTCTAGATTGTATTTTCAAAACCACGCGTTTTCGAAAGTTAAAACAAACGAAGGTTTTGTTTTTTTAAATCCAAATAAGTAGCTTGATTTATTATAATTATAAACTTATTTCAATTTAATTTATTTATTCCGATTTTTTCCGTAATTTTAAATATGGATTTTAGATCTTAAAAATATATTTTACTCGTGTTTAATTTTGGTTATGTTTTGAATATATTTTTTAATGTTATTGATAAAATGTGGCCACATCATAAAATGTCTGCTCAAATCGTGGCAATTCACCTTGTAATGCAAGAATAAGGTGAATTCTTACTTGGTAATTTTCAGACTGTAATTAGTATGTAATAATTAGTTATTCAAGTCAGATGTCAATTGCTTTTTAAGAATTGTATATAAATGTATAATAATGTATAAATGAAAAATTTAACTTAAATCGTACGCTAAAGATCTATCTCTAACATAAATATATCTCAAGGATTAGAACCATTGCGTTAGAAGATCATTGTTATGATCGTAACCTCAATCACCTCAGTCGAAGTCTACTTTGTCTGAAATCTTATCTATAAAAGCATTAGTATGTGGAAACTCACACAGAGGACTAAATCTCTTTTAGTTAAATACTAACATAATTTTAAGATACTTTTACTACTAACAAAATATATTTTGAAAATAATTTTAAGTTCATTTGTAGGTACACACTGTGGATGTATGTCCTAATAAATAAATAAATCTTAAGAACGAAATAAATAAATCAAGGCTAGTCTGATTAAAAGAAATAAAACATTTTATAGCCCTACGTTATACTTGAAAATGAGGATTGTATTTGTTTATTTAAATAGTAAAACTCACAATGAATATTATAGATTTTGTTTACAATTAAAATTTAAAAGTAATTTTTGACTCTTCTAGTCTTTTGATACCTATCTTTCTCTTCTACGCACGCGCAATGAGATCATTGTTTTGGTTTATTAATTTGTGAACTATAATATTAAAGTTTTTGCGGGAATAAGAAAGAAAGAAAAAGCATTTATTTTAAAAAATTGTGCCACACACATCACTGTAGCCTAAGGTAATTACGGGCTAACATAATAAATGTCATGTGGGGCACAACCCGAAAATAGGTCCAAGCTCAGCAACAAGCTGCATACCTTTATAATAAGTACACAGCGCTGATTTTCAGCCAGAACCCAGATTCAGAATAAGTAAGTGAAGTAAATAAAAACCAATCGGATTTGTGACTTTCTAAAGGTTTCTTTATAATCATTATTATTTGGAAAATGGAAGACACTTCATGTGAACTTTTTTTGTGTTTAGCATAGATAATACACTATAATATAAATGTATATATCGATGGTTCAGTCAGGTGTTCCGTGTTCGTACTGGTGTTTACAAAAGGTATTTATTGCATAGACTTAGAATTTTTTCGCTACGCTCAATCTAAGCCTATGATTTATTGCTTTTCCTATCATGTAACTTTAAATATTATTCACAAAGGGAGGTGTGTGCCTTTGTTATAAAAAAATTCTTTTCAAAAAACCGACTTCTAGCGCCACTACAAAGTATAAAAATAATTTTAGTTTGTCCACGTTTGTTGAAGTCGAGCGGGCCTAAGCCCTAAATACAAACTATGAAACCGATGCGCGACGCTACACAATATGAGAGACTCGTTTGTAGAAGTCGAGCGAGCATCGCGAGTCGGTTTCATAGTTCGTATTTTAGGCCCGCCCGACTTCAACAAACGTGGACAAACTAAAATTATTTTTATACTTTGTAGTGGCGCTAGAAGTCGGTTTTTTGAAAAGAATTTTTATTTTAAACTTTTAAGTGTAGTATCCTATGATTGAGGAGCTAGGACCTGGAGCTCCATGATGTAGTCCATACGTGTTACCTACAATAACAATTCGTAATCGACATTTCCTAAATCTCTTTATTGTAGGTGAGTAATATCCCTGCAGCATCAGGCTTGAGGAGTTGAAGGTCAACATTTTTATGGGACCGTTTCGCAAACATCCTCTGTCGATTAATAAAAAAATCACGCAAATCGGCCCAGTAATCCCGGAGAAATCGGTGGACATACATAGAAAAAAAAAAAAAAAGATACCGGCCGAATTGAGAACCTCTTCCTTTTTGGAAGTCGGTTAAAAAAAGTGATAAAGTAACACAAGTTGACTGACTAAGTGGCTGTGTTTACACTAATATAGTTTGTTTTGCTTGCGTCTTATATTGAAATAGCCATAAGGTATGGAATTGATGAAGGATATTCCGATCTTAATAACTTTCATAACAGCGCGGGTCAACGGCCAACCCAAATCTTGGACCTAGAAATGTGACTTGATTGAACTTTTAATTTTACCTAATGTAAATGTATACGTGGAGTACGCTGCCTACCTTAAGCCCATACCCTATGCACGCCAGTCTCTGTCGTAACTGATATGGTTGCACACATGATTCGAAACCAGTCACTCGTTGCGTGCATGTTAGGGTAAACGAGAAATCAGTCTACGTCAAGTCTACAATACCTCTCTCTTCGCGAGATATCACTTCGTCGTGTATGCTAAGGCCTGCTGGTGGAGGACTTCACCAAAATGCGTGTACAATGCTCATTGCTCATAGTATGACTATGCTATGCTATGGTAGACTCACCGACGATTCAAAAGCACTTGTAAGTTTTATTTGAATAAAAAACAATTCTATTCTATTCTATAGCACTAGCAGGAGAAAACTGAATGAGCATTGCTACTACAAATTTCGCCACTTCAAATTGTACGTGTGGTAAAATAAAATAAAATCAGTTACTGAAACTGAATAACCAGTACATACCCTTCTCTTTTGCACTCTCCTCGTGACCCTCTTGGTGATGGGGAATTTACCATTCTCTTGCACTTCATATTCAATGACCACCGTTTTGGTCCGTTTCCTCCTCTTGTACTTTCTCCTGGGGGCCGCGCGCCGCGCGTGCGAGTCGGCCGGGGCGGCGCGGGGGGCGCGGGAGGCGGCGGACGTGGACGGCTGGTCGGGCTGCGCGGTGGGCTGCGCGGTGGGCTGCGCGGTGGGCTGCGCGGTGGGCTGCGCGGTGGACTGCGCGGTGCGCGGCGAGCGGCGCGCGGGCGGGCGGCGCACCAGCGCGGAGGGGCGCGGCGCGGCGGGCGGCGACGCGTCCAGGAACTCGCCGACGATGTCGTCCACCTCCGACATGTTGATGACGTCGTCGTGGCTGCTGCAGGTGGGACAAAGCCACATGTCGGGAGGAATCTAAAATATAAGTATTTCACTATACATCTATTTTAACAAAATATTTGGTCTCTTGATTCATTATTTTTTTTTTTTTTTTTTTTTTCATTTATTTGGAAAACATACAGCTTAAATAAATAAAATATAGCTAATACAATAATTATATCACTGGAGCCAGTTAAGTTTCCACGTTTTGGTAAAATACAATATTTTGGGTGGGAGTCCATCCTAAACTTTTAGTAAACAAAAATATTATAATAATAAAAGATAAATAAACATGTACCATAAACGAGATGGGTCCACTCCTGCCATCAAGCCTTGTATTATGTGCATTTCTTGATGGCAGAGACGAACCCCCCACACTTATATTTAAATTGGTCTACTTTGAAATATTTCTTATTATACGTATCACAAGCTCGAACGATGAATCTGTTATGACTATAATTGGTTCTGGCACGTGGAAGTACAAACATGTTACTTTTACGTGACTTACGCTTATTTAATTTAGGTACACAATATTTTATTTTATTTAGAAGATAAGGACTATCGATCAATCCGTTGATAATTTTATATAAAAATATTTGATCTTTATGTTCCCTCCTTATTTGTAAAGTTTCTATTTTACTTGTGTTAAATGAACTAAATCTTTTGTTCAAACATTTTATGAATTTGCGCTGAATATTCTCTAGCATGTCCACGTAAACTGCATACTGAGGGTTCCAAGCAGTGGAAGCATGCTCCAAATGGGATCTGACAATTGAATTATACAAAAGGATTAGGGTTTTTGAGTTTTTGAAATCAGTCGTTTGCCGGAGAACAAACCCGAGCATTTTATATGCTTTATTTTTGATTTTGTTCAGATGCTGATCAAAAATTAATTGCCTGTCTAGTTGGATACCCAGGTCTCTCACCTCATCAACCCTACGCAATTTTTTGCCAAGTAAGAAATAATTATGAAAGAGTGCATTAATTTTTTTTCTAGAAAAGGAAATAGTGCAGCATTTATCTATATTTAAATCTAGTCCATTAACTTTACAATATTCACTTATTCGATTTAAATCTTCCTGTAAGCCTAAACAGTCTTTTTCAGTTCTTATTATATTGAAAATTTTTGTGTCATCTGCATACAAAAGTAGATGAGAGTTTTTAATACTATTTTTAACATCATTTATAAAAATATTAAATAGTAGAGGTCCGAGGTGGGAGCCCTGGGGGACACCAGACGTCTACACACGACGGGACATTATATAGAGTTCACATCTGGAGTACATTCAGTTCATATCATCATGAGCAACCCATCAACAGCTCACTACTGAGCACAGGTCTCCTTCTCAGAGAAGGGTCCATAGTCCACCACGCTGGCCCAATGCAAATTGGTGGATTTCACACACCTTCGAGAACATTATGAAGAACTCGCAGATGTGCAGGTTTCCTCACGATGTTTTCCTTCACCGTTGAAGCAAGCGATAGTAAATTGCTTAAACACACTTGACTCCGAAAAGTCAGAGGTGCGTACCCGGGATCGAACCTGCGACCCCCCCGAATAGGAGACCACAGTCCTAACCGATAGGCTATCACTGCTTCTGTAAACTTAGACTGACTTAGACTTAGACTGTTAGACTGTATACATAGTATGAATAATTGTTTTTTGTTTTATTCACCATAATACTGAGGTGGTTTAAAAACAAAAAAAAAATTAGAAAAACCCCAAAGCAACAGCTGAAAATGGAATAAATCAATATGGGTAACTTTGTATGTGAATCACTTCAGATTACTTTTAATAGATGGTGGGAGAAAAGCTGGAGGTAAAAGCCAGCTAGCTAATATTTTATAAGTAATTAACATATTGTGAATTATTTATTAAAATTTTTGCATTAGAGGGTCTGAGTTTTTTTTTAATTTTACACTTAAAAAAAATAAAGTTACAATTTTTCAGTTTGTGATTTATTTGAAGTGACAGGAAAGTTGTCTATACTTAAAGTCCAGATTTCCTTACTTGAGTACTCGAGTAAACAATAATGGCCGAATGTTAACCAAAGACAATTTATAGGGTTGGGAAGTTATCGCATGAGCGATTGAACGAATGTGAAAGCATTATACAACTGAATGATTTTCATCCCAACTGCGATGGTCATAGACGTGTACCATTACTACAAATTTGACGTAAAAAGTAACTAAACAATATCTTTTTCATAATTATATTAAAAAGAGGATTTTACAAGAAAAAATTAACGAAGATTTATTAATTATTACTAATCAGATTTTTGTTCTATTCTAAAGTATACCCCATTTGTGGGTAACATTGTGATACAAACAATTTTCTTAAAAAAAACAGTAGTGTATTTTTATTTACCTGTTTTCTTTAGTAAAATGTTCTTTAGTTTGGTAATAATAAAGATTAAGATTATCTATATTTTATTTTATAATAATATCTAATTTTATTTAAGATAACCATTACAATCATTTTCTGCTAGTGATTTATTTTTTATCAATATCCATTATATTTTATGTTTTAAAGTTACTCACCTCTACTGTAATGATGATTCAATCATTGAAGTAGGAAGACTAGTCGTAATTCTTAGTTCCATGGATTCAATCCATTCATAAGGTCACTCATTCGCCTGTCCCCACCTCAACGATTCATAGACAATCTAGGGTTACGAAATGTCACTTTCTCCTAATCTGTGCAAATGAGTTCTGCTATTATTTCGTTTTTGAGAAAATAATATCTTATAATGGTAAACTCGAAGCAATTTTTGGTGTAAATCGTAACGAATGTGTTTGATGAATAGATCTAGACAGTTATACATAGTTAAAAATGTGTGATTTGTGTGTAAATAAGTGATATTCATATCAAGAGGTGTTTGTTTACTCGAATACTCAAGTAAGGAAATCTGGACTATATAGTGTTCCAATTAACATTGATGAAAGGACTGGCTATATTGTATTGTGTAGTTAGGCTTTACGATGGACTTAGGTGCAATAGTGTTTAGATGAATAAAAAATAGGAAGCATTATTTTTAATATTGTGTCATTGGTTTGGTTTTTTCCCTCTGTTAAATGTGCATTGTGTTAATGTTTATTGTATTTGTTTTCTATCAATGTTAAATTCTATTTGTAATATTTGTATTTTAGTAACCAGCGAAATTATGTGAGTAGCTGTGATGTTTCCTGGGTATTTGTTTAAACAAAATTATAATATATCTGACACATTTTAGTATTCAAGGATTTGCTATTATCTCATATCTCTATAGTACCTCAGTGAGTGGCGGCGTGAGGCACTGCATGTGGTAGCCGAGGTTGCAGCGGTCGCACAGCAGCATGGTCTCCTCGTCCTCCGTGTCGCCGCACACCTGCAACAGGCACACGTCACTCTCCGCCGCACTGCCTCGCCCCAGGAGCCAGGCCCGAGCCACTCACCTCACAGAAGGTCATATCTTCAAGTATGGCGATGTCCACGGAGAGGCGCCGCTCGACGACCTGCACGGGCTCCGTGCGCAGCACCCTGCCGCCCACGCACGCCCGCACCACTATAGAGTTAAACAACATCCTGTCCACGGGACATGTGTTCACATTTTTTGACCACTCTATGATGCAGTCCAAGCAGAATATGTGTTCGCAACTCTCGGGGGTCCCCACTTGTTGGGTGGTGAAGCGCAAGAGGCATATCGAGCACTTGTCCGAGTTGCCTTCCGAGCTGTCGGACGAGAAGCCCGAGGCGGGCCGTGGGGCGGGCGCGCGCGGCGGGGAGGGGGCCGCGCGCTCCGTGGCCCAGCCCGAGCTGTCGCTGTCCGCGTCGGAGTCCTGCAGCTGGGGCAGCTTGCGCCTGCGCCGCGTCCCCGCGCACACTACGGAGCTGCCGCTGCTGTCGCTCTCTGCGTCGTCGTCGCTGAGTACCTGAAACCGCGGCACTAGTGAACGCTCTCGTCGCACGGTCCGAGCTACAGACTCCACAGGACTATAGATAGCAACCCTCAGTTTCTTCCTCCGCGACCCCGCCACGCCGACGTTCTCGTCGCTGTCGGACTCCGACGACGACATGACGACGACTCGCTTGATTTTCCGCTTCGGCTGCGGCGGGGAGTCGTCACCTTCATCACTCATACTTGAAGTTGAGCGAGCAGGAGTCCTAAAATTATGCGCAACTCGCGACACGAAGCTATTCGCAAAGGTGTAAATGACCTTTGCCTATCAACTTTTACGACATCTGAGAAGAAACTTTTAGAATTCATTCGGTTTTTAATACTTCATTGATGAAAACTTAAAATTACAAATAAATATGGCATACGCGTTTAATTTTATTTAGTAATATTTTTATATTTTGACAGCAAGCCGCTTTCCATGGTCAATCGGCCATATCTACTCCACAGATTAGGTATTAGTTACTATATCTACTCCACAGAGCACAGAAATTCACAGAATACTTTATACGTTCGTGGTCTATGGAACTAA
Organism: Oeneis ivallda; assembly: GCA_029955525.1. Lineage (NCBI taxonomy): Eukaryota > Metazoa > Arthropoda > Insecta > Lepidoptera > Nymphalidae > Oeneis > Oeneis ivallda. The sequence continues at coordinate 321,523 of JARPMR010000015.1, forward strand.
AACGTAGAACGACTACATTCTCTTTATAGGGAAGGGGGGACCTCGGTGACCTCATGAAGGTAGCAAATACATCGACTTCCATGGGAATCAAACCATGGGATGGCAACGTAGTCGTAATTTCTAGTTCCATGAAATTGAATGAGCAGGAAGGCACTGGATGGTGACTGAAGATTTCCTGAGGGATATTATGCTAGACCTACACGATACGACACGACATGATCCGACCCATAGACAACGAACACTCTTGTTGTTCCTGGTCTGCGACGAACACTAGAACGTAGACGGAGAAATATACCCAGTGACGATTCCTTTCTCTTTCACACTATTTATAATGTGAAAACAGAGATGCAGCTATTGTATTATAAGGGTGGAACCATATTTGTGAGGATCGATTCGGATTTTGCCTATACAAAACTGTCATTTTCCATACATTCGTGTAAGCATCGAAAAGCCGATTTGATCCGTACACGTTTCTATGGAATTTGACAGTTTTGTATGGGCAAAATCCGAAACGATTTTTTGTCCCTTATCGTGTAGGGTAGACCGGGGACGATAGTAACATTTTTTAAACAACGGCTTGTAGTTCAGAATCTACAAGTTTCTATTGAACACGGTTTAAACATAGCATACTCAGCTTTATGCTCTATGCTTTTGTAGTGTCTGATTTTATTCATTGTTGCAGAACATTGTATAAATATAATTTTTGTCCAGGGATACCCACTGTTACAATTGACCCCAAGTACGGGTCAATTGTACCACAACTTTGGAAGTTAATTAAAGCCATATGTATAATTTAATCAAAATAGTTTTATTATTATTTCTTAAACTTAATCAGTCTGATAAGTTACATCAGTCATAAGTCTCAGAATTAACATTATAATGAAAATTATAACTTTATTAAGTTTAACGACGAAGAATATAATTATTTTAGCTTGTTACGGAAGTAAGTAACTTGTTATAAACTAGTGGTTCGCCCCGAACTGAGACCTCGCGGTATCCCATAATTCCCATAAGGTAGTTTTAACTATATTATATTGTAATTAAAACGCGCCGAATCTGATGACGTCAATCGTCATCTGCTTTCGTGGATGGGATGCATATTTACAATATTAAAGACAGCGCCATCTAGTAACAGTATAGTGAAGTTTTGTTAAAAACATTGATGCCCATTAAAACTCAAATAATTTCGTTTCTTTATAATATTTATCTAATTTTTTATTTTTTATTTTTATTTTTTTATTTTACAGGAAAACTTACAGCTAATATAAAAAAGTAAATAGATAAGAACAGAAGAAAATTATAGCTAATTATAAGTTTTCACAGATAGAATAATTTACATAATTAAGGAAAACAAAAAACTCAACTGGGAAGAAAAAAGAATGGGGGGGGGGGGAGAAAAAAAGACAATAACAATATGCGGTGAAAAACAAAAAGAGTTAAAAAAAAAAAGTAATCTAAAAAGAAAATCTGAAAAAAGTAATCTGGTCAACGAATTATTCAACCAAAGTGTGAGTTGAAGAACTCGTTGGCCAGCGTTCTACGAATAGTGGTGGCGGTGATGCAAAAAAGATCCAAATTTTTATTATTTTTACAAATGTTATTAAAAGATAAAGCAGATCTAAGCATAAACGAGTTTTTGCGGAACTTGGTATGCGTGTGTGGCGTTTGAAAGATTGAGAAGATTCGAGGATGAGTATTAATGGGGATTTTAAATGATAACTTCCCAAGAAGCGGCGCACAGTCAACTGTGTTATTTGTGATATTAATGAGATAGGCAATATCACTTATATTTCTTCGAATGGCTAGTGGCAGGAGGTGTAACTGAGCACAAGTAACTTCATAGGTCATATTAGACTTAAGTTTAAATTTGTATTTGAGGAATCGAATGAATTTTTTCTGGATTCTTTCAATACGTTGGATATACACCTCATATTGGGGGTTCCAAATTTGAGATGCATATTCAAGGTTGCTTCTCACTAGGGCACAGTAAAGAACTTTAATTGTTTTAAGTTTGGAGAAGTCCTTGGACGAACGGATTAGGAATCCCAACATTTTTGAAGCCTTGCTTACAATTTGGTCCACATGTTTATCATATAGGAGTTTAGTGTCAATTGTGACACCTAGATCCCGTATAGTGGATACACGATCCAGCTCTTGACCCTTTATTTTGTATGAGGATCTATGTAAATTGTGCTTGCGTGTGAAGGATATGACAAAACATTTAGAAACGTTAAGGTCCAATCTATTCACTTTACAATATTGATCAAGCCTTAGTAGATCTTCCTGAAGAAGGCTCTGGTCCGTGTAGTTATTTACTACTCTAAAAATTTTCATATCGTCAGCAAAAAGCAAAATGTTAGAATTATGGAAACAAGTGTCAATATCTTGAATAAAAATAATAAAGAGCAGAGGTCCTAGTAGGGAGCCCTGCGGCACGCCCGAAGGAATAGTACGCCAGGATGAGGTAAAGCCATTGAGCACAACAGCTTGCGATCTATTTTTCACATAAGAGGAGAACCAGCGAAACAGATCTCCTCTTATGCCTGCCTTGGATAATTTGAGTAATAATATATTATGGTCAATTCGATCAAAGGCCTTGCTGTAGTCAGTGTACACTGCATCTACCTGGTCCCGATTATCCATTTTATCAGATACAAAATCAGTAAGAAGTGCTAGATTTGATACTGTGGATCTTCCTTTGACAAAACCATGTTGAAAGGGACTAAAGTGACACTTTAAAACCGAGTACAGTTGGTCGTAAACTACACGTTCCAGTATTTTTGCCAATACGCAGAGTTTGGAGATTGGCCGATAATTGTTAATTAGATGCTTAGGACCCTTCTTATGGATAGGTGTTATAAATGCCGATTTCCAGATTTTAGGTACAATGCCATCCTTTAGTGATTTTTTATATAATAAGGTTACGGGGTAAGTTAGGGCTTTTGCGCAATTGACGAGGAAGATTGGTGGCAAAGAGTCAGGACCCGCAGACTTATTTAGATCCAGTGACTTTAGCAATTTATGCACTAGCTCTTCACTCACCTGGATACTATGAATATCAGTTGCAGTGGTGAATAAATCATAGGATGGGGAGGAAGAGGGACTAGATGTGGGGTCTAGTGAATTTTGATGATTACTCAAGAAGGTAGAAAAAAAGTATTTTGAAAATAGTTCACATATACCATCACCTGAATCACTGGTTTGATCGGAATAAGTCATGGACGCTGGTATATGGTCATTTTTTCTTTTATTATGCAAGTGAGACCAGAAAAATTTAGAGTTCGAAATTATCGAATCTTCAGTTTTATTTAAGTAGTTTTTGTACAACAACTTTTCGACTTCTAAAGCCTTATCACGTAATCGCTCGAACTCAAATTTATGAGCGAGATTCCCATATACTTTAAACTTCCTGTGATATTTAAACTTTTCTTGAATTATTTTTATTAATTCAGGAGTGTACCAGACAGGATACAACTTCCTATTTTTTATTGAGAGCTTGGGGATATACTTGTCACGTAGATCGTATAAAACTTTATAAAAGAGTTCAACAGCATGGTCAATATCGGAATTAGATAACAAATCTTGCCAGTTCAAAGCAGCTAGTTCCTCGTTGATTTTATTGAAGTTGCCGCGACGGTAATTGAAAATTACTCTATTGCTAGGAGTGAGATGTTTATCAATGGGAAAGTTAAGCACTATATCAAGAGATGGGTGATACGGGTCTTCAGGTAAAAGAGGGTCTAGGCAAGCAGACACAGTGATGTCATAGCCGTTGTATAAAGCCAAGTCAAGTAGGCGACCATAATGATTAGAAACTGAGTTGTATTGGTATAAACCGCATACAGATAGCGTGTCTATGAAGTCATGTAAATGGCTACTTGATACGTTATTAGCTTGCAGGTGAGTATTCGTAGAATGAGTCCATTCAATAGAACTCATATTGAAGTCTCCCAATAATAGAAATTTATCATCGGGATTGTTAGCCATGAGCAATTCTATGTTGTCGGAAAAATTGGTAAGCTGCGTTATGAATGACTTGCCCGAGGCGTCCTCACAAAGATATAGCGTGCACAGGTGTAGATTAATTTTCGGAGCTCGTTTCAATCGCACGGTCACCCAAATGTCCTCCGCGGAGGAATGCCAATCGGGCTGATGCTCCGCGAGGACATCCTTGTTGACTGCGATGAGTACGCCGCCACCACGCGACTGACCCGTGCGAGAGAGGTCGCGGTCACGGCGCCACACGCAGTAACGCCCATCGAATAATTCCTCACTAGATATTTGATCGTTTAACCAGGTTTCGGACAAACATAAAATGTCATAATTCAATAACCCGAGTGACGTTTTAAATTCATTGGTTTTAGTACGAAGTCCTCGGACATTTTGATAATATATCGTTAATCTTGACACTGTAAAAAAGGATCTATTGCGAATATATTATAATTGATGAGGACTAGCAGACATTTGGAGCTGGGAATAAAAATAACATTATTCAATTTAAAAGTATGAAAATAAACGATAGTATCGTCGTAATACCGTATTATTACAAAAATGTGGATTGTGTGTAATGCGCAAGTCCACGAGTTTGACATGCCAACCCGCTCCGAACATGAATGAATAAGACAAAAGTAAGGTATAATCAAATTTTTTGCATCAGCGCATCGCCTTACAAGTACCAATATTGGATTATCACGGTAAGAAATGATAATAACAAAGTAATTAGAAGTAGCCGCAAAAAGATAAGAAAAATTGCGAATGTTAATAGGGTAAAATAATGCAATACACGTAGGATTCAATAGTAAATAACAAGTACGTGTTAGTTCACTCAAGCAATTCAAAAAATTACAACAAAAACCGTCTAATATTATGTAACCATGAAAATACTCAATTAGAATATTTACATAACTCAACGTTTCAGTACTGCAATTATCGTGTATAGAAATCAGCAAGGACATATTTGAGCAATAATGGTATAGCAAAAAACTTAAATACAATCGTCCAAATTTAAAACTGTAACTTGGTTGCGGGTGCATCTGTAAAAATTTAGTACTGAAACGATTGAGTTCTCTGAAAAAAGGACCGTACCGCTTAGTGGCTTGATAAGAGAAAATGTGCCGTACATACATAGGAATAGTGAAGTAATTCCCGTGAAACTGAAGTATACGCACAGGTGAGATCCCTGTGAGGAATGTACATACTTCATCGTTATGATGAACAGTGCAGGGGTTTTCAAGTGTTGGACTGCTCGATGTGTGAGTAGACTGCATCACCATGATAAGTTTCATATAGGTGATATAAAAAAGAACATATACCACTATAAAATTATTAAGCCACATTAGCAGATTTTTTGGAGATCCGATTCTGAATTGATGTTGAATACCTTGGAGGTTGACGATTTTCTTGCCCATATTTTTGAGTGTTTTACCCATATGAACTGAAAATTCGCATTCTTTTGAATTGACTTCGCTTTAGTCAGCAGTTGCTTGTAGAACGGGGTTAAATGATCGTTTACATATATGTTACCGCTGGCGCCAGTAAAACCGAGAGTATTGGGCGAGAGCTGACTGTGTTTCCTCATAGCGGCCACAAGATCTTCTTTTAAGTAACGACTAATAAAAGAGACAATTATAGGTTTGGGAGTATCTTTTTGATAGGTGGGGACTCTGGTGACCATGTTGATGTCTTCCTTTCTTACCGTGACCCCAAGGAGCGTTCCTATTCTTGCTGTTATATCAAAAAGGTTTTCATCTTTCTTAACCGGGACGCCTTTAATTTCAACATTATTTATGCGCAACCATTGGTCCCTCTCGTTTTTCTCTGAACTCAGTTTATTAATCTCAGCCTGCAGTCTCGGTACGTTCTCAGCCTGTTTCTGGAGTTGACTCAGACCAGATTCGACAGCGTCAACCCTATCAGTGAAACCCTTGAGGGCATCGTGTGCGAATTGAAGGGACTCTTTCAATTCGGTTATTTCAGCCTTTATTGTTTTTAAGTCCTCTTTCAAACTGCCGAGGGGCTTTAACTGCTCGGTGATGCTGAGTAACTGCCTATGGAGCTGGTCGAGGGTGACGGTAGCTGTTGGTGAGACACTTTCCGCTTCGGGACTACTGATTGGCGAGCCACCACTCTTGCATCTTGGACACTTCCACGTCGCCTTGTTCTTCCCCAGTTTGCGGTATCCGGTTTCAGTGATCGCAGCACAGGGGAAGTCGTAATGACGTTTACAGATGCTGCAGAGTGCGCCATCATTAAAATCTTCTTTACACCGCCCGCACGTAAACATATTGAAAAGTAATTAGTTTAGGTCCCCTGAATCAAGCGAAATAGCTTGCGCGGTTCACCAAGTGACCGTGCGTTGAGTACGAGACCCAGCGAGCGACTGTGATCTTAGTATTGTAATCTTAGTATTTGTTGTTCAAGTACAGAATATAACTCTAATTATGTGTAAGTTTCAAGTTTTAAAACAAAGTGGTTTTAGAAATCTAGCCTCGAATACAATCTCCACTTTGAAAGCCCCCCATTTCGTATGGGAGCCCCCCTGAAATAAAGATTTTTATAACTTTTTAAGCCATTTTCGGCTGGAGGCCATCGGTTTACATATCATATCTAAAATTGAAGTAATTACGTTCAGTAATTCAGAAGTTATAAGGCTGTGACAGACGGACGGACGGACAAGTGCAAATCGCTCTAGTAAACTCAGAGACCTTCGCTTCGCTCGGTCGATAATATAGCTAAAGAACATTACTTTCGCATTTCTTTTTGTAAGCTATTTGTATTAAAAACTAAAAAGAGATCACTTTTTCAGAAATCACATTTTGTATGGAGTTTCAATTGACCCCTGGTACTATTAACCCCGTTCCACACTTATTAGTCATTCTGGAAAGCTCTTTTCAACTAGGTCATTGCGTCCAAACGAAAGTAAGAAATATAACAAACTTAACCCTCCTTTAAACCATAATTTTTAAACTCAATAGAATGCAAGCTCCAGTTCAGCATTGGTGCCTATTCGAAGTTACAAAATCTCTAAATTAAAGTAATTTGACTGGTCTAAAAAAAAAGTGAGTGTGTCAGCTCCGACGCACGACTGGAGTTTACTCCTTAAATACGATTGTCTAAACATCGGTCGTAATGCATTCGCGGCGCTCGGACCCGATCGGTACGCGCTCGGCTTCCCGAAGCGATCTTTCGCATTCGGACCATAGACACAACTCAAGCGAAAACTAACCTTATTTACTCAACGTTAGGGTAGAAATTTGCATCGTTGTGAAAAACGTAACGAGGTCATTCATAAGTAGATTTTACTCCTCGAATTTTTCTCATACCGGGCGCCTTATATATGAAAATCGATTCTTAAGGAGTAAACTCCAATAATCATCTTCAAAGTATTCCTCCTTCTGGCGAAGTGTATTACACAACCTTTTTTTTAGGTAGTTGTCGAAATATCGACGATGTTACTATTGCCCCGTGTTACTATTGTACCCGGTCTACCCTAATCAATTTTTTCAAGGTCCGCAACTTTAGTTGCAAAACAAACTTGACAGTTCCGAGAGTCATTGTATTTGTCTATACTAAATATTATAAAGAGTAAAGAGTAAAGATTTGTTTGTTTGTTTGTACCGAATAGGCTCTGTAACTACTGGACCGTTTTTAACCATTTTTTCACCAATAGAAAGCTAAGTTATCAGGAAGTAACATAGGCTATAATTTATTTTCAAAAAATTTCAAATTTTTTATTTTCAAAAATTCTTACGAAAATTGCAATAATGTAACCCAAAGTAGCAAAATTTTGCCTATAAAATGCATTATTTGGCGTGTGCTGAGAAAACTATTGAAGATACATAAAAATGATGTACTACATGATTTAAGTACTCATTATTTTCTACAAAAAGTCCAGGAGGGTATATATCTAATCACATCACAATCACAATAGTAGCTTTTGTGTTCTAAAATTTAATTAGATCGCCTTTACTGTCGTATTATCGTAGTATTAATTCTCCCCTAATAATACATAATTATAAATGTAAAAGTGTGTTTGTTCGTTGGTTTGTCCGTCAATCACGCTGCAACAAAGCTTCGGATTGACGTGATTGTTTGGATAGGTATTGTTCAGAACCTGGAGGGGGGAGAGATCCCGCGGGATTTTAATAACTAAATCCACGCGGATGAAGTCGCGGGCATCAGCTAGTTAATAATAAATCAATTGTTTTCTCATAGAAAAAGTTTATTAAAAATATTGTTTATCGTTTAAAACAAATATTGAATATTAAACAATGGTACGTTGTCGTATTCTTTCATGCTAAATTGATAGTGAAAAGAAAATTGCCGGCATATATGCCGCGTGAATAGTCACGCGTAAGTAGTGACCGTTTTACAATTTGTAATCTCATAAAAATTGTTTCCTAGTGTTAATTACATAAACCATAGCACGTAATAGTAAATAATTGTGTTAAAAATCGCTAAATAGAAGGAATTTGTAGAGTTTATAATATTTTAACCTAAATTTTGTATATATGTCATAATAAAATTATGCAAAAAAATAATTAAAAAACAAACAAATAAGAAAAGCGCACTGTCACTACTTCGCGAGTGAGATTCGAACCTGCGACATCATACGGTAAAGAAAGCGGTCGCTCGCCCACTGCGCCAAACAGAGCTACTTATGAACCTCTAAAATGTTGAACGCTTACTGAACGACGGTGTTAGCTTTATTTTCGTTACGGAATTTCTTGATTCGGTCGCCGCGCTCAAACTGTTTGTCCTAGTACAAAGCCCGCGATAAAAGCTATGCAATAGCTTAAAAATGACAGACTCTTCAGCTAGAACTTAGAATTTTTTTGAGCTGTTTTGAGCTCAGCATCGATGTTAAAGTATCCCCCGGTTAAAAAATTCAAAATATATGAAATGTAGAGAAATCTTCTAGTTACAGTTTCATTATAAGTATAGATTACACACAATATTATTAACATTAAAAAAAAAATATGTACAAAACAGAAGTTAAGCCTAATAGTTACAGCGTGCAAAGGCGGTCTTATTGCTAAAGCGATCTCTACTAGACAACCTTTTACCAACATGCATTATATTATGTTGTTTAAAAAATAAAATCAATTCTTCTTTTTTACCGTTTTATTTAAAAATCCTGGAAATAATTATTTTCCCTATTCCATCTAATACCCCAAACAGGGGAGCGCATTTATTGTGGCAACATTAAACTCAAACCTTGTCATGTTACGTCATATTATCTCTATCTCAGTCGCGGTTACACAGCTTACTACTTACTTACAGGTTACTTGGTCTATCAGCTATTTCTCCGTCTACGACTAGGAATTACGACTACGTCCTACGTCTAACCTACTTCCATGCTAGGATTAGCAATAGAAAGGTAGATTAGGCAAATTAAAAAAAATGAATGGGTTTAATGTATGGTGTGTTCCGATAAACATTGGACCACTGCAAGGTGCGACGTCAATCCAATAAACTGTGAAGCCGTTCCTTTTTAGTTTGCAGTCGTTTTCCTAGTTCCATGGGTTTAACGAATCCTAGTGCACAGACGAACAATCCTAGTGTTCTTAGTTGAATACTCGTGTTCTGACTGTGTTTCCTACCTACAATGGTACTATTTATTAGCGCATGTTCAAAGGGAGTCCCGAGTTTAAGCACAGCTTATTTATCGTAGTGAAACGTAGTGATTTTTTAAACTCAAAGTAGTGATTACATTCTCTTTGGTATGTATGTCCAATAATATCCATTCATGGAATTATTATGTACTTACGTACAACGTACGTTGTTGTACGTTGTACGTAAGTACATAATAATTCCATGTATCCATTATCCTATTTAGGGTGGAACCACATTTGTGAGGGTCGATTCGGATTTTGCCTATACAAAACTGTCATTTTCCATACATTCGTGTACGCATCGAAAAGCATTTGATCCGTACACGTTTCTATGGAATTTGACAGTTTTGTATGGGCGTAATCCGAAACGATCCTCACAAATGTGGTTCCACCCTTAGTGTTCGTGCTTCGTGATCTATTAGTCTGTGGTCTGATGTGTCTCGATAGGGTTTATTTTTATCGTTTTGTTTTTCCTTTATTTTTCTCTTTTGAGAAAATATTATTGTTTTCTTCGTAACAGAAAATGACAGCAGAGAACGAAAGAGAAATATATCACAAATTAGAAGCCATGAAAGAAATCAGGTGAGAATTATGTTTAGAACTTAATACAAAAAATCAAGTGGTTTCGCAGTCCCGCACCTGTAGGCTCGCGCTCGAGTCTCGACAGTCGACTCGAATCGATCAATAAACACTTGACACGATTATTTTTAATATAATAATTAATGACCTAATGCAAGTCTATACTTACACTAGCGGCACGCTAGCGATGCGCGACTGCGAATGATCTGACCATTCGAATAATCTACAACTACTAATGTACACATTCGAATTGAAAATTAGTAATATACTAATGCTCTTATTCGAATGACGACTACTAATTAGTAACTACTAACCGCGTCACGTTTCGACTGCTTTGTTCGGCGCGCGCTGCACTCGAGTTTGACTAAATGCTGTTCAGTATACTAATACTTTAAGGGCGTTTTTCGACTGGATTATTTCGCGACTTAGATTCTTGGAAATCGGGTTCGCTCTCGCCGCTACGTTATAAAATATGACTTATGGTTTCAACTGTATGATTGGAATGTTAACCATATTCTATAGTGATAAGACTCAATTTCAAAATTTTCAAGGGGTTTTCAATAGGGTTTTAATACAATAAATTTTTTAGAGTATTGAATCACAGAGTAACGAAGGTAAGGATTGAATGTAACCTTTTATTGCTGGCAAAATAAGACTTAATTTCAAAATTCTGACACATATTACTTTTTAATAGAAGCTAGAAAGCGCTTTTTTGGTGTTGTTAGTATTTACATTTTTGATTTTACCACCAGTTGAATTACATCATTCAAACTGTGTTAACCATTTGATGATTCATCACTTATCTTAACATAAGTTATGTTTTTTAAGAGCTAGTTAACGTTTTTCATTTCCTCTCTCTCTAACATTCTAACATTTTCAATGATTGTAAAAGTCACAGAATACTTTTGACCAAAGTGGTACCTATATTGTTATACTTGACAGTAAAATTACGGATATTTTAGACATATTTCTAATGTCCTATGCCTAGTTTATAATAATATAAAAAATGACGAAAGTAACTACATAGTAACTTTTATCGTCATTTCTCTTTATCAAAAATAGTTATATATGATAAAAATATAATTTTTCTAAAACACCTGTCCATAATTTTACTGTCATTATTTTAATGTGTGTGTTGTGTAGGATAATAATGTACCAAGTAGTTAGATCAAAATATTCGGATTGAAATTGTTAGAATATGTGCGATAGATAGGGACAAAGTTTTTACATATACATTTTTTGCCAGCTGAATACGCTACGGTAGGTAGGTAGGTACGATGTTTTTATTGTCTTCCGTAGATATAGGTAAAGGTACCATACATATTATTTTCAATATGCATAAGTACTTAATATTATGAGTATAGAAAAAAAAATGCACTTGCAATATTTTCTCCTTAGTACGTTGGAACTAAAATAAACAACAAAAGTTTTGCGATCTGCTGCTTTTATAATTACAACAACTCAATGACCAATGTTCGTCCGTTAACCGCTAAAGCTAAACTTATGCACAAGTCGACTCAACAAAAACTACTAATACTAACGGAGTCGGACTTCGGTGTACTAACAAGTAACAACTAATCGAATCGGAGTATCAACTACTAATCCGAATCGACAGTCGACTCAATATAGATTTTAGTGGAGCTCAGTTCAAATTAGTTACTAATTTTGGTAAATCATTCGAATGATTCGAATGATTCATAGAGTCGAATAATTCGACTGGAATCATTCGCAGTCGCGCATCGCTACGGCACGCTATGATGGCCGGTTTGACACATTACAATAGTGATGTGGAATGTCAATTTATTCTCGAACAAAAAACAATTAAGTTTTGTTTTTGTACCTGATTAAATAGGTTTAATAAAACAAAAATGTATATGTTTATTTAATTTATTTGAACGAACTGAATATTTGAATGAAAATGAATATACATACTTTATATGCACACAAGAAACATATGAATACAAAAGATACCAAAAAAGGTGCCACAAAAGGCCATAATTAATCAGATTCGTCCATACTACTATTTTCACTGTCGTCACTGCTATCATCACCTACATTAATAATTATATGTTCGTTTTCTATAATATTATCTATTTTCACATCTCTTTCATAATCTTCCCTTATTAATTTAACAGTTCTATTCACAACCTTTTCCCAGTCTCCTTTAGTCACATGTTCACAAGCTTCTTCTAATAATTTTAGCATTTTTTTTGTGGTAAATGGGGGTTCTGTATTGTGTCTTGCAGCATATCCCTTAATTTGAGCCCACACCAACTCAATCGCATTATACTCACAATGGTAAGGCGGTAACCGTATAACTCTGTGCCCATGTTCTAATGCTATTTCGTCAATGACGTATCGGATCTTGGTTGGTTTGTTTTCTTTTAAAATACGTACTAATTCCGCTTTTAACATATTCATGTTTGCATCTACGCCATTTTTACGAAGCCATGCGACGATATCAGCTTTCTTTTGGGATTGGGCAGGTGGCTTGTCAATTTGCATCGAGTGGTATGGGGCGTTGTCCATAATTATAATAGATGGTTCAGGGAGGCTACACAACATTGAGGTAAACCATTCAGTAAACTTTTCTCCATTCATGTCTTCATGATAGTCTCCAGTGGTTTTTGACGCAAAAGCCATGAGAGAACCTTCGACAAACCCGTTGATGGTTCCGGCGTGACAAATTATAAGTCGCGATCCTTTTCCTACAGGAACTTTGGAAGTAGATGCTGCTGTGTCATCGTTCCAAGAACGGCCTACAGTATGGTTAGCATTAAGCCATGTTTCATCCAAGAACACAACATTTTGCCAATTTTTGATTTCTTTCACTTGCCGTAAAAAAGTATACCTTGCCATCGCTATATCAAATCTTTCCATCAATATTTTGCGTTTGTTACATTTTTTGTATCGAAATCCAATGGTCTTCAAAATCTTCGTTAAAGAACTTTCCCCACCGAAGAATAATCCAGCTTCCTTCAGTGAATGCACCAACTTTCAACAGCATCAGCTACGCGTTCAACCACTGACGTTATAGGTAAAATTGGCCCTCCATTTTGAGCTTCACGATCGAAATAGTTACGAAGGCGTATTACGAACTCACGTGTCTGACTATTTAGAACAGTTCTCTGCGTACGTTCGGTCATATCGACGAAATCCACAACAAAGGGCTTGAACAGAGTCCAAATTAACGAGCAAGGGTCAACAGTAATGCAGTATCAATATTTGAAATCCAAAGCCAGGTCAAAACTATATCACAATCGCATTGCACTGACAGTTTATACTTTTCGAAGCAACGTCAATTCGAAACTGCTTTGTTTTGCATTGAGCATTGACGCGAGTTTGCCGGAGGTAGTAGTTGTGCTAGCCAGCGATCCTATGTGACGATCGTATTAGATTCCATTTTTAAAAATTTTCAATTTAGAAAACCAAATGCCGAGTTGTGGTATATATCATATAAAAATAAAAATTTTACCTTTTGTATGAAACAGCTGATATTTTTTTGCGATTTCAGAGGTTTGTCCACATAGTGAAAATTGTTCATATTCACAAGTACATTCACCCCTTAAATGGTGCAAACTGATTTTTCTATACTTGTATACATTTTAGAAATCAATTTAATAAATAAATTTTGAGTCCTAAACCTAAAACTACATTCGATAAAATTTATGAATCTCTGCACATCACTATCGTCAATAAAGTAATACAATTATTTCCTTCAAAGTCGTTATCAATTAATACGGAACTTCATGAGCGGACAAACGTCAAACCGGCCATCATAGCGTGCCGCTAGTTTAGGTATCTTTAATAAAATTGTATGTTTATAGTATTGTTGCCTAAAAGCTCGTAATATTAAAAAAGGGATTCTCTAATGCATAAACCACTTCAATAAATAATCGGTTTGTAAGCACAGCTTTGAATTGTCCAGTGAAAAGAATAAATCGCGTGACCCAGGTGTCAAGTTTGAGATCTGCATAAGCCGTTTTATACTAGACTAGACGATTATGCCCGCAACTTCGTCCGTGTGGATTAAGTTTTAAGAAATCCCGTGGGAAATCTGATTTTCCGGGATAAAAATTAGCCTAGATGTCACCCTCCAGGTCCTCAACTATACCCACGCAAAAAATCACGTCAATCCGTTGCTCTGTTTTGGCGTGTGAAGGACTAACTAGCAAACAAACACACTCGCATATTTTATATTAGTCAGGATTTCCGTCATATGTGCCAGAGCCTAGCACTCGAAACTGAGTTCAGCGAGTTGATGCATTGGACTATACAGATTTGACAGATTGTTTTCTTGCAACTGTAAATGACACCTGCCCACTTGTATCTCGCGTCGTGTGTCGTAGGAACAAAACTATAACGCTGGAGCGTCTGAAGCGCAGCATTCTGAGCGAGGTGCGCAGCGGCGACCAGGAGGGGCGCTGCCTGGCGCAGTACAAGCGGGAGATGGAGCTGCTGCAGCAGGAGAAGATGAGCCACGTGGAGGAGCTGCGCCAGATACACGCCGACATCAACGCGGTAAGACGCACCACCTGCAGGAATATAAGCAGAGGCAGCAAATAGTCTGCTGACCGGCTGCTCTTCATGGACTTAACATGGCATGCTTCTCAGAAAACTTCCATTGTAAATATTATAAATTGTACGAGGGAGCGTTTTTATGTTCGCGGAATGAAGGGTAAGGGGTTGAAATAAAAAAAACCAAATTATTTTTCCTTTTCAATATATTCACCTGCAAGACGGACACATTTTTCAGATCTTTCAATTAATTTATTTGTACCCTCATAAAAAAATGTTTTGCCTTTGTCCTCAAAATACGCTGAAACTGCCTCCTTAACTTCATCATCGGTGGTAAATTTTTTACCCTGCAGCTCTTTTTTCATTTTTGGAAAGAGGTAATAATCACTCAGGGCCAGGTCTGGGCTGTAGGGTGGGTGGTTCAAAATATCGAAGCCCACTTTAAGCAGGGCAGCCAACGCAACGCGGCTCTTGTGGACGGGCGCATTATCGTGCAAAAGCAGCACACCTTTCGTCAATTTTCCCCGTCTTTTCACTTGAAAATAGTTGCTACTCCAACCTTTTCTGCAAGCTCTTTTCGAGCATCTTCCAATATTAATTTTTCGACTTTAGCGATTATTTCGGGCGTGGTCACCTCAATGATGCGCCCAGGCCCTCAAGTCATCTCGTCTCGTCTTCAAGTGATTCTCGTCCTTGCTTGAATAGACGATACCACTTGTAAACCATGGTTTTACAAGGACAAGATTCTTCGTAAACGAAGGCCATCTTTTGAAATGGTTTCGACGTTTTCTTCCTTGCTTGGTAAGGAATTTTATAATGTCGCGGTGCTCGATTTTCTCCATTTGTGAACGCCGTCTTCCCGATTAAGTTGCTTGGTTGATGATAGTTCAGAGACTAATGAGCCGATTGTAATAAAACTCGGTATTTCTGCTAATAGGGAATCACTCAACACGTTGAAGTACTAATGAGACCCCTCACTCCTCTCCAACCCCGCCATTCCGCGAACTTAAAAACGCACCCTCGTATTATACATTCATAATAGGGTATTTGACTACTTTTAGAAAATCATCTTAAATTGTTAATAATGCTATGCTGAAGCTAACAAAACATATATTTCGGCATAATTTTCATTATTTTTCATAAAAATCGAGAAATAAATTCAAAAAAATAAATTGCCGCGGAAACGTTCCATTTGCTCTCATGACGTAACAGTTCACATTTCAAACAATGACAATTTTATAATATGTGTTTAGGCCGCGTGTCGCATACTATTTGGTATTTAATAAAATAGTAACGATGAAAAACAGACGAAATTAGCCTATTACGCCGCACAAACACGTCGAAATGTATTGACAAAATGAGAATTCCATAGGTGGTGTGGACTGTGACGTCATTCGAGATCACGGAACGTTTTCGATCACGTGACCATGGCCAGAATTATAGCAATTTTATTTAATGTTTTCTAATTAAATAAAGCTTTATTTTTTAGTTTTGTCGTATGGAATAATGTTTTTAGATAATATAATCTTTTAGGATGACACCAGTTGAAACGATATTTTTATTATAGTCAAATACCCTATTCATAATTCATTTATTAATTTGTGAATATGGTTCAGTCAAGATGTTATAATATACAATTTAGAATGCGCATATCCTACCAAAGTGTGGTGTACAAATATAGGAATGGTATTATTTTATGTCAAAAAAATTAAATAAATGTCAAAAAAATAATATACAACAGTTAAAAACTTTCCATAAGGTAATCACAGATTGTTTAATATATCTTATCTATTCCAAAAATGATGTTATATTGTAAAGTATCTCTGTCTGTGTGTCTGTTACCTGATCACCACTAAACTTCCACAACATACAACAAGCAGGACATACTTTCATCCTGAAATATCAAGGAATTAGAATGAGATAAATTCATGTCATTGGTCATCAGCTAGTTTTTAATTATTTAATTGTCAGCTAAATAAAATAATTGCTTCTTGAAAATAGCTAAATTAATAAAATGAATGAATTGGTTGAATTATTCCTCATTTATTCGTTGCATAAACTGTTACAATTAAAGGTCTTAAAAAATATAGTTGGCTCAAACAGGTTGCCAATGCCTGGCGCGCAACATACTTTAGCTATTCATTATTTATAATGTCAATAAAGCACAATTAATAAATAAAAAATAAAATAAAATATGTCAATGAGAAATTAGTATCTAATAAGTTAACATTTTAATTTATTTATTATAATAATATGTATGAATTATATTATTATGTGTGTATTTTGTTATGTAATTATTAATTATTATTTATCATTGGAATAACCTTATAATACTAACATAGTATTCATTACAACATTGCAGTGTCTGAAGTAAAATAAGTTACATTATTTAGATTTTTGATTGAATTTAATGAATTTATTCTTAAGTGTGATTTTGATACAATATATTATGTAAGTATCAAAATTATTGGTGATCATCACTATAAGTAATTTGGAGCATACAAATTGTAAGTTGAAGTGCCAGTACAGTGGAGTGCAGTACAGGAATAGAGCGGCAGACAGCAGGTGTGGCGTGTCATTGTGTTTGTTGTGCTAAGTGCTAGCACAAGCAGTGCTAGCCAGCCACGCGTATTGTTTATTTTCACTGTCACTGCTCTACTGGTAGGTTGAGTTTTTATGGGTATTGCATTCGAATGTATTTTTTTGATCTACTATTTGCAGCTGTTGTATGATTTTATAGATACATATTCAACCACTTCTCTTTAAATTAATTGGCTTGATGTATTGCCTTACGCGTTGGAAAACCAATGAATAGTAATAAAATAATTTCAGATGGAGACAGTAATAAAACAGACAGAGGAGAGTATGTCTCGCAAGTTGTCCAACGCGTCACGGCTGCACGAGGACTACCGGCCGCTCAAGACGGAGGTGGACCTGCTGCGGCGGCAGTGCCTCGGCCTCGACCGGCTGCCGGACCTGCACGAGGAGGAGGGCAGCCCCATCACGCCCGAGTGAGTGCTGTACCTCTACACCATAGCCATACCAAAGCGTCCCGGCTGCACAAGGACTACCGGCCGCTCAAGACGGAGGTGGACCTGCTGCGGCGGCAGTGCCTCGGCCTCGACCGGCTGCCGGACCTGCACGAGGAGGAGGGCAGCCCCATCACGCCCGAGTGAGTGCTGTACCTCTACACCATAGCCATACCAACGCGTCCCGGCTGCACGAGGACTACCGGCCGCTCAAGACGGAGGTGGACCTGCTGCGGCGGCAGTGCCTCGGCCTCGACCGGCTGCCGGACCTGCACGAGGAGGAGGGCAGCCCCATCACGCCCGAGTGAGTGCTGTACCTCTACACCATAGCCATACCAACGCGTCCCGGGTGCACGAGGACTACCGGCCGCTCAAGACGGAGGTGGACCTGCTGCGGCGGCAGTGCCTCGGCCTCGACCGGCTGCCGGACCTGCACGAGGAGGAGGGCAGCCCCATCACGCCCGAGTGAGTGCTGTACCTCTACACCATAGCCATACCAAAGCGTCCCGGCTGCACGAGGACTACCGGCCGCTCAAGACGGAGGTGGACCTGCTGCGGCGGCAGTGCCTCGGCCTCGACCGGCTGCCGGACCTGCACGAGGAGGAGGGCAGCCCCATCACGCCCGAGTGAGTGCTGTACCTCTACACCATAGCCATACCAACGCGTCCCGGGTGCACGAGGACTACCGGCCGCTCAAGACGGAGGTGGATCTGCTGCGGCGGCAGTGCCTCGGCCTCGACCGGCTGCCGGACCTGCACGAGGAGGAGGGCAGCCCCATCACGCCCGAGTGAGTGCTGTACCTCTACACCATAGCCATACCAAAGCGTCCCGGCTGCACGAGGACTACCGGCCGCTCAAGACGGAGGTGGACCTGCTGCGGCGGCAGTGCCTCGGCCTCGACCGGCTGCCGGACCTGCACGAGGAGGAGGGCAGCCCCATCACGCCCGAGTGAGTGCTGTACCTCTACACCATAGCCATACCAAAGCGTCCCGGCTGCACGAGGACTACCGGCCGCTCAAGACGGAGGTGGACCTGCTGCGGCGGCAGTGCCTCGGCCTCGACCGGCTGCCGGACCTGCACGAGGAGGAGGGCAGCCCCATCACGCCCGAGTGAGTGCTGTACCTCTACACCATAGCCATACCAACGCGTCCCGGCTGCACGAGGACTACCGGCCGCTCAAGACGGAGGTGGACCTGCTGCGGCGGCAGTGCCTCGGCCTCGACCGGCTGCCGGACCTGCACGAGGAGGAGGGCAGCCCCATCACGCCCGAGTGAGTGCTGTACCTCTACACCATAGCCATACCAACGCGTCCCGGCTGCACGAGGACTACCGGCCGCTCAAGACGGAGGTGGACCTGCTGCGGCGGCAGTGCCTCGGCCTCGACCGGCTGCCGGACCTGCACGAGGAGGAGGGCAGCCCCATCACGCCCGAGTGAGTGCTGTACCTCTACACCATAGCCATACCAAAGCGTCCCGGCTGCACGAGGACTACCGGCCGCTCAAGACGGAGGTGGACCTGCTGCGGCGGCAGTGCCTCGGCCTCGACCGGCTGCCGGACCTGCACGAGGAGGAGGGCAGCCCCATCACGCCCGAGTGAGTGCTGTACCTCTACACCATAGCCATACCAACGCGTCCCGGCTGCACGAGGACTACCGGCCGCTCAAGACGGAGGTGGACCTGCTGCGGCGGCAGTGCCTCGGCCTCGACCGGCTGCCGGACCTGCACGAGGAGGAGGGCAGCCCCATCACGCCCGAGTGAGTGCTGTACCTCTACACCATAGCCATACCAACGCGTCCCGGGTGCACGAGGACTACCGGCCGCTCAAGACGGAGGTGGACCTGCTGCGGCGGCAGTGCCTCGGCCTCGACCGGCTGCCGGACCTGCACGAGGAGGAGGGCAGCCCCATCACGCCCGAGTGAGTGCTGTACCTCTACACCATAGCCATACCAAAGCGTCCCGGCTGCACGAGGACTACCGGCCGCTCAAGACGGAGGTGGACCTGCTGCGGCGGCAGTGCCTCGGCCTCGACCGGCTGCCGGACCTGCACGAGGAGGAGGGCAGCCCCATCACGCCCGAGTGAGTGCTGTACCTCTACACCATAGCCATACCAACGCGTCCCGGCTGCACGAGGACTACCGGCCGCTCAAGACGGAGGTGGACCTGCTGCGGCGGCAGTGCCTCGGCCTCGACCGGCTGCCGGACCTGCACGAGGAGGAGGGCAGCCCCATCACGCCCGAGTGAGTGCTGTACCTCTACACCATAGCCATACCAAAGCGTCCCGGCTGCACGAGGACTACCGGCCGCTCAAGACGGAGGTGGACCTGCTGCGGCGGCAGTGCCTCGGCCTCGACCGGCTGCCGGACCTGCACGAGGAGGAGGGCAGCCCCATCACGCCCGAGTGAGTGCTGTACCTCTACACCATAGCCATACCAACGCTTCCCGGCTGCACGAGGACTACCGGCCGCTCAAGACGGAGGTGGACCTGCTGCGGCGGCAGTGCCTCGGCCTCGACCGGCTGCCGGACCTGCACGAGGAGGAGGGCAGCCCCATCACGCCCGAGTGAGTGCTGTACCTCTACACCATAGCCATACCAACGCGTCCCGGCTGCACGAGGACTACCGGCCGCTCAAGACGGAGGTGGACCTGCTGCGGCGGCAGTGCCTCGGCCTCGACCGGCTGCCGGACCTGCACGAGGAGGAGGGCAGCCCCATCACGCCCGAGTGAGTGCTGTACCTCTACACCATAGCCATACCAAAGCGTCCCGGCTGCACAAGGACTACCGGCCGCTCAAGACGGAGGTGGACCTGCTGCGGCGGCAGTGCCTCGGCCTCGACCGGCTGCCGGACCTGCACGAGGAGGAGGGCAGCCCCATCACGCCCGAGTGAGTGCCGTACCTCTACACCATAGCCATACCAACGCGTCCCGGCTGCACGAGGACTACCGGCCGCTCAAGACGGAGGTGGACCTGCTGCTTTCTCAACAATAGACCATCTCGAATTTGAGGCAAAAAGTAAACGCGCAGGGTTAACACTAAATGCACAAAAACAAAGATTCTCTAACAAATGGGAAAGTACTAGATGTCGTAATGGAAATCATCAAAGTTGAATTCGTCGATGAATACATATATATCTCGCGCAATATGTTTTTTTGAAAACCAGCTATTTTATTTATTTTAACTTACAAAAAGAAGTGAAATTCCGCCAAAAACATTTTCATGTAAAATGTTGTTGCGACGCGCAAGATAAATGTCAAAAAGATATCAGATCTCATGTAGAGCCAAGCTTTAACTCTACACGCCCTAAATCTACAAACTCTACACGTTAGTCAAAATAATATGTGGCTTGGCCGTTTCGTTACTGCAAGAACTATTGTATAATAGAGAAGTAATGAACAGTGAATAAATTTTTAACCTTACGCCCAGGTGAATGTAGCGAACTGGCCAAGCCACGTATTTTGACTAACGTGTAGAGTTTGTGAAGTTAGGGCTTGTAGATTTAGGATGTGTAGAGTTAGAAGCTTGGCTCTTCATGAGATCTGATATCTTTTTGACAGTGCGAACCATGGGTCTCGCGCGTCGTGGCAACTTTTTACACGAAAATGTTTTTGGCGGAATTATAAATAAAATAAAGCTAATTAATAGTTTAAGGCGCGCTTGCAGAAACGTCTTAACCCAGAGTTAGTAGCTAACTCGACTTCGGCCGCTTAGGTAGTTAGTAGCTAACTCTGGGTTAAAACGACAGATTTGACAGATTTCGTATACAGCTTCTGTCAAAATTACAAATTTATTCCTGGGTTAACTAACTCGGCGCCTCTGCAAGCGGGCCTAAGAAGTGAAAAAAAATCAAACTAAAATCCCGTCGATCCTTGCTCTGTACTGTCTGTACGGTGCCGGTGTAGCTCAAACTCCCGCATGTACACGTCAGACTCAGAAGGTGTGTGTGTCGTTGCAGCCGCTTCCCGGCGGCGGCGCCCGCGCGCGGCTCGTTCCTGGCGCCGGCGCCGCGCAAGCCGCCGCCGCCGCCGCCCGCGTTCAGGTCTGCCATAGAACAAGATTTCCTTACCGTCTCGCTGAGGTTCGATTGTTTCTTGTGTTGCGCCCCGCACCCCCCCGCACCCCCTCCCGCACCCCCGCACCCCGCACCCCCTCCCGCCGCCCGGACCTTGTGTCACTCTTCAGGTCGCCGCTCCGTAGCGCGCAGCTGCGCGACTGTAGTACACACTGTCTCATAACATTGGTCAGGGTATGCTGTGCTATGGATATACACGGTTCATTTTGATTTATAGTTCTTGCAATTCACGAGGGCGACTGACTTATGGTTGTGTGTGTGTCGTATCTGTATAGGTGTAAGCGAGCGCAATGCTCGCGCCTGCCCGCTCCCACCTAGGCTTTGACAGGCACGCACACTTATGCAATGTGCATGTACACGAAGTAACCGCGAGTAAAGCTCACTCGCCTTAGTGAATTGCAAAAACTGTACCAACAACCTCCCACAAGCAACTTCTGTGCATAATACTGAACAACATTTGTTCAACGACTTTTCACATGACTCAGTAAATTCACCAAAAAAAATTCTAAGTTTTAGTTAAAGAGTCTGTCATTTTTAAGCTATTGCATAGCTTTTATCGCGGGCTTTGAACTAGGACAAACAGTTTGAGAGCGGCGACCGAATCAAGAAATTCCGTAACGAAAATAAACCTAACACCGTCGTTCAGTAAGCGTTCTACAATTTAGAGGTTCGCAAGAGCTCTGTTCGGAGTAGTGGGCGAGCGGCCGCTTTCTTTACCGTATGGTGTATAATGTCGCAGGTTCGAATCTCAGCCGCGAAGTAGTGACAGTGCGTTTTTCTTGTTCGTTTGTTTTTTAATTATTTTTTTTGCATAATTTTTACTATGCAAAAATAATTAAAAACAAACAAACAAGAAAAGCGCACTGTCACTACTTCGCGAGTGAGATTCGAACCTGCGACATACGGTAAAGAAAGCGGTCGCTCGCCCACTGCACCAAAGAGAGCTACTTGTGAACCTCTAAAATGTTGAACGCTTACTGAACGACGGTGTTAGGTTTATTTTCGTTACGGAATTTCTTGATTCGGTCGCCGCGCTCAAACTGTTCGTCCTAGTTCAAAGCCCGCGATAAAAGCTATGCAATAGCTTAAAAAACAACGCGATCGCACCGACGACACACAGCCCGCGCTCGCGGCCGGCCATTCCTGCATGTTCTATTTTAATGTAACTTTACGTATTATTTTTGCTTATTCTGAAAATCTTTAATTTCATACATTTCATTTTGATGAACCCAACATAACACGTTATTGTGCGCATGGAAACTAACATACTATTGTGTTGTTGTGTTGTCCGACGGCCGGCTCTCGAATATTTAATCCAAATTATAATATTATGTTACGTGTGATGTTCCGCGAGCGCCGCCGCCGTGAACAAGCAGCACTGAGCGCGCGCCGTGCGCGTGTGTTAATAGAATAGAATAGAATAGAATAGAAATATTTTTTATTCAAATTAACTTTTACAAGTGCTTTGGAATAGTCGATGAATCTACCACTGGTTCGGAATGCCCTTCCTGACGAGAAGAACCAGCAAGAAACTCGGCGGTTGCTCTTTTCAAAACAAATTTATAATACAGTAAATACTATGCTATATATGCAGTGTTTCCACAATGAGGGAAGTTCCAAAAATGCATACCGACTAACTTCTATCTTAAGACATAAAGTAGCCCCATTCCCGCCGGTGGAACCCGTTCACGAGCATGACGCGTGACCCATGTGCGCAGGCAGCAGCCGCCCCCCATGAAGTCGTGCCTGTCGTGCCACCAGCAGATCCACCGCAACGCGCCCATCTGCCCGCTGTGCAAGGCCAAGAGCCGCTCGCGCAACCCCAAGAAGCCCAAGAAGAAATAAACCGCCCCGCGCGGCGTGACGTCACACTCGCAACCCCCTAGCGCCGACATGCGCGCCGCGAGATTTTGTCTACCCGTTGTCTCGTGATATCTCTCATGAGTAAGGGGGCGTCCATAAATTACGTGAGGTGTTTTTTTAAATTTTCTGTCCCTCCCTTCCACCTGGTGAGATGTGAGATTTTATTCAACCCCCTCCCCCATCCCCCAATCTCACGTGAGATTTTTCAAAATGTGGGTTTCTTACGTAAACGCATTGGATTGTTATTGTAAAAAGAAAAAAAAATTGCTTCGTGCTTTTATCATAGTACAAACAGAATAGTAGGCTAACTAAGGCCGATCGGCGAATTAATTACCTACTCTTGCGTTGACGCCTAGGGTTGTCACTTTTATTTTTGACTAGCTGATGCCCGCGATTATTAATAGGTAGGTTACTACTTTTATTGAAAAATTAAACAAACAAAAAAGAGCGAGCGTGCGACGTAATACGCAATTGCGCGCGATTAGCACAGCGGCGCGATATATACAAAAGCACTCTGTGGCGCGCCGCGCGGCCCGTACCATCCCGTACTGCCGGCCGATTGAGCCGGTTGAGATTTTGCGAATGTGTGCGTGAAACTTCCGTGCGTACACGGCGCCCGCTGCTCACGCATACATTCAAACCGGCAGCGGCCACTTTGTATGAAGTTAGCCTACTATTCTGTTTGTACTATGCTTTTATTTACGACTAGTTAAGACTAGTAATTAATATTGCTGAGAGTTTAATTATAAGTGTAATAAAAATTTAACAATAGAATACTTAAATCGTAACTACTCTGATTAAAAAAAGAATATCTACTTTTGTTTCAATCAGAAAAAAAATTGCGTGATATTTGCCGAGACCCCCCCCCCCTCTCTCCAACGTAAGATTAGATGAGATTTGACTCGACCCCCTCCCCCCTTAAACATCTCACGTAATTTATGGACAAATGTAGACAAATGTCGTGGCGCAGCGCGTGGCATGTTAGCCTGCTGGAGTGCACGGAGGAGGCCTGCGCAATCAGCCGGTCCACGCTTACCTAAGGTGGAAGACAAGGGTCTGCCCGCGAAATTCAAATTTAATTTGGTTTTTCGTAATTTGTAAACTAATACGACAAAGTAGGCTTATGGCCTTCTAATTGCGCCAGTGGAATTATCATCTTCACAGGTTTACATAAATGAAAGTGACCAGATTAAGAAACTAATCAAAATACTGAGTTGGACGTGAGTTACTCACAAATTAGTCGATATTCTGACTAATTTCTTAAACTGGACACTTTCAAGTAAAGATTTTCATATAAACCTGTGAAGATGATACTGCCATTGTCGCAATTAGAAGGCCATAAGCCTACTTTGTCGTATTAGTTTACAAATTGCGAAAAACCAAATTAAATTTGAATTTCGCGGGCAGAACCGTGTCTTCGACCTTAACTCTTCGAGTCGAAGGTGTCTAGTGCACGCTCAGCGGTGACGGGCGCGGCAGGGCAGCTCACAGCTGTCCCTGTGCCGTGTATGTATTTAAAGTGGATGTCTCTATGGTTGTACATATTTATATAACTTAAGTATTACCAATAGTTTAGTAATAAATCTCAATATGTCACGGCCTGTAAGAACTGTAATAAAATAAATAAAAAGAGCCTTTATTCAGACTTGGTTTACAAACTAACTTTCAATTCTTCTTATATTCTAAGCAGTATAATATTTATAACTTAATTTTAACTGAACTTATACTTAAAATATAAAACACAGATTTGTTTAAAAAGTTTCAATTTTTCAATTATTTTTGTTTTTGTTCTGCCTTGACAACCTTGTCTGTTAGAACGCCTGTAAGAACTGTATTTGTTGTTAAATCGAATAAGTATCGTTCACTTTCAGTGCAAGTGTGTATAGGCTACTGCTCAAAAGCGTCGCCAGTCGATGGCCAAGGGAGGGGCAAGTTGACAGGGCTCCCACTAGTTAAGTATAAGTTTTTCAGCTTCACAGTTGAAGATTTGGCAGCGGTATCTGGATTTCAATGATGAAGTATCTACTAGTACTATATTTTTCAAATGTCTAGGGGGGGGGGGCAGCTGCCCCTACCTACCCCCCCTGGCGACGCCCATGGTACTGCTAGCGCGAGCGTAGTGGACACTCGCGCACAGGTCAAATATTAGCGAGATACACGACCAACTGGAAGTATGCTCCATTTCATTTTCATAGCCCAATTCTTGTACGTACTTACTTCTAGAGCATCTTTCCTGCCGAGTCTACGTCCGTAGCAACGTGACCCAAACTAGATGTGTAAGGCCCGCTTGCAGAGACGCCGGGTTAGTTAACCCAGGAATAAATTTGTAATTTTGACAGAAGCTTTATACGAAATCTGTCAAATCTGTCCTTTTAACCCAGAGTTAGCTGCTAACTCTGGGTTAAAAGGATAACTCGGCGTTTGTGCAAGCGCGCCTAAGTAGGTATACTACCCTCACGAAAAATGGTTTGGTGCATTTTCGTGGGTTGAACTAACTACCTGCGCTGAAGAGCAAGGCTTTACTTTTGAGTATACGAACTGTACCTGGACATTTCGCTCGTTCGCTGCGACACTGTCTCATGTCAAAAATCCTTATTTTTACAAAAATGTGCCCCGAGATTTTTCAAAATCTTAGTTATTTGTTTTATAGTAGTCTTACATTTGTAAGTACGTGTTGTGTAGCTAATGTAGTTTTCATAGAGCGTCGAGTTAGCGATTCGGGGTTCGTGCCGCGGCCCGCAGCTGAGCCGAGTGCTCGCCAATAACTAAGCATATACGCACGGATCTGCCCGACAGATCTGCCTGTCAGTTACGCTTCGCGGGCAGATCTGTTAATGTATGGTGAGATTCAGGCACAGATTTGCCTGCTGGATCTTGCCCGCTGCCCGTGCTCAAAACTTGCGGATCGGGCACGGGGCAGGCAGATCCGAGCATCAACTGCGTGTGTGCGTAGCGATAGATGTGCCCGCCAGATCCACATAAAGATTTTGCTTTGAAAGAGAAAATTGCACACAACCGATTATATTAAACTCGTGATTGCAACTGATACCTGGGATCGTGTGTGGCGAAAGTCACAGATCAGATCCTATACACGTTCAGACCAGTGGCGTAGCGTGGTGGGTGCAGGGGGGGCCATGGCCCCGGGCGGCATACGAAAGGGGGCGGCGGATAAGGAACATAACGAAAACATTTCATTGTATGTTTGAGAAAAAAATACTTATTTCAAATCGCGCGCGCAATGTTACATACCTACCAGTATTACCTAAGCTACGTGCCAAGCGAAACAAAACCGCAAGGGCACGGTAATATTATCTGAATACAGTATTGTAACTTCATACAAACGGACGAAGCGCGAGCTATGCCTACGCGCCTCGATCTCGGTAAGCGCTCGGTACGCAGACAGTCGCGACTGTGCCGCAGTGACGAACGGACGGTGTTATGTTTTTTAACAATAACTGCGCAATTTTTTTAACTAAAAATAAGTTCAAGTACATATTTAATATGACGAGGAGGATATATTGTGCTGTTTTTGGTTGCATGAATTCGTCAATAACGCATCCAGAGATAACTTTTTTTAAATTACCTGGAAACTCTGAAAGGTAAGACTCTAAAATAATTTTACTTACTAGTAGGTAGGTACAAAATGTGTGTATTTTTAATGGATAAGGTATTTCCTTTTATCTCCCGAAAAAAAGATGTCTGGATTAATAAATAAAGTGAATAGAGTAAAGGAAAGTGATTGACACGAGTGAAATAGGTAGTTATAGGCGGGGTACCGAGTGGGGTATCATATGAAAGGGCTTTACCTGTACATTCTAAAACAAATTTTTATTTATTTTTAAATATAATAGTTTTTGAATAATCGGGCAAAATGTCGAAAAATATACCGTTCCCCCCCCCCCCTTATCTCCGAAGTTTACCAATCGAAAAATCAGAAATAATTATGGTCAATAGAGGTTTATGTATATTTTAAAGGAAAAATAAAACCAACGCTCTAACTAGCATAGTTTTTTTTTTATATTAACAATAGACCTCCACAAACAAAGTTAACGATTAATAAGCAAATTTATATAATATTATCGTTTTACTTTTACTTCTAGAGTACGGAACCCTCGGTGTGCGAGTCCGACTCGCACTTGGCCGGTTTTTTTTAATTAAATCTACCAATCAAAAAACAACACGCATTTTTATTGAACACTTCCTATTTAATTCACAAAGTATTTTATTTGTTTATATAAAAAAAAGTATATTTACAATCACAAAACTAAATGGAAACACAAAGTAGGCAAATGTAATTAAAATGCTGGAGGCGGGCAGCCCTATCGCATGTTTACGTACCGCGCGGCTGTAGGCATTTATGTCAAAGATACGGCCGAGTTACAATACTGTATACAGATAATATTACCGTGGCAAGGTTGCGAAAGAGAGGACGACGCGGCGCGGTGCCCGGCCGATCGGCGGCGGCGCGGCGCGAGTGTAATTCCGAACCCGAACGAACCAATCAGCGACTGAGAGTACTCAATAGTTCAATTAAACAAAAGTCAAAACAATAACACTGCAATTCATTACGCGAAGACTGAAAGTTTCAAATGTACTGTAAAGAACGAAAAGTAAATGATTTTGTTACTGTACTTACAAATTACTTACAATTAGATAGTTTGGTGTTTTGTTTGAAACAAATAAAAATAGGTACATAGGTATTTTTATATCTTCGGGAACATCGTCGAGCAAGTACTTACATGGGAGTAAAGGTTAGTAAATAAATTTTTTAATTCTTTTCAATATTGTTGATTTTCAATGTTTTCGTTGTTCGTGATAGATAATCTTCCTACTATGTTTTTTAAACCTAACATTTGAATTGACAAAAACACGTTTCGTGTTATTAGAGCATTTTCATTAAATTTCTATAGAATTGGAATAAAGAGAAGTAGTTAAAAACTAAAACACATTTTTAAACCTAAGAATATATTATTTTAGGGCCAGTAAATAATAATAAAAAATGATTTCGTTTTCTATTCTTTTAAAGCTCATCTTTAGCTAAAAATGAAAAGAGCAAAAGAAAGTGGAGCATATTATCGGAATAAGAAGAAAGCAAAGGAGGAGAATATCAGGAAGAATGAAGGAGCTTTATTGAAGTTTGTGAAAGTTTCGGCGACGATAGAGTGTACGCCAGCTTCGCCAGAGTCTACGCCAGGGCCTTCGGGTGTGAGTACTTTAAAGACTGGTGATGTTCGAAACCAAGAATTAGATCAAATAGGACAAGATATCAACGACTCGGAACCTTTTATTGATAGTAAGAATTTGTCAGATTCTATTACTTTTGCTGCAACTGCTGAAATTCTGCCACTGCAACAAAATATAACCGATTTTGATAGCAATGACATTGGAAAATGGCCTGAAAGTATAAATTCAAACATGAGGTTGCTATTGATACAGAGAGGCCCTGAAGTCATTCAAAATATGAAAACAAATTTATCTGAACAGTCAACAGTATCACGCACGACTCAGTCAGACATGGACTCTACAAAATCAAAAGTAATATCGAGGCGGCTGACTAACGATTGGTTTTATCGCACATTGCCAAACGGCGAAAAAGTTTTACGCTCTTGGATGGCATATTCTCCTTCGAAAGCTTCATTGTTTTGCTTCTGTTGTCGTTTATTTGAAAACCCCAATTCATCAAATGCATCGAAATTTTGCTCTTCTGACGGATTTAATACTTGGTGGAAATTGAATCCCAAGGTAGCCAATCATGAATCAAGTGCACAACATAACGTAAATTTTTGCAAATGGAAGGAGTTAGAAAATAGGCTTCGAAAAGGACAAACTATCGATAAAAAAGAACAAGACATATTGGCAAAGGAAACGAAAAAATGGCCTGAAATTCTGACAAGAATGTTTGATATTATACAATTTCTGGCAAAACAAAATTTGGCGTTACGTGGCCACAAGGAAGATGACACTAGTACTAACAGAGGTAACTTTTTGGAATTGGTGCATCTGCTGGCAAAGTACGATCCTGTTCTCAGAGAGCATTTAGTAAGGATAAAAATGGGCCAAAACAAGTATTTTACTTACATGTCACCTGAAAAAAGTCAGCGACAACATAATATGTCTATCTTTTAAGGTTGGCTCACTATAACCTTTTTTATGCTAACCAAATTTGTTCTAAAATAATGCGTTATTTGCGAAGGTGGTTTTATAAACATCATATTAATCTTTATCCAAATAAATACGTTATTCATATTCATCACAAGTATTTAATTTAAAACAAAATTGTCCTTCACATCATTCGATTTCAATGAATATTTTAGGAGATATCGCAGTTTTAAAATAACATCGCAGCAAAATAATGATCATTCTTGCAGCGGGAAAATTTGTCTTTTTATAAACTCACAACTCTCAACACTCAGAAAATTAGAAATTCTACGCGGACGAAGTCGCGGGCGACCGCTAGTTAATAATATTAGGCACCTTGTAACATTTTATTCCATCCAAGTTCAATGAGCACTATGTATAATTTAAGATACTATTGTACACTCAATTGGCAAATAAATAAGTACTTTAAAACTTGTTATTATTATTTATTGTTGTTAAGGCCTAGCGTTAACTCAATAAAGTTCAGATATTTTAAAAGATAAACTTCCTCTGGGTTTCTTGCACCACTGCTTCTCATAGATGTATTTTCCTTCTGAAGCAGTGGTAATTTATCTTGACTTGCAATAAGTTGAACGATGTACATTAAGTCTGTTAAATAAAATATTCGACCGAGCGAAGCGAAGGTCTTTGAGTTAACTAGGGCGATTTGCACTTGTCCGTCCGTCCGTCCGTCCGTCCGTCCGTCTGTCAGAGCCTTATAACTTTTGAATTACTGAACGTAATTACTTCAAATTTAGATATAATATGTAAACCGATGGCCTCCAGCCGAAAATGGCTTAAAAAGTCATAAAAATCTTTATTTCAGGGGGGCTCTCATAGAAGCGAATGCGAAGTAAAAAAAAAAAAATCGCGTTACATAAAATTGTTACGTATCATTTTAAAGATAATTTTGAACTGAGTACAAAAATATTTTTTTTTTAATTTTTCCCTTAAAATTGACGAAATGGGGGGCTTTCAAAGTGGCGATTTTATACGCTCGCTTGAAGACGCTCTCTAGAAAAATCCGCTATGGATTTTCAAACTGATTTTATGTTTTTAGGTCACTTATATCCTGTACTTGAACAACAAATACTAAAATTATATGAATATTATAAAGAAACGAGATTATTTAATTTTTAATGGGCGTCAGTAATTCATATAGCATCAACATAGCTTCACAATAATGCTAATAGATGGCGCAGTCAGTAACTATTCCCATGGAACTACGAGTTAAATTCAATGTTTGATAAATAATTCAATGTTTTCACTAACGTTCCCTAACCTTTACGGGCTACCTATAAGTTAGGTGATTGATGTTTTCTGTCAACTTATTTATCACGATCCTGTACGGGACACCTAAAAGGATATTGGGACGGATGTTAGGACTTAGGATTGTATTTAGGAGCTACCTACGTTAAGAGACTCCTACTTAGGGGATGATTTAGGTATGTTTGGTGAAAACGGGCATAATAATAATGTCAGTTTTGGTTATCATGTATCGATTGAATGAATAATCATGGGATACCGTTACCGCGAGGTCTCAGTTCGGGGCGAACCACTAGTTAAACTTTGAATAACTAATAATTAAAATAGGGGGCGGCGAATTTCCGGTCGGCCCCGGGTGGCGAAAACCTACGCTACGCCACTGGTTCAGACGCGTCTGTCGGGTAAATCTGTCCGTGTATGGCTAGCTAATCGTCAGGCGTCAGTTACACAAGAAGATTTACTGGAATGAAGAAGAAGCAAGAAATCGTTTGCGATTATATAATTTGATAACTCTTTATACAATAGGATATTTGACTATATTAAAAATATCGTTTCATCTGGTGTCATCCTAAAAGATTATTATCTAAAAACATTATTCCATACGACAAAACTAAAAAATAAAGCTTTATTTAATTAGGAAACATTAATTAAAATTGCTATAATTCTGGCCATGTTCACGAGATCGAAAACGTTCTTGAATCTCGAATGACGTCACAGTTCACGCCACCTTTGGGCTTTGGAATTATTGTCATTGAACTGTGACGTCATGTTAACAAATGGAACGCTTCCACGGCAATTTATTTTTTTGAATTTATTTCTCGATTTTTATGAAAAATACTTAAAATTATGCCGAAATATACGTTTTGTTAGCTTCAGCATAGCATTATTAACAATTTAATGTGATTTTCTAAAAGTAGTCAAATACCCTATTCTCGTTCGTGATTATACATTACATTATCATACCTACTTATGACAAAAACTCGTATCAGGTATGCGATGTTCGAATACGAGTGCCGCTCGCATTCGAGAAACCTAGTGTGTACCTACTAATATTTACTCTGAGCTTGTGTGGCTCAGCTATGAGACAGTGTCGCTTAGTAATCGTCCACAGAGACGGCTATGCGTCGGGTGTGCGCGCGTCACATCTGTGGAGTGTGGAGTGTGGACTGTGGATACTGTTCACGGGAGCTAGGGTACCCTTGTCCTTCAGCGCAGGCGTCAGGCGATCACTTTGTAAATGTTTTCGTCGCCGGTGCGAAAACAAACAGGAGAACCGGTATAGATATTGGCCCCCATACAGTCACTGGCCATTTCAACTTTGTTATTGACAATACTAGTAAGCCTCGTTGTTAATAAAAAATATATTAAATTTATGGCAACATTGTTATTGACTGTTAAGACGTTACGACAAAACGCCGCCAACAAAGAAAATGTTATTATGCGGCCAATAACTGTTTTGATATTTCAGCTTTTGTGTTAAGTAAGTAATTTTATTTTAATTACCTATATATACAAAATAAGAGAATTTCAGTAGTAGATATTACTTATTAAATACATTAATATACGAATAGTATATTTAAAAAATATTTTTGTCCATAATCTATGCGTTTAATTTTTTTTATTTTGCAAATAATGTCTGACGGTAGCTTATCCGGCCAATAACTAACCGGTTCCCCGTATTACTGCTATAGATTGTAGTTACTCGTCGGGTCACCGCTACCTGTGACCTGTCAACTTCGCGGTAACCCTATACAGTAAGGATAAGTACTACCCGTTCGATTCAAGTTGGCCCTCGACGACCGTGACAAAATTTCGTCATACTGTAGCGTTGACATAAAAAAGTGATTGTATTTTTTACTGTTACCACGACTTTAGCGGAAGTTTTCTTCTCTGGCAATGCTTTTCCCATGAAATGACGACGTGACGTCTTGAATGTCGAAGGGCGTGATTTTAAAATTATTTTCCTCCTCTTCTAAGGGGTTCCACACAAGAAAGTCCTCAATTAAAGTAATAAAAAGTCTGCACTTTGCAAAACTTCCTTTTTATACTCATCGTAGAAAACTACACGCGAACAGTAGTAACCATACAACAATAAATAACTAATTAAAACTTAACAAAAAATTTAAAACTTAACAATAACTAAAGTTTGAAAACACACGGTACTGACAATCGTCAACGCGGTACGTTGCTATCTGTACTGAGTGGTCTGGCTTGAGGTGCGGTGCGGGGAAGCGCGAGGGAGGTAGAGGCCAATTTGAGTTGAACGTGTTAGTACAAATGCTTGTTAGGTGGCGGTAGCACTAGCTCTGCAAGATAGTTCGAATTGCAATAGGAATAGGCACCTGACAGGATAAAAACTATTAAGTAATTCAATAGATGTAATAACTGTAGGTAGTAATAATATTGTTTGTAAGGGTGGCTGTCCACCAGAGGGGACCACGGGTGAAGTAACAAACGATCGAAGAACACGGACGCGGGACGCAACATCCACACTGTCCAGGAATTTGGATAATGTGGATTGTTTCTTTTGTTGGCCCTTCTGGTGGCCGGCGGCCGGAGACGGTCCGGTGCACCGACTGTAAATATTTTGGTCATTGTGAATATCACTTGTTTTTATAATATACAGTTTTCAAGTCCCGTGTTGGTTTGCTTTCTGCCCAACTGCACGACTCACTGCAGTGCCCTCGCTAATCCGTCTATGGTCATCGATGTATATGGTGCGTGCACAGTGCTGTCGCCGAGTGCTGCATTTTTAGATAACTGAATAGAATAGATAACACAGGTATTTTGTTTAATAATATAATAATGGCCGATTTCACCAACGTCGAAGAGACGTTTTACTGAGCAATAAATGGGCGTTCTGACAGTTTTTGTATTGAAAATAATGTCAAAAGTTCAAATTTACGCTTGGATAAGACATTTCGCGTTGGTGAAATCGGCCCTAAAACACACGGAACATATTATCGTCGCTGTAGTTGGAAAATTAAATAACTACACTTTTTGCGAAATCGAATTTATTGCATTTTCAGAAAGTCCAATTAAAGCCGCATCTTTCTGTAATTCTAATTTTTGATTATCATCATTAATTAAAAAGTTATATGAAAATGAATCTTGCATGGCGCCATACTTGGAAAAATAAATATTGAAAAATTGAGAAAAAAGTAGCGAATAAAAACTAGATAACATAGCAAAAAATAAATAAGTTCCCTCTTGCATCACTTCGAGAGCGAATAAAATGCATAAAGTTAGTTATTTAGTTTTCCCTCGACACATATTCTGGATTACAGAGGAATTAAGTTCGGAAAAATTAAACAAAGTCAGTTATTTAATTTATCATCCCATGATTGCAAAGATATAGGTACTATTAAAATTGAATAAGTACACTTATTCAACTATTCAAAAAAGTTCTGAGAATTTTGATAATTTCAGGACAAGCAGAATTAAATAAGGGATTTTATTTAACTTTATTAAAGCAACCGAAACATAAATTAGAAGATATTTAGTTTTGAATATTTCTTCTTCTTCTTCTTTATCAACCGATAGACGTCTACTGCTGGACAAAGGTCTCTTGCATGGACTTCCACAGGCCTCGGTCTTGCGCCGCCTGAATCCAGCGGTTCCCTGTGACTCGCTTGATGTCGTCGGTCCACCTGTTGAGAAACCCTGCTGAGATCGTTGAGCATTGTATTGAGGTCTCTCAAAGTGCCTGCCATGACCACTATGTCATCGTCAAATCGCAGGTGAGTGATGTACTTGCCGTTTATGTTGATGCCAAGCCCGTTCCAATCCAGAAGCTTAAAGACGTCCTTCAACGCAGCGGTAAAGAGCTTCAGGGAGATAACGTCTCCCTGTCGCACTCTACGCTGCAAGTGGATTGTCCTCGTAGTCTGGTCCTGTATACGTACTGACATTGTGGCGTTTTCATACAAGCACTTCAACACTTGGATATACCGGTAGTCAATCCGGCATCTCTGCAGCGACCTCAACACAGCCCAAGTTTCCACCGAATCGAAGGCTTTCTCATAGTCCACAAATGCTAAGCAAAGTGGCCGGTTATACTCTTCCGTCTTTTGTATACCCTGCCGCAGCGTATGAATGTGATCTATGGTACCAAAGCCTTTTCGGAATCCGGCTTGTTCGGAAGGCTGGAAGTCGTCGAACCTACAAGCGAGACGATTCGTAATTACTCTCGAGAACAACTTATAAACATGACGCAACAACGGGATGGGTCTATAATTCTTCAACAAGGTATTATCACCCTTTTTGAAGAACAGAACCACCACGCTCCTGTGCCATGCTTCCGGCGTTGTGCCCTCGTGGATGACGGAATTGAACAATCGCTGAAAGATCTTAAGTACCGGTTTTCCACCCGCTTTCAGGAGTTCCGCAGTCTTGATCTGCTTGAGAGCCATACTAATCTCGTATAGGCTGACGTCCGGGATATCTTCGGTATATTGTCGGGTCAGTTTGGCTCTGGGATCTTTGGCCAAATCTTCAACAGGTTTTTGTGTCGTGGTATATAACTGTCCATAGAACTTCTCAACCTCTCCCAAGACCTCAGGTCGAGAAGAGACGAGACGGCCGTCATCAGTTTTCAGCCGCGTCAGCTGGCTCTGTCCGATAGACAGATCTCTCGCGAACACTTATGAGCCTTTGTTCCGCTCGATGGTATCTTTAATACACTTGGTATTAAAGACACGGAGTTGTGCCTTAGAGATCTGCCTATTAATCCGCCGGTAGGCAGCCGCGTCTGCTGATGACTGCAGCCTCATCTCTTGTCTCTTCTCCATTAACTTGAGACTGTGGTCAGAGAACTTTTCGGTTCTTTTCCTGCGATGGATCTTAAAGAATTTAGACCCCACAGTATGGACAGTTTCCACGAACCTGTTGTTTAAGGAGGACAACGCCCGGTGACATCAACATTGCTCAAGAGGTAATTACGATGGGATACGGACACCCTATTCCGATTACGGAAGCTAAAACAAAGGACCGGCTGAATCTTTGCAGAAATAATATTATACCAGATGAACTACACGCATAATACGTAAGTCTTGCTTCGACAGATACAATCATAGAAGACTTGCAATCCGGAAATGATTCCCAATAGCCAGTTAACAGTTTGTAGTAAATTGAAAAGATGATTAATAAATGATTGGACTGCTTAAGAATGGTTTATAGAACTGTAAGTGAATAAGGTATCTTCTTAAGGTAATCTCTTGCAGGTATAGAAAACTTTTAGCATCCCTACCTACATTGAAATCAGTTCAATCATACTAGTTTTATAATTCAACCTTTCTCAGTTACTTAATTATATTTATAATTGATAGTTTTGATTTTAGTGAACGTTACATACTACTATAATGTAAAATTTAAATTTACAAAGGTGAAACTAAAAGAAAGATGATAGCTGTTATAATTTCAATAGAATCCTAGTTTAAATTTAAATGGACGTAATTATGTACCTTTTTCTTTTTGGCATCCTACTAATATTATAAAAGCAAAAGTTTGTGAAGGTGGATGGATGAATGTTTGTTACACTTTCACGCAAAAACATTTAGACGGATTTTGATAAAGCTTCACGATGTCATAGCTTATACATCAGAATAGCACATGAACTATATTTTATCCCAGAAAGTTAGAGAACTTCTGCGGGAATCAATCATTAGCTAGTCTTCAATCCTAGTGTTCCACAAACTATTAAAATCTTTATTATTTTATGAGTAGAGTCGTTATTATAACAATTACTAGCGTCACTGACATACTCCTACTTCGATTAAACCATTCTTAGTTAATTATAACTTGAAAAGGATAGTTTTGATATACTGAAATAAGTAAATAATGGGTCATTTTAACATCACAGTAAAGTGGAAAAACTAAATAAAGGTACTTATATCGTCACTTTTTCGTATTTCAACGCAATATTGACGAGGAAGAACTAAACAACTGACATGGAAAAATAAATAAGTGCATCAAATATTCAAAACCTTGGTGAGGGAAAACTAAATAATTGCTTTTTATTTTTTTCTCACAAACAAATGAATCAAAATGTACGTCAAGTAGATTCAGAAATCGATACAGTAACAATCTATAATATATCAAATCATGGACAGTCAAATTGTTTATGAAAAAAAAGTTATCGCCATTTTTGACGCAAAAAAACACTAAATCGCATTTTACTCGCGATATTGGTTTTGTTAGTATTTAATTTTCCAACTACAGCGACGATGTGGTTTTCTAATAGTTATTTATGCAACTGTTGTCTATTAAGGGGTATTAAACGATTCGCCCTTCGAGATTACACTTTTTTACTAGTAGTAGCACGATCAGTGGTGCTGCCATCTACACAATTTTAGAGCAAAAATTTAAAAAATTAATATTTGCTCTAAGGTGGGTATTTCATAAATTCATACACGTTTTGTGTGGCTGCCATCGCGCACGTATTTTCTAATCTTAATTAGTCTATAGAGTTTTTAGGTGGTTTTAGTGTGTTTTTTCCTAGTGTTTATCATGGGAAAAAGAAAACAACATAACGAAGAGGAGTATTTAGCTCGAAAAATAAGAAAGTTGGAGAAAAAGATGTCTCGAGTTCGCCGTAAACGACGATACCGTAGTACCAGCTCAAGTTTGGAACGTGATCATTGTTCTGTTAGTGATAATGCGTCCTTGCAAGAGGCATCGCAACATGAAGGTTAGTAACATTTTTAGGGTTCCGTAGTAAACAAGGAACCCTTATAGTTTCGCCATGTCCGTCCGTCTGTCTGTCTGTCTGTCTGTCTGTCTGTCTGTCCGCGGTTTAGCTCAGAGACTATTGGTACTAGAAATCTGTAATTTGACAAGGGTATAAATATCAATCACGTCGACAAAGTGGTGAAATAAAATTTTGAAAAATAATTTTTTTTAGGGTACCTCCCCTACATGTAAAGTGGGGATGAATTTTTTTTTTCTCGACTATCCCATAGTGTGGGGTGTCGTTGAATAGGTCTTTCAAAAATATTGTGGTTGAGGGAACACCATTTTTCAATTCAGGGATCCGTTTGTGAAATATGATATTTTAAAGTGCTAAATTTTATTAGAGTCAAGTGTCCCCCCCCTCTGCCAGCTAAATTGTTGTATATAGGATACAAGAAAAAATTCACAGCAGTAGGATATATAATGAATTTTAAAGGAAAACTATCACGGCTAAGTAGGGTTTATTAGTCAAGGAGTTATATCTGTTTTTTCTAAGTCAGGTATTACACGTAGTGTAAGTTGCATATTTTGTAGTATATTGTAGTATTTAAACCATGGAACTCAAAATGTATTCAATATTCATAAATAAAATAAAAGCACTATCCTTGATCAGCAATAATATTTGAGACTTTCAACTACGGAACCCTACACTGCGCGTGGCCCGACACGCACTTGGCCGGTTTTATTAAATTTCGAATACCATTCGTTTTCGAATAAGTAATTACAGGCAATGGGCGACAAAGCGCTGGCGCCGCCGCTGTCGCCCGGCTTGGCCGGCGTGGCCTTGACCTACTTAGATCATTTTAATTATTTTTATATTTTGTGACGCCTGGTGCATATGAGTTGTCTGTAAGGCTAATACAACCATTATTATACTTCAGTTTAAACTGTAAGGTTAATCGCTGTTTTTTGGATGGCACCATATATTCTAGATCTAGAGCATAGTCCGGGAGGCTATGTCATGAATTTCTATGTTTTTTATTACATTGTTGTATTGTCGCTGTTCCTTGATTCTAGAGTGCAAACCGTGAGTTTGTATCATGAATTTATGACAGTGTTTGTACAAGTTCTAGAACATAGTCCGGGAGGCTATGTCATGAATTTATATAGTTTTATTACATTATTTTTTCTGAGTCGCTGTTATTCAATTCTAGAGTACAAACCGTGATTTTGTATCATGAATTTATGACAGTGTTTGTACAAGTTCTAGAACATAGTCCGGGAGGCTATGTTATGAATTTATATAGTTTTATTACATTATTTTTTGTGAGTCACTGTTATTCAATTCTAGAGTACAAACCGTGATTTTGTATCATGAATTTATGACAGTGTTTGTACAAGTTCTAGAACATAGTCCGGGAGGCTATGTTATGAATTTATATAGTTTTATTACATTATTTTTTGTGAGTCACTGTTATTCAATTCTAGAGTACAAACCGTGATTTTGTATCATGAATTTATGACAGTGTTTGTACAAGTTCTAGAACATAGTCCGGGAGGCTATGTTATGAATTTATATAGTTTTATTACATTATTTTTTGTGAGTCACTGTTATTCAATTCTAGAGTACAAACCGTGAGTTTGTATCATGAATTTATGACAGTGTTTGTACAAGTTCTAGAACATAGTCCGGGAGGCTATGTCATGAATTTATATAGTTTTATAACATTATTTTTTTGTGAGTCGCTGTTATTCAATTATAGAGTACAAACCGTGAGTTTGTATCATGAATTTAGGACAGTGTTTGTACAGGTTCTAGAACATAGTCCGAGAGGCTATGTCATGAATTTATATTGTCTTATTACTTTATTTTTGTGGGTCGCTGTTATTCAATTCTAGAGTACAAACCGTGAGTTTGTATCATGAATTTATGACAGTGTTTGTACAGGTTCTAGAACATAGTCCAAGAGGCTATGTCATGAATTTATATTGTCTTATTACTTTATTTTTGTGGGTCGCTGTTATTTTATTTCTAGAGTACAAACCGTGAGTTTGTATCGCGAATTTGTTAAAAATAGGTCAAATACCTATTGTCACAGGGTCCACATATGAAGTTATCACCGACTCAATTTCAATGACAACTGCTATACCTATGACCGCTCCAACAGCTTCCTTAGGCTGCGCTCCGATGTTATACCTGTAGCTACTCCTGCGGTTAAACCGCCTGTAGAACATGCGCCTGCAGAAAGTATTCAAGAGCTAGAGCCTGATATCTTGTCCTTACTAGGTGAGGAGCCTGTGCGGGAAGAGAAGTTTTGTAAAAATGTTCATGAGGACATTGCTAGCAGATGGTCTAATATTTTGATAAACAGATGGTGTTGTCTACTGTCATATCCTGTCTAGCCAACACGGTCACGTCTGTTTTGAATACTGGGTTTGACGATGACAGTTTTTAAAGGTAATACGTTAAAATCTCTTAGCCATGCAGGCAGGCTCTTATGCCACATGCATTTGCATGCCAAATTTTTTGCTTTCCTGCCTTAATAAAAAAATTAAAGATAACGTAAAGGACCTAAAAAGCGATAACTTACTTTTTTGGTAGTGTTCTACAAGATAGTTTAAAATCGATGAAGGCTATTATAAAGACACCCACTGAATTAAAGCCTACCCCTGCCAAGTCAAAAGTACCACTAAAAAATGTAGAACTGAAAGAAGCAACATCGAGGGCTTTAAACTGGAGGGGCCCGCCACCGTCGCAGATGCAGCCTCGCCGGGCACCAGCGAGACAGACCCAGACGGCTGGTGGGCTGCTGACGGCAAGCTGCAACCGACGCGACGCGCGGCGAATATCACCAATCGTTTCGTTAATCGAAGCGGTCGAATCTTACACGCAGGCTGGATAAACTTTTGGTGGACTAATTTTTTTTTATCATATTTGGTCGCAAATCACAAATGATTCCGTAGTGTTATCTTGCGTTAACGGTTTGCAACTCCCTATTTTAAAGATTGTCAGCATCAGTCTTGTTCGCCGAATAGCCGTAAGTCTGATACAGAAAAACTGCGCATGACTAGAGAGATAAATTATCTTATATGTATTGGCGCTGTAAGTGAGTGTGAACCATGTGGGGGTCAATTCCTATCAAATATTTTCTTTGTTAAAAAAAAAAAGAAAAAGTAACGGAAAAAACTTGAATTTCAAGTTTTACCATTTGGTCTCAATATAGCCCATATGTGTTAATGAAAATCATGCGTCCAGTAATGCAATTTTTGCGTAAACAAGGCTTATTGTCCGTTATCTATTGGATGATCTTTTATTCGTCAGCAACCCATCAATGGCTCACTACTGAGCGCAGGTCTCCCCTCTCAGAGAAGGGTTATAGGCCATAATATAGTCCACCACGCTGGCCCAATGCGAATTGGTGGACTTCACACACCTTCGAGAACATTAATTATGAAGATCTCTCAGGTGTGCAGGTTTCCTCACGATGTTTTCCTTCACCGTTGAAGCAAGTGATAGTTAATTGCTTAAACGCACTTGACTCCGAAAAGTCAGAGGTGCGTACCCGGGATCGAACCTGCGACCCCCCGAATAGGAGACCACAGTCCTAACCACTAGGCTATCACTGCTGATCTTTTATTATTTGGTAATAATTACATAGATTGTGAACGAAATTATAAAATTACTTCAAATTTACTTCAGTCGTTAGGTGTTACAATAAACCTACAAAAAAGCATAAGCATACCAAGCTGAACTGCAACCTTTTTTGGGATTCTTTTTTAATTCTGATAATCTTACTATTAGCATTCCGGTAGAAAAGAAACTTAAGATCAAGTTAGGACTTTTACACTTTTCAAAATTAAAAAGATGTAAGTTACGTAATTCTGCTCATTTAATAGGATTGCTGATATCTATTTGCCGCAACGCAGTACGGTTGGCTATACACAAAAAATTTCGAGAGAACTAAATACCTTAGTTTAAAAGAAAATGATTATTACGATCAATATATTAGTCGACCGGAGTTTTCACGCGAAGATTTCGTCTGGTGGCTTGATAATATTGACAATTGCGCCAGTCCTATTTGATCCGGCGATTACAAGCTGGAGATTTATTCTGAGACGTCCCGAACTGATTGAGGTATCAGCTGTTTAGGCCAAAGATCTAGTGGACAATGGTTTAAAAAGGAATTAACTGAACACATTAATTACTTAGAGCTGACTGCGGCATTTTTTGGATTGAAAATGTTGCCCATAATCATCGTAACTGCGAAATTATCTTACGAATTGATAATTTTACTGCATATATATCCTCGATTTCCCCATCTTAATAAGTATTTGGCAATGGTGTGAAGAGCGACATTTGTTTGTCATTGCGTCTCCCATAAGTTCTAAGGACAACTATGTCGCAGACGCGGAATCCCGCCGCATTCATGCTGATGTTGAGTGGGAGCTAGCTGACAGGGATTTTCAGCTTATATGCAAAAAGTTCAATCGACCAAATGTGACAAATTCGTTTCTTGGCATAGAGACCCGGAAGCATGTAGGGTTGACGCTTTTACTTTGGTCTGGTCCACATACTTTTCCTCTTTTGTTTTGTTTAATTTTAAAAGTTTTACAAAAAATTATCTCCGATAAGGCCAAATGTTGGTATTGTTGTAGTCCCTTTGTATAGAATAGAATAGAATAGAATAGAAATGTTTTTTATTCAAATAAACTTTTACAAGTACTTTTGAATCGTCAATGAGTCTACCACTGGTTCGGAATGCCGTTCCTGCCGAGAAGAACCAGCAAGAAACTCGGCAGTTGCTCTTTTCAAAATACTTTTACAATATACTTAACAGATATTCTATGTATGCAGAGTTTCCACAATGAGGGAAAGGTCCACAAAAGCATACGTAATTATTTCTAATTATAATTCAACACATGTCAAGACGGGCAGACAGAAAGTAGCCCCATTGCCGCTGGTGGCACCCGTTCACGAGCATGACGCATGACCCAGCCATTGCTTCGCTCAACCATATTATAGGGAACGCAACAACCCGCATCACACGACACCACCGCAGAAATGTTAAAGAGAGTGTGACATACTTAGGCTACCCATCCTAAGGCATCGAATTGAAACTAATATTCAAATCAAATACTCATTTTAAAATATGACTTGTACACAAATAAAGTGGAAACTCTGAATAGAATAGAATTATTTTGATATACAATTATACAGGTTAATCATTACCTACTGTCTCATGAATCGCTGGAACGAATTACATCCACGCTTTTTTGTCATTTATATAGTCTTCAATCGTATAATATGCTTTTTTCATGAGCGTAGTTTTAATCGATTTCTTAAACTTGTGTAAAGGCAAGTCCAAGATCGACTGTGGAATTTTATTATAGAACGTCACGCCCATTCCCACAAATGTCTTTCGGACCCTCTTGAGGCGCAGTCGAGGGATCACGAGCCTATTTGGATCTCTAACCTGCCTATCTCGTAATTCACCCTTTTTTTTGTAATTCACAATGTTTTGTCTGACAAATATTATATTGTTATAAATATATTGTGAAGCTACTGTAAGAATGCCTATTTCTTTAAATTTTTCTCGAAGCGAATCCCGCGGCTTTAAATTATAGATTGCGCGAATCGCCCTCTTCTGCAATACAAAAATTTTTCCAATATCGGCCGCTTTACCCCATACTAAGATTCCGTATGACATAATACTATGGAAATATGCAAAATAAACAATTTTTGCAGTCTCTATGTCAGTTATCTGTCGAATCTTCCTAACAGCGTAAGCAGCAGAGCTGAGCTTGCCAGCAAGTACTGCTATATGGGCGCCCCATTGCAGCCTTGAGTCCAGGGTTAATCCCAAGAACACTGTGGAGTCCTCTGTTTTCAAGGATTCATTACTTATCTTTAAATTTTTACTGACAGTTCTGGTGTTAGGCAATAAAAACTCAACACACTTTGTTTTTTTAGCATTTAAAAGTAGATTATTTGCCGTAAACCATTCAGAAACTTGAGATAATGCATTATTTACATCGTCAAAATTGTCTTTTTTCCTATCGACTTTGAAAATCAAAGACGTATCATCAGCAAATAGTACAATATCGCAAGTATTTTGGACAAAATATGGTAAATCGTTTATGTAAATCAAAAACATGAATGGACCTAGAATAGAACCCTGGGGTACACCCATTACTGAGGCTGATCCGGATGATTTTACATCATTGACACACACTCTTTGAACACGATCCCTTAGATAAGACGCAATGAGGCTAAGTGCAATATCTTTAATACCATAGTGGCTCAGTTTAAGTGAGAGGGTCTTGTGATCAACGCAGTCGAAGGCTTTTGATAAATCACAAAAAATACCAATGGCATTCTGTGAGTTATTCCATGCATCGAAAATGTGTTGTAACAGCGTTGCGGCTGCATCGGTTGTTGATCGACCCTTAGTAAAACCGTACTGCTCAGGGTGAAGAAGTTTATTTAAGTTAAAGTGTAGAAGCAGTTGGTTGAACATTATTTTTCGAAAATCTTGCTGAGAGTTGGCAAAATTGAAATTGGTCTGTAGTTATTCGGGTCAAATTTGCTTCCCGATTTATAAAGAGGTATTAATTTGCTACATTTCATTAGGTCTGGAAAAGATCCAGCATCTACAGATTTATTAAAATTTAAAGCAAGATAAGGCGCAATAATATCAATGATATTGTGAATTAATTTAACTGATATTCCCCATAGATCTCCTGTTTTTTTATTTTGCAATGATTTAAATGTTTTGATAATATCATATGGGGTAACGTGTTCAAACCTAAATAGTTTATTGCACTCAGAGACATTGCTTCTTAGAAGATTACAGGCTTCTGTTGGCGAGGAATTTAGAGAACTGTGGTGTGGAACTTTCGTGGTTATACTGGTATATTTTTGAAAAAGTTCTCAAATGTATTTGCAATTTCTATATCGGAGTCAATTACAAGGTTATTAAGTTTAAGCTCCAGTTTATTATAATGCATCTTGTTCTTACCCATTTCATCACCAATAATGTCCCATACTGCTTTTATTTTATTATCTGAATTGACAATTTTTTGTTTGTTTGTTTTTTGTTTTTG
This sequence comes from Oeneis ivallda, assembly GCA_029955525.1. Lineage (NCBI taxonomy): Eukaryota > Metazoa > Arthropoda > Insecta > Lepidoptera > Nymphalidae > Oeneis > Oeneis ivallda. The sequence goes on from JARPMR010000015.1 coordinate 366,369, forward strand.
TGGCCTACACAACCTTGGTATCCACTTTTTAAAAAGTTATTAAAGCCAATTGAATTTGCACTTATTAGCAATTTATTATCTTCTTATAGTGCCAATCACAAACTTCGAGAGAGTCTTACCCTGGTTGCCGGAGTATTATTAAGCAAACCTTCCTGAAACAAGGTTCCCTTTCGGAGGCTGCAGACGTGATGTAAGCGTCCTTAGCTGGTAGCAATTTAAAACAATATAATATCAGTTTTAAAAGATGGTTTACGTTCTGCCAGGATAAAAAATTAGACTTACTTCAAGCCTCAGTAAATAATGTGCTTGATTTTTTAGTTAGCCTCTTTAACCAGGGTCAAAAGTATGGCTCAATTAATTGTACAAAAGCAGCATTATCGTTTCTTTTAGATGCTGTGATTGATGATGAATGATCCAAGGGATACGAGGTTTATGAAAGGAGTTTAAAAGTTGCGAACCCCACTTCCAAAATATAATTTTACTTGGAACCCGTCAATGGTTCTAGATTATTCAGGTGATTGGTACCCTAATGAAAGTCCTTCTTTTGATAAGTTGTCTCGAAAATTAACAACGCTTTTGGCTCTAGTTACTGCTCATAGAGTACAGACACTGTCGTTGATTAAAGTGTCCATCATTAAAAAATATATTAACGAAAATTTCATTATTAATATCACAGATATAATCAAGATCAGTGCCGTGAACCGTCCGCCACCGATCTTGATTCTTCTTCTTATTTCAATGAAAGACCTTCCATTTGTCCTCCTAGAGCTTTAGGGCAATATTTACTTGTTTCAGCGGATAAAAGATAATCTAATTGTGATTCTTTATTAATCAGTGTTGGAAAGAGCTTTAATGCTGTAAGTTCCCAATCATTAAGTCGTTGGATTAAGGCTACCCTAACTAAAATCGGCATAAACACATCTTTAGCGCTCATAGCGCAAGACACGCAGCTACGTCGGTGTTAGCATAGATGTCATTAAAAGAACTGCGGGTTGGACTGGCAGATCAAAAACTTTTGCGAAGTTTTATAATAGAGAAGTAGCTGTCGATGCCTCAGACGTTTTTTGCTCGCTCTGTTTTCGGTTAGTCTCGATCAACGACTCATAGACTTGTGTATATTATTAAATATTGTTTTTCATATTATTTACATATAATTAATTATTAAGATGATCAAAGCCTAATACCCTAATTATTGTTCGACTAAATCTCTCTTTTTTCCCCAAATAACAGTTTCCTACTACCATTTCGTGCGACTCTAAACATCTACTAGTAAAAAAGTGTAATCTCGAAGGGCGAATCGTGAAGTTTAATAGAAAATCAAACGAACTTACCTGTAAGTGACGTTCGATGACTATTAAACGAAGCGATTCGCCCGAGAGATTACACTCCCACCCTAACCCAGGACACGGTAATATTATCTGTATACAGTATTGTAACTCGGCCGTATCTTTGACATAAATGCCTACAGCCGCGCGGTACGTAAACATGCGATAGGGCTGCCCGCCTCCAGCATTTTAATTACATTTGCCTACTTTGTGTTTCCATTTAGTTTTGTGATTGTAAATATACTTTTTTTTATATAAACAAATAAAATACTTTGTGAATTAAATAGGAAGTGTTCAATAAAAATGCGTGTTGTTTTTTGATTGGTAGATTTAATTAAAAAAAACCGGCCAAGTGCGAGTCGGACTCGCACACCGAGGGTTCCGTACTCTAGAAGTAAAAGTAAAACGATAATATTATATAAATTTGCTTATTAATCGTTAACTTTGTTTGTGGAGGTCTATTGTTAATATAAAAAAAAAACTATGCTAGTTAGAGCGTTGGTTTTATTTTTCCTTTAAAATATACATAAACCTCTATTGACCATAATTATTTCTGATTTTTCGATTGGTAAACTTCGGAGATAAGGGGGGGGGGGGGGGAACGGTATATTTTTCGACATTTTGCCCGATTATTCAAAAACTATTATATTTAAAAATAAATAAAAATTTGTTTTAGAATGTACAGGTAAAGCCCTTTCATATGATACCCCACTCGGTATAGTTATCTTACTTTGAAATTTCAAACTCCCGATTTTTCCTCTTTTTTAATTAAACTAAAAAGAATTTTTGATTTTTTCTTATTCCAATGTTGTTGGGCCACTATTATACACAACTATTCCAAATTTCATGTCGATAGCTTTAATAGTTACTTAAATAATCGACTGTGACAGACTGACGGACGGACGGAGAAAGTCTCACGGAAAAAGGTTCCATTTTTACCATTTTGGTACGGAACCCTAAAACCATGTTTATGAATGAATAACAAATCGGTCTTATAAATTTGCGACCGAAAAATATTTGCGCCTCGACTGAGACGTACGAAATGCTTTATTATTAAATTTTAAAGTATAAAAAATCCGCATTCTAATATATCCTCCTCGTCATATTAAATATGTACTTGAACTTATTTTTAGTAAAAAAATTGCGCAGTTATTGTTAAAAAACATAACACCGTCCGTTCGTCACTGCGGCACAGTCGCGACTGTCTGCGTACCGAGCGCTTACCGAGATCGAGGCGCGTAGGCATAGCTCGCGCTTCGTCCGTTTGTATGAAGTTACAATACTGTATACAGATAATATTACCGTGCCCAGGATCTTCCCCAGATTTGCACGAAATAGTGACTCACGATGGCCATAGGGGGCAAACGTGTATGAATTTATGAAATACCCACCTTAGAGCAAATATTAATTTTTTAAATTTTTGCTCTAAAATTGTGTAGATGGCAGCACCACTGATCGTGCTACTACTAGTAAAAAAGTGTAATCTCTCGGGCGAATCGCTTCGTTTAATAGTCATCGAACGTCACTTACAGGTAAGTTCGTTTGATTTTCTATTAAAACACGAATGTGGGTGATAATAAATAGTATCACATGAGTGTTTTAATCCCTAATTATCAACAGTTGCACACAAGACTTTATCTACTCCCATGCAGTTCTTCAGAAAATGATTCACTACCCTTTGATGTTTTCCAATTGATAAAATCTTGATACGCTTTTTCATAATGCTTTCTTCATTTTTCCGGTAGTAATTTGTTGGAAATTTCTTTTGCAGCGTTTAAAATATCTGGCGGTGTGCTGTCGAAACTTGAATCGCTAATTTTTTTGTAAACTAAGAAAAATGGCAGGGATTCGAATAACCTATTTTTTTTACGGCGCGCGGCGTTCAGTACTTAAACGCACGTGAATGACAATGTTCTTTTTTTGAAATTCATACAAATGTTTTTTTTTTTTAAATTCATAGATACCACGCATCGAACAGTAAGAATGTGGCTGTCTGTGGAGTAAAACTTTGCTCAGAAGGAATCGAAAAAAAAAACAAAGGAGTGTTATTATGAAATTCAGTACAACATTTTATATGGTTATTAAGACATTGGGTGTTTTAATGTTGGCAATAAGCTAACTGTTTCAGAATCTTTTATAGAGGATTTAAAGCATGGGAGTAGATAAATATTGTTTTCGTTAGTTTGAAAACTGATAGAAATAGGTACATTGAAAGTCATTTAGTAAGTTGAAAAGCTTTATTCATCTTAGGATACACTTTATCTACTTTAGTTGAATAATTAAAAATATACTTATACAGAACATGAGGTCTGAATTCTGCCGCAGACAATTGTCTCGCGAGCGTGACGCCGTCCCAATGGTAAACCCAATAACCCTACGGTGCAGCTGCAGGCAAGGTTGGTCTGACTCGGGCTGTGTGCGGGCGGCACGCTGAGGGTGACACTTGTTAGATGGCTGCACTCGCACTCAGCTCAGACTCAAGACTGAGTAAACGAGACAGATTTAATATGTAACATATTTGTGTCTTATTTTAACTATCTTGAGTCTTGAGCATAGCCTTATATGTATAGAGCAGAGCCCGAGCCATAGCAGAGCCACATAGAGCGCTGAGCGTGCTCTCAGTCTGACTAGACAGTGTAACATAATATTTGAGTTACAATTGCGAATTTTTATTAAATTATAAAATTAGGACCAGTAACTCCACCTAGTGGATATTCACGAACTAGGTGAAGTAACATTGGGTTTTGTTGGTGATTTGTCGTGACGCCTAGAGAGGGCGCTGGGACATAAGCCCACCAACAAAAGATGTTTTTATAATCTGTCACCAGAACGAATGCAAAAATCATTGCTTAACCGGTTCTCTGAATTAACTTGGTCGTGACAGCTTCAATGTGAAAGCTAGGCCGTTCTAGGTTCGATTCAGGAGCATGGTTATTCTGTGGAATCCGTCTTTGTTGGTACGCCTATATAAGCGTTGGCTCAGGGCGTAGCCAGCCTTTTTCCTGCGGACATCGAGTGCGAATAGACAATGTAACTTGAGCCCACAAAGTACATTATACAGATGCTTGAGCCGTAGGCTTTCACAAAATGGCGGAAGCCATCTAGTTCTGTGTGGAGAATTTTATATACCTGATATGGTAAGTGTGGAGTGTAGTGTTGAAAAATAACCTTTGAAACGCCGTAGGTTGCATTCCCTTGTTCACCTTCGGATTTCGTTCCAGGATTAACCTGTAAAAACGTGTGGAAGGGGCTGGGAACGCCGATTGCTGTGCAATGTAAGTGACCACGTCATTCCAAAAGAATTGATACACGTGTCGTGGAAAATGTGTTAACGGGAGTTTTTCTTTCTTTCCAGCGCGCGTGGGAATTAACTTAAGAATAAAAATTAAATTAAATTAAAACGTAAAACGTAAAACATAACACATCGTATAAATTTTTCCTACTTTTCATTTTCTTTGGTTGTGATAAATCAACGAAGTGATTTATGCTCATAAAATGAAATAGTGAGTCATAAAGTTTTAACCAACTCGCGGATACGTGAAAAAACAACTAATAGTACTCAAATAGTGCCATGTGACTTCGAGGGGTCTGTCGTGGTGACGTCAAGGGCTGCATCGAGCACTATCCGTGCCATCTCGGAGGATGGAGCGACAGCAAGCTCTTGTGATGTTCGGCGAGGCGACGGCATGCTCACCCGTGGGGGTATTTTTGTGAGGAGGCCCGCCGTCTTCTTGAGGAGGACACCCCGGATCTCAGGTGCTTTCATTCCATACTTTCATTTTGTTAGTCACCCCTTATAATGTGCCTAGATGAACAAACTTAACTCAAATTTTAGATAAATAGTTGTCTTTAAAATTTTCTTATAATAACTGTTGTATTACATAACGCTGGTGGACACAAGGGTCTTTACCTTTCTTAATTACAGGTCATCTGTATGACCTTGTACTTATAATTAACTGTACCTAACTGTGTAAATCGGTCGGCAAGGCGTGGCTGTCAGTCTATCTGTTTGTGCGTTGTACTCTGAACCCGCTCAGGGAAATCTCATGACTCAACCCGAAGCTAGCCTAACCGTAGACTGACAGGTATGCTGGTCGACCTGTATATGGTGTTTGATCATATTAATTAAGTAGGCTGACATCTTATATTTGTTTTGTGTGTTCAAATAGTGTAAACCTTATTTAGTGATACCTATTTTTGTCATGCCTAACTTTTAGTAATTTTCTATTTCCAATTAAACAAAGATCCAAATGTTGGGATTTGTTACTTATTTATTCACCACAGCCTAAAGAACCCACTGTTGACGTATTTGTTGGCCGGCAACGCACAAGTAAAATTTATCTGGTGTACTGAGAGTGACATAGTACATCCAATTCACTCACACAGCCAGCACCCAAATACGTTACACTGGCGCCCATTCGTGATTCTTTTTATACCCAGTGCTGTTACACTGGCGTCCATTTGTGATTTTTATAGCCGGTGACATTTCACTGGTGTCCATAAATTGATTTTTACTTTACATATAGTGATAAATTATTTTTTTAAATATGCATTCTGCGAATACTAATTTATTGCATTTTTTTAGCATGTTGTTTATGTGTAAATTTAAATAGGGTTTTTTATGGCTGTATGCTAGTGATTTTTTAGGTTAGACCTTGTGAACCACCATGCAACTTTGTTATTTTTTTTAAAATAGGTAAATGTCAGTGTTACCATTACTTCCTGAAAGTATTCTTTGATACTTGTGTTAAGAGGCATTTATATGATTGTATGCATTAGACTAGACTTACCTTTAGCTAAAAATTTTAATAATTTAGCATATTTAAATTAATTTAAGTAATTTTCAACTTAATTAATACTGTTTTGGTTTGTAATTGTGTACACCACCAGTTATAAAAATGGATAAGTCTAGAAATATACAGTTTCACTCACTCAGGAAAGATGAATTAATCTATGAAGTTTCCATACGCTCGGAAACACCAGGTAGCACTGTTGATGACCTTAGACGCCAAATGCGTATACTTACATTAGAATGTCCATCTGAAGCCATTGTAGAGACTGATCTAAGCGCTGATTCAGAGTTGACAGTTATTATTGAAAAGTTTCAAGAGTTAGTCACTCTATTCGGGAAATGGGAAAAGTCTAGAGAAAAGGTTTCCTTCGCTAGAGCTCAAGCCCTAGCGTACCACCTCTATCATAGGTTGAATAGGATTTCAGACAGTGAACCTGATAAGATCCTCACCAAAACAGCTGATCTAAAACGCAAACTTGAAAAGTTGATCACAACATATATTGAATCCCCAACCACTGCCGTTCCAGGAACATCAACAGCAGCACCAGAGGCTCCAACGGTCGAGTGTTCCAGCGAGAAAAATATTGCCAAGTGGAACATTAAGTTCACCGGAACAACGGATCCTCGCTCGTTCCTTGAAAGAATCGAGGAGTTGCAGTGCTGTTACGGGGTATCTGATCAGAAACTATTCAAGTCTGCGGCACAGTTGTTCAGCGATCAAGCGCTTCTTTGGTTCCGAGGAATCAAGCAGCAGGTATGTACTTGGTCTGACCTAAAGGACCTGATACTGGAAGAATTTGACCCAGTAGACTACGATTACCGGCTACTGGGTGAAATTAGATCCAGAACTCAGGGGTGGATGAGCCTATCCACATATATTTTTCTGTTATGGCCTGTCTATTCGGTAGGTTAAGGACAGAATTGTCGGAGGCTGCGAAACTGGAAATTCTCATGCATAATATTCGCCCAACATTTTCTCAACAACTAGCGCTGGTTCCCATTGAATCGATTAGTCAACTGAAAGAAAGTTGTAGGAAAATTGAAGCGGCTAGCCAGCGAGCAACTTACTTCGCTGAGCCTGGCAAGTCAACAAATGTAATTACCCCAGAATTTTCATATAAACCTAAGAGTAAACCCGTAGCTTCTGTATATAACCAGGGCATGGAAAAGCAAGGACCAAAATTTCATCAAAATAAGGTTCCTGATAAGCCTTTCATCAAGACCGGTTCATCTCATGAATATAAAAATAGTAGTGGTGCTAACCCACAACAACCAGGTCTATCAGGTAGCTGCTGTCATTGCAAGCCTAGCAATGTACAGAAACAGCCCGCGAAAAGGAAGGTATACTGCTTTACTTGTAAAACTCCAGGTTTTACAAAGTTAACCTGCCCGAATTGTAAGAAGAACAAGGCAAATTCAAAAAACTAGTTAGCTCGAACTGCGGCAACTTAAATAATAATATTTCAAAATTCAATACTTTTGGCTCTTTAGCTACAGTTCGATTCTCACCTCAAAAAGATGATATTAGGCCATATTTAAAATTAATATTGCTAACTTAGAAGTCTACGGATTACTCGACTCAGGAGCGTGTATGTCTATTTTAGGCAACAATGCCCATGAACATTTTGTACAACTGGGTTATACATTCAATCCTTTCTTTGACAGTTCATGTACAGTGGCAAATGGAGTTCAACTTCAATCACTAGGTCATATTTATTTACCTGTATCGTTCAATAACATTACCTGTGCCATAAAGTTTTATGTAGTTCCTGCCATAGTCTCGGATATGATTCTAGGATGCGATTTCTGGAAGGCGTTTAGTGTAGCCCCAGAAATATTTGAAAAAATAGATTACCGATGTTCACCTTTAAGTTTTTGTGATGCTTTAACTGCCAAGAATGTCCACGCTATCCAGCCGTTCGACAATTTGTCCTCCGATCAACGAGAAATAGCCAAAGCCATAATAGAAAAATATAACGATATTTCTTTTGAGAAAAAAGGGTTAGGTAGAACCTCGTTAATGGAGCATGTGATCGACACTAGAGATGCTGAACCGATTAGGGTGAAACAATATCCATTGTCTCCAGAGAAAAAGTTAGCTCTACAAGCGGAATTAGACAGGATGTTAGCCTTAGACGTTGTTGCTCCTAGTGAAAGTCCATGGAATAATCCGGCTATTCTGGTGAAAAAATCAAACGGCGATTGGAGATTCTGCTTAGATTGTAGGAAGCTGAACGCTGTTACAAAAGGGGACTCTTATGCAATTCCTTATATTCCACAGATCTTGGACAGTTTAAAGGAAGCTAAGTTTTTATCAACAATAGATCTATCATCCTCATTTTGGCAGATTCCTCTGTCAGAGAGTTCTCAAGAGAAAACAAGCTTCACGGTGCCAGGTCGGGGTTTATTTCACTTTAAGGTGATGCCTTTTGGTTTATGCAACGCACCAGCTCGTCAGCAACGACTTATGGACATGCTGATTAATCAGAACTTTAGCAGTGACGTTGAAAATGGATTCGTATTTTGTTATATTGACGATATAGTCATCTGTTCGTCTGATTTTTCAACGCACCTGTTATTATTAAACCGAGTACTTGACAAATTAAGATCGGCAAATCTTACAGTGTCGTTTGATAAATGCAAATTCTTTAGGGAATCCATTAAGTATCTCGGGTATATCGTTGACGAGTATGGTCTACGTACGGACCCTGACAAGATATCAGCGATTTTAAATTTTCCGACTCCGACCACAGCTCATGAAGTAAAAGTGTTTCTAGGAACTTGTTCATGGTACAGGCGTTTTATTCGAAATTTCTCAACTATTGCAGCCCCGTTGAATAAGCTCACCAGTAAAGGGAAGAACACGCCGAAGTTCCAGTGGAACGACGCAGCAGAGGAAGCTTTCACGGTGCTGAAGAACGCGCTCGTATCTGCACCTGTACTTGCAGTTCCCGACTTCGAGAAACCATTTATCGTTCATTGCGATGCTTCATCGTATGGTCTAGGAGGTATGTTGTCGCAAATCGTTGACGGGGTAGAACATCCGATCGCGTACGTCAGCAGATCCTTGAATAAAAGTGAGAGGAATTATAGTGCTACTGAGAGGGAGGCATTAGCCGTAATCTTCTCAGTAGAGAAATTTCAAGCATATCTATCTAGGATCTAGAAAATTCAAAATCGTCACTGACCATTCATCACTAAAATGGTTCTTAAACTTAGAAAACCCGTCTGGTAGATTAGCTAGGTGGGGTTGCCGATTGTCTCAGTTTAACTTCGAAATCGAACACCGGAAGGGCACGGACAATGTGGTCCCAGATGCCTTGTCTCGGTTAATGAAAGTAGAGGCGATTCAGTCAACTCCTTCAACGTCTACATCCAGTACGAATGATGAGTGGTATGACAGATTATTTAATGGTTGCAGATCATATCCAACAAATTTTCCAAATTTCATGATTAAAAATAACATTCTTTTCCGTTTTAGTAAAAGTAAGTATAACCTCACCAGTGAGTTTGATTGGAAAGAGGTTATACCTAAAAATAAGAGATCTGCAATCATCCGAGAAAATCACTGTGAAGCAACTGCAGGACACCTCGGTATATTTAAAACCCACAGACGGTTATGTCTGAGGTACTATTGGCCAGGAATGTATAAGGATGTATTAGAATTTGTGAATGCTTGTGAAGTATGCAAGGCGTATAAACACTCTACTCTAGCAACACCAGGATTGATGGGTAAACCGAAGGTTTGTTGTCGACCGTTTCAGGTAGTGTCAGTGGATTTGGTTGGTCCGCTGCCACGATCCAGATCTGGCTACACTAACCTTCTGGTTGTTACGTGTTGTTTCTCAAAATACACCCTTCTTTTCCCTTTGCGTCGTGCAACATCAGCTCAGGTGGTTAAACACTTGGAGAATGGTCTCATATTAGTTCATGGGGTGCCAGAGAGGGTTATCCTCGATAATTCCTCGATACTGACTAGTTCAGAGTTCAAATAGGCCCTCCAGAAATACAATGTGCCACGATTGGACTATACTCCAAAGTATACACCACAGGTAAACCTTGTAGAACGTTACAACAAAACTGTTATGACCGCGGTCGCGTCTTACGTTGAAGACAACCACCGCAGTTGGGATGAGAACCTCAGTAAGATTCAGTTTGCAATAAATAGTGCGGTGAACGAATCCACTGGATTCTCTCCATTTTTCTTGGTTCATGCCCGCGAACCAGTAGTAAATGGTAACTTCTACATGGATACAAACAATGAGTATACAGCTGGTATGCCACGTGAGGAGTACGCAGGGAACTTTGGTTGTTTGCAAGAGATCTTTGTCAAGGTGCGCGAAAAGCTACTCCAAGCACACGCCAAAAACGCCAAATATTATAACCTCAGGCGTAGGAATGCTAAAATCTCGGTTGGAGATTGGGTATGGAGGTCTTCCTACACACAGAGTGATGCCAATAAATTTAAGATGGCAAAGCTAGCTCCAAAGTTCGAGAAATGTAGGGTAACCAAAGTACTATCCCCACTAGTTTATGAGTTAGAGAGAATGGACGGCACTAAGATTGGTTCCTGGCACATTAAAGATTTAAAGGCTTAGATTGTTACTCAGTTCAAATCCAATTCCGAATCAGTGTCTGAATACGATACAGTAATCACACACAGATGTGTTAGGGTGTGGTACACTTAAAATTGTAAGTTACTACCTAGGTATAAGCGTGAGGTATGAAAGATGTTTGTGTGAGATGTAAGTTCGTTGATGGGGTTGTTGAATGGCAAGTGAGCTGAGACAATCGCGTTACCTTATATATATATTTTTTTTCTCAACCATCGCACTTATTTATTGTGCACTTTGATGGTGAAAAGCGAATTGTATTCGCATTTACCTTGCTGTGCTATGCACAGAGACTTTTGCATGTGAATTATTATTTCGCATGGCAATTTTGCTGCGCTTGCGCAGAGACATTCTACCACAGTGTTCATTGCAGCTCTTTTGATGCTAGTTCCATGACGCTAGGGGTAGACGGCTGTTATAACCGAATTCTTTGAGAGACTATTTCTCTCGATTTAGAAACAGTTAATCTGTTTTCTTTTAATGAATAGCGAGACAGGTTCTCCTTCATTCTAACAGCTAGTCTGTTGTTTTAAAGTTTAGATTTAGCTGCAAAGGTCGTAGGCTTACAGGTATTGCCTAGGGATTAACTCCTGCGGTAGTAATGCCAACACCCATAGCAACTACAATCGTCGAATAAGTCCATGACAACATTGTTGTTTTCTTTTCAGATACTATCAGCGAGTATTATTTTGTAAATATTTATAGGTTAATAATATCAGGAATCCACACATGTATATATAGTCAGTTTAGACGTAAGGAAATTTGATCTTTGTTTAGTTAGGAATTTGTTTTAGGTATGTACATAGGACGTTTTTTTTTCTCTTCGCAATTGACAACGTTTGCTTGTTGTGTGTGTGCCGGTCGCTGAGGGCAGCGAACGGTTCACCTACGGTGAACCTTTTCCGGGAGAAACCGGGTATTGTAACATAATATTTGAGTTACAATTGCGAATTTTTATTAAATTATAAAATTAGGACCAGTAACTCCACCTAGTGGATATTCACGAACTAGGTGAAGTAACATTGGGGTTTGTTGGTGATTTGTCGTGACGCCTAGAGAGGGCGCTGGGACATAAGCCCACCAACAAAAGATGTTTTTATAATCTGTCACCAGAACGAATGCAAAAATCATTGCTTAACCGGTTCTCTGAATTAACTTGGTCGTGACAGCTTCAATGTGAAAGCTAGGCCGTTCTAGGTTCGATTCAGGAGCATGGTTATTCTGTGGAATCCGTCTTTGTTGGTACGCCTATATAAGCGTTGGCTCAGGGCGTAGCCAGCCTTTTTCCTGCGGACATCGAGTGCGAATAGACAATGTAACTTGAGCCGTAGGCTTTCACAAAATGGCGGAAGCCATCTAGTTCTGTGTGGAGAATTTTATATACCTGATATGGTAAGTGTGGAGTGTAGTGTTGAAAAATAACCTTTGAAACGCCGTAGGTTGCATTCCCTTGTTCACCTTCGGATTTCGTTCCAGGATTAACCTGTAAAAACGTGTGGAAGGGGCTGGGAACGCCGATTGCTGTGCAATGTAAGTGACCACGTCATTCCAAAAGAATTGATACACGTGTCGTGGAAAATGTGTTAACGGGAGTTTTTCTTTCTTTCCAGCGCGCGTGGGAATTAACTTAAGAATAAAAATTAAATTAAATTAAAACGTAAAACGTAAAACATAACACATCGTATAAATTTTTCCTACTTTTCATTTTCTTTGGTTGTGATAAATCAACGAAGTGATTTATGCTCATAAAATGAAATAGTGAGTCATAAAGTTTTAACCAACTCGCGGATACGTGAAAAAACAACTAATAGTACTCAAATAGTGCCATGTGACTTCGAGGGGTCTGTCGTGGTGACGTCAAGGGCTGCATCGAGCACTATCCGTGCCATCTCGGAGGATGGAGCGACAGCAAGCTCTTGTGATGTTCGGCGAGGCGACGGCATGCTCACCCGTGGGGGTATTTTTGTGAGGAGGCCCGCCGTCTTCTTGAGGAGGACACCCCGGATCTCAGGTGCTTTCATTCCATACTTTCATTTTGTTAGTCACCCCTTATAATGTGCCTAGATGAACAAACTTAACTCAAATTTTAGATAAATAGTTGTCTTTAAAATTTTCTTATAATAACTGTTGTATTACATAACGCTGGTGGACACAAGGGTCTTTACCTTTCTTAATTACAGGTCATCTGTATGACCTTGTACTTATAATTAACTGTACCTAACTGTGTAAATCGGTCGGCAAGGCGTGGCTGTCAGTCTATCTGTTTGTGCGTTGTACTCTGAACCCGCTCAGGGAAATCTCATGACTCAACCCGAAGCTAGCCTAACCGTAGACTGACAGGTATGCTGGTCGACCTGTATATGGTGTTTGATCATATTAATTAAGTAGGCTGACATCTTATATTTGTTTTGTGTGTTCAAATAGTGTAAACCTTATTTAGTGATACCTATTTTTGTCATGCCTAACTTTTAGTAATTTTCTATTTCCAATTAAACAAAGATCCAAATGTTGGGATTTGTTACTTATTTATTCACCACAGCCTAAAGAACCCACTGTTGACGTATTTGTTGGCCGGCAACGCACAAGTAAAATTTATCTGGTGTACTGAGAGTGACATAGTACATCCAATTCACTCACACAGCCAGCACCCAAATACGTTACAACAGAGCCTTGGCCTAAAATTATGGACGTAATTAAAAGGAATATAGTGCGACTTTTGCAACCTAAGATTAATAATAATAATTATGGCCCGTGTCGGGCGCGAGGCGACACAGCAGTGACGCGGCGACGCGTGGCTGCGCAGCGCCGCGCGGGACGCAGCGCAGTCGCAAACACGTTACTGTAGCACTTAAAACCCAAGATGGAGCAACGCCCGACCTAGTGTGTCTTCACTTAAGACGTGTATGGCCTGTGTCACGACACAGCGATGTGTTAGCGGCTGTGGCGCCCCTGTCGCGCGCTCTGTTACGCGTCTGAGGCCCACTCGAGCTCTTCCTGGTGCAGTCGGACCAGCGGGAACGAGGGATAGGACGCGATGCCGCAGTGGTTGTTGCGGTTGCGCGCCATCTTGATGTAGCCGAGCTCGCCCCACGTGCGGCCCCACGAGTTCTTCACGAGCCAGTAGTCGCCGCCCCTCTCGTCCGTGCCGTAGCCCACCACCAGCATCTGCCGACACCAAACAGAACATCTCATTTCATTGGGCCCTGATTCTAAACATTATAATAAGGTAAAGCGTGTGTGTTGCCCTGTACCCTCGTAGCACCTAATAGTTTTAGTATAACGCCAGCGGTGTTGAACCGCATCCTGCGCCTCGTTTCTCGTCAACTAATCGAACTTAACCTCGCGACCTCCGCCAGAACGCCAGAACCGTGACGAACCGCCGCCACGTTCGTTCAGGCCGACCCTCTCCGCGAGGGTTCCAAACGAGAGCCTGTCTCTATGTCGTCGGTGTCATCGAACAGGGTGGTCCACATCGAGAATGCGGCGCAGGCCCCTGGTCACGGTATGGATTCGGCGTGAGATGACTGATGGCTTTATGCGTCATACCAACTTATTCATGACCCCCAGAAGCAGTATACCCGCTAGCGTAACGTGTAACGAAACATTCTTCTTCTTCTTTATCAACCTATAGACGTCCACTGCTGGACAAAGGTCTCCTGCATTGCGCCGCTTGAATCCAGCGGCTCCCTGCGACTCGTTTGATGTCGTCGGTCCACCTGGTTGGGGGTCTGCCAACACTGCGTTTCCCGGTGCGGGGTCGCCACTCCAACACCTTGGGACCCCAACGACCATCAGCTCTTCGAACTATGTGCCCCGCCCATTTCCACTTCAGTTTCGCGACACGCTGAGCTATGTCGGTGACTGGTTCTCCTACGAATCTCCTCATTTCTGATTTGATCTCGCAGGGAAATACCGAGCATAGCTCTCTCCATCGCTCGTTGAGTGACCCTGAGCCTTCTTATGAGGCCCATAGTTAGCGACCATGTCTCGGATCCGTAAGTCATCACTGGCAACACGCACGGTTCGAAGACTTTAGTCTTCAGGCACTGAGGGATTTTGGACGAGAAGACATCTCGGAGCTTCCCGAACGCTGCCCAGCCGAGTTGGATTCGGCGGTTAATCTCTTTCTCGAAATTGGACTTACCTAGCTGGACTGTATGTCCCAGGTATATATACTCGTCTACAATTTCGAGTGCAGAATTCTCAACGATTACTGGGTGGAGCGGAGCATGAGCATAGGACATGATTTTCGTCTTGCTCATGTTCATTTTCAGGCCCACCTGTTGAGAAACCCTGCTGAGATCATTGAGCATTGTATTGAGATCTCTCAGAGTCTGCCATGACCACTATGTCATCGGCAAATCGCAGGTGAGTGATGTACTCGCCGTTTATGTTGATGCCAAGTCCGTTCCAATCCAGAAGCTTAAAGACGTCCTCCAACGCAGCGGTGAATAGGTTCGGGGAGATTACATCTCCCTGTCGCACTCCACGCTGCAAGTGGATTGGTCTCGTAGTCTGGTCCTGTATACGTACTGTATAGTGGCGTTTTCGTACAAGCACTTCAACACTTGGATACACCGGTAGTCAATCCGGCATCTCTGCAGCGACCTCAATACAGCCCAAGTTTCCACCGAATCAAAGGCTTTCTCATAGTCCACAAACGCTAAGCAAAGTGGCCGGTTATACTCTTCCGTCTTTTGTATAACCTGCCGCAGCGTATGAATGTGATCTATGTTGCCAAAGTCTTTTCGGAATCCGGCTTGTTCGGGAGGCTGGAAGTCCTCAAACCTACGAGCGAGACGATTCGTGATGACTCTCGAGAACAACTTGTAAACATGACTCAGCAGCGAGATGGGTCTATAATTCTTCAGCAAGGTATTATCACCCTTTTTGAAGAACAGGACCACCACGCTCCTGTGCCATGCTTCTGGCGTTATACCCTCGTGAATGACGGAATTGAAACGAAACATTATCTCTGTTCAAACAAGGAAACTGCCTGGCGATCGCGTAACTTTTATCGCTGTCCATAAAGGACTATTTCAATGTCAAAACATGGTTTTTCCCAATAGGAGAAGCCCAAAATCATATTTTGACATTGATGCAGTCCTTTAAGGACTGCAAAAAACTTACGTGATAGACCCCCAGGATGCAAGATAGCTTATAAACTGACCGCATGGGTGACATTTGTGCTCGAGCAGCTCCGGTCGTAGTACACGCCGCCGCTGTAGTGCTGGAAGGTCCTTGGGCTGGCGTCCACGGCGACGGCCACAGGCCCGAGCAAGGCCACGTACCTCCGCAGCATCCACTCATCGAAACTCAGGAGCTTGTAGTCGACGACAGGCCACGTCGCGTTGTCAGGCTTGAATCTAGCGGGCAGAGTGCGCGGCCACCGATCAGTGATCACTTCATGACGCGATGCATCAGAACTCTCGAGGAGGTGGTAACATTGCGTACCGTTTATTTTCGTATAGTGCCCATCTAATTTGCATTAGGCAAAATGTGTAAGGATCTAAGTTGATTAAGATTTTGTTGGTAAATATGATGTGCTCTCTCTACACGATGGCGATGAGGGTGATGTGAGCACTACATAACAAGTGCCCTCTCTAGGGGATGAGAGGGAGATGTGAGCACTCAGTAGTGTGTTGAGGAGGTGACGAGTGATGCACCTGTGTCGGGAGCAGTGTCTGTTTTGTCGCTTTGGAGCAGGTGAGAGAGAGTGCGGAGGTGACGACTCTCACTGGTCACTGGAAACTATTCAGTCGTAAGTATACCGTACCCAAATGTTACGTTGGTCTAGTGAACAGCGTGTTCGAGTGCGGGCGACGAGGCCCTCGGTTTGATCGCGGGTCGGGCCAACAATTGATAGACTAAGATTTTTCCTTCAAAATATTCTCAGTAAGTAGATAGGTACAGCTGTGTGCTAGCCTGAAGTAGGGAAGTCGGCGAGGTGTCAGCCCCGAGCCTCGGAGAGCACGTTAACACGTCGGTCGTGCGCCCTGCGGCTTTGTCGGGTTTCAGTCTATTCGACTGAGAGTTGCACCTGCGCCAGCGAACACATTCGCGCACTGTATACAACTGCAGACCTCTGTGGAGTCCGGTCGGGAGGTCATCACCAGTAATTAGCGACAGCGTCTCTATCAGGAGGTGGCACCTACCTGCATCTCTTGACTTTGCCCTCGTAGGGGTACGCCGCCTCCGCGTCGATGCCGTTGGTCATGATGTACCAGAAGGCGCGGTCCACGTAGCCGTAGTTGGAGCCGTTGCGGCAGTACTCGCAGCAGTCCACCACGTTCTGCTCCGAGAGCTCCACCAGCTGGCCCCCCTTGAGGAACACCTGCGACTCGACCGCGCCCACCTGCACACGACAACGCTCTGTTAGATGGATTTACGTAACTTGGGTTTTAAAAAAAACAAATGCAAGTTACAAAAAGAAAAGGATTTATAATTATAAAACCCCTATATTAAATTATGATTATAAAATGGATTTCACTATATTAAATTATGGTTATAAAATGGATTTGCCATGTAGCGGCTTTGATGGTCCGAGCAAGACTGGCTCCATGCTGCACCTCGCTTGCAAGCGGCCAAGTCCGTTGATGCTGGTGCAGCATGCGTCAGCATTAAACCTAGCAGAGCCAGGGTGTAACACCTCCCCTCATCAAAAATAAACTTCGAAAGTAATTTCGAAGTTTATGGTTAATGGAGTTCAAATACCTCTTCTGGTTCTCGGAGGAGTTCTCTCTGTCTCTGCATCTATTGTTGCTTGGATAGTCTCTAAAGGAATCTCTGGAGATAATGACAAAATCTTATCGTGGTTGCCCACCTTTATGCAGGATGTACACTTAATAAATTTTAATATCATTATACAGACAATGGACAATAACACAAGATTAATTGCTATGGAGTAATGGGTGCCGTATTTTATTATATGCGGTTCGTTTATTATTTTGTCAAGTTCTTTAGTTATATCGCGGTTAAAATTGATGTTTTCTAGATCTACGTTCTGTAATTTAATAGGGTTTACTTCTGTATTGTCTAGTGTCTGTTTAAATTTGATAATATTGCAACATGAATCATCAATAATGTTAAAATCTGAAGTTACAAGTATAGGTGAACTAATATTTAACACGTTGTTATTAGAATATAATCTTGTGGTTTTACAGTAGGCTGTACATTGATTTGGTATATCCAGTATGCCTGTTCCAGAGATGCTGATTTCACTTAAATCTAAATTGGTACATTCTATTGATAATTTTGAAGCTAAAATTTGTACAAATATCCACCTATTATTAGTGATGGGTTTCCAGATATCAATGACGCCAGATAGGAATTCAGTTTTACACTGCACTGGTATTTCAGTAATTACTTTAGTTAATAGTTCACTTTCACATGATGGATTCGTATTTGATGAAAATATGTTCATGATGTTGCAGATGTAGTTCGTTGATTCAATTAGTTTGCAAGGGGAAAGAGATGGGAGGCCACTGTAGTACGTTTTATCTTTAGTAATCGCTATATACTTATTATCTGGCATGATGAGGCTGAATGAGTCTGGCTTCACAGAGTTATGTGGAATCGGTAATGGGATATTGTGATATAAATAGAATTCTTGGGGAGTTACAAGTGGTATCTGTAGTACAAACATAATCCTATTGTTTAAGTAATAACATACTAAATTAGAGATATGAAAAACCAAATGAATAGAACTTAATTCTAGCTTAAATGCTAATTCTAAACTTCAAGGCAAATGCTTAAAGTTATCGACAAGCTCTCTGTACAGTTGATGAGGTGTTATTACAAAGGGATGAAGAATATTCAAATTAGAGAAGAGCACGGCACTAATTATATCTTCTAATTGAAATGACAGAGCGAGTAATGATGTTTCTAAACTATTTAAAACTGAGTTTATTTCCGAAGTAATTAATAATTTATTTGTTGTTTTCTTTAATTTGATGGAGAGCTTGTCCACAGCTTGACTTAAATTATCATCATTAACCTTTAATTTGTGCAGCGAATGGTTGAAAGAACTAATTGCAGAAGTAGAGACCAGAATGTTCTCTTTCATTAGTGAAGCTAATTTCCTGATATCACTTTGAACAGAATTTATTGCATTGTCGTACTTAACTGCGTCATTTTCATCTAATGTGCCAAATATTTGCTTTAAAATAGTTTCTACTCCGCCAATCCATGCCTCACGTTTTAATCTCTTTTCAAGAAGGTGAGAAATGGAAAGAAATTGTTTATAAACACTTTGATACCGCACAAATAAAGGTTCAAGCATATTATTGCATTCCAGGTCATCTGTAACATTTGTTTCTTTGCAAAGATATTTAATGTTCACTAATACGGAATTTATATTTTGGATATGAGACTGAATATGAGAGATGTCAATTGGCATCAATATGCTTAAATGTCCATTAATAATTTTAAGTTTATTCGTAGTCAAAATAGATTCCAGAGCCGGAAGTGATTGGGTGAACAACACTTGATGTGACAAATGCAGATGCACTGAAATGGCAAACAACTTAACTAAGTACAATATAAAACTAAAACTAAGACTTAACTTATGACAAAATAATCAAATCTCTTAAAATGATTCACATGATTTGATCTTAAATTACTGGGAAGAAGAAGAAGGACCTTCAGAAACTTCCGCCAACTTGACTTCATCAAAATGATGTTTTACATGCCTTCTATTTATAAGCAAGGAAAGTGTATTATTTCCATGCACCTTGACGACCTTATAAGGTCCCTTATAAATAGGTGAAAGAGCCTTTCGAAGTCTTAAGTGATTTTTGAGATACACAAAGTCACCTACTTTGTATTGAACTGGACGTGATCTTTGATCATAGTAATTTTTTGATCTTAATTTAGATTTTTTAATATTTTCGAGAGCTTGTGCTCGGGAAAATTTGAGTCTATGCTGCAGCATTCTAACATAGTCAGGATAAGTGACACTAGGGTTTTCATCAAAAACAGAGTCAGGGATATATGGTTTATGACCAAAGAGGAGTTCATAAGGTGTATAATTTGTAGTACAATGGACTGCAGTGTTGTAGGCCAATATTGCTGTATAAACATATTTTGGCCAATTATCTTGGTTTTCATTGACATATGATTTAAGGTACTCTTTCAGCGTAGAGTGACTACGCTCTAAAGCTCCTTGAGTTTGAGGATGGTATGGAGAAGACCATAACTGCTTGATCTTTAGAAAAGCGCAAGTGCTTTTGAATAAATCAGCGGTAAAATTGGTACCCTGATCTGTCAGAATGATTTTTGGAATTCCAAACATAGAGATGAAATGAATGAGGCTTTCAGTTGTTTCCTCTGCACTTACAGAGCGTAGAGGATATGCTGCGGAGAATTTGGTAAGGTCATCTTGCAGCGTCAGAATGTATTTAAGTTTTGCGGTTCCAGATTCAGGCAGGGGGCCAACAATGTCAAGAGCAACTCTTTGAAAGGGGGTATTGGAAGAGGTAGTGATTTGCATAGGTGCCCTATTAGTTCTTCTAAGGGCTTTATTTGCTTGGCAGAGAGAGAGAGAGATCTCATGTTTTTCCAGTAATACTTCTCTTGGATTCTTTTGAGCATCCTGACTGAACCTAAATGACCGGCAATTGGAATATCATGATTATCATGTAAGATTTTCTTTATTTCGCTAAGAGTGGGATATATTATGTTATTATGATATATGTTAATGATTATATTAGTGTCGTGGAAAAGATATGTTAACATATTATAAATTTTGACAAATGAGAGATTTTGAAATGGGTTTTTGAAGTCAGTAATAGCGACTTCACTTATTTCTCCAACTTGTAATAAATGTTCTTTCAAATTCTTTAAGGCATGGAAAATTTCTGGGTACGTGTTGTGGTCGAAATGATGAACTTTCGTGTAAATGAAATAGATGATTTTATTACTGATTTCTACCCTTTCGTATGAATATAATTGTTTTTCAGAATAAATGGTCTCATTAGGATTCGTAAGGTTACTTAAAACCTCTTCAACATATGCATTGGAATCATCTAAATCAATGGATGAAGGTATGATAAGAATTTTAGAGTTGGCTTTCGTTAATGATTCGTTGTGTTCTATTATTTTGGTATTAAATTGGTTGTTAGTGTTAGATATTTCTTTCAGAAATTTAGAGTAGTCCTCATTTGAAGGTGTTTGCTGTCTTCTAGGATTTGGGATTTCAGAGTTAGGGTTTTCTTCTTCAAGCTGAGGAATATTTCTTTCAGGATTGGAATCAATTATTTCAGAATTAAGGGTTTGAGTTTCAGGGTTTGGATCAACGATTTCAGGAATCAGGTCAAATGTTTCTATATTAGGATCTCTTGTATCAGAATTAGGATTCTGTGTTTCAGGATCAGGATTTCGTGATTCTGGATTAGGATTTATTGTTTCGGAGTTCGGTTCCGGTAAAGGAATTTCTAAAGGATCTATTTGTAAGAAGGGGTCTTCAAGAGACGGAATTTTGTTGTTGTCAAGTTGTTGTTTATTGTCCCACACAAAGTCCTTTTTTAAAAGGGTGGTAAGAGGTTTTGCTATTTTGGAGAAATCGGGGATAAAACGACGATAATATGATACAAAACCTAGGAATGACTTGACTTCCTTAGGAGTTTTTGGTAAAGGAAAATCAGTCACAGCTTTAATTTTTTCGGGATTTGGTTTGACACCTTCTTTGGTGATAAGATGTCCAAGGTAAGCGACTTCTCTTCTCAAGAACTCGCATTTGTCGGGTTGAAGTTTGAGATTAAATTCTCGAAGTCTTTGGAAAACAGAAGCTAGATTGTCGATATGGGAGTTAAGGTCGTGGGAATAAATAACTATGTCGTCCAGATAGACGAAACATCGTATACCCTGGAGACCGGTTAAAGCAGTATTCAATAGGCGTTGGAAAGTTGAAGGAGCATTTTTGAGCCCGAATGGCATTCGAGTAAATTCGAAATGCCCTTGAGGCACACTAAATGCAGTTTTAGGTCCATCATTTTCACTCATTGGGATTTGATGGAACCCAGAGGCAAGGTCTAAGGTTGAGAAATACTTACTGTTTCCGAGTTGATCTAGGATTTCCGTTATCTGTGGGATAGGATATACATCACATATTGTGATGTCATTTAATTTCCTGTAATCAATGACGACTCTCCACTTTTGTTGAATTGATGCATCTAGTTTTTTGGGGACAACCCAGATGGGTGCCGACCAGGGAGAAACAGACGGCTTGATAATGCCCTGGTTTAGCATTTTGTTGATTTGATTGGAAACTTCTTCCTTATGACACTCCGGGAATGTATAGGATTTAATGAAAATTGGAGTTGATGAATTTGTTTTGATTTCATGTTGGATCGCATTAGTATGCGTTAGTTGATCGTCTGGAAGATGGAAGATATCGGAATATTCAGAACATATATCACAGAGAGCCTCCTTCTCTTCTGTGTTTAAATGTGTTGTACGTAATTGATTAAGCACTTCCTGGGTTCTAAGGTAAGTGTGCGTATTATTATGAATATTTGTTTGCTCTATTTTGTTCACGGGAACGGTTTGCGAAGAAGAGCGTGGAAAAGGTACGAGGTTGAGGTTGAGATTTGAGTTAAGGGATATTGGGTCGTCTGATACGTTGACAACGGAAATATTGATTCTCTTATTAGTTTTTACTTTCACAACACAAGTTGCTATCAATAAGTTTTCATTGATACTTTGGTCAAGAACAAGGCCTTCCCCTAATTCAGGATTAGAAACGGGACATTCTACGATCATTTCTGTACGTGGGGGAATATGATACGTAGGGTAGGAAAAACTTATTTGAATGAATGTGGATTCAACCTTCTTCTTGAAGGCACAATGAATATATTTGTTTTTAATCTCATGAACTTTTGTATGTTAAGGAAAATTTCCCAAAAATTTGAGTGAACTATTTATTTTCCCTTAAGGCTGCCCTAGTCAGCCATTCTTCCATACAAACGTAGTCTAGCGATTACTCCACTGTTTGATGGTGTACGTTCAAAATAAAAAATGATATTAATTCATTTCATCATTATCTAGCCCTCTATGGAAACAAAAATGTAAAAAAACATACATTTGAAAGTTATGAGCGTCGAAAATTCCATATTTTTACACTAATTTTAACGCATCTTTGGGTGGAAATAAATACCATAAGAAGAAGGAAACTTGCAAAATAGTTACCATACAGGGATAGATTATTTGTTCAAAAATGCAAATAATTTTATTTTGAACAGGTACATTCAATAGATTTTTCATGATATCCAGATTCCCAAAGGTCTGTTTATAAAATTTTGCTCGCTCGTTTTCGCGCATGTATGCGTCACTCACCGTTAGGAGTGTGTGTGTACGCGCACTAGCTTCTTACTGCTCATCACAGCGTCTATCCTTTTCGCGCGTGATGTCGGATGAAATAGCATGCATTTTAACCCCGCCCACCAAATAGTTCGTGCGGCCGACTAGTGGGTTCTTAAGTGTAGGGTGCGCAAACCGACCCCCACTCTTTTTTATAGCGCTCAACATCCGTGCCGGCAACTGTACACGATACGACGAGTTCAGTCCACGACTGAACACGACAAACGGTTATTTCGGTTCAAAAGGTTTCGGGTGAAGTTATAGACATTTGCATTTTAACCTACTTCAATAAAACCGGCCAATTGCGAGTCGGACTCGCGCACCGAGGGTTCCGTACTCCAGAAGTAAAAGTAAAACGATAATATTATATTAATTAGCACAAATCGTTAACTTTGTTTGTAGAGGTTTATTGTTGATATCAAAAAAAACTATGCAAGTTATGAGCGTTACTTTATTTTTAACCGACTTCCAAAAAGGAGGAGGTTCTCAATTCGGCCGGTATCTTTTTTTTTCTATGACTACATCATGGAGCTCCAGGTCCTAGCTCCTCAATCCTGACGCTGCAGGGTACAGCCTACCTAAAACTATGGGGATTTAGGAAATTCTTTGTAGGTACCTATCTAAGAGGTGATTTGGATCTTATGAATATACGACACTTAAAAGCTTAAAATAAAAATTCTTTTCAAAAAACCGACTTCTAACGCCACTACAAAGTATAAAAATAATTTTAGTTTGTCCACGTTTGTTGAAGTCGGGCGGGCCTAAAATACAAACTATGAAACCAACTCGCGATGCTCGCTCGACTTCTACAAACAAGTCTCTCATATTGTGTAGCGTCCCGCATCGGTTTCATAGTTTGTATTTAGGCCCGCCCGACTTCAACAAACGTGGACAAACTAAAATTATTTTTATACTTTGTAGTGTCGTCTTAGAAGTCGGTTTTTTGAAAATAATTTTTATTTTAAGCTTTTATTTATTTCAATGATGTTGGGACAGTATTATACACAACTCTTAACTATTCCAAATTTCATGTCAATGGCTTTAATAGTTACCTACTAAAATAATCGACTGTGACAGACGAATTGACAGACGGACGCGGACGGACGGACGGACGGAGAAAGTCTCACCATAAGGGTTCCATTTTTACCATTTTGGTACAAACCCGCCACCTCCCATGGCCCCTCCAACCTCGCGGTTATATGGGCCGAAGCACTGGGAGGGCGCCCGTTACTTGCTCTTGGCGTGTTTTGGTACGGTAAAATAAATAAGTAGGTAAGTATCTAGGTATGTTATAAAATAAGTGCACGGAATGACTCACGGCGGCGAACGCCCAGCACGAGCCGCATCGGCCCTGGTTCTTGACGCGGGTGACGGCGCCCTCGCTCCGCCAGTCCACCGCGCGCGGCAGCCGGCCCGGCGCCGGCGCGGCGGGCGGCCACTGTGGCGGGGCGCGGGCCGCATCCGTGCTGCGTTCAGATAATTGACAGTTGAACGCTACGCGTGCCGAGCGGGTTAGCGAGCCTACATAATCGCCTGTGATCCGAAGTCAAGTCAAATTCTTAACAACTTTTAACTTTTTGATTGTCACCAATAGATAGGTATTTTACGCGCAAGTGAGGCACGGTGATTACTCCGCCGAGTGTATCTGTCTATTATCACCATCTCACAATGTCGTTTGACTGTATTAGAATAAAGAATTACTACAGTAGGTAGCTAACACCCGAGCAGATTTTATTCATTAGCCGCAACCAAGTTTGGCGGAGCCACCCATTTAGCAGCACCCAACACAGACAGCAGTGATAGCCTAGTGATCAGGCCTGTGGTCTCCTATTCGAGGGAGTTGTGGCGCGCCACCTCGAGGCGGCTCTGCGCGAACGCCGCCATGCGCGCGCGCTCCTCCGCCGCGCTCGCGTAGCGCTTGCCGTGCTGCAGCTGCGGGCGAGGGTCGCTGCTGATGAGGGGGATGGTGCAGGCTAGTGGCGGCTGCGACTCACCGGTCGGGCGCGATGGCTCCGTTCATGGCGCGCGAGAACTCGTCCGCGCTCATGTCGGAGAACTCGTTGAGCGCGAGCCGGAACGACTCGAGGCCGAGCGCGTAGCGCATGTTGTGGCGCGCCACCTCGAGGCGGCTCTGCGCGAACGCCGCCATGCGCGCGCGCTCCTCCGCCGCGCTCGCGTAGCGCTTGCCGTGCTGCAGCTGCGGGCAAGGGTTGCTGCTGATGAGGGGGATGGTGCAGGCTAGTGGCGGCTGCGACTCACCGGTCGGGCGCGATGGCCCCGTTCATGGCGCGCGAGAACTCGTCCGCGCTCATGTCGGAGAACTCGTTGAGCGCGAGCCGGAACGACTCGAGGCCGAGCGCGTAGCGCATGTTGTGGCGCGCCACCTCGAGGCGGCTCTGCGCGAACGCCGCCATGCGCGCGCGCTCCTCCGCCGCGCTCGCGTAGCGCTTGCCGTGCTGCAGCTGCGGGCGAGGGTTGCTGCTGATGAGGGGGATGGTGCAGGCTAGTGGCGGCTGCGACTCACCGGTCGGGCGCGATGGCCCCGTTCATGGCGCGCGAGAACTCGTCCGCGCTCATGTCGGAGAACTCGTTGAGCGCGAGCCGGAACGACTCGAGGCCGAGCGCGTAGCGCATGTTGTGGCGCGCCACCTCGAGGCGGCTCTGCGCGAACGCCGCCATGCGCGCGCGCTCCTCCGCCGCGCTCGCGTAGCGCTTGCCGTGCTGCAGCTGCGGGCGAGGGTTGCTGCTGATGAGGGGGATGGTGCAGGCTAGTGGCGGCTGCGACTCACCGGTCGGGCGCGATGGCCCCGTTCATGGCGCGCGAGAACTCGTCCGCGCTCATGTCGGAGAACTCGTTGAGCGCGAGCCGGAACGACTCGAGGCCGAGCGCGTAGCGCATGTTGTGGCGCGCCACCTCGAGGCGGCTCTGCGCGAACGCCGCCATGCGCGCGCGCTCCTCCGCCGCGCTCGCGTAGCGCTTGCCGTGCTGCAGCTGCGGGCGAGGGTTGCTGCTGATGAGGGGGATGGTGCAGGCTAGTGGCGGCTGCGACTCACCGGTCGGGCGCGATGGCCCCGTTCATGGCGCGCGAGAACTCGTCCGCGCTCATGTCGGAGAACTCGTTGAGCGCGAGCCGGAACGACTCGAGGCCGAGCGCGTAGCGCATGTTGTGGCGCGCCACCTCGAGGCGGCTCTGCGCGAACGCCGCCATGCGCGCGCGCTCCTCCGCCGCGCTCGCGTAGCGCTTGCCGTGCTGCAGCTGCGGGCGAGGGCGCATCGGACGTTAGCAGACAAATAGAAGGCCGTTGAACGTAATCATATACCTACCCACTACCCAGTCGCTCTGCCGGTGTGGCACACCCGAGGCTCGGACGAACGAAAAGGGAGTGGGCTCAGGTCGGGACGGATACGTGCCATATGTGCTCTTTGAGGCACAGGGATGTTATACCGCCTACTTTCCGACTCCGGGTTGCTAAATAATGAGAATTTCTGAACAGAAAATCCCAAACGAGCAGCCGAACGAGCTAGCCACCAGACGAGCGAGGCAGTACGAGCAGTAACAAGTAACAGCTGAATACCTTGAATGCGGCCCACTCTTCCCGGTGGAGCTGGAGGTCGAACGCGGCGCTGGCGGCGGCGGCGACGACCAGCAGCGGCAGCAGCAGGAGGCTCCTCATCGTGGTGGCTGGTGACTGGTGGCTGGACCCTCGACCTCTGCGACCGGCAGTGCTCCAGTCGCAACTAGAATTCAAGCTCGACCGACTGAATATTTTATTAAATACTGGTTCAATAAGGAAAAGTCCAGTCCGAAAATAAATGAAAATGAGGAAAACTAACATCGTTGCTACCCGCACTCGATGACATGGGTGATCCAAATTCATCATTATCAGGTCAAAAACATTATTTTACCTTTTAACGAATTAGGTATTACAATATCCTCATTTCCATACAAACCCTAAAAGCTTCATAGTTTCCCTTACATTCGTGTAAGTGTAGTAAGATAGATACCGATCTATTGGTAGAGACTGACTTGAAGCCAATTTGGCCCTTGCGACCGCTTTGCGACCAACCGATATAGGCGTCCAGTCTGCTGAATATATAGGACGTGCTCCTTATATGGTAACACGTCTGAGCCTAAGGTATAGACTTCCGATGCTCGCGACAAGCGTCAGACTCGCACATCTGTGCATGAGGATCAGTAACGCCGCGTCTGAGCGTCTGTACTATAATATTGTATGGGAGGCCGTTCGACTCTAGCGCCACTGACGCTTACGGGCGAGAGTCGCGAGGTCGCCACTCCAGCTTGGAAACCCAACGACCATCGGTTGTTGGCCCCGAACTTCACGATTCAATGAGCTATGACGGCAACTCGGGTTCGAGTAGGGACGTATCCCCTCGTTTCTAATCTGATCTCGTAAGCACTTCAATTTTATTATTATTAGATTGAACGGTCTTTTGTCCGGGGCTCGACAGACTGACTATAAAATTGCAGTATTGATGCAGTTGTATTAAAGTCGACACAACTGCGCTTGCGACGCACGCTGCCATCTGCCACGAGCCCAGTGCCCGCACCGCGCACGACGGTTGCTCAGTCTGCAGTTGTGTTAACTGCGTTGTAGTGCAGTAGGTACCAGGTAGCACCCTATTTTTTAACGGTTGATATCTAGTCAAGCTGGAATCGACGTGGGTCTTTTTCGAAATTGGACCTACCTTGCTGGACCGTGTGTCAGGTTAGGTATCCTCGTTCACAATAGGGTATTTGACTGTCTTCTTTTCTTTTTCTCTTCTTCCTGGGAATTGTCTCCGCAAGTAGGCGATGTTCGCCCGTCTTGCGTGATTCCTCTGGTGCAGCTCCCCGCCGGATCACTCCAGCCAGCCGAGCTCCTTCCAGAATCCGAGCAGGCCACCCAGGTCGGCGAGGACTTCCGGAAGTGTAGCTGGGGAGCCAATGTATTTATGACGTTGGTCGGATACACCTCTGTATTTAAGCAGTACGTGTTCCGGTGTCTCGTCACCCTCCATGCATGCTCTGCACAGAGGGCTGTAAAGGTGTTTGTTGAGCGACAGTGTCCTGTGATTACTGAGTTCTGAGTTCCTTACTGAGTCGCGGTTATTACAAAGTTAATGACTTTCTTAATGACAAAGTTGCATGGGATCTTAAAATTATTATTAGTGTTTGAATATTAGTATTCAATTCGATGCTTTAATACGGGTAGACTAAGTATATGTCACGCTCTCTTTAAACATTTCTGTGGTAGTGTCGTGTGGTGCGGGTTGTTACGTTCCCTCAAATATGGTCGAGCGAAGCAATGGCTGGATCATGCGTCATGCTCGTGAACGGGTGCCGCCGGCGGGAATGGGGCTACTTTCTGTCTGCCCGTCTTTGACATGAATTGAATTGTACGTTTTGTGGAAATGCCATATTCTATTCTAACAAAGATGCACGGGTTAAATCAGCTTGGCATCCAGCTGCCCACAGGATAGTATAAAAACTTATTACAATGTAATAGCTACTTGTTGAGGCCAACGGCTTGGCCAACGAGTCAAGGCCTGGAACACGAGGTATAGGGGCCCATCAGCTATAACCTGAGTCCAGGGTCGCTGCCCAAAGCGGCCTTTCACCGCGGTCAGATTTGTTCTCAACGTAGTGGTGACTTAATGATGGTAGGGTTGCACTGACCTTCCTTGTAGCAGTCAATCCTTGTACGGCCTGAGATGGTATTGTAGTGGTGATTATGTGGGGTGTGTTGTGAGGTTAAGTGTAAAGTGAACTTCTCAGGCCACTCGCAGCAGCAGGCGGGCAGCCAGTTATGGCCTGCAGCTGTGGGCGTTGGGCTGGCGTAGCACTGTAGCACTGTACACTTGGTTTATCACTAGTTAGGTCAACTCGGGTGGTCAAAGTCACTGTTTCACACTCACCTCGCCGAGCGCGTGGCGAGCAAAATCGGCGGGTTCCAAAAAATGTTCTTTTGTTACGGACAGCACGTTAACAATGATGCTTATAGCTAGGTCGACACATAGACCGCTTGTCGGCGCAATTAAACCGTAAAATAAACTAAAACTAGACACTCAAAAACAGCAAACGGTGCGCGCGACCCGAGATTTTCGTGACCGTGTTAGCTGTCAAAAGGGAACTTGCAAAACCACGCCCAAAAATCGCGGCAAGTTTAAAACTAAGCATCTGTCAACTTCATTGCGAGCCAAAGAGATTGCTAGCGCCCCGACCATGGAACAAGGAATTATGGACAGGTACATGGCGCGAACACTACTTATTAATATTGTATTGTAAAATGATTATTTTGAAAAGAGCAACTGCTGAGTTTCTTGCCGGCTCTTCTCAGCAGAATCCGCTTTCCGAACCGGTGGTAGAATCTTGACGTGTCATAAGAGCCACAGGTTGGCCTACATGAAATAAATAATTTTGAGTTTTGAGTTTTTTTTTTGAGTTTTGATCGTGTCTACAACTATCCTTAATTTTATTCGGTTTAGTTGTAGTAGTTTTGTTGTAAGGCGTCGATTGATGCATGGAAAAGCCTCTTTTGTTTGTCTACAGTCTGTGGTGTTTGCCCAGAGTTCGGCATGTGTACTTACTATTTGGTTATGCAATCAAGTTTTATACTCACAGAAGGGTATAGGAGCGATCGGTTCCGGTCCCATAACCTTCAGGGCCGAAGCGCGCCGAGCTAACTCATCGGCTGCATCGTTACCAATGTTGTAACTGTGACCTTTTACCCAACGCAGTGTGACGTTGTTTGATTTTGTTATGGTTTGTAATGCATTGTGACAGTCAAATACAAGTTTTGAGGAGGTCGTATTTTTAGCTAGGGCTCTCAGTACTGCTTGGCTGTCTGTGTTAATTTTGATGTTAAAATTTGTTACCTGTCTGCTGGTCATGGCAATGGCTGCTGCTGTGATGCCGACACACTCTGCTTGGAAGACTGAATTGTTCTTACCAAGGGTATAGGCGATGTGTATATTTAGTTCGGGGCAGTAGACTCCAGCTCCTGTGCCCGTGTTTGTTTTGGACCCCTCGATGGTATCTATGGTAGACGTGGTAGTCGAAATGTCTTCCGTGTTGATCTTGTAATCTTTTTCTATTACATGTACTTTTTGTGTTTTATCACAAATCCATCCCAGTTGTGGACACTTCATTTGTTTGCGTGATAGTATCCGGGTATGCGGTGTGATTGTTTCTCTCCACAGCCCGTAGGTTTTTATCCTGAGTGCTGCAAGGGTGGCTTCTTCCCTTATGTGTAGGTGAAGAGGCGGTATGCCCAGTATTATCTCTAGCGCGTTTGATGGTGTGGTGCTCATACAGCTTGTGATCGCCAGGCACGCTTGTCTTTGAAATTTTTGTAGTTCCTGTTGGGTTGTCGTAATTTTTAATAGAATAGAATATAATAGAAATGTTTTTTATTCAAATAAACTTCTTTACAAGTGCTTTTGAATCGTCGATGAATCTATCACTGGTTCGGAATGCTGTTCCTGCCGTTAATATTGAACTATATTAAAAATATCGTTTCATCTGGTGTCATCCTGAAAGATTATTATCTAAAAACATTATTCCATACGACAAAAGTAAAATATAAAGCTTTATTTAATCAGAAAACATTAATTAAAATTGCTATAATTCTGGCCATGTTCACGAAATCGAAAACGTTCTTGAATCTCAAATGACTTCACAGTTCATGCCACCTTTGGGCTTTGGAATTATCATTGAACTGTGTGTGAACTGTGACGTGATGTAAACAAATGGAACGTTTTCGCGGCAATTTATTTTTTTGAATTTATTTCTCGATTTTTATGAAAAATACTGAAAATTATGCCGAAATATACGTTTTGTCAGCTTCAACATAGCATTATTAACAATTCAATATGATTTTCTAAAAGTAGTCAAATACCCTATTCCGAGCGCCAATTGTCTAATCACCGGGTAGAGCGCGGTACAATCATAGGACGTGATTTTTGTCTTACGTTCATAGGCCGGCTGTTGGCTCGCTTATTCATTCAAAATACCTTAACATTATTCGGAACTGGTGAAACGAGGATAGAACGTTTAGAAACATTTTGTTCCCATGTTCGCAATCCTTAATAATCATAATATGTTATATGTACCTACCTATTATAAATGCGACAGTGTGTTTGTTTGTTGGTTTGTGCTGCAATCTCGGCGCAACGGGTTGACGTGATTTATTGCATGGTTATAGAACTAGTGACTTATGCTACTGTTTATCCTGTAAATGCTCCCAAGTTGCAAGTGTTCCCGCGGGAATTAAAAAAACTTAAGTAACTCCACGCAAACGTAGCCGAGGGACAAATCTAGTCGACATAATTAGCTGTCTCCTTTAGAGGCTCTTAGGATTCCTCCGATTAAAATAGGTATAAGTATTTGATGTAGGTTCCTACCCTACCTACAGCAATTCTACCAGTAAGTAGCTTTAATAAGAGTTGGACATAGGTAAGTAAGGTATTTAGTAGGTAGTATTATACTACCTACTAAATACAACAACTATAGGTACTACCAGTATATTTGTGTTGAATGGTTTATTGCGTATTTTCACTAACAAACCTAAATCATCCCTTAAGTAGAAGTCAAGTATTTGATGTAGGTACCTACCCTACCTGTAACCTGCAGCAATTATTCTACCAGTAGGAAGTAGATCCTCATAATAAAGTTTATGAGTTGGACATTAGGTAAGTAAGGAATTTAGTAGGTACCTAAAATAGTTGTTTTTAATGGTCTAATGCCCATTTTCACCAACAATACCTAAATCATACCCTAAGTAGAAGTCTCTTTACATAGGTAGCCCTTAAATACAATCACTTATAGATAGTTGAATTCACGAAGACGCGCCCCACTCCCACACATACAAGACTGTCGTGAGTTCTTTCTAATATTATAGTAATACAAAATACACAAGTCTTGTACCTATTTAAAAAGGATGGGCTGCGTCTTCGTGGCTTGAACTACCCTTAGCGGGTGTTCTCTAAAGGTTCGGTGAAAACGAAATTGACAGAAAGCGTCACATAGCTTAGGTAGCCCGTAAATGTTAGGGAACGTCGATGAATACGGGCATAAGAGAAGTAGGTATTTAGAAGTATGTATGTATTTAGGTATAAAGTATCGATTGTTATTATTTCTGACTAGTTGAACCGCGTCGGCATGGCACGGCATCGTCAATGTTTGGGGTCGATCCCAAGCACGCATCTCAGACTTTCGGAGTTAGGTAGGTACATAATGCGCGTTCTAAACAATTAATAATTTCTTTAGCTTTACCATACCGGTGAAGAAAAACATCGCCAGGAAAGCAGAACGCCTGAGAATTCTCCATAATGTTCTCAAAGGTGTGAAATCTCCAAATTCGGTCCGAAATTCATCATTGGTGAGGAGACCAGCAGCGCCCGTTTGTGGTTTAACTTTGGAGCCCAAATCTGAGACTCACTCTTACACTGAGACAGACTCTTAGTTGACTCGTATTCAACGAAAACTCCTACTATTGTATGATTAATGGCTAGCCCAAGACATATCAGGCATATATCTACCTATGCGGTGTATCTGGCGAGTTCTGCCCTCTATTTCCAAAAATGTTATCATTGGATCTGTTTCACTTCTGTTTAGACATAACTTACGGAACTCTAACAATCGGTAGTGAATCTAGTCCACGGACGAAAGCAGTCCCCTAGAGGCGGCGGTAGTAGTCGTATGTTTATGCAATTCATCATCATCATCTCCCACTCCTTATCCCACGCTATGTGGGGTCGGGACAACATGTCTTGTAAGCCATGTTGGAAGTGGTTCGGCTTGACATTTTACGACCGGCCGCCTGCCTGACGTCAACCCTCTTTGGGAAATATGTTTATGCATGTATGTACAGTTCGATTCAAACTTTATGTCCACACGGATGTTAACCGCGAGTGTAGGTTCGCGCAGGTTCGCCGCCTCCCACGCGCCGCTGATTGGCTGGTACCGAAGTATTGAAATCTGCGCATCGAAACGCACGAAGTCCGAGAGGTCATAAAGTTTGAATCGGACTATAAAATGTATTAGTTCCACCAATTGCCGAGGGTCTTCTTTCGTGGCGCGGACTCTATATATATGTATTGCCTACCCATCAACGTAGTGAGTCGTGCAACTAGTAGGTACTAAGTGCACTGAATCATGTGACGGGATCATCATAAATCTCAATCGACAGACTTCAACAGCTGGTCAGAAGTTTCTAGAAAGGTCCTGTGATCGGCCGCACACTTGGTGGTGGGTGTTCTAACGCTGAGCCTCCCGATCCGAGGTCGCCATTCCAGCATCTTGCGACTCCGGCGCTCTTGTGCCCCTCACATAACCACTTCAGCTTAGGTCCATGCTTGGATAAGACATTTCACGTTGGTGAAATCGGCCGTAAAACACATGAGGCACCTTATTGTGTAATTATTTTTCTAAATATTGCATTAAGTAGTTAATTTGAAAGCTGATATGAAATATGAAATAGGTACCTTCACTGAAAGTCATTTAGTTAGTTTGAAAAGCTTTATTTATCTTAGGATACACTTTATCTACTTTAGTTGAATAATTAAAAATATACTTATAAAGAACATGAGGTCTGAATTATGCCGCAGATCTGTCTCGCGAGCGTGACGCCGTCCCAATAGTAAACCCAATAACCCTACGGTGCAGCTGCAGGCAAGGTTGGTCTGACTCGGGCTGGGTGCGGGCGGCACGCTGAGGGTGAGACTTGTTAGATGGCTGCACTCGCACTCAGCTCAGACTCAAGACTGAGTTAAAACGAGACAGATTTATGTAACATATTTGTGTCTTAATTTAACTATCTTGAGTCTTGAGCAGAGCCATAGTACCTACGATCTATAGATCTAGGCCTGACGGAGCGCTGAGCGTGCTCTCACTCTGAGTCTAGATACAGCCTCGGCCTAAAATTATGGAGGTAATAAAATATAATGCTTTACAGTGCGACTTTTGTTACCTAAGATTAATAATAATTATGGCCCGTGTCGGGCGCGAGGCGACACAGCAGTGACGCGGCGACGCGTGGCTGCGCAGCGCCGCGCGGGACGCAGCGCAGCCGCAAACACGTTACTGTAGCACTTAAAACCCAAGATGGAGCAACGCCCGACCTAGTGTGTCTTCACTTAAGACGTGTATGGCCTGTGTCACGACACAGCGATGTGTTAGCGGCTGTGGCGCCCCTGTCGCGCGCTCTGGTACGCGTCTGAGGCCCACTCGAGCTCTTCCTGGCGCGGTCGGACCAGCGGGAACGAGGCATAGGACGCGATGCCGCAGCTGTTGTTGCGGTTGCGCGCCATCTTGATGTAGCCGAGCTCGCCCCACGTGCGGCCCCACGAGTTCTTCACGAGCCAGTAGTCGCCGCCCCTCTCGTCCGTGCCGTAGCCCACCACCAGCACCTGCCGACACCAAACAGAACATCTCATTTCATTGGGCCCTGATTCTAAATATTATAATAGGGTAAAGCGTGTGTGTTGCCCTGTACCCTCGTAGCACCTAATAGTTTTAGTATAACGCCAGCGGTGTTGAACCACATCCTGCGCCTCGTTTCTCGTCAACTAATCAAACTTAACCTCGCGACCTCCGCCAGAACGCCAGAACCGTGACGAACCGCCGCCACGTTCGTTCAGGCCGGCCCTCTCCGCGAGGGTTCCAACCGAGAGCCTGTCTCTCTGTGGTCGGTATCATCGAACAGGGTGGCCGACATCGAGAATGCGGCGCAGGCACCTGGTCACGGTGGATTCGGTGTGAGATGACTGATGGCTTTATGCGTCATATCGACTTATTCATAACCCCCAGAAGCGGTATACCCGCTAGCGTAACGTGTAACGAAACATTATCACTGTTCAAACAAGGAAACTGGATGTAAGATAGCTTATATACTGACCGCGTGGTTGACTTTTTTGCGCGAGCATCTCCAGTCGTAGTACACGCCGCCGCTGTAGTGCTGGAAGGTCCTTCGGCTGGCGTCCACGGCGACGGCCACGGGCCCGCGCGTGGCCACGTATTTCTGCAGCACCCACTCATTGGACCTCAGGTCCTCGTAGCCGACGACAGGCCACGTCGCGTTGCGAGGCTTGAATCTAGCGGGCAGAGTGCGCGGCCACTGATCAGTGATCACTTCATTCGCGATGCATCAGAACTCTCGAGGAGGTGGTAACATTGCGTACCGTTTAGTTTCGTTTATTACCCATCTAGCTAATTTACATTAGGCAAAATATATAAGAATGATGGGATACCCGGTTCTAAGTTGATTTAGATTTTGTTTTTTTTTTTAAAGAATATCAGTCAAGTTGAACTTGACTAATATCCTCCTCTCCCCTCCAAATAAGCGGAAAGCTGGTGTTAGGAGTGGGTACGACAATAGTGCAACGGGTCGGATTCGAACCTGCGACCTTTCAGTTTTCAGTCCGCACCTTTAACCGTTGGGCTATTGAGGCTCAAGGTTATTTGGCGATGACCCTCTCTCTAGGGGATGAGAGGGAGATGTGAGCACTCAGTAGTGTGTTGAGGAGGTGACGAGTGATGCACCTGTGTCGGGAGCAGTGTCTGTTTGTCGCTTTGGAGCAGGTGAGAGAGAGTGCGGAGGTGACGACTCTCACTGGTCACTGGAAACTATTCAGGTGTAAGTATACCGTACCCAAATGTTTCGTTGGTCTAGTGAACAGAGTGTTCGAGTGCGGGCGACGAGGCCCTCGGTTTGATCGCGGGTCGGGCTATCAATTGATAGACTTAGAGTTTTCCTTCAAAATATTCTCAGTAAGTAGATAGGTACAGCAGTGTGCTAGCCTGAAGTAGGGAAGTCGGCGAGGTGTCAGCCCCGAGCCTCGGAGAGCACGTTAACACGTCGGTCGTGCGCCCTGCGGCTTTGTCGGGTTTCAGTCTATTTGCCTGTGAGAGTTGCACTCGCGCACTGTATGCGACTGACGGCTGTGGAGTCCGGTCTCAGGGTCTCCAGAGGAGCGGCGGGTGGCTCCTACCTGCAGCTCCTGGCGGCGGCCTCGTACGGGTACGCCGCCTCCGCGTCGATGCCGTGGCGCTGGATGAACCGGAAGGCGCGGTCCACCCAGCCGCCGCCGCAGCCGTTGCGCTGGGCGCAGTCCACCAGCTCCTGCTCCGAGAGCTCCACCAGCTGGCCCTGCTTGAGGAACACCTGCGACTCGACCGCGCCCACCTGCACACGACAGCGCTCGCTTAGTACACGATACTAACTCCTGCACGAATTGAACAAGACAAACGGTTGTTTCGGTTCAAAAGTTTTCGGGTGAAGTTATTGGCATTTTTACGTGCCTACTTCAAAAAAAATACACATTCGAAGCGAATTTTTTTTGGTGATGTTGCTCGGGCTAGCGTCGCGCATCGATTTCATGGTTTCTGTTTAGACCTACCAAACTTCAACATAACATACTGTGTACTTTGTAGTGACGTTTGAAGTCGGTTTTTAAAATAAAGTTTTTTTATTTTAAGTATTATAATTGGCTACATTGGTTTGTACAGTTTGCTGTCGTCTTTAATATTCTGATTACCTAATCCGAGTTTGCGAACTCAAATAATTACGTCTCGCGTGTCGGGCTGCTTATATAGCATACTAGCGGTCGCCCGCGACTTCGTCCGCGTAGAATTTCTGATTTCTATGAGATTATAAAAAGATAAATTTTCCCGCTGCAAAAAGCCTATCGAAAAAAGTCCTACCGCTAGTAAAAACCGCGACTTCGCAGTTCGCACCCATGGATATCGCAATTTCAATGTATTTTTATTTTTGAAAATTTCGTCCTCTATTTTACCACACTCAACAGTTGATTTTCTAAAATAACTTAAAGAGTATATTTTTATTATTTAAATCTACTAACCAAGTTTCCGAAAGCTCCCGAAAAACCGTTTTTCATGTCTTTGACTTCAAAAACATAGGATTTTCATATCCCCCATTTCAACCCTTTTAGGATGGATTTTCTCAAACCTTTTCTTTACTGATGTCTAGACCCTAGAAAGAACTTACCAACCAAATAAAAAAAAACATTAAAGCTTTCCCATTCACATTTCATCCCCTATTTTACCACCTGTAAGGGGGGATTTTTCAAAATGACTTATACAGGTTTTTATTATTTAAAGCTAGTTACCTTAATCCCGATTTTCAAAACTCTAACTTTAAAAACATAGGACTTTCATATAACCTTTCAACCCCCATTTCACATTCTTAGGAGGGGATTTTCGTAAAAAAAATTCTCAGCTGACACCTACCCTCTAGAAAGAACTTATGTTCCAAATTTCAAGTTAACAATAACAATAATTAAAACTTTCCTATAAAAACTTTCATCCCCTATTTTATCACCCTTAAGGGGATATTTTCCAAACTAACTTAAGTATACAGATCTTTATTACTTAAAGTTAGTAATCTAAATGCCGATTTTCATATGTCTAACTTCAAAAACATAGGACTTTCATATAACCTTCGAAACCCCGTTTCACCCCCTTAGGGGGGGATTTTCTCAATTCCAAATTTCAAGTTTGTAAGTTTTATATTTATAGTTCCTGAGATTTCGTGATGAGCGAGTGACCTTTCGCTTTTATATATACGCTTTCGCTTTTTAACCGACTTCCAAAAAGGAGGAGGTTCTCAATTCGGCCGGTATCTTTTTTAGGGTTCCGTAGTAAACAAGGAACCCTTATAGTTTCGCCATGTCCGTCCGTCTGTCTGTCTGTCTGTCTGTCTGTCTGTCTGTCCGCGGTTTAGCGCAGAGACTATTGGTACTAGAAATCTGTAATTTGACAAGGGTATAAAAATCAATCACGCCGACAAAGTCGTGAAATAAAATTGTGAAAAATATTTTTTTTAGGGTATCTCCCCTACATGTAAAGTGGGGATGAATTTTTATTTTCTCGTCGATCCCATAGTGTGGGGTATCGTTGAATAGGTCTTTCAAAAATATTGTGGGTATGGGAACACCATTTTTCAGTTCAGGGATCCGTTTGTGAAATATGTTATTTTAAAGTGCTAAATTTTATTAGAGTCAAGTGTCCCCCCCTCTGCCAGCTAAATGGTTGTATAAAGGATACAAGAAAAAATTCACAGCAGTAGTATATATAATGAATTTTAAAGGAAAACTATCACGGCTAAGTAGGGTTCATTAGATAAGGAGTTATATCTGTTTTTCTAAGTTAGGTATTACACGTAGTGTAAGTTGCATATTTTGTAGTATATTATAGTATTTAAACCATGGAACTCAAAATGTATTCAATATCTATACTAATATTATAAAGAGGAAAGATTTTTCGTTTGTTTGTTTGTTTGTTTGTACCGAATAGGCTCTGTAACTACTGGACCGATTTTAACTATTAATTTTTTCACCAATAGAAAGCTAAGTTATCAGAAAGTAACATACTGCTATAATTTATTGTCAAAAAAATTAGAGATCCTTAAGAAAATTGCAAT
Organism: Oeneis ivallda; assembly: GCA_029955525.1. Taxonomy (NCBI): domain Eukaryota; kingdom Metazoa; phylum Arthropoda; class Insecta; order Lepidoptera; family Nymphalidae; genus Oeneis; species Oeneis ivallda. The sequence continues at coordinate 404,897 of JARPMR010000015.1, forward strand.
AATGTAACCCAAAAATAGGAAAATTTTGCCTATAAAATGCATTATTTGGCGTGTGCTGAGAAAAGTATTGATGATACATAAAAATAATTTACTACATGATTAAAGTACTCATTATTCTCTACAAAATGTCACCGAGGGAATATATCTAACGATCATTTTAAGTCACAATAGTAGCTTTTGTGTTCAAAAATTTAATTAGATCGCCTTTATTATCGTGGTATTAATAATTCTTCCTTAGTAATACGTCACACTAATATTATAAATGCGAAAGTGTTTGTTTGTTGGTTTGTCCTTCAATCACGCCGCAACAGAGCTACGGATCGACGTTTTTTGCGATTTTTGCATGGGTATAGTTGAGGACCTGGAAAGTGACATAGGTTCCTTTTTATCCCGGAAAATCAAAGAGTTCCTGAGGGATTTTAAAAACTACATCACGCGAAGTCGCGGGCATCAGCTAGTTCATAAATAAAATAAAAGCACTATCCTAGGTCAGCAATAATATTTGAGACTTTCAACTACGGAACCCTACACTGCGCGTGGCCCGACACGCACTTGGCCGGTTTTTTTTTTTTTTCTATGTATGTCCACCGATTTCTCCGGGATTACTGGACCGATTCGCGTGATTTTTTTTTTAATCGACAGGGGTGGATTTCCCAACAGCAAAATTTACGCGGCATGTATGAAATCGGTAGTGCAGACCGTTACTGTACAGTGCTTATATTTTTTTCTAGGCAGAAGAGTATGTTATCTTTATGGAGCCAGTAAATATTTCTCGATAAAGATTGCAGTTTAGGAATAAAAAAAAATTTAAACCCCTAAGTATTCATTTCGGTGGCTGTCCTCAAAACATTTTTCAGTGTAATTTCCCTCATAAAACAAAAACTATTGGTTGTTTTAGCTTATGGCTACTTTTATTTAAATCGTTAATAGTGTTAGTATTAGCACAAAGTAATTTTATAATAATATCTACCCAGATTAAGAACTGGTAAGTAAAAATGCATGTGTCCTAGAAAGTCCTTTCATTTCGGTGGCTTAAAGTTAATCAAGAATATTTTTGCATAGAACAACTCTAGCTCCCCCCTTATGCGTTTAGAACATACGTAATAGTGGTTTCTAGGTGTTTAGCGTGTATGGAAGTGCGCCGATTGCCTGCTTGTTCCCCAAAAAAACGTTTGTATGTCATTTCGGTGACGTGCGACAGATTTCTTTTCATTTCCGTGTATAGGTATAACTTGTCTTGCAATGAGCTAGTATATTTAATTAAATACTAATGAATGAGCTATTTGTAATATGTTTATTTGTGTAGTATTCCTTATATCCTATTGTTAGCTGAGGGTAGATTTTTATAATAACTACCGAGTGCGCCGTTCGTCAATTCTATAAAAGCCAACGAGTATTGACGCCAGGTGCCCCGTGCCATTCTGTTTCGAGCTATCGCGCCGGTCGAGTCTCCTTATACCTACTTGTGTTGTATTAATTATTCAATTATTGAGTAATGGATATTTGCTAAATGAAGAATTCCTTACTTTGTGTTTTTTTGTAAAAATAATAAGGGTCCGCCAATACTATAATAAATACTTTTTTAGTTATGCTAATTTTTACCCTTGGTTTTCATTTCGGTGGATTTGGTGGCCTAAACTGGCCACCGAAGTGATAAAAAACCCACCGAAATGATAATAATTCACATTTCGGTGAGTTTTTATCATTTCGGTGTACAATAATTTCATTTCGGTGGATTGTTTTATCATTTCGGTGGATTATTATTTCATTTCGGTGAAAATCCGGATCAACACGTGAATTTTTCAAAATATTTGTTTAATTTTATAGTATGTATATATATGAAAATTTTTTGTAAAAATAATAAGGGTCCGCCAATATCAGAAGTGGGATTGAATGCCTTTTACCGTTCGATTTCCATCTCTGATTTTGGAAATTTAAGGTTCTGGTAAATTTCCCATTGAAGTTGCGTGAGTGTACTTCATGTAAGAGCATGAAGCTTCAAGAGCTTCATGAGTCACGAGCGGCTTCGATGATGTGTGGTGTGAATAGCATCGGGTCACGTGATGACCCGGTGGGTGAGGCATGTCACTGCCTGTCGCAGCGCTTGTCACCAGCGCCTATCGGTGCTGGAAGGCGCGAGTCTACGCGTTGCCTGTTGGTGCGATGGTGTTCACGTCGCTAAGCACCACGGTGACTGTACGCGCTTTTATGTGGTGCGAGCTATCGCTGCGCCGACCTGTGCAAGCGGGTATGAGCGCAACGCCGTTATGGGGCGACCAGAAAAGTGTACAAGTAAGACGTTTCCAATATCCTTTTGAGTGGAATCCCTAAGTTGAGTGGGTACTTGAGTATCCTTTAATCGCGATGTGAGCAGTTACAAAAACGGGTTAAAGAATAAAGTGTAGTGCCCGTGTTCTGGGTATAAATAGCAAAGTCTCTTTATCAGAGGTCGTGTTGTAAATTAAATAAACCGCGATGTAAATATTACGTTGTGCAAATGACGGTAAAAACTAAATTCGTGAAATAGTTCATTTTCCGAGCATTTTTGTTGATGTTTTCAAAATTGTTGGATAAAACCAATTACGACAAGTTAGTTCTTACGTGGAAACGAATATCAAACTACCTTTTGTTACATTTGTAATTGCTATAAAAGTGAATAGTATTCCTTCGATGTTATTCTGACGTGTTAACAAAGGTGCGGTTACGTACTTTGTTTTATTTGCCGGTGTTACCTATTTGTTGAATAGAATAGTTGTCGCATATAGGTATATGCGAACCGGTGATATGGGTTATTCGTCTGTTGGATTTGTTAGCAATAAAATGTAACGACCTACGCGGGTAGATTGAAATGCTTTGCTTCCGATCAAATAAATTAACGATTTTGTGTAACATGTGACTGCGCATTTCATGATGTAACAAAAAGCGAGGTAGTGGTGCAATAGCACTAACTAGAAGTTAGATCCGATGCAAATGTCCTTGTGTTTACGTGTGACGTATACTTGCTATCACTGACGTACATAATTGAAATTGCTCATTAGAATCATTAGATAAGGTCAGGTGTGACCGAGCCATTATTTGATCAATGCTTTGACTAGTCAAGTAGATCGATTGTCCTTAAACTCTTACGTTAATTTTGAGTTTTTGGTATGTACCTTTGTGGTTACTTAACTGAATGAATCCTGCATTCCTACTTAATTTAAAGTTGTGGTCATGACGAGTCCCATGTAACGGACTTGTTTGTCCAGTGTTCCTATACTTAGTGGTTAAATTGATAATGAGCTACCTACCGAATTTTATTACCGATGTGAAATCAATAACTTACTATTGTAAGTGTTAATTGGTTTACCTGCTGTTCTGTCTAGCTGCTGTTTTGGTTAGCTGCTAATTTGGTTTAGCTGCTGTTCTGCTTAGCTGCTGTTTTGGTTTAGCTGCTGTTCTGTTTAGCTGCTGTTTTCGTTAGCTGCTGATTTGGTTTAGCTGCTGTTCTGTTTAGATGCTGATTTGGTTTAGCTGCTGTTCTGTTTAGCTACTGTTTTGGTTAGCTGCTGATTTGGTTCAGCTGCTGTTCTGTTTAGCTGCTGATTTGGTTTAGCTGCTGTTCTGTTTAGCTGCTGTTTTGGTTAGCTGCTGATTTGGTTTAGCTGCTGTTCTGTTTAGATGCTGATTTGGTTTAGCTGCTGTTCTGTTTAGCTACTGTTTTGGTTAGCTGTTGATTTGGTTCAGCTGCTGTTCTGTTTAGCTGCTGATTTGGTTTAGCTGCTGTTCTGTTTAGCTGCCGTTTTGGTTAGCTGCTGTTATGGTTAGCTACTGCTAACTGCTGCTGTGGTTGACAGCTGCTACTGTGGTCGAGAGCTGCTGCTGTGGTTGAGAACTGCTGCTGTGGTTGAGAGCTTCTGTTGTGATCGAGAGCTGCTGCTGTTGTTGAGAGCTGCTTTTATTGTTGAGAGCTGCAACTGTGGTTGAGAGCTACTGCTGTGGTCGAGATCTGCTGCTGTGGTTGAGAGCTTCTGCTGTGATCTAGAGCTGCTGTTGTGGTTTAATGTTGCTGCTGTAGTCGAGAGCTGCTGTTTTGATGGCTGAGCAGCTGTTACGGTAGTTGAGCAGCTGTTATAGTGTTTAGCAGACATTTTCGGTGGTTGAGCTGCAGTTTTGGAGTTAGAGCTGGTAGTTCTAGTTACTTGCTTTTAAATTTGTTGTTACCAAGTACCATCTCCTATATATTCAATGCGTGAGCAAAACGCAAAAGAGTTGAAAAGTTTTAGGAGGTGAATGATGTTGTGAGAGTTACGCTGCATTTTTGAAGTTATGTTCAACCCAACCTTTAAATGTTTCTTTTATGTTATAGTAGCACGTTAAATGTGCTTGCGAGCGTGTTGGTGTGAGGCAAGTTGCCTTGCTGGGTGTGTGGCTAGTATAGCCCAGATGCAGCGTGCTCCTGAGGCACGACATGAAGTGGCTGGTCCTGGTACATGCGATACCGATGGTAAACGTATGTAACACCGATGTATGTATAGCACTTCATGTTTTGTTAACTGTGATATGCGAACTGAGTGCCTATGTCCTGTGGATGTAGTAGTGAGAGGAGGATATGCGAACTGAGTGCCTATGTCCTGTAGATGTAGTTTTGAGAGAGGTTATGCGAACTGAGTGCCTATGTCCTGTAGATGTAGTTTTGAAAGGGGATATGCGAACTGAGTGCCTCTGTCCTGTAGATGTAGTTGTGAGAGGGGGATATGCGAACTGAGTGCCTATGTCCTGTGGATGAAGTTGTGAGAGGGGGATATGCGAACTGAGTGCCTATGTCCTGTAGATGTAGTTTTGAAAGGGGATATGCGAACTGAGTGCCTCTGTCCTGTAGATGTAGTTGTGAGAGGGGGATATGCGAACTGAGTGCCTATGTCCTGTAGATGTAGTTTTGAAAGGGGATATGCGAACTGAGTGCCTCTGTCCTGTAGATGTAGTTGTGAGAGGGGGATATGCGAACTGAGTGCCTATGTCCTGTGGATGAAGTTGTGAGAGGGAGATATGCGAACTGAGTGCCTATGTCCTGTAGATGTAGTTTTGAAAGGGGATATGCGAACTGAGTGCCTCTGTCCTGTAGATGTAGTTGTGAGAGGGGGATATGCGAACTGAGTGCCTATGTCCTGTGGATGAAGTTGTGAGAGGGGGATATGCGAACTGAGTGCCTATGTCCTGTAGATGTAGTTTTGAGAGGGGGATATGCGAACTGAGTGCCTATGTCCTGTAGATGTAGTTTTAAGACGGGATATGCGAACTGAGTGCCTATGTCCTGTAGATATAGTTTTGAGAAGGGATATGCGAACTTGGTGCCTATGTCCAATGTACATTATGTCCCGTAGTTTCTGTATTGAACAGATGCTCCTAATGTCCAATGAACTTTATTCGTCAAACTGTCGCTCCGCTAGTCGTGCGAGCTTTGAGTTCCGCTATTTGGACTGTCTACAAGAGTGATTTACTTATCTTCAGAATGCTGAAGATAGACAAAGTCTGCATAGTTGCAACTACAGCAATAAAATGTGGTCGGGACGACCACAGGTCAGGAGAGGCCGTGTTAGCTGAGGGTAGATTTTTATAATAACTACCGAGTGCGCCGTTCGTCAATTCTATAAAAGCCAACGAGTATTGACGCCAGGTGCCCCGTGCCATTCTGTTTCGAGCTATCGCACCCGTCGAGTCTCCTTATACCTACTTGTGTTGTATTAATTATTCAATTATTGAGTAATGGATATTTGCTAAATGAAGAATTCCTTACTTTGTGTTTTTTTGTAAAAATAATAAGGGTCCGCCAATACTATAATAAATACTTTTTTAGTTATGCTAATTTTTACCCTTGGTTTTCATTTCGGTGGATTTGGTGGCCTAAACTGGCCACCGAAGTGATAAAAAACCCACCGAAATGATAATAATTCTCATTTCGGTGAGTTTTTATCATTTCGGTGTACAATAATTTCATTTCGGTGGATTGTTTTATCATTTCGGTGGATTATTATTTCATTTCGGTGAAAATCCGGATCAACACGTGAATTTTTCAAAATATTTGTTTAATTTTATAGTATGTATATATATGAAAATTTTAATAGGAGGACGCTTTATTACCAATACTGTAAAATCACTTTTTTTAAATTTTAGTCTGTCTGTCTGACTGTCTGTGCGCGCATGACGTGAAAACTACCCAACGAATTTAAATACAATTTGGTATAGTAGGTAGCTGATACTCCGGGTCAACATATAACATATAAGATAATAGATTTTATCCTCATAAACAATAAGGTTCCTCCGGGATAGGAGATGAAAATTTTTGTCTATTTTACGCCATAACTCCGTGAAAGTAAAAAGATTATCAATTTAGGTAAGGTGTATAATTGAGGATAGCGTTTGCTCAGTAGAAAAGTAATATTTTGTCTGTCTGTATACGTTTTTGGTGCATTTTAATTTCGGTGGACACATTCTTTCATTTCGGTGGTTTGTTATTTCATTTCGGTGAACGAATGTTTCATTTCGGTGGCATCCAAATTTCAAACACGAATTTACATAGGTTAAATAGGATATATTTTTATGGCATTACATAAGAGCATAACCTATATCAAGAAGTATAATATACTACAGCTTAAATTAAAAAAAAACTTATAATACGAAAGTTCACCGAAATGAAAGAAAAAGACCACTTTGTTGAAATTGACCCACAGAGGATGTTTGCGAAATGGTCCCAATAAAAATGTTAACCTTCAACTCCTCAAGCCTGATGCTGCAGGGATATTGCTCACCTAAAACTATGGCGATTTAGGAAATTTCGATTACGAATTGATATTGTAGGTAACAAGTATGGACTACATCATGGAGCTCCAGGTCCTAGCTCCTCAATCATAGGATACTACACTTAAAAGCTTAAAATAAAAATTCTTTTCAAAAAACCGACTTCTAACGCCACTACAAAGTATAAAAATAATTTTAGTTTGTCCACGTTTGTTGAAGTCGGGCGGGCCTAAAATACAAACTATGAAACCGACTCGCGATGCTCGCTCGACTTCTACAAACGAGTCTATCATATTCTGTGGCGTCGCGCATCGGTTTCATAGTTTGTATATAGGCCCGCCCGACTTCAACAAACGTGGACAAACTAAAATTATTTTTATACTTTGTAGTGGCGTTAGAAGTCGGTTTTTTGAAAAGAATTTTTTATATTACATATTATTAGAAAAATGGTAGACATAACTACTTCAAAAATTCCCGATAGTCACACTGGCGCGACTACGTGTGCGCAATCGACAAAAATGGATTTGTTCCCAATCCCACCATCTAACCCACACCGGTGCACTCGCGAACTATGGGACGGGGTTCAAATAAAACACCCGTTGAACTAAAAGGTAGGGTAGATTTATTGGTGGTCCAATTGCGAACATGCGAACAACAACGCATAACGTTTACATTAAACGACTATATGCTCTGCCTACAACAATGTGTTAGCGCGATGTAAAAGTCCGACAGCGCCGTCTATGATCGGTCGTGAACATACCGCCCACCAAGGACATTTAGTGAGAAATGTCCTTAATAATTAGATACTACCGCCCACCGTGACTATGTTCTTGGTGGGTGATCTTACAAGTGGAATTTTTCACTAATTTAAGTATAAAACAATTAATTTGATCTTTTGAAATTGAATAACAATAATTTTGAATTTTTGACCTTACTTTACATCAATGTACTATAATGATCTATACAATACTATACGTACTAACAAAATTTGAACTTAAAGTAAATAAACTTAAAACTATCACAGTTCTTTACTGACTTATTTATAAATACATAGGTACATTGTAAAATGTTGATCTCTGAAATTTACATATATTTGACCTTGATTAGATTTGTGACTACACACTTTGAATGAGTTGCCACCGTGTCAGTATACTTACATTGGACTCAAAAGTTAAGAAATTAACCTTTGGTACAGCTATCAGCGGCCCTACGGATCTTACAAATACCGGTGTAAACGGCAGGGGGTCACTGGGATCTGAACTGTCTCCAGATATGTGCTGTATTAATTTACTAATTTTAGATTGTAAGCAACTTTTGTACTTCACTATATATTTTTTAACTAATTTTATTTGCACTTTCGTGTAAACTTCTTCCAAATGAATTTTGAATTGATGCATCTCGTTTGTCTTCGAAGTGATTAAATACCTGGATGTCAACATTAGTAAGTTGTTGCAGCTCTCAACGGTAAGTAAAATATTTTCTAAGATGTTGATACAATTTTGCTAATCAGAAGTTTAAATAGATGTGCAATGCTTCGATTTTAATATAATGTGCTTTAACTGATAATCTTGTTCTTTATGTTTCAGGTTCAGATGTCGACTTCGGGAGATTCATCGAGCATCTCAACTGATCTTCGCTTCGGTCGCAGGTGATTCCTAAAACCTTAGCTGTTCTCATATTTTTGTTGTTATTCCTTATTCTAGTTTTGCCCTTGATATTTTTTGTCCTTTTGTTCTTTTCCTTTGTGGTGTTCTATCTCCTTTTGTACTAGTTGTCCTAATTGTTCTTGTTGTTCTTTATGTACTATTTGCTCTATTTGTTCTCGATATACTAGTTGTCCTATTTGTTCTTAATGTTCTCTTTGTTCTTGTAATTATTTTGTTCTAGTTGATTCTTTTGTCGTGTTTGTTCATTTCGTTGTGTCCTATTTTTCCTTCTTTCATTTTTATTTTGATATTGTACTTATTAGTAATTCAAATTTTTATTTCTGTTACAGAGTTTGGATGACGTCGTTTGATTGTACTCTTGGGCTTAATACTTTATGGTTTAAATCTGCTTGCAATTTAGGTTCTATTTTCAAGGAGACTCCTAAATTAATTTTGCTTGCAGCGTTGAAAACTCGCATTTTGGATGTAGTCTGATCCTGTCTTACGACTGAGTTATGTGGTAAGTAGATTGTTTTTATCTTTTTTTCTGTCCTCTACGTCTGCATGTTTTATGTGTTCTAAATGTGAGTTTTTGTTTAATTGAGGTTTTGTTTGTTTCAGATATATTCTTATATATATTCTTTGATAGTCTCTTGTTTAACGTATTAAATTTGGTTATAAGCTGGTTGTCAGTTTCAGCAGTCTTCTTTTTTCTGTTTGCGAATATTTTTGACCGTTTTTGCTTCTCTTCTCTGCATATTGCTTTTTTACTATATTTTTCTTCTTCCGATTTCCGAAATTCTTTTAAATTATTAGTTTCAGTGACCTGTGTATGCATGACCGATATTTTCGGAGTGCTCTCGTTGATCTTGTTAAAATTTTCGTTAATTGTACCAGACAAAATCCAGCCTAAAGTTGTTCTTTGTGCAATCATATTCCCTTTTTGGCTCTTCTTTATGCCGTCTTGTAATATTTTTCTGTAGATATTAGCACCTAACAACATATCAACCGACTTAGGTGTGCTGAATTGGGGATCTGCTAATTGTAAGTTCTGCAAATCTTTCCAGTCCGTATTATGCACTTGATGTTCTGGTAAGTATATTGTAATGTTTTTCAACACGTAGGCTGTGACCTGTATATTGAAATTATGTTTTGTCCTCGATCTTAATTTGATTATGACCACATGTTTGGATGTAGTAGTTTTGTTTCCTCCTATACCAGTAATCATTCCGCTTACAGGAATCTTCTTAAGATGCAACTGCTGGACTGCAGCCTCAGTTATAAAACTGGCCTGCGATCCTTGATCTAACAAAACTCTGAGGATGTGATTCTCACCAGTTTTAGTTTTGGTATTCACTAATGCTGTAGGAAGTAAAACCTGACCTGAACTGGAAATCCTTTGAGTTGAAAGGCATGAAACTATTGCTAGGTTACTAGTTGAAGTGCTAGTAGTCTCAACAGGTTTTTCTGCCGTTGAACTGGTAGCCGTGCTCTCGCTCTCATCGTGTAAAAGAGAATGATGTCTCGAAGGGTTCTTACAAATCCTACAAAATCCAGGATTTCTGCACTGACTAAAGTTGTGATTACTTCCCAAACAATTTGTGCAAATGGAATGCTTTGTTACAAAGTCGCGCCTAACTGCGATGTCCTCACCGGCAAACTTTTTGCAAAAGCACAATTTGTGCTGCTCTGAACAATATTCACAGCGCCTACCTGAGGCATTTGAAGCTATAAAAGACTTTGGTTTTGAACTAGAGCCACTGGTATACTGTACTGAAGGTTTTTTCGAATCTACGAATTCTAATGCACGAAAACGGCTTTCTATATAATTTTGAAATTGTTCTAAGTTTGGCAATTCATTTGAATCTACAGAACTAGATATATGTAGTTCCCATTGTTTGCGCGTTTCGGGATCGAGTTTAAAACTAACAATGTGAATAATGATAATGTCCCATGTGCTCACATCGATATCAATATTTTTTAAGGCATTCAAACAGTCCATGGTAGTGTCTATAAGATCTTTAAGACCTGATGCTGATTCCACAGTCATCTTTTTAATGCTAAACAAGCGCATAAAAATGCAATTTGCTAAGTATTTTTTATTATTATACCTCTGTTCTAGTAGAGACCAGCATTGATTGTAATTTGCACTTGTAATTGGTGTATGCCTTATCAATTGTTCTGCCTCACCCGTTATGTGAGTTTTCAAATAATGTAACTTTTGTACATTTTCTAACGTATCGTTATTATGAACTAAAGACGTGAAAAGATCGCGAAAGGTCGTCCATTCGGAATAGCTACCAGAAAAAGTTGGAATTGTAATTTTTGGTAACCTCACAAGCTGGCTGACCTTATCGTTATCCTTTCCATTTGATTTGACAGCTCGAGGCTGAGTTTCTAATGGCAACACAAATTGATTCAAACATGCTTTCATAATTGATTTACACATTAAATAATTTTCTTCCGTTAAATCATAAATTTCGTTTATCACATAAGAGGTATTTGCTAACACTTCAGGATTTGATATTTCATACAACTTAGCGTTGTTTGCCCTAAACAATAACCAATCTCGTTCTAAATTTTCTGACCTAACTTCTACGTATTCTTTAGTTAATCTTTCTTTTGGACTCTTTTTAAAATTTACTAAACTCTTTTTGATGGAATTGTGTAGATCTAACTGTACATTCAATAGACCTTCCATTTTGTACAAAAGTTAATACAAAATTATTTATGGACCTAGGTACTTATTGCATATTATTTAAATTGAAATAAAAGAACTAAGCTAATTAAACTCATTGAACTAAATTATAACTTAAAAGAAATTTATTTGTACTATTTTGTCCTAATACTTATTGTCCTTGCTTGAATTTACGAATGAATTTTAATAGTGCTCTAAACAATTTATTTGAACTAGTTTCCAACTAATAGACTTGGAAAATAACAAAGTCATAAAACAGTAAATTTCAACAAGTGTTCTATTGACAAAATAGTTCTGTGTTCTAATTTTAATATGAAATTACAAGTGTTCTAATCGTACAAAAACGTTTACAGAAAATTCTATGTCCTTCAAAAGTTCTTGAAAATTTTGTAAGTGTTGTTGCAACTAAAAATATTTCTAAGTTATGAAAGTATCTTGAAAAATTACAAGTGTTGAACTGATTGCAAAAATTCTATGTCCTAAGTTATGTTGAAAATTTTACAAGTGTTTGCAATTATTATTCAAAAAAATTCTAAGTCCTAAAATATGTTGAAAATTTTACAAGTGTTTGAAACTTTAATAATTCTAAGGGAAAACGGACACAGGTTCCCCGTTCCCTCGTTTTTAATGAAATTATTCTAAGTCTTATCTAGCATGCAATTTACTCTAAGTTAAAGTTAAGAAACACTAAATTTTTACAAGTCCTTAATTTGTCTTTCAAATTCTATGTTCTAATTCTCTTGAAATTTAAACCAATGAAATAAAGTTCATTTTTGCTTGAAAAGTTTAAATAAAATTGTACTCACGATTTGACACTTCACTTGAACTATTGCACTCACACGTCAAGATGACTTGTCACTTTGACTTTGACATCTGTCGAACTCCTCCGGGTTGTCCTCGTTGCACTTGGTTGTCCTGCTCTGGTTGCTCTGCACCGCTCACTCGCAGGTCCACGGCGCTGGCGCCCTCTGGCGGCGCTGCTGGTACCACGTACTCTGTGTCTGCAGCAATCCACTGCGAGTACGGCGGGTGGTCACCAGGGTGGTGACCACTGCTTTTCAAAAATCCGGTTCGTTAGGAACAAATTATGTTCCCAATCCCACCATCTAACCCACACCGGTGCACTCGCGAACTATGGGACGGGGTTCAAATAAAACACCCGTTGAACTAAAAGGTAGGGTAGATTTATTGGTGGTCCAATTGCGAACATGCGAACAACAACGCATAACGTTTACATTAAACGACTATATGCTCTGCCTACAACAATGTGTTAGCGCGATGTAAAAGTCCGACAGCGCCGTCTATCGGTCGGTCGGAGATCGGTCGTGAACAGGATTTACAAAATAAATAAGTAGGTAAGTATGTATGTTATAAAATAAGTGCACGGAATGACTCACGGCGGCGAACGCCCAGCACGAGCCACATCGGCCCTGGTTCTTGACGCGGGTGACGGCGCCCTCGCTCCGCCAGTCCACCGCGCGCGGCAGCGGGCCCGGCGCCGGCGCGGCGGGCGGCCACTGTGGCGGGGCGCGGCCCGAATTCGTGCTGCATTCAGATAATTGACAGTTAAAACGCTACGCGTGCCGAGCAGGATAGCGAGCCTACTTAATCGCCTGTGATCCGAAGTCAAGTCAAATTCTTAATAACTTTTAACTTTTTGATTGTCACCAAATAAATATTTTACGTGCAAGTGAGGCATGGTCGAGATTACTCTGCCGGGTGTATCTGTCTATTATCTCCATCTCACTTCGCAATCTCACAATGTTGTTTGATTGTATTAGAATTACTATAGTGAGTAGTTATCCCCCGAGCAGCACCCAAGACAGATAGCAGTCTGCAGTGATAGCCTAGTGATCAGGCCTGTGGTCTCCTGTTCGAGGAGTCGCAGGTTCGATCCCGGGTAAGCCCCTCTGACTTTTCGGAGCTATGTGTATTTAAGCAATTAAAAATCACTTCAACTGTGAAGGAGAACATCGTGAGGAAACCTGTGCATACCTGAGAGTTCTCCTGAATGTTCTCGAAGGTGTGTGAAGGCCAGCGTGGTGCACTATGGCCTGTAACCCTTATGAGAGAGCGATGGGTTGCTGCTGATGAGGGGGATGGTGCAGGCTAGTGGCGGCTGCGACTCACCGGTCGGGCGCGATGGCCCCGTTCATGGCGCGCGAGAACTCGTCCGCGCTCATGTCGGAGAACTCGTTGAGCGCGAGCCGGAACGACTCGAGGCCGAGCGCGTAGCGCATGTTGTGGCGCGCCACCTCGAGGCGGCTCTGCGCGAACGCCGCCATGCGCGCGCGCTCCTCCGCCGCGCTCGCGTAGCGCTTGCCGTGCTGCAGCTGCGGGCGAGGGCGCATCGGACGTTAGCAGACAAATAGAAGGCCGGTGAACATAATCATATACCTACCCACTACCCAGTCGCTCTGCCGGTGTGGCACACCCGAGGCTCGGACGAGCGAAAAGGGAGTGGGCTCAGGTCGGGACGGATACGTGCCATATGTGCTCTTTGAGGCACAGGGATGTTATACCGCCTACTTTCCGACTCCGGGTTGCTAAATAATGAGAATTTCTGAACAGAAAATCCCAAACGAGCAGCCGAACGAGCTAGCCGCCAGACGAGCGAGGCAGTACGAGCAGTAACAAGTAACAGCTGAATACCTTGAATGCGGCCCACTCTTCCCGGTGGAGCTGGAGGTCGAACGCGGCGCTGGCGGCGGCGGCGACGACCAGCAGCGGCAGCAGCAGGAGGCTCCTCATCGTGGTGGCTGGTGACTGGTGGCTGGACCCTCGACCTCTGCGACCGGCAGTGCTCCAGTCGCAACTAGAATTCAGGCTCGACCGACTGAATATTTTATTAAATACTGGTTCAATAAGGAAAAGTCCAGTCCGAAAATAAATGAAAACGAGGAAAACTAACATCGTTGCTACCCGCACTCGATAACGTGGGCGATCCAAATTCATCATTATCAGGTCAAAAACATTATTTTACCTTTTAAGGAATTATTACTGTATCCTCATTTCCATACAAACCCTCATAGTTCAAAAGCGTCATAGTTTTCTTTACATTTGTGTAAGTCGTGTAAGTGTATTAAGATAGAATACCGATCTATCGGTAGAGACTGATTTGAAGCCAATTTGGCCCTTGCGACCTCTTTACGATCAACCGATATAGGCGTCCAGTCTGCTGAATATAGGACGTGCACCTTTTAAGGTAACACTGAGCCTAAGGTATAGACTTCCGATGCTTGCGTCAAGCGTCAGACTCGCGCATCTGTGCGTGAGGATCAGTAACGCCGCATCTGAGCGTCTGTACTATGCACTATGGAAATGTATGGGAGGCTGCCGTTCGACTCTAGCGCCACTGACGCTTGCGGGCGAGAGTCGAGAGGTCGCCACTCCAGCTTGGAAACCCAACGACCATCGGTTGTTGGCCCCGAACTTCACGATTCAATGAGCTATGACGGCAACTCGGGCTCGAGTAGGTACGTATCCCCTCGTTTCTAATCTGATCTCGTAAGCACTTCAATTTTACTATAATTAGATTGAACGGTCTTTTGTCCGGGGTTCGATAGATGGACTGTAAAATTGCAATATTGATGCGGTTGTATTGAAGTTGACACAACTGCGTTTGCACGCACGCTGCCATCTGACACGAGCAGTTCCAGTGCCCGCACGAGGGTTGCTCAGTCTGCAGTTGTGTTAACTGCAGTCAGCAATTCGCTGAATTTTTCAGTTCTAGTGCAGTACCTATCTCTTTAGCCCCGGATTTTTTAACGGAAATATCTAGTCAAGTCGGAATCGTGGGTCTTTTTCGAAATTGGACCTACCTTGCTGGACCGTGTCCCAGGTTAGGTATCCTCGTTCACAATCCGAGCGCCAATTGTCTATGATCACCGGGTAGAGCGCGGTACAATCATTGGACGTGGTTTTGTCTTACGTTCATAGGCCGGCTGTTGGCTCGCTTAGTCTTTCTTCGGAACTGGTGGAACGAGGATAGAACGTTTAGAACCATTTTGTTCCCTGTTCGCAATCCTTAATAATCATAATATGTTATATGTACCTACCTATTATGAATGCGACAGTGTGTTTGTTTGTTGGTTTGTGCTGCAATCTCGCCGCAACGGGTTGACGTGATTTATTGCATGGTTATAGATAAATAAATAAATAAACATTTATTCAGCTTTTAACTAGAAGGTGTTTAAGAAGAAACAAAATATACAGACAAAAACTCAATCACTAAATAATATTATTGTTCCTAAATGTTAAAGCTGAAAGGCCTCAGCATAATGCTGCAACATTAAAATGCTGAGCGTTGATTTTCAGGCATAGTTTTAAATGAAATCGCGAGCCAACCACGAGACAGTTATACAAGATAAGTAATAGGAAAATAAATAAATGAATAAATACAGATACTAACATGTGTTTCGGTTAACAGTTGATACATAGAAAAATTGGGGATACTTTAAAATTAAATATTTATATATATAGGTAATTTAAAAGGTAACTAAGGTTAAAAGGTACACGTACAAAATAAATGAATACTACATGTTATTGTGTCTGAATAGCTACAGGTATTGAGGAGCACATGTAAAAAACAAATAAAATATATATATATATATATATAGAACTTTGAGAACATGCAGTCTAGTGCTATAGGCTACTGTTGCTGTAAATGTTCCCAAGTTGCAAGTGTTCCCGCAGGAATTAAAAAACTTAAGTAACTCCACGCAAACGTAGCCTAGGGAAAAAGCTAGTTGACTTATTTAGCTGTCTCCTTTAGAGGCTCTTAGGATTCCTCCGATTAAAATAGGTATAATATTTGATGTAGGTACCTACCTACCCTACCTGCAGCATTTCTACCAGTAAGTACCTAGCTTATTTAATAAGAGTTGGACATAGGTAAGTAAGGTATTTAGTAGATAGTATTATACTACCTACTAAATACAACAACCTTAAATACAATCACTTAGAGATAGTTCAATCCACAAAGACGTGCCCCACTCCCCTCAAATACAAGACTGAATTCTATTACTAGGTATAGTATAGTAGACTGATAAGGTACCCTTAGCGGGTGTTCTCTAAAGGTTCGTGAAAACGAAATTGACAGAAATTCTCACTTAGTTTAGGTACCCCGTAAATGTTAGGGAACGTTGATGAAAACGCGGTTTTAAGAGTAGTAGGTATCTATAAGGGTTTATTGGTATTCTTATTATTGGACTAGTTGGCCCGCGTCGGCATGGCACGGCATGGTCAATGTCTGGGGTTGATCCCAAGCACGCATCTCTGACTTTTCGGAGTTAGGTAGGTAGGTAAATAGTTTAATGCGCATTCTAAGCAATTAATAATTTATTTAGGTTTATCGGTGAAGAAAAACAGCGCGAGGAAAGCAGAACGCTTGAGAATTCTCCACAATGTTCTCAAAGGTGTAAAATCTGTAAATTAGTGAGGATACCAGCAGCGCCCGTTTGTGGATTGAGCTTGAGATGGTGATATCAGGTAGGTAAATACTTCTTAATTTCATACCTGTACTTATTACACTAATCGAGAGTGCTTGATGTAATCTTTTAATTTTGGAGTCCAAATCTGACTCTTATTCAACGAAAACTCCTACCATTGTATGATTAATGGCTAGCCCAAGACATACCTATCTGGCGAGTTCTGCCCTCTATTTCCATAAATGTTTTCATAGGATTTGCTTCACTTCTGTTTAAGACATAACTTACGGTTAGATACTGAACCTAACAATCGGTAGTATCTACTATATTTATATCCATCTACGTAGTGTCGTGCGACTAGTACTAAGTGCACTGAATCATATTGTGACGGGATCATCATAAACCTCAATCGATTATTATTAGATTGGCGTCAACAGCTGGTCGGAAGTTTCTAGGAATGTCCCGTGATCGTCCGCACACTTGGTGGTGGGTGTACCGTGTACCATCTTGCGACTCCAACGCTCATGTGCCCCACATAACCACTTCAGCTCTGCGGCTCGATAAACTACAAAGTAGGTACATCGGCAACTCTGGTTCTCCTCGGATCTCCTGGTGTGACGGGATAGTCAGTGCAAAATAAAACTTAAATTATTTTAATATACTTAACATCTTTATTAAATTCAATTACTTATTATTATCATAGATTTTATTTAACCTAAAAAGTATCACACATATTGGTTAAAAATTAAAATTTAACATAAACTGTAGGTGCTGCGTACACACTGGAGTAGGTCCGACACGCGGCTCGCTCGCACTCGCCAGTCGCGACCGATCGTAGAGATGTTTTAGTGGAAGTAAACTAACGTACCCTCGTCAACAGCCCGGTGTGAACGCAGCATTATACATTTCTTTTCTTAATTTATATACAATATTAAATCTTAACGAATAAAAATATCAAATGGCATAAGAAACTCATAAGGAATGTGTAATTTATATATTTATTTCCCGGAAGCGAATTCCACGGCCGAAGATTTGGAGTTTGGACGCACGAGATGTAGAATTGCAAACTACGCGACGTCAACTTGACACTTCTATTGCCCTCCCTTATTATTAAAAATTCCACCTAAGCGAGGCCGAAGTCTCGTATGAACGTGTCTGACGTCACACGAATCATTCCATGATGCTGATCGCACATCGAAGGACGCCGCTGTTGAGGCCCGACCACGTGCCCCCGGGAACGAGACGTTGGCCGCCAGCTCGCGCTCACACGAGCGGGTAGGAGGCGGCGGACGCGATGCCGCAGCTGTTGTTGCGGTTGCGCGCCATCTTGATGTAGCCGAGCTCGCCCCACGTGCGGCCCCACGAGTTCTTCACGAGCCAGTAGTCGCCGCCCGCCTCGTCCGTGCCGTAGCCCACCACCAGCACCTGCCGACACCAAACAGCACCATTACAAGCGAGCCTGGTCACCGCGCCCCTTGCGTGGTGTGTGCCACGCCACGTCTGTGGGGTGTGCCACACCTCGTGGAACACCCCACTTTTTCATCATATCTACTACTATACTATATTCATTACTTTATCATCACTTGATATTATAAATCCGAGTGTTTCTTTGTTGATTAATTTGTCGTTGAATCACGCAGAACCGTATCGTGATTTTTTGCATGGACACAGTCGAGGACTTGGAGAGTGACTTAGGCTACCTTTTATTCTGAAAAAAGAGGGTTCCCATTGATTGTTATAGACCTAGTTCCACTAGAGCTCTGTTTTCCTGACGCCACCGATGCGCGTAGGCACTTAAATTAATTCGGCACTTTTCCATGGCTCTAAATTCCAAGTCACAGGAGAATCGCTTTTCTATGTATGTTTTTCGGTATTCGGTATTAACTGTAAATACCTAAACCACGTAATGAGGAAATTATTAGCATTATTATTAAACTAATTGTTTATATATAGCATCCCAGTTAGTAGGAAATTGTGCTGATAACGCCAGCGTAGAGTGTATTATTTGCTTAATTATGTTGATTATTCGGTTAAAGTTCGCAAAATTTTCGACCTTCCTCCGGTTTTTCCTTTACATCCTACGGCAAAAGCATTTCTATACTGTTTTGTAGAACGCTAAATTTCTTACAAGTTCGATAATACAAAAATTTTTGTATGTCAATTCGTTTCCGAAATGGCGCGGGCGCTTTGAAAAAATTTTTTTTTGTCAAAATTCGCTACACACCTTTTGTGAATTGGGATTGAGTGGCGTAAGCGAGGGAACGGGGTGTCCAAAAGTTGTGATTGTAACCAAGTACCATTTTCCCTGTGCCCCTCCTCTTTCAGCACAGGGTCCTCGAGGTCCAAGACTTGAGAAAATGTTAATTAGCCATCCCTAAACAACATCCCAAAGTTTCATTAGCTTCTGACCTTTTTTCATCTGAAACTACCTGTCGACTGGACTATGAGACGTTGATAGGTTGATGATGATAGTGTGCTTGGGATCATTAGAATGGTCTCAATGCGTAGGTGTTAGATGGATGATGATAGAGGATAGACGATCGAGGAGGATCTGATGGTGGAGCAAAAACTGGGTAACAGGATGACAGGTATATCGTACATAGTCCAGCCATAAATTCACATGTCGGGGGTGTTTTAATTTTTTAGTTAAATGACGTCATCAGGAAGGGAAGCCTGTGAACGCCGCAGGGGGCCTGAGGGGCGACACTCACGCCGTGGTCGAGGTTGGCGGAGGAGCAGCCGTCGTCGTAGTACACGCCGGCCGAGTACAGCTGGAACGACTCCTGGCTCGCGTCGATGGCCACGGACACGGGGCCCACGGTGGCCACGGCCTGCTTCAGCGCCTGCTCGTCTCCCTCGGGGATGTCCACGAAGCCCACGTCATCGGCGCCCGCGTTCTTGGGGTTGTATCTACACGAACGGGTCACATATGAACGTATAATCGAAATACTGTAAATATTTAAATATTTTTATTGCATTTAAAACATGAGAATGGGATAGGAATAACCCTATGTGATTTATGCTTTCTAAATGCCATTGCAATTCTAGTAATATTTTATGTAAGACTTAGATTAGACGAGTTTCCACGGCGCGGTTCGCATCCGCGCCCGCAGCGGTTGCGGTACTGCTGTTAACGCGCCCGCCGCGGGCGCAAACCGCGCCGTGGAAATTGTTACTTCATTTTCCATACAAATCTGCATTCTACGAAGGCTGCGGACCCGCAACCGCTGCGGGCGCGGGTGCGTACCGCGCCGTGGAAACTCAGTCTTAAAAGGTAAGTTAGGCCAGGGTCCCATTTTCATGTTTAAATTCAATAAAAATAATTTTATCATAATCTATAATAATTTTTTTTTTAAAAAACCGACTTCAAACGCCCGCGTCACTACAAAGTCATCATCATCATCATCATCAGCCTGTATTCGTCCACTGCTAGACATAGGCCTTTCCGAGAGCGCGCCACCAAACACGGTCCTCCGCCTTGCTCATCCAACTGCTTCCCGCCACCTTCTTAAGGTCATCGGTCCAACGAGTTGGAGGTCGTCCTACACTGCGCTTGCCGGTACGCGGTCTCCACTCCAGAACACGTCTGCCCCATCGGCCATCGGTTCTGCGACAGATATGACCTGCCCACTGCCACTTCAGCTTGCTAATCCTCAGAGCTATGTCGGTCACTTTTGTTCTTCTACGAATTTCCTCGTTCCGGATTTTATCCCTGAGAGAGATTCCCAACATAGCTCGCTCCATAGCGCGCTGAGCGACTTTTAATTTGTGAACGAGGCCCACCGTCAGTGTCCACGTTTCCACTCCATACGTCATTACCGGTAGGACACACTCATTGAAAACCTTTGTCTTCAGGCTTTGCGGTATCGACGAATCGAAGACTTGACGCAGCTTTGAAAATGCTGCCCAGCCCAACTGAATTCTTCTGTCAGCCTCCTTGTCGAAGTTGTTTCTACCGAGTTGTATAATCTAGGCAAGGTAGTTGTATTCCTGAACAACTTCGATGCTGACATTTCCGACGTTAACCGGTCTTGAGATAACGTGCTCGTTAAACATGACTTTTGTTTTGTCTATGTTCATCTCAAGACCCACTTGTCTGGAAGAACAGCTAAGCTGGGCCAGCATTTCTTCAAGATCTTGCAGCGATTCCGACAGTATAACTATATCGTCTGCAAAACGCAAGTGTGAGATGTATTCACCATTCACATTAACACCTCGACTTTTCCAGTCCAAAACCTTAAACACGTCTTCTAGGGCGCAAGTGAAAAGTTTCGGGGATATAACGTCTCCCTGTCTTACCCCCATTCGTATGGGAATCGGATTCGTTTGTTGGTCTTGGACTTGGACTGTCATAGTGGCGGCCTCATACAAACTTCTCAACACCTGGATATAGTGCCAGTCGACTTGGCATCGCTGCAATGAATCCAGAACTCAAATCCAGAAAACAAAAAAAAAGAGAATCAAAGGCTTTCTCGTAGTCCACAAACGCCAGACTGAGGGGCAAATTATACTCCTGGGTCTTCTGCATAATTTGCCGTAGCGTGTGAATGTGGTCTAGGTGCTGTAGCCTTTGCGAAACCCGGCCTGCTCTGGCGGCTGAAATTCGTCAAGCCTTCGAGCGAGACGGTTCGTAATCACCCGCGAGAACAGCTTATAGATATGGCTCAGAAGTGAGATAGGCCTATAGTTTTTGAGTATCTCCTTTTTTGAAAAAGAGTACCGTGACACTTCTGCTCCATTTTTCTGGTGTTATGCCAGTTTTGATGACGGTATTAAAGACAAAGTATATAATTTATTTTTGATTTTTTAAAAACCGCTCGACCGATTTCGAAAATTTAAATGGGATCACTTGGGACATAAAAAACCGAATTGAGAACCTTCTTTTTTGAAGTCAGTTAATTATTTTATTACAAAAAAAATATATACGTGTCGAATTGAGAACCTCTGTTCGGTTAAAAACGTCACGCCCATTCCCACGTTGGGGTCGCACAGCGCGCTATATATACCTGCACTTGTCGTCGACCGCCTCGTAGGGGTAAGCGCGCTCGGTGTCGATGCCGCGGTTGTCCTTGATGTACTTGAAGGCGTTGTCCATGAGGCCGCCGTTGCAGCCGTTGTTGCCGTACGCCGCCGAGCAGTCGATCAGGTTCTGCTCCGACAGCGACACCAAGAACCCGCGCTTGCGGAAGTGCTGCCCCTCCAGCGCACCCGTCTGCGGCAGCGAAAAGAATATAATAGAAATGTTTTTTATTCAAATAAACTTTTTTACAAGTGCTTTTGAATCGTCGTCGATGAGTCTACCACTGGTACGGAATGCCCTTAAGAACCAGCAAGAAACTCGGCGGTTGCTCTTTCCAAAACATGTCTACAATTCAATAGATACTATGCTATGTATGCAGTGTTTCCACAATGAGTTCCACAAAAGCATACTTAATAATAATTCAACACGTTAAGTTAAGCGGATGATGAACACGTGAAGCGGTACAAACACCGATGACGATACGTTTGAATTTCTTCATTTTTTAAGGTGAAACGGTGGTAGTTCTCCACCTTGTCATTACTCACGAGTTGGCCTACACGAAATAAGAAATTTTCAATTTTATCTGCAGAGCGTACCGAGTTATCATCGATGCTGTGCTAGGCGTTGCAGGACTGGTTCCTATCATTAAAATGGTCAAAATGGTCAGAGAACGCGCTTAGCTGTTAACTAACAAGAAACAAACGCCAGTAGAAGTGCGGGAGAGCTTCCTAACGGAATGGCAGACAGAATGGTTGGGGGTAAGGACAATGAACTTGGATGAGCGAGCTGAAAATGAGGACCATAAAATTGGCACAGAAGAAACCATGGAGCGGTGAACCGGTAGATAGCACAGGCGCTCAGCAATCGCGGGTGCTCAACACATATCTGCTACCGGCAAAGGATTACCTGAATAATGCTGCTTTTGTAGAGAAGGACACTCCGAGACATATTATGGCATAATATGTTGGAACTGACATCATACATTGTATTCATTTTGTACCCATGTCGGAGCAAATAAAACTTTATCTTTTACTAGCTTTTACAAGCGGGTTCGCTCACGTTAAGTTCGATTTTTCAAACCCCTATTATACCCCCTTAGGGGTTGAATTTTGAAAAATCCTTAGCGGATATCTACGTCATAATTGCTATCTGTATGACAATTTTCAGCCCGATCCGTCCACAGTGGTTTGAGTTGTGCATTGATAGAATGTTGATAGATCAGTCAGTCAAGCAATCACCTTTTCCTTTTATGTAAGTATATACATATTTCCCGATCCGTCCACAGTGGTTTGAGTTGTGCATTGATAGAATGTTGATAGATCAGTCAGTCAAGCAATCACCTTTTCCTTTTATGTAAGTATATAGATATTTAGATTTTAAGTCGGTGGCACAGGGGCGAGTACCGATGTGGAATCCTGCAACTTGATTGCCCAACGCTGATTGGCGTAAGTATGGACAAATGTTGGATAAATCTTTGGGAAAGAATCCGTATTGTACAAAATCTGTTACATGACAACATAATATTCTCTGACTGACTGATGTTGACTCTTTACAATTGTGAATTGCGGAGTCAACATCTCCTGATGATGCTCCGGTTTCGGAGCGAATTGTACGCCGAGTGATAAAAGATTTATTCTATTTGGCGGATTATAGCTTTTCAACATTTACATGAATGGCTTAATAGAGGAACTGAGAAACACCGATGTAGGATGCCATATCGATGGTTTGTGTGTAAATAGCTTAAGTTATGCTGATGACATGGTGATTCTCAGTACCTCTATTCAGGCCTCAGGCCTCATAAAGCTACTTTCAGTCTGTGAGCATTATGCTAATGGACACGGACTGAAATATAACGTTGAAAAAACGGAAATGCTGGTTTTTAAGTCTGGAAAGGGTCCGGAAAGGGTCCCAGAGGTAAGGTTAAATGGAAAAGCGGTTCGGGTAGTTCAGAAATTTAAATATCTTGGACATGTTTTAACAGACAAGTTAAAAGAGGATTGCGATATTGAGAGAGAAAAAAGGGCACTCTCGATTCGCTGCAATATGCTGGCGCGTAGATGTGGCAAATGCAGTAAGGCTGTTAAAATTACCCTGTTTAAAGCTTACTCTCAGTGCTTTTACAATTTTTTGACAAACTTTTTAAGAAAGTCATTCACTGCAATACGCGTGCAATATAACGATGGATTCCGAATTCTTATGGGCCATCCACGGTATTGCAGTGCTTCTACCATGTTTGCCGAATCGAGGGTACCTGACTTTTATTGTATTGTTAGAGCTCGCGTGGCATCCTTTTGGGAAAGACTTTGGAGATCTAACAATACAATACTCAATAGTAACGGAATGCCTAATCCCATCTTTGACTATTGGCTGTCTGTGCACCGTGACAAAAACAGAAAATAGCCTGTGTATAACCTATGACACTGGAATGTGTTTTTTAACAATTTCAGTTAGTTGTAAGTTTAAATACTAATACACCTACTTATTTTCTTTTTAGTGTATATGGGTTTTATATGCCTTTGATAAAAACTTATTATTATAGCAAAGGAATATTAATTTTTCTTTAAATATCATGGGATTCCGCAAAGAAACGCGTAATTCTATTCAATATAAAATGAATTAGCAAGTCAAGCAGCCCATTGCTTTTTTAATTAAGTGATCAAGCTCACGCGGAATACGTTAGTAATGTTTTGCTTAATAAGTTTTTGTTCAGGCAGTGGCTGCGTGGAATTGATGCGGCGTAATGCCTTATCATAATATTATTACGCCGTACTGTCGAGTTATTATTTAAAAGCGTCAGCAACTTCCTGCAACACAAATCGTCCGCGATGTAAAGACGGAAGCGACACTGTTTTGCGACGGCTGTTTAATAAGTCGAGGTTATTCGTATTGTTTAATCATGTCACGGCCGGCGCAAGAGCGTGGCATATGTCCAGCACACTATAGTGGACATTGGACATCCATCGGTTCTAAATAAGACCGATTACCCGGACAGACTATACATAGGATAGATGGTTAACTTCTACATATTATACAGGGTGGAAAAAAATTATGGGCCCTGGAGGGCAACTACCTGTATCATTTTACTTAAAGGAAATTTTTTCTTATTTTTAAAAGAAACAAAACTGCATTTAAAGATTTTCTTAATTTCGCTTGTCTCATCCGGGAATCGAACCAGCTAAAAATTCAAAAAATAAACACTTATTGCACTATTTTAAACTATTTTATTGCACTAGTCGATAAAGTAAATGTTAAAGATAAAATTTCTCCAAGAAACATTATGTCTTACACCCTTCTGTCGTACAAGATCCTATTAATATTATAAATGCGAAAGTTTGTGAGGATGTTTGGATGGATGGATGGATGGATGTTTGTTACTCTTTAACGCAACAACGAATGAACCGATTTTGCTGAAATTTGGCACAAACATAGATTATAGTCTGGAATAGCACATAGGCTACTTTTTATCCCGGAAAAGCAAAGAGTTCCTGCGGGATAGCATCGCTATTTTTGACGCATTTGTCCTTCAAAATACGCGCAATGGAGTTTTAGATTAACGTGATTTTTTTGCACAGGTAAAGTTAAGAGCCTGAAAAATGACAAAGGCTACTTTTTATCTCGGGAAAACAAACGGTTCCTGCGGTATATTAGTATACTTCTTTTCACACATTTATCTTTCAATTATGCGCCAACGGAGTTACAGATTGACGTGGTTTTTTGGAGAGGCATAGTTGATGAATTGAAAAGTGACAAAGGCTACTTTTTATCCTGGGAAAGCAAACAGTTCCCGCGGTATATTAGTGTTCTACTTTTCACATATTTATCCTTAAATAAGGCGCCAACGGAGTTACAGATTGACGTGGTTTATTGGATAGGCATAGTTGAGGACTTGAAAAGCCCAGGAAAACAAACAGTTCCCGCGGGATATTCATATGCTACTTTGCACATATTAATCCTTCAATTATGCGCCAACGAAGTTACAGATTGAAGTAGTTTTTTTGATAAGCATAGTTGAGGACCTGAAAAGTGAAAAGGCTACTTTTTATCCCGGGAAAACAAACAGTTCCCGCGGGATATTCGTATGTTACTTTTCACATACTTATCCTTCAATTATGCGCCAACGGAGTTTTAGATTGAAGTTTTAGATTATTTTTTAGCACAGGTAAAGTTAAGGGCCTGAAGAGTGACAAAGGCTACTTTTTATCCCTGGAAAACAAACGGTTCCTGCGGGATATTAGTATGCTTCTTTTCACATATTTATCCTTCAATCATACGCCAATATGCATGCATGTATGTATGTATGTATGTATGTATTTATGTATGTATGTGTGTATGTATGTATGTATGCTTGCGCGGACGCATGCAATCCTTCAATTATGTGCCAACGAAGTTCAACGAAGTATGTATGTACCTATGCATGCATGTATGTATGTCCTTATGTATGTGTGTATGTATGTATGTATGTATGTATGTATGTATGTATGTATGTATGTATGTATGTATGTATGTATGTATGTATGAATAGAATAGAACAGAATAGAAATATTTTTTATTCAAATAAACTTTTACAAGTGCTTTTGAATAGTCAATGAATCTACCACTGGTTCGGAATGCCTTTCCTGCCGAGAAGAACCAGCAAGAAACTCGGCGGTTGCTCTTTTCAAAACAGATTTACAATACAGTAAATACTATGCTATATATGCAGTGTTTCCACAATGAGGAAAGTTCCAAAAATGCATACAGACTAACTTCTATCTTAAGATGGGCAGACATAAAGTAGCCCCATTCCCGCCGGTGGCACCCGTTCACGAGCATGACGCATGACCCAGCCATTGCTTCGCTCAACCATATTTGAGGGAACGTAACAACCCGCATCACACGACACCACCACAGAAATGTTTAAAGAGTGCGTGACATACTTATGCTACCCATGTCAAGGCATCAAACTGAAAACTAATATTCAATATGTATGTATGTATGTATTTATGTATGTATGTATGTATGCTTGCATGCATGCATGCATGCATGTATGTATATATTATGTATGTATCTCCTCCTACTAATAATAAATACATTAACTATATCCTATCCTACTTATTATTACTCATATTATCCCACTAATATTATTATTATGTATGTTCTCTGAGATAGGGGTGGAACTATTTTGACTGTTATACTCCATAACTTCGTTAAATTTGAAATAATTTTTATTATTACTTTAACCGACTTCAAAAAAGGAGGAGGATCTCAATTCAACGGAATCTTTTTTTATGTATGTTCACCGATTACTCGAAGACGCCTGAACCGATTTGGAAAATTCTTTTTTTGTTTCAAAGGGTGTACTTCCCAGGTGGTCCCATTTAAATTTTAAAGAAATCAGTCGAGCGTTCTTAAAAAAATCTACAATAAATTATACACTTTGTAGTGGCGCGGGCGTTTAAATATATGCTCCCGGGACAAAAAGTAGCCTGTGTTATTTTCCAGGTCCTTAACTTTACCTGTGTAAAAAAAAATCGGCCAAGTGCGAGTCGGTCCTCACTCTTTTAGGGTTTCGTTACAAAAAAATTAAATAATTTTTATTATTTGTTGTTATAGCAGCAATAGAAATACAAAATATGTGAAAATTTCAACTGTCAATCTATTACGGTTTACGAGATACAGGCCGCTGACAGACGGACGGACAGCGGAGGCTTAGTAACAGGGTCCCGTTGGCACCCTTTGGGTACGGAACCCTAAAAACCACGTTGACTATATGCACTTACACTTTATATGGTGAAATATTATAACTGCGAAAGTGCATTGGTTTATCCTTCAATCACGCCCAAACAGAGCTACGGATCGACGTGATTTTTTGCAGGGGTACCTATAGTTGAGGACCTGGAGAGTGACAGGCTACATTTTCAGAGTTCCCAAGGCATTTTAAAGGCTAAGTTCACGCAGACGAAGTCGCGGGCATCAGCTAGTATTTTCCATAAAATCCAATATTTAGTTTATAAGTTATTTTATCAACATAACCTAAAACTGTTGACTTTCATTGGTTGTTGATTGGTGGTATACGCCCCTGCTCGAGCAGCTGGGTCAGTAATCCGACACGGATTGTTTATCGATGTGCAGTTATGTACATAACACAATTGCCCACATTGCAATTGTAGGTATACCCACATTAAACTAGCGGCACGCTATGATGGCCGGTTTGACGTTTGTCCGCTCATGAAGTTCCGTATTAATTGATAACGACTTTGAAGGAAATAATTGTATTACTTTATTGACGATAGTGATGTGCAGAGATTCATAAATTTTATCGAATGTAGTTTTAGGTTTAGGACTCAAAATTTATTTATTAAATTGATTTCTAAAATGTATACAAGTGTAGAAAAATCAGTTTGCACCATTTAAGGGGTGAATGTACTTGTGAATATGAACAATTTTCACTATGTGGACAAACCTCTGAAATCGCAAAAAAATATCAGCTGTTTCATACAAAAGGTAAAATTTTTATTTTTATATGATATATACCACAACTCGGCATTTGGTTTTCTAAATTGAAAATTTTTAAAAATGGAATCAAATACGATCGTCACATAGGATCGCTGGCTAGCACAACTACTACCTCCGGCAAACTCGCGTCAATGCTCAATGCAAAACAAAGCAGTTTCGAATTGACGTTGCTTCGAAAAGTATAAACTGTCAGTGCAATGCGATTGTGATATAGTTTTGACCTGGCTTTGGATTTCAAATATTGATACTGCATTACTGTTGACCCTTGCTCGTTAATTTGGACTCTGTTCAAGCCCTTTGTTGTGGATTTCGTCGATATGACCGAACGTACGCAGAGAACTGTTCTAAATAGTCAGACACGTGAGTTCGTAATACGCCTTCGTAACTATTTCGATCGTGAAGCTCAAAATGGAGGGCTAATTTTACCTATAACGTCAGTGGTTGAACGCGTAGCTGATGCGCTTAATATTGGACAACGAACTGTTAGACGGATAACTAAAAAAAAATATGGCGAGACTGGCACAGAAGAAAATAAACTTCACACACCAAAAAAGAGAAAACGAGCAAAACCAGTCGTAGGCATCGATAGCTTTGATGCCGATGCTATCCGAAGACATGTTTACGGCTACTATTTACAGAAGGAGTATCCAACAAGAAAAAAGTTGGTGCATTCACTGAAGGAAGCTGGATTATTCTTCGGTGGGGAAAGTTCTTTAACGAAGATTTTGAAGACCATTGGATTTCGATACAAAAAATGTAACAAACGCAAAATATTGATGGAAAGATTTGATATAGCGATGGGAAGGTATACTTTTTTACGGCAAGTGAAAGAAATCAAAAATTGGCAAAATGTTGTGTTCTTGGATGAAACATGGCTTAATGCTAACCATACTGTAGGCCGTTCTTGGAACGATGACACAGCAGCATCTACTTCCAAAGTTCCTGTAGGAAAAGGATCGCGACTTATAATTTGTCACGCCGGAACCATCAACGGGTTTGTCGAAGGTTCTCTCATGGCTTTTGCGTCAAAAACCACTGGAGACTATCATGAAGACATGAATGGAGAAAAGTTTACTGAATGGTTTACCTCAATGTTGTGTAGCCTCCCTGAACCATCTATTATAATTATGGACAACGCCCCATACCACTCGATGCAAATTGACAAGCCACCTGCCCAATCCCAAAAGAAAGCTGATATCGTCGCATGGCTTCGTAAAAATGGCGTAGATGCAAACATGAATATGTTAAAAGCGGAATTAGTACGTCTTTTAAAAGAAAACAAACCAACCAAGATCCGATACGTCATTGACGAAATAGCATTAGAACATGGGCACAGAGTTATACGGTTACCGCCTTACCATTGTGAGTATAATGCGATTGAGTTGGTGTGGGCTCAAATTAAGGGATATGCTGCAAGACACAATACAGAACCCCCATTTACCACAAAAAAAATGCTAAAATTATTAGAAGAAGCTTGTGAACATGTGACTAAAGGAGACTGGGAAAAGGTTGTGAATAGAACTGTTAAATTAATAAGGGAAGATTATGAAAGAGATGTGAAAATAGATAATATTATAGAAAACGAACATATAATTATTAATGTAGGTGATGATAGCAGTGACGACAGTGAAAATAGTAGTATGGACGAATCTGATTAATTATGGCCTTTTGTGGCACCTTTTTTGGTATCTTTTGTATTCATATGTTTCTTGTGTGCATATAATTGATATTTTATTGATATTAACTTTTAACTTTTAGGTACTTTATTTTAATATTTTAATATTTTAATATTTTATGTCATGTCATGTGTATAATATGTAAAAAGAAAAACTATGGGTCCTGTAACCTGATAATAAAACATTTATTATTATTATTATTATATTATATAAAGTATGTATATTCATTTTCATTCAAATATTCAGTTCGTTCAAATAAATTAAATAAACATATACATTTTTGTTTTATTAAACCTATTTAATCAGGTACAAAAACAAAACTTAATTGTTTTTTGTTCGAGAATAAATTGACATTCCACATCACTATTGTAATGTGTCAAACCGGCCATCATAACGTGCCGCTAGTTTAATCACGCATCAACAGCCGCTGACTCACCGCCACGCAGGCTTCCACATGATGAGTAAGTAGGGCAAGCTTGTACCTATACCTCAACTCAATAGTTCCGTGAATTGTTCCAAATTGTACATTTGTTCATTTCAAATATTTTTGGCAAACAAAGAAAACAAAGTTAGGTATAATATGACGTACTATGCATTGTACAATATACATATAAATCAATGTTCATTATTCTCTGATGACTTAGCCAAGTCAATAGGTACACTATTACAATATAACAATTAGGTTATTTGTTTTACTGGTTCTTGCTACTTAGAAGACTCTTACATAAATAAAAATCAATGTTTGTATGTTTGCCCTCTATGCGGGTTGTTACGTTCCCTCAAATATGGTTGAGCGAAGCAATGGCTGGGTCATGCGTCATGCTCGTGAACGGGTTCCACCGGCGGGAATGGGGCTACTTTATGTCTGCCCGTCTTAACATGTGTTGAATTATAATCAGAAATAATTACGTATGCTTTTGTGGAACTTCCCCTCATTGTGGAAACTCTGCATACATAGAATAATATCTATTAAGTATATTGTAAAAGTATTTTGAAAAGAGCAACTGCCGGGTTTCTTGCTGGTTCTTCTCGGCAGGAACGGCATTCCGAACCAGTGGTAGACTCATTGACGATTCAAAAGTACTTGTAAAAGTTTATTTGAATAAAAAACATTTCTATTCTATTCTATTCTATGCTATATATGCAGTGTTTCCACAATGAGGGAAGTTCCAAAAATGCATACCGATTACCGACTAACTTCTATCTTAAGATGGGCAGACATAAAGTACAGTACCCGGCGATATATATTGCACATCGGCCTTTGGAATAAAACGCTATTCTATTCTATTGCAAGAAAAGCTAGCCAGAAATTCACGTAGTATTTACTGAAATCTCTTCACAATCGGCGAGCACATCACGTAACATATATAAAAAAAATGCAGTCGAACTGTGAATAGAATAGAATAGCGTTTTATTCCAAAGGCCGATGTGCAATATATATCGCCGGGTACTGTAGCCCCATTCCCGCCGGTGGCACCCGTTCACGAGCATGACGCATGGCCCAGCCATTGCTTCGCTCAACCATATTTGAGGGAACGTATAGATAGCACAGAGCTGAGCGCGGTGTACTCACGGAGCTGAACGCCCAGCAGGAGCCGCACTTGCCCTGGTCCTTGATCTCCGTGACGGCGCCCTGCGGCCGCCAGTCCACCTGCTCGGGCACCTGCACGTTGGCGGGCGGGATGAAGGTGGCGCCGCGCTCCACAGCGCCCTACTAGTTCTATTGTATAGATAGCACAGAGCTGAGCGCGGTGTACTCACGGAGCTGAACGCCCAGCAGGAGCCGCACTTGCCCTGGTCCTTGATCTCCGTGACGGCGCCCTGCGGCCGCCAGTCCACCTGCTCGGGCACCTGCACGTTGGCGGGCGGGATGAACCTGGCGCCGCGCTCCACAGCGCCCTTCTTCAGCAGGCCCTTGTAGTGCCTGACGCGAAAAGGGGTGTTATAAGTTTTTTTATCTACTCCAGCATCGAAAAGTTCCAATTTCGAAATTGACAGCTGAATCGAAATGAACCCTCATTCGGTTCTGCTTCTCATTTCGATGCAGCTCGTTGTATGGGAGCTGAATCGAAATGGTTATCTTTTTAAAATGAATACCTAAAGCTAAGGCTCTGAGTTCTGGCACTTTTGTACCGTTCATACGACAGAGGCGCCACAGGCGGCTAGTAGCGGCTTACGGAGTTACTTTTTGTTACTTTATCGAGCCTACGTACGGCGTATTTTGTTTTGTTAATGATTTTATTTTCCTTGTCGTAGATAAAATCTTGTATGCAACTGATCGTAATTAGTCATTTTAATTCTCGTACTATACTCGGCAAGCCTCGTATCAAAAAACAGCACTAGAATTAAAATGACCCTCATTACGATGCAGTTGCATAAATAGCTATTTTTTTATTATTCGATGACAAGCTCACGAGCATTGAGCATCGTCGACAAGCATGACGAGTCCTTGACTGCGATCTCACCTGATGGTAAGTGATGATACGGTCTAAGATGGTAGCGGGCTTACTTGGAAGGGGTATCTTCTTCTTCTACTTTATCAACCGATAGACGTCCACTGCTGGACAAATGTCTCTTGCATGGACTTCCACAGGCCTCGGTCTTGCGCCGCCTGAATCCAGCGGCTCCCTGCGACTCGCTTGATGTCGTCGGTCCACCTGGTGGGGGGTCTGCCAACACTGCGCTTCCCGGCGCGGGGTCGCCACTCCAGCACCTTGGGACCCCAACGACCATCAGCTCTTCGAACTATGTGCCCCGCCCATTTCCACTTCAGTATCGCGACTCGCTTAGCTATGTCGGTGACTCTGGTTCTCCTACGGATCTCCTCATTTCTGATTCGATCCCGCAGGGACACTCCGAGCATAGCTCTCTCCATCGCCCGCTGAGCGGTCCTGAGCCTACTTATGAGGCCCTTAGTTAGCGACCATGTCTCGGAGTATGGCAGTGAACATTCAACCCATACCCCTAAATGGTTTCTACACGCCACCGTGCCGGAACGCTAAATCGCTTGGCGGCACGTCTTTGACTGTAGGGTGGTAACTAGCCGCGGCCAAAGCCTCCCACCAGACCAGACCAGAGACAATTCAGAAATTATAAATTCCGAAATTGACCCCGCCGGGAATCGAACCCGAGACCTCCCAGTTCTAAGGCAACAGCGCTCACCACTGAGCCAGGGAGGTCGTCAGTTTGCCCGCTGTGTGTCTGTCTGCATGTATAAGCAATGATAGCCTAGTGGTTAGGACTGTGGTCTCCTATTCAGGGGGTCGCAGGTTCGACCCCGACTCTGACTTTTCGGAGTCAAGTGCGTTTAAGCAATTAAATATCACTTGCTTCAACGGTGAAGGAAAACATCGTGAGGAAACCTGCACACCTGAGAGTTCTTCATAATGTTCTTGAAGGTGTGTGAAGTCCGCCAATTCGCATTGGGCCAGCGCGGTGAACTATGGCCATAAACCTTCTCGGAGAGGAGACCTGCGCTCAGTAGTGAGCCGTTGATGGGTGGCTTATGATGATGATGATGATGATGTGTCTGTCTGAGGCACCGTAGCTCTTAAACGCGTGAACCTATTTGGGTGCGGTTTTTTTAATTTGAAAGCAGGTTTTCTGGCGGTGGTTCTTAGACGTATTTTGTCAAAATCGGTTCATCCATTCAAGAGCTACGATCTAACAAACTTTCATTGGAGCAACTGATTTGAAAAGTGCACTGTTACTTCTGATTATTTCAGTCTACGGGATTCCCAACTCCTCAGCAACTTACAGCAGATAATATAGTGTTTGGGCTCATTAGAATGGTCTCAATGAGTTGGTGTTAGATAGATGATGAGCGAGGATCGAGTCCGGCCATAGATTCACATGTAGTTTCTAAAAACCTAACTTTAAGTGGACGAAGTCGCGGGCAAGAGCTAGTATATATACCAAAGCTTAAATTGTTTAACTTGTGTGCAAGTCTATGATTGATTGTGGAATTTTTTAATGGAAGATCACGTCACGCCCATTCCCACAAACGACTTAAGGACATTCTTGAGGCGTGGTTGAGGAATCACGCGCCTATTTGGATTTCTCATTTGCTTAATCTAGTTCCCGCGGGATTCTTAATACCTAAATCCACGCAGAAACAAACTCGGCTAATCTAATGGGGAAAATTATGAAACATCTCTCGTCAACATATTATTATTGTCAAATATTCTGGATATTGGTGAAATCCAAGCTTATCTCCGAGCATAATGACCGCAGCCCACTGCCCATAGCGCAGTACACTAACAACATGCGATAGACTAACGAGAATATTGTAATCTGTGTCTGTTTTCCTTTAGCAATTATTTGCCTGCTGTGTGATTTGCAAGTAATAATGATACGTAATTAGATTAAACTAACGTTACGTTCCCTCAATATGGTTGAGCAAAGCAATGGCTGGGTCATGCGTCATGCTCGTGAACGGGTGCCACCGGCGGGAATGGGGCTACTTTATGTCTGCCCATCTTAAGATATAAGTTAGTCGGTATGCATTTTTGGAACTTCCCTCATTGTGGAAACACTGCATATATAGCATAGTAATAAAAAAATAATAAAATTTATTCAGTACTTTACAAAGTGCTTTTTTACAATACAAAACACAACAAAAAAATATCTAAATGTGCACATAATACATATAGTTACAGTTAAAAGGTAGGGGTAGCACTGCTTTAGTAAAAACTGTGTTGCAGATGCCACCGCTACCTCCGAGAATACAATTCACAAGTTATCACAATTACTATCACTATTAGTGTGTTTGTGTGTGTGTGTGTGTGTGTGTGTGTGTGTGTGTGTGTGTTTGTGTGTTGCCGCCGTATGAATGCGTGTACCTTAAACCTTTATTATGTATGCAGAGTGTGAATGTAAATGGTACTTAAAAACATTTGGTAGCGAATTAAGGATGTAGTATCGTTTCAGTTTGCTCGTAATTCATTTGCATTAGCCACAAATACATTGCTGATTTAGCTGAATATTTGGTCATTGGGTAGATATTAAGTTGCTTGTTGATCTTATTGTATAAAAAGGTAGCCAAATATGAATGTTGGTGTTTAAAGAAAGAAGTTCGATGTTTATGAGATGACGGAAGAACGATATATTTTCTGCGTTTACTCGACTGCAATGACTCCAATTCTGGATCAAAAACCAGAGATGAATGTGTCTTGATAGTAATTGATAAGAGGAACAATTGACGAACTGTAAGAACTTTACTCATGGCATACAATAATTGGGTGGGAAAACGATAGTGTTTATGATGCATTACTTTGAGAACTGATCTCTGGGCCCGTTCAAGATAGTATTTACTGTATTGTAGATTTGTTTTGAAAAGAGCAACCGCCGAGTATCTTGCTGGTTCTTCTCGGCAGGAAGGGCATTCCGAACCAGTGGTAGATTCATCGACTATTCAAAAGCACTTGTAAAAGTTTATTTGAATAAAAAATATTTCTATTCTATTCTATTCTAAACTAGCTGATGCCCGCGACGTCGCTCGCGTGGTCAGAACCCCTGCAGCATCAGGATTATGGAATTTAACTATGTAGGTAGTCTTTGCTACCTATAACAACTATTCATAATCAACAATCAATAAATCACAACAGTAATTTAGGTGGGCAGCACCTCTACAGCATCATGAATCATGATTGAGGAGTTAGATCCCGAAAGTGGGAAAATGGGACCATCTCGCAAAGTTACTGTATCGATTCAAAAAAAGAGTCACACAAATCAAACAAAAGGTTAAGAAATCACGGAGATATCGATATGTACATAGGTAGCAATATACAACTATACCCTATAAAATCAGCTATCTGTCAGTGAAAGTCCCATCGAAATCGGTCCAGCCGTTCCCGAGATTAGCCAAAACAGACAGACAGACAAAATTTAAAAAATTGTTAAAAATGTTTTAAGTACCGAATTTACTTTCATATTATGCATTTAGTAAAAAGCTGTTATTTTGACATTAGAATAGAATAGAAATGTTTTTTATTCAAATAAACTTTTTTACAAGTGCTTTTGAATCGTCGATGAGTCTACCACTGGTTCGGAATGCCGTTCCTGCCGAGAAGAACCAGCAAGAAACCCGGCAGTTGCTCTTTTCAAAACAAGTTTACAATATAGTAGATATTATGCAATGTTTTGTAGATGTTATGCAGTGTTTCCACCACGGAATAAATAAATTTATTCAAATCAGTGGTTTCCACAATGAGGAAAAAGAGGATTTACAGGTTGATCATTACCTACTGTCTCATGAATCGCTGGAACGAATTATATCCACGCTTTTTTGTCATTCATATAGTCTTCAATTGTATAATATGCTTTTTTCATGAGATTAGTCTTAACTGATTTCTTAAACTTGTGTAAAGGCATTACATACAGACACTTAAATTTTATTTATTTGTATAGATACATACCTACATAACTTACGCTAAAAGATCAAGTATTACGCGTTTTTTCTGAGCTCTTTCGGCACGAGTTTGATTTTATACCTGCGTCATTAACTCATTAATCTTTATGACTGACGACAGAACATGACGCAATGTTTGCCGTCATAGCATAAGCAATACAGCTTTGGCTTTTGGCTTTGCAAAGCAAGCCAAAGTATCTACCTATGTTGACAAATTTCTTTGTCTATCAAAAAAATGCACTTTATGATCAACTAGACGTGAATTAAGATTTTTAAGTCCCGCGGTTATTCTGTAATTTTTCGGAATAAAGCTTAAAATGTATTAATGCTGGGTATGAGCTATCTCCATTCCAAATTTCAGCCAAATCGGTTAATTCGTTGTGGCGTGAAAGAGTAACAAACATCCATCCTCGCAAAATTTCACATCCTACTAATACTGCTTGTAGATATTTTTGTTCGTTTTTTGATATCTTTCTGCATTTTTTATATTATTTATTAAGTATTTAAATTTTGGGGGTTATTTTTAATTTTGTTCTTAATTGTATGGTTTTTTTGTTTGTGGCAATAGATCCATTTAGTTAAACCGCACAGCTTGCTGAATCTTACCGCTTCTATTCTCTTGTCCCCCTTCTGTTTCGTTTTTTCTCCATCTAATTAGTTTCTTATTAGTCTCTAAGTGGGTCTACAATACTGCAAAATATGTTTTTCACTTTGTTTAGTTTATTAAGATTGATTGTAACCTGTTGATTGTCCATTAAATAAATAAATAAATGATGACAGCTCTACATGAATTGCCATCCTCTTCTTTTTTAAAACTTTATTATTTATTATATACTAATATTTATTTATTTATTATATACACTAATATTCTAAAGAGGAAAGATTTTTTTGTTTGTTTGTTTGTACCGAATAGGCTCTGTAACTACTGGACCGATTTTAACCATTTTTTCACCAATAGAAAGCTAAGTTATCAGGAAGTAACATAGGCTTAATTTATTTTCGAAAAATTAGAGTTCCTTAAGAAAATTGCAATAATGTAACCCAAAGTGGCAAAATTTTGCCTATAAAATGCATTATTTGGCTTGTGCTGAGAAAACTATTGAAGATACATACAGAATATGTACTACATGATTAAAGTACTTATTATTTTCTACAAAAAGTAAGTAAGTATCATATTAAGTCATATTAGTAGCTTTTGTGTTCTAAAATTTAATTAGATCGTTTTTATTATCGTAGTATTATTAATTCTTCCTTACTATTACCTATTATAAATGCGAAAGTGTGTTTGTTGGTTTGTCTGTCAATCACGCCGCAACAAAGCTATGGATTGACGTGATTTTTTAGATAGGTATAGTTGAGAACCTGGAGGGTGACATGGTCATCCCGCGGGATTTTAAAAACTAAATCCACGCGAACGAAGTCGCGGGCATCAGGTAGTTATCTATAAAATTACCAGAACTGTATAAAACTGTATAAAACTAAAGTATCTAAAATAATTATATTTTGCATGTCAATTGACGAAACATACTGGACATTGAATATTATGTTAACATCTATTACGTACAATGTTTCTTGCAAATAAATACAGAGTTGGTAGTATTGGCTATGCAAAGCGAGACAGCAATGAGGAAGGACAAGGAACCGCGTCGAGTAGCCGCAAGCACTTTGACCCGACCCGCTGATCCATTTGCGGAGTGCGCCGATATCGCGACCATCATCGAATGTTGGCGTGCAGATACGTCGCAGCTTGCAGACCTTTGTCTGCTTATCTAAACTTAGTACCATTAACTACCGAATAACGCCATAGTGATTTTATTTTAGACTAGTGGACCCGCCCCGGCTTCGCACGGGTAGGCTACAAAACAAACACAATGGTATAATCATCTAGGGCCTGAAGGTTAATGATTAAGTAAGTCTATTTCTATGGCTAACACCCTCATGTAAATATCGAATGCCTGTATTCGATCGTTGTCCTTTATGTGAGTGACTTGCTGCTACCTGTGAAGCATTATGTCCTCTATCTCCTATAATATTTATCAGATCTTCATCAAAATCAGACAAACTATGCCTAATATTATACACTTTTAAATAAAAAAAGAATGATTACAATCGGTTCAAAGTTGACCGATAAAAACTTTCATCCCCCTATCCTGGAGGAACATTATTGTTTATCAGGATAAAAACTATCCCATATGTTAACCCGGAGTACCACCTACTACTATACCAAATTTCATACAATTCCGTTTAGTAGTTTTTGCGTGATGCCCGGACAGACAGACTTTCAAAATTTTCAAAATAGATTAAATGTACAGAAATCGTCCAGTTACAGTTTTATTATAAGTATAGATATAGAAGTATAGATTTAAAACACAAAAAAGTACCTAATACTTCTATTAATTATAATATTCGGAGATGTTTCCGTTTAGTTCTTTGAAATTTTGAATGTACACGACGGAAATTCTCAATGAATCATTAATTCAACAAATTGTTAAACAATATTTTTCAACCTTTTGTACATGTAAAGCACATTGACACTCCATTGTTTTCAATACAGTAATTTTTGACTGTAAGCTATACTAGTGGTTCGCCCCGAACTGAGACCTCGCGGTAACGGTATCCCATGATTATTCATTCAATCGATACATGATAACCAAAACTGACATTATTATTATGCCCGTTTTCACCAAACATACCTAAATCATCCCCTAAGTAGGAGTCTCTTAACGTAGGTAGCTCCTAAATACAATCCTAAGTCCTAACATCCGTCCCAATATCCTTTTAGGTGTCCCGTACAGGATCGTGATAAATAAGTTGACAGAAAACATCAATCACCTAACTTATAGGTAGCCCGTAAAGGTTAGGGAACGTTAGTGAAAACATTGAATTATTTATCAAACATTGAATTTAACTCGTAGTTCCATGGGAATAGTTACTGACTGCGCCATCTATTAGCATTATTGTGAAGCTATGTTGATGCTATATGAATTACTGACGCCCATTAAAAATTAAATAATCTCGTTTCTTTATAATATTCATATAATTTTAGTATTTGTTGTTCAAGTACAGGATATAAGTGACCTAAAAACATAAAATCAGTTTGAAAATCCATAACGGATTTTTCTAGAGAGCGTCTTCAAGCGAGCGTATAAAATCGCCACTTTGAAAGCCCCCCATTTCGTCAATTTTAAGGGAAAAATTAAAAAAAAAATATTTTTGTACTCAGTTCAAAATTATCTTTAAAATGATACGTAACAATTTTATGTAACGCGATTTTTTTTTTTTTACTTCGCATTCGCTTCTATGAGAGCCCCCCTGAAATAAAGATTTTTATAACTTTTTAAGCCATTTTCGGCTGGAGGCCATCGGTTTACATATTATATCTAAATTTGAAGTAATTACGTTCAGTAATTCAAAAGTTATAAGGCTCTGACAGACGGACGGACGGACGGACGGACGGACAAGTGCAAATCGCCCTAGTTAACTCAAAGACCTTCGCTTCGCTCGGTCGATTATTGTAGGTAGCTATGTGAGTCATTTTGTTGTTTATAATATAATATAATATAATTATAATGAATAGGCATACTAAATACATAATATATTTAGCAGAAAACATTATGGTAATTTATTATTGTTTGTTGATAAGCAAACTGCCCGTAAATTACGCTTAATAATCAATTCGCGTAAACGATAATAACGTGTGTTAAATTAAACAATGTTTTGATCAAAACATAATAAATGTGAAAACGATCTATATCGACCGAATTTGCGGTTTCATCACAAAATGAAATAATGTGATGATGGATTATTTTATTTTTATTAGATGACTAGCTGATGCCCGCAACTTCGTCCACGTGGATTTAGTTTTTTAAATCCCTAAGGAACCCTTTGATTTTCCGGGATAAAAAGTAGCCTATGTCACACTCCAGGTCCTCAACCATACCCATGCAAAAAAATCACGTCGATCCGCAGCTCTTTTGCGGCGTGATTGTAAGACAAACCAACAAACAAACACACTTTCGCAATTATAATATTAGTATGATGAGATAGCCCTTTACTGCAATCTCGACTGATGGTGACGATGCAGTCTAACATGGTAGCAGGCTCACTTGGGAAGGGGGTGGCAGTGTAAACTAAATCTAGATAGGAAGAGGGCAAACTGGCTACTTTTACCGGCAGCGATCACACTGCATCACGTTTTTGCGACTCAAAACCGTTCAATTCGATGCTAAAAACTTAAAAATCGCGAAACGCCGATACTAAAAACGCAGCTCGATCGCCGCAACTGGGGTTTGTGTGCCCACGTTAGCGTTAGCGACTAAAAACGCCAATCGCTGCCGCTAAAAGTTGCCAGTCTGCCCTCTCCAATACTCAGTTCAACGCGCCACGTATGATGGCGCGTTGAACCCGACGTGTCTCCCGGTAGAGTGGTAACGTAACGTATTTTGTCTGGTAAAGCGTCTTATCAGACAAATACGTAACACACTACGGTATCATATTCATTACGGAACTTCAGAAGCTAATCTATATATCTATATATATAAAAGAAAGTGGTGTTAGTTACACTATTTATAACTCAAGAACGGATGAACCGATTTGGCTCAAAATTGGTGGAGAGGTAGCTTAGAACCAGGAGACGGACATAGGATACTTTTTATCCCGTTCGACCGCGTTTCCGTCAAGTCACTATAGAACCTGGTATAACAACAATGCATCTGACATGGAATAAAAAAACGAAAATGACAGTGGAAGAACAAAACGTAAATGACAGCTAAACGTAATTTTGTATTTGGTTAATTATGGTATAAAAACAATTATAAAAATTATAGTTTAACGTAATTGATAATATCATCAGTAATATGTTTTCTCTTTGAATCATCATTAACAATGCCGCGAGCAAGACGATCAAATGTTTCCTGCTACAAAGCTACGGATTGACGTGATTTATTGGATAGGTATAGTTGAGAACCAGGAGGGTGACAAAGATTTCCCGCG
Organism: Oeneis ivallda; assembly: GCA_029955525.1. NCBI lineage: Eukaryota > Metazoa > Arthropoda > Insecta > Lepidoptera > Nymphalidae > Oeneis > Oeneis ivallda. The sequence goes on from JARPMR010000015.1 coordinate 446,036, forward strand.
GGATGTTATGAACTAAATCCACGCAGACGAAGTCGCGGGCATCAGCTAGTATTTTATAAATGCAAAAGTGTGTTTGTTTGTTGGTTTGTTGGTTTTTCCGTCAATCACGCTGCAACAAAGCTACGGATTGACGTGATTTTTGGATAGGTATGGTTGAGAACCTGGAGGGTGACATAGGCATCCCGGAAAATCGAAGAGTTCTCGCGGGATTTTAAAAACTAAATCCACGCAGACGAAGTCGCGGGCATCAGCTAGTATATAATAAATAGTATGCATCTTTTTTATTGCAAGATAGGCTTGCGCTTGCAAGGGAGTTTGATTTGACCACGTAAAGATGCCAACAACATAATATTAAGCGCAATTCAGACACCAGTTCTGGTAAAATGTATTAGGCTCAATTTTTGTACCGTGTCATTGTACCTACATTATGTTGAATAAATTTTATGTATCTTAAAAACGTTTACAACTTGATAAGTCTTTAAGTGTTATTTATTTTATTTATTATAAATATATATATTAATAAATGTTGATTTTTACAAAAAATTGCTTTTTTTTAATACTTTTCACCAGAAATTAACTCAATTAAAATTCTTCAAAAAAGGCTTAAAAAAAAACAAAAATTCTTAAAATTTGATTGACTTTGTAGGCTGTTTCATGTCCCGAGACTTTGAAATTGTCGGTAATTCCCAAACCCCAATGGGCACTCACTTGGTGGTGCGGTTGAAGCCGTTCATGGTGTGCACGAACTCGTGGTGCAGCATGTCCGCGTACTTGTTGGGCGCCAGGCGGTACGTCACCAGCCCCTGGGCGAAGCGCTGGTTGTGGCGCGCCACCTTGTGCCGGTTCTCTGCGAAGATCTTCATGCGGAACTTCTCCTCCGTCTCGCTCTCGTACGACTTGCCGTGCTCCAGCTGCCCAACAGACACTTCTATATCATATCTACATCTATACACAGCAAACTGAACTGGCTTATACTGCCGTGCTAAGCGCAAAAGCGGTATCTAAGTGAAAGCAAGTTTCGAGAAAATTGAAGGAATTACCTCTAATTCCCTTAGTAATTTCGAGCAAAATTGAGATAGGGAAAACTTTTAAAAGGGTTTTTTGATATGTTTTAAATTAGATACCCCTATTTGGCTTAGTTCATTAGATGCATATTTTTCTAAGCTATCCGATGCCATAAAAATAAAAAATTAGTTTTTTTTGAGATACTGCTTTTGCGCTTAGCACGGCAATATATTCTCCTCTCTCCTCCCACATAAAGGGAAAGCTAATTAGGAGTGGGTATGACAATAGTGCTCCCCTCCCACATAAAGGGAAAGCTAATTAGGAGTGGGTATGACAATAGTGCTCCCCTCCCACATAAAGGGAAAGCTAATTAGGAGTGGGTATGACAATAGTGCTCCCCTCCCACATAAAGGGAAAGCTTTTTAGGAGTGGGTATGACAATAGTGCTCCCTTCCCACATAAAGGGAAAGCTAGTTAGGAGTGGGTATGACAATAGTGCTCCCCTCCCACATAAAGGGAAAGCTTTTTAGGAGTGGGTATGACAATAGTGCTCCCTTCCCACATAAAGGGAAAGCTAGTTAGGAGTGGGTATGACAATAGTGCTCCCCTCCCACATAAAGGGAAAGCTTTTTAGGAGTGGGTATGACAATAGTGCTCCCTTCCCACATAAAGGGAAAGCTAGTTAGGAGTGGGTATGACAATAGTGCTCCCCTCCCACATAAAGGGAAAGCTAGTTAGGACTTAGGAGTGGGTATGACAATAGTGCTCCCCTCCCACATAAAGGGAAAGCTTTTTAGGAGTGGGTATGACAATACTGCTCCCCTCCCACATAAAGGGAAAGCTTTTTAGGAGTGGGTATGACAATAGTGCTCCCCTCCCACATAAAGGGAAAGCTAGTTAGGAGTGGGTATGACAATAGTGCTCCCCTCCCACATAAAGGGAAAGCTAGTTAGGACTTAGGAGTGGGTATGACAATAGTGCTCCCCTCCCACATAAAGGGAAAGCTTTTTAGGAGTGGGTATGACAATACTGCTCCCCTCCCACATAAAGGGAAAGCTTTTTAGGAGTGGGTATGACAATAGTGCTCCCCTCCCACATAAAGGGAAAGCTAGTTAGGAGTGGGTATGACAATAGTGCTCCCCTTCCACATAAAGGGAAAGCTAGTTAGGAGTGGGTGTGACAATAGTGCTCCCCTCCCACATAAAGGGAAAGCTAGTTAGGAGTGGGTATGACAATAGTGCTCCCCTCCCACATAAAGGGAAAGCTAGTTAGGAGTGGGTATGACAATAGTGCTCCCCTCCCACATAAAGGGAAAGCTTTTTAGGAGTGGGTATGACAATAGTGCTCCCCTCCCACATAAAGGGAAAGCTAGTTAGGAGTGGATATGACAATAGTGCTCCCCTCCCACATAAAGGTAAAGCTAGTTAGGAGTGGGTATGACAATAGTGCTCCCCTCCCACATAAAGGTAAAGCTAGTTAGGAGTGGGTATGACAATAGTGCTCCCCTCCCACATAAAGGTAAAGCTAGTTAGGAGTGGGTATGACAATAGTGCTCCCCTCCCACATAAAGGGAAAGCTAGTTAGGAGTGGGTATGACAATAGTGCTCCCCTCCCACATAAAGGGAAAGCTAGTTAGGAGTGGGTATGACAATAGTGCTCCCCTCACACATAAAGGGAAAGCTTTTTAGGAGTGGGTAAGACAATAGTGCTCTCCTCCCACATAAAGGGATAGCTAGTTAGGAGTGGGTATGACAATAGTGCTCCCCTCCCACATAAAGGAAAAGCTAGTTAGGAGTAGGTATGACAATAGTGCTCCCCTCCCACATAAAGGGAAAGCTTTTTAGGAGTGGGTATGACAATAGTGCTCCCCTCCCACATAAAGGGAAAGCTTTTTAGGAGTGGGTATGACAATAGTGCTCCCCTCCCACATAAAGGGAAATCCTTTTAGGAGTGGGTATGACAATAGTGCTCCCCTCCCACATAAAGGGAAAGCTAGTTAGGAGTGGGTATGACAATAGTGCTCCCCTCCCACATAAAGGGAAAGCTAGTTAGGAGTGGGTATGACAATAGTGCATCAGGTGGGGTTCAAACCTTTGACCTTTCAGTTTTCAGTCTGCACATGTAACCGATGGACTGTTGAGGGATAAAGTTGAAGGAGGAAGGGGAAGGGAATAGCATTGTTACCTTGAAGGCAGTCCACTCTTCACGGATGAGCTCTAACAAGTTGACTGCACTCACAGCAGCCACCACCAGGGACAGAACCAGAAGACTCTTCATTTTCATATACCTGATAGAAAAAAACAGCACAATGAAATGAATACCTTATGTGCAAGGTCTCAGGTTTTATTCTGCCAATTTTGGGAACCTATATACTGTCTTTATAGGGTTCCGTAACCAAAGGTTACCAACGAGACCCTATTACTAAGCCTACGCTGTCCGTCCGTCCGTCTGTCAGCGGGCTGTATCTCGTAAACTGTAATAGATAGACAGATGAAATTTTCACATATTATGTATGTCTTTTGCCGCTATAACAACAAATAATAAAAATTAAATTAAATTAAAAAAATTAAATTAAAATGGGTAGGTGGGTACATGGAAATAATTTTATTTAATTTTTTTTTAACGGAACCCTAAAAGAGCGAGGCCCGACTCGCACTTAGCCAATTTTTTATCTTCTATCTATCTAAAAATTGTCTATAGTCTAGTCTGGTGGAAAACATCAGCCATAGTTAGTTACCTACTTTGTAAATTTTATGTGAATATTGCAATCTCTTGTTAAAAGAAGTACCCTACCTATTTAAACATATAATAGAATTAGATTTAACAATTAACTCAAGAAATTTTTTGTACCTTGTTCTAAAGTTAAACAAGGCAACTATAAAACAGAACTAAACTCTAAGAACTTTTAAAAGTCCAAAGTACAAAATGAAATTGAAATTGTAGTAGCTGTATGTACATAATGATTTTGGAATATAATATTTCAACAAACTCTAAGAGAACCTACTTAGTTAAGAAGTTAAAAACAATGTTTAGCAAGTAACAACCCGAAATAAATTAAAAATCTCCGTAAGTTCGCAGAAATCTTAATCTCGATCGTAACTCACAATTCGATAACAAAGGGATGAACCAACGTCGTCTTGCATCAGATCAATCTTTGAATTTACACCTTCAAAATGACACACACGGTTGAAGAATAGGTAGGTATTATGAATTATGCGCAATATATTTCTTACCTTTTGTACAAAGATTCTTATGAAAGAAACAGTTTAATTAAAATAACCAGAAACTATTCCAAAGAACTTTTTTATATTATTTAAAATACTTTAATCTTGTTTTAGCACTCAGGTCACGACCGCCGTCAAGCTTGTTTAATGTTTTGAGCGTTTATGATTATATATGAATATGATCAATGATCTAAGAAGTAGAACAATGAAATGCAAATCAAACAAAAAAACTACAAACAACGTAATTTTTCAACAATTTCTTGCAAGTCAGTTGTCACTTGTCAGCAAGACATGAGCAAGACCATGGTACGTAGGCTGAGAATAGGTAGGAAATAGATTGCTACCTTCATGAGCAAGACAGACTTCCGTTTTCTTCAAACCAAAGTAGGTACTCTATGGTATTCTTGAAGTCATAGAGTAGGGAGTAGATCAATCGGTCATAGAGATGACCTAGGAGTGTGCACAAAGGGCACAAGTAAGTTTGTGCAAAATGTTCACAGGGCTCTTTTTATTTGATCTTGGATAAACACTGGAGAGGCTGCCGCATGGAAGTAGTTCTAAATAGAGCATGGGACCCTGACTAAAATAAAAAGGAATAATATTATAAATCGGGCTATACTGCTGAAATTCCGGGACCTAACAGTGAAGCTCTCGGTAGAGAGTAGTATGTTCCTTGCAGTGTAGAATCAGGTCTGGTTTGCAAAAACTGCTCTCAAGGGTTAAGGTATAACTTTGTCTGAGTTCTTAACAAAAGACCGGCACAACGCCTTCATGGCAGCAAGGCAGAAGTTTGGAGTATCAAAGTGCTGGACGAGAGAAGGGCTCATCACAATAATCGAATGCGACGGCAAACGCCACCGGGTGACCTCCAAGGCGGAGGTTGACGCCATTCGGCTGCGCAGTGATGATCAGGTTCCTGCCTCCTCAGCGGCCACTTCCTGTTCCAGTCACTTCTCAAGTACCGAAGACCGCTAAACCAGTGGTGAATGAGGCGGTAAGGTCGAAACGGATTGTTAGGAAGTAAGGCAGAGTAAAGCAATCTATGGTCACTTTATTTTTTATTTTTGAATAGTGCGGGTTTGCAAAAAACACATTGTCAAAATATGTCATTGTCAACGTCAATTTACAGTGGAAATGTGGAAATCACGTGGAAATGTCATAAATGATTGGCAGCCATAGACTAAGAGCTATATTACCTACTCTGTGCTAAGAGTGACTTTTTATCGTGAGTTATAATCATGGACATAGGGAACAAACAGGACCGAGTACTCGCAGCTGAAAAGCGAGCCGAGCGAGATAGCTAGTACAGAGGCCGTGTGTCCCTTTCTAACAGGGTGACAATAAGATTTTCGATATATGTCAGACAAATTCAATCTTGCAATCTTCCTACTAATTATAAGTTTATTATAAACACAATTATTGAAGTTTTTCATTAGCAATGGAAAATTTCTTAGGGATTAGGGATTGATTACGAAATAAATAATACAAATAGTACAAGGTTTCGATTTGTCCAGTCATAGTGAGTACATTGCTAGATATTATAATGACTGGTAATATGTAGATAATGTGATAAATTATTCATTTTCTCTAGATATTAATCATAATAGCTGGTCAAAGGCACCCAAAGTAATAAATACAGCCCCACTTCCCCTCCCGCGCCTTATTCCGTTGCCGCACGATCGGTATATTTACCAAAATCTTAGGTTAGGTCAGGGTTGTACAGAAATTCTGTTCTATTGGTTTGAAATGAAACATTAAAATAATGAAAATTGTAATAATAATAATAATAATAAGACCATTCTGAGAACAAAAATTAACGATCATATCGATACAAAATCCATCATGTCTATTTCTCAGAACGGATGTAGGAATGGCTCCCGTGATACTAAGGAGCTTCTCCTCATTGATATGGCCATTTGTCAACAGGTTCGGCGCTCCCGAAGGGATCTGTCGACATGTTGGATAGACTATAAGAAGGCCTACGACTCTGTGCCCCATACATGGTGTCGCGAAGTGCATATGCTATCGCGAAATACTTAGATCTTTGGTAAGGATAATGGTTGTATAAGTCTATGGTAGTATATGACACCGGAAATTTGTCGTTGGTTTCTTTGTAGTTTAAATATTTTTGGTTTTGAAATGTTCCTTTTTCTGATGGACATTTGTTGCATAGCAACGGGTTGTTTTTTCTCGCATCCTGAAGAAGGTGGTGGAATTGTGAGCTGCGCTACGAGGAGTGGGTGTGATGAAAGCTAAGTATCTGAGTAGCTAAGTACCTGAGTATCTACGCAATTAATCTACGAAGTTCTTAAACCCTCATAAGTGAATTTCTAGATACTAATACATTTACTAGCATCTGGGAGCGCGCTCTAGGGCTGTGTATAAGTTAGCAAGGGATGTGCAAGGGACGGTTTTAATGGTGTTTAAATTGTGAGTAAATCATTATGGCTATTATGAGCTGAGAATACATCGGATCCGATGAGATGAGATGAGATGACGTTGAGCCCTCGTGGAGGGGGGCTCCGAGGTGGTTTAGCCCTCGTGGAGGGGGGCTCCGAGGAAGGTTCGTACGAATGGGAAAGATTACGTTGATCCTTCGGGTAGATAGAACCCGAAGAAGGTTCATGTTTATGAACAGGAGACATTATGTCTCGCCCTTGGGCATAGGGGGCTCAAGGAAGATTCGTGCGAACGAGAGAGAGAGAGAGAGAGAGATACTCTTAGACATAGGGGGTCTAAGAGTATGAATAATAAAGATCGGGTCCGATGGTCAGATGAGATTAGATTCCGCATGGGAGATGAGTTTGATTCCTTACACGTCCACGGCTAGAAATAACTGGAATAATAGATCAGATCTTAGGGCGTCACAAATGGTGATGTCATAGTTAATTTAATCATGCAGGTTACCGGTGCACTCCCGCAGCAGAGAGAGAGAGAATTAATCGGAGTAAAGCGGTGCGACAGGAGCCTTCTAGTTGATGGGCAGGTATGACTCCATTGTGATAGTTAATTAAATCGGTGACATTCTGTTCCACTAGACATCCTCATTTAATATCCATATACAAGCGGTTCAACCGTGTATAGCGCGTAGTTACCCGTAAATATATACCTAGAGAGAAAGCAGATAGTGGATTAGAATGGCCTCGCCGACATGGTGGAGGTGCTGGGATAATTAGTAAAATGAACCAGAATCTTTAGCACATGGAGTCATACTAAGCTTAAATTATAATAAAGTGTCTATTTGTTGCCTTTTTGTTGATTTAAATAAATAGAGGCGCTGCATTAGTTTCGCTACTCGCCGCTGGAGGGAGCGTCAACGCAGTTTTCAACTTTAAATCGAAAGAAATGGCCCAGGTAAGTTGGTAGAATTGACTTCAGGGATACTAATGTTATAGAGCGTTCGAAAGTTTGAATTTACGAACATTTGACCAATTTCCGGTGTGTCATTTATTTTTAAATGGTTCTAAAGTCAGATGGTGGAATTTGGAACATTTGAAATTTGAATTCTATTACGCCATTTCGGTGTCAATTATATTGCAGATTGAGTATTGTGAAAGAAACATTGTTGTGAAAAAGAAATAGAGATCTGAAAACAATTTAAGGTTGGAAATTATCCTATTTAATATAAAGGTACGTAATATATTAGGCATATTGTGAAATTCGAATATAAGGGAGGTTTTAGATTCTGAAAGTATTGTACATTGCGTAAAGAGGAAATTTTAAGAAAGAATATCAGTTCCTACATAGTGTTAATTATATTTTCAGAAGGAAATCATATCACTCAGTTTTAATAACTGAGACTGAAGTTCGACTAATTTACTGAATTTTTAACACAAAAAGTACATCTGGTGTGTTATCTTATATTTTTAGAATAGCTACCAATGCACTATAAGGCTATTATTTCGAATGTCTGAGTGTCTATCGAGTAAGAATTGATCTAAGAACTGAATACTTTCCTTTACCAATTAGAACTAGGAATATGGTCAACATAGGTAAACTTGAATACTTATTAAAAATGAAATTTGACGTCTAATGAAAGGGATTGCTAGACAAGATACATTTTGATGTTAAGGGTATATAATGAAAGTGTAATTGCTTAAGGGTTATTAAATTCAATTTGATTTGGTAATTATTGAATTCATAGAGTAACTTAATTTAAGGCTTATCCAATTAAGGATTCAGGGCCTATCTACAAGTATGTGGAGGATTATAGTTATATTTTTATATGGAGAAAACAATCTTTAAATTATTAAGTTAAGATTTTACTTCGAAAGGAGTCTTAAAGTATATAGACACATGATAATAGATACTAGAGTCCTATGTACCAAACTTAAGGGTTGATAACCTTATTGAAGGTTAGAATTTTATTTGATCTGGGTAATTTTGTAAATTCAAGCAAATATAGTTATTCTTTTAAAGAGGTTGGGACTTTAATTATAGCTAAATTAGTGAGAATATACATAGAGTATGTTCAAAATAATTTTGAAGGAAATTCTATGGTATTAGTTTGACCCAATAATAAGTTTTAATCTCATGAATGTTATTATGAATTTCAATTCTTTTACCTTTCAATTATTATTATAGTGCGAGCTATTTGTATAATGGAAAGGTATCTTAATGTTAAATCTGTACTCATGGTTTAGGTACTCTCTGCATTTGGTGGTAAATAATGGTTGGATAAACTGATGATTAGTATAAGAGCAAGTTACTTGTTTAGCAAGCGAATTATACAACTGGTTAGATTGGAATAACTCTCTAAAAATCTTAATGGAAAATTAGACTGGGAATGCTCATTCTTTATTTGTGTGGGATTATTAACATCCGAGTTTGGCATATACACTATAATATATTTTGAAGTTAGTCTCTATACTTTAAATTAAATATAGCAAGTAGATGAATCATAAGGAAGTGTTCAAAGATATAAGGATAATTAATCTAGAAGTGGTATTTCCACAGAGATCCATAGATTTAGACAGGTATTTACATCCATGTGATAAGGCGTTAGGTATTGTTCAAATATAATGTCTGATTACAGAAAATTCATCATGGATGATTTATTGCTAAGAAGGCTAAGACTCCTTATTACCCAAATAGAAACTCACTCGGATCAGGCTGTAAATCTCGGCTCTTTGAATGCTAACCTAATCCACGATGCAGAAGTAAACAAGACAAAATTAAAAAATCTTTTGACGAGATTCGAAAATGATTTAACAAATTATTTTAAGTTGGTAAATGATCCTGCAGCTGACGAGATAAGTGAAATGAGTGAAATACAGCTGAAAGCTGAGGAAAATCTAGCGGAGCTAGAAGTGAAATTAAAATTATTTCAGAGCAGTTCAGAAACTCCATCGAAGCATAAGGAGAAGGATGCAATAACATCATGCCGTTTACCTAAATTGAATTTACCTGAATTTGAGGGTGATATTTTGAACTGGCATCAATTTTGGGATCAATTTCAATCAAATATTCATAACAGAAACATAGCAGATGTAGACAAATTGCTATATCTTAAGTCTTCATTAAAGGGAGAAGCTAGAAAAGCTATTGAGGGTCTAGATACAACAAACAAGAATTACAGCATAGCTATTAAAACTCTTACAGAAAGATATGGCAAAAGTTCTCATTTAATTGATGCACATTATTCAGCGTTATCTAAGGTGGTAACTGCAGACTCTACGATAACATCATGTCGTAAATCATTTAATGAAATGGAAAAACATTTACGGGTCTTGGAATCATTAGGAGAAGACGTGAATCACAATCATCTACGGCATATTATTTAAGTAAATTTCCTGAGGATCTTATCTATGAGTTAAAATTAAAAACCAAAGACGACTCTATAAATGAGATAAGGCAAGAATTAGAGAAAATACTTACAGCAAAGGAAGACGCTAATAGGATCACTCAAGGAAATAGTGCAGAAGGAGTTGGTAACTATACAGTAGAAACTCTACATGTAACTCAAGAAAATCAGAGATATAAGCATAGCAGGGGAGAGAGGCGACCTAGAAGCGAATTCAGAAGGAATGATTGGGGTATGCAGGCTGATAATTTAAAACCTCCAAATTTTAGAAAGAGACAGTACCTACAAAGAGGAGGACAGTGGGGACAGAGGAGAAATACAACATTCAGAGGAAGTAATAGGTTGGAAGATGAAGCTCACGGGAAGAAGATGAAACCTTACTGTATGTTTTGTAAGGGTGATCATTTCTCTGATCTATGTAAAAAATACAGGACATACCAGGAACGTACTGCGCTGATGAAAGGCAGATGCTATAAATGTCTTAAAAGTGGTCATAAGGTTTTGCAGTGTCAGTATAATAAACCTTGTTATTTTTGTAAAAAACATGAACACCACAGCGCACTGTGTAAGGGGAAATTTCAGTCTGGATCAGAGAGCACGACTCTAACAACGATGGATAGAGAATGACATACGGCTCTTCAAACAGCTGTAGTAACAGCCCGGGGGAAAGGTGAGACGTCTAATCAAATATCATGCCGTATACTATTCGATTCAGGCTCCCAAAGATCTTACATCACCCGAAAGATTGCAAAGGAATTAAAATTGTCTACAGAAAAGGATGAAAGTTTATCGGTTTATACTTTTGGTTCAAAGAGTCCTCAAGAATTTAATAGTCCAGTTGTTCAATTGGAGTTACAAACTAAATCTAAAAATTGGAAGAGTGTTAATGCAAACGTCGTACCTATGATTTCAAAAGGTGTACCGTATGTAGATGAACTTGACGATTGGAAGAATAAATTGAAACTTGCAGACGATGGGTCTTTGAAAGATCAAGTTGATATTCTTATGGGGAATGATTATTACTACTCGTTTCTTTGCTTAGAAAGAATATGGATAAGGGAAGATTTATATTTAATTGATTCAGAGTTTGGATGGATACTTTCGGGTCAAATTCCGCATGAGAATAAAGAAGGAGAACATATGTCAGTTGTTACATACTTTCAAACAGAGATTGATTTCAAATTAAGCAAACCTGACATGCCACTAGATTTAGGAAGTATAACATTCCTTTGGGAACTGGAGTCAATCGGTATAACCGATTCACCTAAGATTACTAGAGAAGAAGAGGCTATAAATAAATTTAATGAAACTACAAAATTAATAGATGGTAGATATTATGTTAGTTGGCTGTGGAATGAATATCCTCCAGCACTAACACCTAATTATGGATTGGCATATGGTCGTTTAGTAAATTTGGTTAAACGATTAGATAAAGAAACTTTAAGATGTTATAATAATACTATACAGGAACAAATATCGAAGGGAATAGTCGAAACAGTGTTAAGTAAGACACATGTGAACCATCCAGTACATTATTTACCGCACCATTGTGTTGCTCAAAAGGGTAAACCAATTAGAATTGTTTATGATGCTTCATCGAAAATTAAAAATACTAAAAGTTTAAATGAATGCCTCTATTGCGGTCCGTTGATGTTAGAAGATTTGACAAGTATAATTATCAGATTTCGAAGCCATAATGTTGCTTTGTCAGCAGATGTAGAGAAGGCCTTCCTTCAGATAGGACTACATGAACAAGATCGCGATGTAACCAGATTTATTTGGTTGAAAGATGTAGAAAAACCACCGAGTGATGATAACATTGTTTGTTTACGGTTCCGTAGAGTCCCTTTCGGAGTTATATCAAGTCCATTTCTACTGAACGCGACGATTAAACATCATCTTTCTAAAGGAAATGAACGACTACAATTGGCTGCCAAAGACATATACGTTGATAACTTAGTAAGTGGAGTCCAAACACAAGAGGAAGCAATACAGTTCTATAAAGACGTGAAGAACGCCTTTTGTCAAATATCTATGAACCTTAGAGATTGGAGTTCGAATTCAAAACAATTTCTAGACAAGGTACCCGATAGTGTTAAGGAAGAAGTTGTGAAAATTTTAGGCTTAGATTGGAATGTAAAGGATGATACATTGCGCCTAAGATTCAAGATAGATACAGAGGCAAATTCTAAGCGTGAAGTTCTAAAAGTAATTGCTTCAGTATTCGATCCATGTGGGTTAGCAGTACCACAAATTTTGTCAGCTAAATTATTTCTCCAAAAGCTATGGCAGACCAAGGTTAAATGGGATATAAAACTTTCAAAGGAAAATCAGGTGGAATGGACGGAAATAAAGAAGGAATTAGAAACTATTAAAGAAATATCGGTACCCAGATGTTACATAAAAAACGTGAGAAATGAAGAATATCATTTGCAGTGTTTCACCGACGCATCACTTAAGGCATATGCTGCTGTTGTGTACGTGACACACGGGACTAAGAGAAGTTTTGTAATCGGGAAAACACGATTAGTCCCTATAAAAGATCAACAACACTTAAAAATCCCTCGATTGGAATTACTAGGAGTGTTGATAGGGTGTAGATTAATTAAGATGGTTTCAAAAGCATTTAACATGAAGGTAGGACGTCAAACGTTATGGACAGACAGTCAAATTGTCATAGAATGGTGTCAATCTGATAAATTGCTACCACCGTTTGTGGCTAGACGAGTTGAAGAAATTAGAAGTAATAGAGAACTTATGATTAAATATGTACCTTCAGAGTTAAACCCGGCGGATGTTGCGACTAGACCGATAAGTTCCAGGGAAGATAAAGAGAGATGGATTAAAGGTCCACAGTTTTTATCAGACTCCAATATTAGGACGTTTCCTATTAAGAATACGTCACAAACTTTTTTTCTTTCGACGCGGGAGGGTCTAACGAATAATTCTAATGGAGAAATTGTTGATTTAGAGAAAGAGAATAATTGCACAGAGAAGGATGTCGGTACTAGACATAATGAACCACTTAGTATTACAGAAGAAATAAGGAAGCTTCAAGCAGAGCATTTTGCACAGGAATTTGCTGGAAAAGAAACTGATTTAAGTCGTTACCTTAAGTTATTTAAAGATGTTGATGGATTACTACGTTGCAAGGGACGTCTTCAGAATGCAGATCTGTCATTCGATAAACGGTACCCAATATTGATTCCTAAGGAATGTGAATTTACAATTAATTTGATAAAGAAGGTACACAATGATAATTACCATGTAGGAGCAAATCATACACTCAGCCTTATTAGACAATCCTATTGGATACCACAAGGCAAATCTCAAGTCCAGAAAGTAATAAGGAGATGTCCAAGTTGTGTTAAGCACGGAGCTGGTCCGTTTAAGTTACCAAATACTCCGGCACTTCCGGCAGAAAGAGTGAGTTATAGTGAACCATTTACTTTTGTAGGTGTAGACTATATGGGTCCGGTCCTTGTCAAAAATGGTCAGAAAAGATGGATTTGTTTGTTCACTTGTTTAGCGATAAGGGCTGTTCATTTAGAACTTGTGCAAGACCTTACAGCTGAAGAAGGTCTGTTAGCATTGAGAAGAATGATAGCGACCAGAAAAGTCCCTCAATTAATTACATCAGATAACGCAGCTCATTTCAAACTTATATCAGAAATTTTCTTGAAACAGTATTGTGTGGTTAACAAGATTAAGTGGAGATTCATACCACAACTAGCACCTTGGTATGGTGGATTCTATGAGAGACTCGTTGGTTTAGTTAAGAATTGCATGAAACGCACATTAGCGAAACATATGCTTTCAGATAGACAACTAACTACTGTTGTCAAAGAAATAGAAGCTGTATTAAATTCACGACCACTCACATGCGTTGATTCAGAGTTGGATATAATCTTGAAACCAATGGATTTTCTTACACTTGGAAGTTGCATTACTTTAGAAAAATCAGTCGAAGATTGTATAGATAAAGGTACTACGATTAAGATCGATCTTGTGGAAAGTTGGAGAAGAGGTCTCATTATTTTAAGAGAATTTAAGGAGATGTTTGTGAACAGATACTTGTTAAGTCTTCGAGAAAGGTATCACCACTCGCTTAAAGAACCACGGGTCACTTCGAAGCTATCTCCAGCAATAGGACAAGTGGTTCAAATAAAATGAGATAATAAGAATAGAGAAACCTGGAAAACAGGGAAAATTATTTCGTTAAAAAAGGGAAGTGATGGTTTGTGCAGAGTAGCCATAGTAAAAGTGGGGGATAAAGAGTTCACGAGGTCGATAGCACATCTATATCCTCTAGAAGCCCAAGAAGCAGGAGTAGTGATAGACATACCATTTGAAAAGGAGGATACCTCGAGTGAATGTACTCCTGCAATTTTAATAGAGCCTTTAGACGAAAGTATAGAAAGAACAACAATTATTTCAGAGGACACAGAACGTGAAGGGATCTTACCATTAGAACAAGTTGTCGAACTAACTCGGGATGATTCCGTGTGCGGAATTGTAGATCAAGAAATGAGAGAATTGGACAGAGAGGTTAGCGAGTCGGACAGGTCAGAGCCATTAGAGCGAGACAGTGAGATGGTTGAAGTAAGTCAAGGAACTAAAGTAAGGAGAGTTGCAGCCACTAAAGCTTTACAGAAAACCAAAGAGTGGACGAGCAACATGCTATGTCTGCTCTAGTTTTTGCTTCGGCCGGGAGTGTCGCGAAGTGCATATGCTATCGCGAAATACTTAGATCTTTGGTAAGGATAATGGTTGTATAAGTCTATGGTAGTATATGACACCGGAAATTTGTCGTTGGTTTCTTTGTAGTTTAAATATTTTTGGTTTTGAAATGTTCCTTTTTCTGATGGACATTTGTTGCATAGCAACTGGTTGTTTTTTCTCGCATCCTGAAGAAGGTGGTGGAATTGTGAGCTGCGCTACGAGGAGTGGGTGTGATGAAAGCTAAGTATCTGAGTAGCTAAGTACCTGAGTATCTACGCAATTAATCTACGAAGTTCTTAAACCCTCATAAGTGAATTTCTAGATACTAATACATTTACTAGCATCTGGGAGCGCGCTCTAGGGCTGTGTATAAGTTAGCAAGGGATGTGCAAGGGACGGTTTTAATGGTGTTTAAATTGTGAGTAAATCATTATGGCTATTATGAGCTGAGAATACTTCGGATCCGATGAGATGAGATGAGATGACGTTGAGCCCTCGTGGAGGGGGGCTCCGAGGTGGTTTAGCCCTCGTGGAGGGGGGCTCCGAGGAAGGTTCGTACGAATGGGAAAGATTACGTTGATCCTTCGGGTAGATAGAACCCGAAGAAGGTTCATGTTTATGAACAGGAGACATTATGTCTCGCCCTTGGGCATAGGGGGCTCAAGGAAGATTCGTGCGAACGAGAGAGAGAGAGAGAGAGAGAGATACTCTTAGACATAGGGGGTCTAAGAGTATGAATAATAAAGATCGGGTCCGATGGTCAGATGAGATTAGATTCCGCATGGGAGATGAGTTTGATTCCTTACACGTCCACGGCTAGAAATAACTGGAATAATAGATCAGATCTTAGGGCGTCACAAATGGTGATGTCATAGTTAATTTAATCATGCAGGTTACCGGTGCACTCCCGCAGCAGAGAGAGAGAGAATTAATCGGAGTAAAGCGGTGCGACAGGAGCCTTCTAGTTGATGGGCAGGTATGACTCCATTGTGATAGTTAATTAAATCGGTGACATTCTGTTCCACTAGACATCCTCATTTAATATCCATATACAAGCGGTTCAACCGTGTATAGCGCGTAGTTACCCGTAAATATATACCTAGAGAGAAAGCAGATAGTGGATTAGAATGGCCTCGCCGACACATGGCTCATGAAGGTGCTGGAACTGTACAAAGTAAACTCAGTACTACGCGCCTTCCTACAGACGTGTATGGGGCAGTGGAGGACAGTCCTTCACTATCCAGGGTGTCGCCGGACCCTGGGGAGCGCGGAACCTATAAGGATTGAGCGAGGCATATTCCAGGGCGATAGTTTGAGTCCTTTGTGGTTTTACCTGGCTCTGAATCCTCTGAGTACTCTCTTGGAGAATTCAGGGCTAGGTTACCGGTTGAGGAGAGGTGGTCAGGTTGTATCACACCTCCTTTACATGGATGACCTAAAACTCATTGCCCCCAACATATCACATCTACTAGAGTTACTAAAGGTAACTAAAGCCTTTAGTGATTCCATTAGGATGGAATTTGGTGTGGACAAATGTGCGGTCATGCATGTAAAGCGAGGGAGGATTGTGGAATCTGAAGGGGTTGAGCTCTCGGATTCCATATACCTCAGATCGCTCTCCCCAACTGAAACCTACAAATACTTGGGCATGGCGGAGGCGTTAGGTATCAGAGAGGCCGACATGAGGCAGTCGGTGAGGGAGCGTTTCCTTGGCCGTCTGAAGAAAGTGCTGAAAAGCCTTTTGTCGGGCGGCAATAAGGTGCGCGCCTTCAACGGTTGGGTCATGCCGGTCTTGATGTATTCCTTCGGCATAATCAGGTGGACTCAGACTGAGCTTGACGCCCTGGACAGACAAGTTCGTGCGCTGCTGACCGCATATCGGATGCATCACCCGCGCTCCTCGGTGATGAGGCTGTACATTCCGCGGAAGTGTGGGGGAAGAGGCCTTTTGAATGCCAAAACCCTCCACAACCGCGAGGTGTGCAGTCTCAGGGAGTACTTTCTCCACGCCAAGACGGAGATGCACCGCGATGTGGTCGTAGTGGACAGGGGTCTGACGCCGCTCTCCTTGGCTAACGAGAACTGGCGCATACCTGTGGTGCTCAGTACCAATGACCGCAGGGTTATATGGCAAGGTAAGGAGCTTCACGGACGCTTTTATCGGGCCCTCCACGGGCCTGATGTTGACTTTGAAGCGTCCGTGGCCTGGCTGCGCTTTGGTGACCTCTTTGGGGAAACCGAAGGGTTTGTATGTGCAATTATGGACGAGGTCATGATGACAAACAATTACAGAAAATACATTGTGAAGGATGGAACGGTAGACGTATGTCGGGCATGTCGCCGTCCTGGAGAAACTATCCGTCACATTGTCTCTGGTTGTTCTCATAACGTAATCTCTAACGGCGAATACTTACACAGACATAACCAAGTGGCCAGGATTATCCACCAGCAACTTGCCTTGAAATACAATCTTGTGGAATCGGAGGTACCGTACTACAAGTATGTGCCCGACCCAGTTCTTGAAAATGGTCATATCACACTGTACTGGGATCGATCTATCATTACAGACAGGACTATTGTAGCCAATAAGCCTGACATAGTGGTGATAGATCGATCAGAGCGCCGTGCAATGATTGTTGATGTTGCTGTCCCGCATGACGAGAACCTCGTGAAAGCCGAGAAAGAGAAACTCACCAAGTATCTCGACTTGGCGCACGAGGTTGTCGCCATGTGGAATGTAGACTCAGCAATCATTGTACCGATAGTCGTCACCGCTAATGGTCTTATAGCCAAGAGCCTCGACCAACATCTTTCGAGGCTCTCGTTGGGTAGCTGGGTCAAGGGCCAGATCCAGAAGGCTGTTCTCTTGGACACGGCTCGCATAGTCAGGAGGTTCCTCTCTCTGGGGCCCTGACCGCCGGTTGCTTGGACCCTGTTCCCGAGGCCGGTGGACCGCTATTTTTATATTTTTAAATGTTTTTTTTTTATAATCAAATATTTAAAAATGTAAATTATATGATATAAATGAAATAAATGTAAATAATAATAATACAAAAGTAAGGAGTAAGGGACCATCGTAATCGGCATCTGCATCGTACGTATTCGACCCATCACACAATACAAGAATTTAAAAATTCATGGTCAACATAGTTGTAGATTTAGCGTTCACGTTTTAACGGGTTGTCGCTCGAAAAAAATAGACTAGATAAAAATTTATATTTTCTTTTTTGTTAAGAAATATATCTATCGAAATTAATGCAATTAAATACGGTGACTTAAAAATGTTAAAATAAAATTAAAACATAAGTGTCTCAACTGATTTTTTAGCCAAAATCTTTGATCAAAATCATTTTTTTAGGCTGGCATGAATGAAAGAACGAGACACACGGCCTCCGTTATTACTATCCCTCTCGGCTCGGGTTAGCCTCTGTGTAATGCGCAACAGGAAATATACTTTATCTACTTGTTATAAGGTTCATTTTCGTAAATACAAATTTTCCGAGTTATCAGTTCTGTTTGTATATTAAGTTCATGGTTATAATAGGCTCAATAAAAAAAAAATTCAAGTATCTTAAGTTTTAATATAACTATTTGCGGTTCTCGTTAGTTTTGTTATTATATAGGAGTAGGTACTGCTTTTAGGTAGTCAAATAATTATATTATAAGTTTATATTAATTATATTTTATTATTTCATTTTTATAAATATATATTTTTATTATTTTATTATTGTGTATTAAACTGTATGTTATTTCAAGATTTATGCCTTGACAACTCTTTTTTTTCACTTTCTTCTAATGAAACTAACTTGATTGACGCTATGTATTTTGAATTCTATTGACGCCATTTTGGCGCTATAAACATATAATGGTTATTATGAGTGTCTCTGGAACGAATAATAAAGCAAATGACGCACTAACCTCTATAATTAATTAACGATTTCTTATCCGACCTCTTTAGATAAATACCTCTATGATTTCATATGAAATAATTAATTACTAAATGATGCCCGCGACTTTGTCCGCGTGGATTAAAGTTTTTTGATTCCCGCAGGAGCTCTTTACTTTTACGGGATAAAATGAAGCCTATGTGTTAATCCTGGGTTTGAATAACTATCTCCATTCCAAATTTCAGCCAAATTGGTTCATTCGTTACATAAGAAGGTTACATTTATTCCAGTCAAGAAAGGGCTGAGAAAGATTGATCTAAGTGGCTTTTACAGAATCTGTTCTACCTCATTGGTCGGCGCAATCATAGACGAATGATATTTACTATTGTACCGTACGTAATGTCGCAATGCATTGTAGTGTGGTCAACTCTATATTGCCATGAAGGTTAGTGAGGTTTGTGGGTCAAATAATTGAACTAGAAATTATTTTACGACTACGTTCATACTTCCATGGGTCAAATCTCTACGTAGTCGTAATTCCTAGTTCCATGAATGAAACTGCTGTCATTTGACATAAATTGTCATTGTCAAACAAAGTGTCATTTGGCATGTCAACAATCCATCCACAGACAGTCAACAACAACAACATGCTTGGTAGGATGCTCGTGAACTCAACAATGCCATTGACAGCGCAATTTAATCTTGTTGTTCCTGGTCTGTGACTAGTACCTAATCTGTGGTGTATTATAATATGTTCCTTGAGCGCAATTCACAATTCACATGTGTTTTCTCATTTCTATTTTTCATTCAAGAGCATTCTCAAATTAAGTTCTTTTCTCGTTTTTCTCACATCATGACAAAAGACGAAGCAATACTAAATAAAAATGAAAAGAAAAAGAAACATAGGCTTTTCAAACCCAAAAAGAAAAAAAGCGCTGAAGAAGATGCAGCTATTCAATATTTAAAAGCGCAATATGATAAGGTAAAATACTTCAATATATGGTGGCAGGAAAGACGGCAGGAAGAAGTTTATGGGTACTTACGGTGCATGGTAAAGTGTACGAAACATTTTAATATTATTTTGTTTTTCATCGTTCTAGATTGTCCCAGATGAAATAAAAACATTCAAGGATTTCCCACTATCGCAGAAAACGTTAAAAGGCCTCAAAGAGAACAACTATATTGTCCCAACAGATATTCAGAGGCAGGCCATTGGCTATGCGCTGCAGGGACAAGATATCTTAGGAGCTGCCAAGACAGGGTCTGGAAAAACGCTGGCATTTCTCATACCAATATTAGAAATCTTATTCTGTAAGAAATGGACAAGGTTGGATGGAGTTGGAGCTCTCGTGATATCGCCAACGAGAGAGCTGGCCTATCAAATATATGAAACCCTTAGAAAAGTAGGCCACCTGCATGACTTCTCAGCAGGCTTAATAATTGGTGGACAAAATCTTAAGTTTGAAAGAAAAAGAATGGATCAAATCAACATCCTCATCAGCACTCCTGGACGTCTGCTGCAGCATATGGATGAAAACCCTCTGTTTAACTGTAGTCAATTGCAAATTCTGATACTGGATGAAGCTGATAGATGTTTGGATTTGGGTTTTGAAACGACTATGAATGCTATCATTGAAAATTTACCCCCAAATCGTCAGACCCTATTGTTTTCAGCCACACAGACTAAATCAGTCAAGGATTTAGCTAGACTCAGTTTGTCTTTTCCAACATATGTGGCTCCCCACGAGCAGGCTGCCACTGTCACACCTGAGGCGCTGCAGCAGAGCTACATCGTCTGTGAGATAGACAACAAGGTTGGCACCCTGTGGTCTTTTATAAAAAACCATCTAAAACAGAAAATACTGGTTTTCATGGCCACATGTAAGCAAGTGAAATACATGTATGAGCTTTTCTGCAAGCTGAGACCTGGTGTGAGTCTCCTGGCTTTATATGGAACACTTCATCAGGAGAAAAGAGAGAAAATCTACCAGGAGTTTTGTAGAAAATCCAATGTTGTTCTTTTTGCTACTGATTTAGCTTCCAGAGGGCTTGACTTTCCTAAAGTGAATTGGGTGATACAGTATGACTGTCCTGAAAATGTTGACACTTACATACATCGAGCAGGGCGCACTGCTCGTGGGATGCTCGGCAAAGGGGAGGGATTGCTTATGTTGTTGCCACATGAAGAACCTTTTGTGGAGGAGCTCAAAAAGGGTAAAATTCCAATTAATAAAATATCTGTTGATCCTTCAAAAGTGATGTCACCCCAGAGAAAAATTGAGAGTCTTCTCTCAGACAATACAGATTTGAAACAGTCAGCACAGAGAGCTTTTGTTAGCTATGTGAAATCAATTTCATTAATGAAAAATAAAAATGTATTTAACATTCAGCTTTTGGATACAGATGCTTATGCAAGATCCTTAGGCCTCATAGTTCCACCAAGGATCAAATTCTTGTACAAGAAGATGAATATGACAAATGATACAGTCAAACTAACAACTGATGATACCATTCACAAACTCAGGTCAAAGGCAGGTGATGATGAAGGATCAGACCTGAGTGGGTCTGAAACTGACAATACTCTTGTACTCCAACAAACTAAGAAGGTTAAGGAGAAGAAAGAACTCCCTAAGTTTGATTTTCACAATGAAAATGGAGAGAGTGATGAAGAGGGCTTCATTAAAGTCAAAAAGAAGAATGTTGAAGTTGATATGACTGCACCTGAGGAACTTAACACACAATCTAAGAAGAAATCTAAACCATTAACTAAAGCAGCAGTTGCAAAGAAAATACTCAAAAAGAAAATTAAAGTCAATACTACTGTTAAGTTTACTGAAGATGGTGATGCTATAGAAGATGATAAAAAAGCTGTCAAATCAGAACTAGCTAAACAGTTTATTAATGAAAATGTTGGTGGAATTGACATCGAGAAAGCGAAAGAAGTATTGCGTGAAGAAGATAAATATGACAAAATAAGATTTAGGGAAAAAGTTAAAGCTAAACACAAGGAACAGAAACGTAAACTTAAAAATAAGAATAAAGATGAAGAAGGGGAGAAAGATGACTTTGGGTCTCAGTCTGAGTCTGATGGTCCAGACCTGTCTTGGCTTCCAGACCCTGATAAGATATATGGCGAAAATGGTACCCATAGGGAGGCATCTGAGTCTGATGATCAGGCAGGCTCAGTCAGTGGAGATTCAGAAATAGATGAAAAATACCACAGGTAAATTTTCTTTTTTTAACGAGTAGGAATTTTAAAGACTAACTTTTCTGTTATCTACATAAGTTAACAGTGTTACTTTATAGTCACTGATTAATTTGGTCACCTCTCAGATTTGTCGGATTATGTGGTTGATCTCCAACTCACCAAACTTCACTGCACCTCTTAAATTAGGTCTTAAAGACCAAAGGTGGTGGCAATACTCCAAAAACTCTTTATGTGCATTCACATGCTGCATGGTGTGGAAATAGGTATATTGATTGTGTCAAACAACTGGTACGGAAGAGCTAATTTGTTTTACAGATATTATGTTGTATCACCACATTTTAAAGTCTGACAAAAGAATATTTTTAAGTTGTGCTTTGATTCTTTGAAAATGATAGCACCACTGTAACTATCGCAATGACCTCTGATTGGCTGAATTTATAGTGTTCTTCCTGCATCAATGCATTTTAACTAATAGTGGTAGAGTACCAGCCAGAGTTCATTCAATCAACTTTTAGAGGATACCACCACTGCAACTGACGATAATTTTTTTTTTCAGGCCACCAAAACGAAAGCTGCTAGAAAGCAAGGGCATACCACAAGAAAGTATAGCACCTCGCAAAGTGAAGAAGATTGAAGAGGTGTCAGCTTCGCTTTCTGTGCAGGAAGCAGAGGCACTAGCTATGCAATTACTAAAGTCCAAACGATAGTTTAGTCATGTTTTTTAACAAAAATGTTTGTATTGTTAATACAGTGAATGCATTTTAAATTACTTGGCTTTAATCTTCCTTGCATTAGAGAATCCTTACTATAATTTTATTATTATAAATGCGAAAGTGTGGTTGTTTGTTGGTTTGTTTGTCCTTCAAGCACGCCACAAAGGATGGATGTGATTTTTTGCATGTACCTATATTGGAGGATTTGGACATAGGCTACCTTTTATCCAGGAAATATAGAGGGTTCCTGTGGAATTTTTTAAAACCCAACTTCACGAGGTCGAAGTTGCGGGCAAATACTCATTATGTAGTTAATCAGTTACTACAGTCTACAAATAAATGTAAGATGCGCCACGAAAGTTGAACAGTGATCCTCTGGTAAATATAGTGTATTATCTATGAGTGATCCCTAATTGTATTGTCGTCACAGCCTTGTTCGGAGTCATGGAACTATGAATTACGACTATTCGTACTCCTGTAGAATTTATTATTTAATTCATTACGGAGATAATTAAAGTATCACTTTTTGTTAATTAACTATAAGAACTATGTCGTAATTCATAGCTCCATGATAAGAACTCTAGATTCATTGTGATCCATAGGGTGGAAGACACGAGTCTGCCCGCGAAATTCAAATTTAGTTTGGTTTTTCGCAATTTGTAAACTAATACGACAAAGTAGGCTTATGGCCTTCTAATTGCGCCAGTGGAATTATCATCTTCACAGGTTTACATAAAAATCTTTACTTGACAGTGACCAGTTTAAGAAATTAATCAAAATACTGAGTTGGACGTGACTTACTCACAAATTAATCGATATTTTGATTAATTTCTTAAACTGGTCACTTTCAAGTAAAGATTTTTATGTAAACCTGGGAAGATGATAATTCCACTGGCGCAATTAGAGGGCCATAAGCCTACTTTTTACAAATTGCGAAAAACCAAATTAAAATTGAATTTCGCGGGCAGACCCGTGTCTTCCATCTGAACCTGCTCTACAATAAATGGCAAACTTGAAACAATTAATGTAAGAGCAACACCAAACCCATGGTAGGTAGGAAATAGATGGAGATGAAGTATATAAAGTAACTACTAGTCAAGCCGGGTGCCATCCGCCATTTTATGAGCATTATGTACAACACATTATGTATTCACTCTTATTGGTTGAACTTCAGCTGTCAGCCTGTCAAGTAGTTGCGTGTTATTGGATTTGTGTCAATGGAGTATCGACTTGTCGATATTATTATAGGTGACGTTAAACGACTTGAATAAATTCTAATGCATTACTGCTCATCACCATATTATCAGATAATACAAGAAGTTTGGTGTTTATAGTTGAAATTTATATCATTTGTCCGGTTATTTTAATACTTCACATAAATAATAAATGCTAGAATCTAATACCTCTATATACCTAATAGATGATAATGTCCGTGTTTTCTGCTGTCGTTTCCGGCTAGTGAAAACTTAAAGAAAAAAATGGATGGGTGCTATAGGCGTGGAAAATATAAATATAACACACATCCCTCTACATAAAATATGAAAAGATCGTGTGAATTTCTTTTCTGCGGTAAGAGCAAGAGGTGGATTTAATAATAATCCCTGTGCAATTCAATTACAACAAGAGGGCTTAGAAGAGATTACTAATTAATAAAAGCTGATAGAAAAGATGGCAGAATTGAGAATTGCGTTCCTCTTAACAAATAAATATTCAATTGTTCAAGAAAAACCCAGCTAATGCAAACAATGATTTAACAGAAAAAAAATCCTTGTACAGATTGAAGAGGACCGCAGCAATATTTATAAGAGGTACATAAACTATATGAAACCAATTTTAAATGGTAAAACGAAACCTGACGTGAAACGAAACGACACACAAAATACTTTTGGAATGATCCTGAGCACAAAACTAATGATTAATTGATGCCCATAAAAAGTGTGATTTAAACAAATTTAGACCTAAGATTCCGTTAACAATAACATGGTACTAATACTACTAATAACTAAGCACGTCATGTTTCGACTCTACCACCGCTTATAGAAAGAAATTCTACTACTATGAGCCAGCAAGTTGCTCTTTTAATGAAAAGAAATAGTGGTTTATAATTAACAAACGATTGATACATATTATAATTTATAAATGAGTACTTTTTTATATATGGTGATCTCTTTCAATTTCACAAAACGGCAGCGAAACTGTTTGGATATTCCAAGATCTTTAAAAACCTAAATCCACGCGAATAATATGTACCTGATAGAGTACAAACGTACGTTACGTAATTATCATTACCTATAAATACTACGTATACATAAATGCTTGATTATCGCTTCACTCCTTATCGATGTCGATAGTTTCGAAGCACACTCCCTAATGGGCGGCCATTTTATGAGGTTTTTTCTGTAGGTATGCCGATTTTTGTAGGTAGGGCACCTCCATGTATTTGCTACCTTCGTGACCAAACCATACAAAACAAAAACTCAAATGTCAACTGTGAATGTCAATCTGTCGCAAGTTCACGGGCAGTTCACGCCCCTATAGTCCAGTAAAAAGTTAAATGAAACCATGATCTGACCAGTTTTGGCGCAATGAGTAAAAATGTGTTGATTAATACTTAAATAATGATATTATGAAAGAAATTTTGATTTAAATTTAGGGGAAAGGGACGAAAAAAATAAAAAAAGGGTTGAAAAATGCCTTTTTTTTAAATAACTTAATAACGGTAGGAAATAGAAAAAAAAGTTTCAAGTAAAAGTTGTAGAGAAAAAAATTCTACACAAAAAAGTTCCTCTTCATTTTTTTGTTATCTGCTTTAGTTTAGCTGCAAAAAATAAAAATTAAATTTGCTTTAATTAATTATCTTCTTCTTCTTCTTTATCAACCTATAGACGTCCACTGCTGGACAAAGGTCTCCTGCATGGACTTCCACAGGCTTCGGTCTTGCGCCGCTTGAATCCAGCGGCTCTATGCGACTCGTTTGATGTCGTCGGTCCACCTGGTGGGGGTCTGCCAACACTGCGTTTCCCGGTGTGGGGTCGCCACTCCAACACCTTGGGACCCCAACGACCATCAGCTCTTCGAACCATGTGCCCCGCCCATTTCCACTTCAGTTTCGCGACACGCTGAGCTATGTCGGTGACTTTGGTTCTCCTACGAATCTCCTCATTTCTGATTTGATCTCGCAGGGATATACCGAGCATAGCTCTCTCCATCGCTCTCTGAGTGACCCTGAGCCTTCTTATGAGGCCCATAGTTAGCGACCATGTCTCAATTAATTATAAAGATGTATAAAGGCGGGAAACATAGTGCCTATCTCAATTAATTAAGCTTTGAATAACGGTAGTACAGTCAAATTAATAAGGTATTTTTTCGAAATAGAAGATACTTCCGAACATCATCCAACAGTTTTCAAAATCGGTCATCGTAGCTATTAAAACTCTAACCTGCGTGATGTCAGATTTCAGATTGAAACTTTTTCGCTTTCTATATTAAAAAGTTAGACTTTAGACTGTTTGACTTTAATTTGTTTTTAACGAATTTTAAAAAAAACCGGCCAAGTGCGTGTCGGGCCACGCGCAGTGTAGGGTTCCGTAGTTGAAAGCAACTACACTAAAAATTAATATAATCTCAAATATTATTGCTGACCTAGGATAGTGATTTTATTTTATTTATGAATATTGAATACATTTTGAGTTCCATGGTTTAAATACTATAATATATTACAAAATATGCAACTTACACTACGTGTAATACCTAACTTGGAAAAAACAGATATAACTCTTTAACTAATGAACCCTACTTAGCCGTGATAGTTTTCCTTTAAAATTCATTATATATACTACTGCTGTGAATTTTTTCTTGTATTCTTTATACAACTATTTAGCTGGCAGAGGGTGGGGACACTTGACTCTAATAAAATTTAGCACTTTAAAATATCATATTTTACAAACGGATCCCTGAATTGAAAAATGGTGTTCCCATACCCAAAATATTTTTGAAAGACCTATTCAACGACACCCCACACTATGGGATAGACGAGAAAAAAAAATTCATCCCCACTTTACATGTAGGGGAGGTACCCTAAAAAAAATTGTTTTTCACAATTTTATTTCACCACTTTGTCGGCGTGATTGATATTTATATCCTTGCCAAATTACAGATTTCTAGTACCAATAGTCTCTGAGCTAAACCGCGGACAGACAGACAGACAGACAGACAGACAGACGGACGGACATGGCGAAACTATAAGGGTTCCTTGTTTACTACGGAACCCTAAAAAGGAGGAGGTTCTCAATTCGTCGGAATCCTTTTTTTTGTGTATGTTCACCGATTACTCGAAGACGCCTGAACCGATTTGCAAAGTTCTTTTTTTGTTTCAAAGGGTATACTTTCCAGGTGGTCCCATTTAAATTTTATCGAAATCGGTCGAGCGCTTTTTACAATAACAACAATAAATTATATTTTTTGTAGTGGCGCGGGCGTTTGAAGACGGTTTTTTAAAAAGTATTTTTTAGTATCGATTATAGCGGCAGTGATCGGCCTAATTTTAGGCCTATATTTTACACACTTCTACTTAGAAGTGTGTACAATATAGGCCTAAAATTATACGCATAATATTGTGACTGGCAACTACGGAACCCTACACTGCGCGTGGCCCGACACGCCATTGGCCATTTATTATACATCTACTATATAAAAATAAGTCGGGTTTTCCTTCCTGACGCTATAACTCCAGAACGCACGAACCGATTTCCACGGTTTTGCATTCCTTGGAAAGGTCTCGGGCTCCGTGAGGTTTATAGCAAAGAAAATTCTATCCACGCGGACAAAGTCGCGGGCATCAGCTAGTTACAAATAAAACTACAAACATACTAGTTTCCAGAGCATACAAACAGAATTCGATAACATTATCAAATAAGAATCAAACTTCGTTTGTGTGGGGCTCGCTCGCTGAGTCTTCTATTGCAAACTTCAAAAATCTAGATACTCTGATACAAAAATATGATTGAGTTGCACAGCACAAAACCTGACAATAGTTTGATGAAACGCATGACTTTTGTATACTTAGTTTTAAGCATGGACACGTCTCATATACTTAAAGTATTTTGATATGGTATGAAATTCGTATTTTGTCATACCTCCGTATTTTTCAGGTATTTTTCTAATACAAGTCAACTGACTTGGGTTGACTACGGATCGAATTTTATATTACGCCTCATGCGTACTGCAAATTCACACTGCTGTGATTTTTAATTTCGTACAACTTGGCAAAAAAGTGTAAAAACTGAACTAATTGTTCTCTTTATTGAATAGTGATCTATTATGTTGTCAAGTTTCATCGCCGAAGTGTTTTTTTTATTCGATGACAAGCTAGTCCTTGACTGCGATCTCACCTGATGGTAAGTGACGATGCAGTCTAAGATGGTAGCGGGCTAACTTGGAAGGGGTATATGGCAGTGAATATTCAACCCATACCCCTAATTGGTTTCTACACGCCATCGTGCCGGAACGCTAAATCGCTTGGCGGCACGTCTTTGACAGTAGGGTGGTAACTAGCCACGGCCAAAGCCTCCCGCCAGACCAGACCAGAGACAATTCAGAAATTATAAATTCCAAAATTGACCCCGCCGGGAATCGAACCCGAGACCTCCCAGTTATAAGACAACAGAGCTCATCACTGAGCCAGGGAGGTCGTCAAATGTTATGTCAATGTTATGTTTTGAAATTCGTCAATATTTATTTGAATTCGTAAATACATACCTACGTATTAGTCTAGTCAACAAGTTCAAAAACGTGAAAAATAGAGATAAAGGTCCTAAAAATATGAGCGATGGCTCATTCGATTCGGAATCACCTCTAAAAAAATGTTTTTGAAGGATTTTGGTGCAGGTAAAAAATTGCAATTGTTATTAACAAAATAAGATGAAAAAAAATGATATTTCGTTTTTTGTTAATAACTCGAAAAATATTAACATTTAAGCAATTTTGAAAAAAGCTCGTTAAGAGGAGGAAATTTCCAATAAAAAAGTCACAACTCCCGGGATTCTATCTCCATTATTTATAATTTTAATTTGACGTTGAAAATAGGGCTCCGCGCGGCTGTTACGGCATGCGCGCGCCCCCGCTAAAGAAAGTTCAGCAATAAAAATATTTTTTTTATAACATAAGATGTGATTTTAAAAATTTGAAAAAATTCTAGTATCTTCTTAACACTTGAAAGAAACGAGCCCTGAAGAAACTAAAGTTTAACCACCATTTTTAAAAAAATTATTCAATTGTTAACTAACAAATTTTTTCCCAATCTCCGTTGTCATGAAAAATGGGATGAAAGGTATAAATAATTGGCCTATATTTTTGTATCAGAGTATCTAGATTTTTGAAGTTTGCAATAGAAGACTCAGCGAGCGAGCCCCACACAAACGAAGTTTGATTCTTATTTGATTGTGTTATCGAATTCTGTTTGCCGTAGTTGCCAGTCACAATATTATGCGTATAATTTTAGGCCTATAATGGTAAAATATAGGCCTTAAATTAGGCCGATCACTGCCGCTATAATCTATACTAAAAAATACTTTTTAAAAAACCGACTTCAAACGTCCGCGCCACTACAAAGTATATAATTAATTGTTGTTATTGTAAAAAGCGCTCGACCGATTTCGATAAAATTTAAATGGGACCACCTGGGAAGTATATCTTTGAAACAAAAAAAAGAATTTTGCAAATCGGTTTAGGCGTCTTCGAGTAATCGGTGAACATACACAAAAAAAAGGATTCCGACGAATTGAGAACCTCCTCCTTTTTTTAAATTCGTTAAAAACAAATTAAAGTCAAACAGTCTAAAGTCTAACTTTTTAATATAGAAAGCGAAAAAGTTTCAATCTGAAATCTGACATCACGCAGGTTAGAGTTTTAATAGCTACGATGACCGATTTTGAAAACTGTTGGATGATGTTAGGAAGTATCTTCTATTTCGAAAAAATACCTTATTAATTTGACTGTACTACCGTTATTCAAAGCTTAATTAATTGAGATAGGCACTATGTTTCCCGCCTTTATACATCTTTATAATTAATTGAGACATGGTCGCTAACTATGGGCCTCATAAGAAGGCTCAGGGTCACTCAGCGAGCGATGGAGAGAGCTATGCTCGGTATATCCCTGCGAGATCAAATCAGAAATGAGGAGATTCGTAGGAGAACCAAAGTCACCGACATAGCTCAGCGTGTCGCGAAACTGAAGTGGAAATGGGCGGTGCACATAGTTCGAAGAGCTGATGGTCGTTGGGGTCCCAAGGTGTTGGAGTGGCGACCCCGCACCGGGAAACGCAGTGTTGGCAGACCCCCCACCAGGTGGACCGACGACATCAAACGAGTCGCAGGGAGCCGCTGGATTCAAGCGGCGCAAGACCGAAGCCTGTGGAAGTCCATGCAGGAGACCTTTGTCCAGCAGTGGACGTCTATAGGTTGATAAAGAAGAAGAAGATAATTTATTAAAGCAAATTTAATTTTTATTTTTTGCAGCTAAACTAAAGCAGATAACAAAAAAATGAAGAGGAACTTTTTTGTGTAAAATTTTTTTCTCTACAACTTTTACTTGAAACTTTTTTTTCTATTTCCTACCGTTATTAAGTTATTTAAAAAAAAGGCATTTTTCAACCCTTTTTTTATTTTTTTCATCCCTTTCCCCTAAATTTAAATCAAAATTTCTTTCATAATATCATTATTTAAGTATTAATGAACACATTTTTACTCATTGCGCCAAAACTGGTCAGATCATGGTTTCATTTAACTTTTTACTGGACTACTACAAATTTCCATACCCCTACAAAATCCGTAGCAAAATGATGTTTGACAATTCTGAACACCACGTGACCATCTGTGACATCCATTTTATCGTGGAACTAGGAATTACGACTACGTATTTTATTCTGTGATCTCATCTCAACATTTTACCCGACGGCATTTTAGTTTAGTTTGGAATTGGCGTTTATTTTATTTGTTTTTAATGGTGAGTTGTGAGTTCAGAGTGGTAGCGTTGATTAATTACCGTATATTTGTTCCCATAATAGCAACTGATATCTCAATTTATTGAGATGTATTGCAAGTGTTGTGTGCCTGGTTGTAATAATTCGCGAGAGGACGCTATAATACAATTTACATACCTATGTTTCCACAATGTTGAAAGGACTCCAAAAGTTATAGGTTAATTAATTGTGACGATTTGCGACATAAACGTGTTACCGAACTTGGCTTTTGCAAGTGTGACATAAGCACTTTGAAATACGTTTCGTGACACAAAAATCAACGTATTATTGGAACAGCATTTCCTACATTATTCTTGGAATCTGAGATCCTTAGTGGCACTCCATCCACTCTTCTGGAGAATCCTGAAGACACTAGTAAGTTGAAATTTAGTTTTTTTGTATATATGCTTAGGTAGATATGTAATGCCTTGATTCAGAATCAGCAAGGTGAATAATCTATTTAAAGCATAGGTAGTTTAGAACCTTTGTTAATAAGTTCTTAGGCTTATAAATGAATCCCTTTTATTTTCAGGACCAGAGAATCAAAATCATTGCTATGCTCGTATGATACATTATGATTATAACAAGACTGATAGGATTCTAAACAAGACCTGCAAATATCACGTTCAACAAGTAATAAGGGGCTTTTAGGTGAGAAAATATTTTTAACTGTTATTTGAGAAAGTTATTGAGAGTTGACTTCGATTGAAACTGGGTTGAAAATTGGTTAATAATCTACAATATATTACTTAAATTATCTTACATATAACCAGCAACCTTGCGGATAAACATTATTTAAATTTCCCATGGGTACTGATTGTCCACACTCAAAATTATAATTTTAGTTTTAATAATATAATGTTGATGATATACATTTATGATAAACAAACTGTTGTTTTTCAGAAGCAGTGCCATCTACTTCCAAAAGAAGATTGGTGGAACACTGTACTACAGTAGGTCAACAGAATATTTCATCGGGTAATAATCTTTATTTTCATCTCTTTGCTCGTAAGTTCTATACAAACTTAGGTCCAAACAATTATTTCATAAAAAATATGAATATTTAATTATACATAAGTAACTTTTATTTTCAGAGAAACTTTTGTCCACCCCTCAAAGAAAAGACTGTATGTAATACAGTGAAGGACAAAAAAATGTTAAAAGGAAATTGATAGATAACTCTACTGCAGAATGTCAACAAACTAAGTAGGTATTTCATCAGGTAGTCAATACATATAACTTTTTATTTCTTACATATTACCAGCAACCTTGCAGATTGACATTTGGTATTTAAATTACCCATAAGTACTGATTTTTCAGACTCTAATTTATAATATTACTTTTAGTGCCGATTTCACCAACGTCGAGTGACGATTATCCCAGGAATAAATTGGGCGTTTTGACAGTTCTTGTATTGAAAATACTGTCAAAATATCAAATTTATGCTCGGATAAGACTTATTTTACGTTGGTGAAATTGGGCCTTAATAATATGAAATGTATTGGATAATAATATAATATTGATAATTTATGATAAACAAATTGTTATTTTTCAGATGCATTGCCATCAACTCTAAACAATTAGCACGGACATTAAAATTAATAATGAGGAATTAATAAGTTGTCAAACTCATAAAAAAAAAGTACTTCACACCTTGCGTTCATACACAATAAAAATGTGTATTTTAAATTGGTGCAATACTATAAATAAAATTTTATCAGATATTGCTTGACTAGATGGCAAAGAAATGCAACAGTATGTTTTTATCAAATTTAAAAAGAAATTGAAAAAGAGAAATAAATAAATACCTGAAGAAAACTTTTTTATTACTTAGACCCTTAAGGCTATCGCATACATACAAGTTTTAGTTTTACAACTATATTGTTGTTTTTGAGCGCATTAATATACTGCAATACAAATTGAGCGTTTGATTGATATTTGTCCAAATGTTAATCAAAAGCCTCGATGTAAGAGTTGTATGTATGCGCTAGATATAATTTGAACCTGTAGTACCTACAGGGGGAGGTAAATATATACACATATACATATATATATATATATATATATATATATATATATATATATATATATATATATATATATATTGGTTATAGCAAAATGATGCAGCCAGCCAATCACTGGCTTTGATTATAAGGGATAAAAATTTGTATGGCCGTGAGCCATCTGATACGTAGTATCCTCTAATACGTAGTATCCTCTAATCTGTGCGCAAGTTGAATGTCTTCAAATGCAGTGATGCCAACTTGGCAACTTTATAGCTAGATCTAGCTATTTTTTGGTGATGGACAGCTACAATTTCATGAAACTTGTAGCTAAACTTTTTAGCTACTTTTTCTAGCAACTTTTCATCATGAGACGTAAGGCTATCGAGATTCGTATAGTAGAGTAGTAGATCTATGGTATGGTCATAGATGCTATGGTACCTAGGTACAGGGTTGGCGTTGGTTGCGAATTCTCAATTCCCCGTTTCCTGCTATGCTACAAGTTACAACCAAAGAATACAGTATAATACACTACTATAATGTACGAAATCAGTGCAAGATACTAAACCCCAGCCATGGGCATTGAATAAAACCCTTAATTAAAAATTAATCAATTAAAGAGGAAGATATTTAATTGATTAATTTTTAATTTTTTTTCTGTATTCAATGACGTACACCGGTACACAAGACATTTTTAACTCTCTTGTTAGATGAATATACAAATCATCGTAGTCGCAAATCCTAGTTCCATGATACAAATGATTGTCAGAAATTAACATTATATTGTAACCTACCTACCTACTGTAACATTTTGATAATCTAGCAACTTTTTGGGGTAAAACTGGCAATCTAGCAACATTTTGAAAAATGTCTAGCAACTGTGTAAAGCTAGCAGTTGGCAACACTGTTCAAATGTCTTCTTGATGTTTCGTTCGATTGTCAATTCAGAAAAAGGGTCCTTGCATTTCTATCATAGAAAACGCTACATTCTTTAGAATTTTCAATTTAATGCTTTCCTATGGATCTAGTTTAATTAAAATCGTTGTACTTATTAATTTTAATTATGTTCTGGAGCGGCAATTATATAGTAGTTAGGGAGTTGAAGTGTCTTTTGAAGGAGGAGGTGCGTATTTTGTTGTTCGGATTTATGGTTAGCAAGGCTTTACCGTCAGCTTTTGGGGGCTAACTTTCTAAAATAAAGCCTAGTTTTACTTATTTGATACAGTTTAAAGTAGAAATCGGCTAGAGAAAATGTATACTTACATGTGTGTGGTTTATTTGAAAAAGTGGAATATTATTTTCAGAATGTAACGTTATCGCAAATCCTAGAGGCGGACGACATTCTCCAAGAGTGCAAAGCAGACAACAAAGCGCTAATACAATTGTGAGCTCCTTACACTGATTTTTTGTAGAATTTTACTTCATTTTTCATCTGTTTTTCCATCCATTCCAATTTTCCATCTGTTCTACTATTAGTCATCCCCTATTACAGATTATGATTTGTTCAAATGCCTTACAAAATTATTGTAAATCAATATATCATCTCGATAATGTCTCATTGCTTGCACAACCTAACAGTTGTTGTTTACGAATCCTTACATCAATACATGAAACTTTTACACAAGGAAGGAAGGAACAAGTTTAAAAAGCAGGCGAGAAAGAGGGGATCTTATTCATCATACAAAATCTTGAACAAGTTCTACAACATCCCCAATTTCGAGAATTTGTTTTTGAGAAAGAGCAACCCTGGGCTAAGAGGGCATGATATAAAATTACAGCATCAACTAGCATCGTCCAGTCCCTTTGAACACTTTCTAACAAACAGAGTGGTGCAAATATGGAATAAGTTGCCCAAAGCAATAGTGACATCAAACTCACTTAATGAATTCAAAAACAGATTAGACCTCCATAATATTGGAAAATCCAAGGACAGTAATTGATATAGGTGCATCAGCGATAGCTGCGTAGCCTGGTATAAATAATAATCAGTGTACAAATTTTAATGTTTATTATATTTTCCTTTGTTGTTATATGTATTTATTTTGTATGCGGGTGTGGGAGTCTAAATTATAGAAATAATAAAATAATAATAATCATGTTTCAGTATTAGTTATTGGTAACATTCAATAAATATTCAATAGCACTTGTAAAAAGCTTATTTGAATAAAAAACATTTCTATTCTATTCTAATATTGGTAATATTCAATACATGCTGTGTGGTGACGGCAGATCAGAATGTTGAATGAACAGTTGTCACCACCCCTCCTCTTCCCGTGGGTGTCATACGAGGCGACTAAAAGGGAATATAACTGAGAACGGGCAGCAGCGTCCTCTGTGCTACTACTACCATCTACTGCGATCACCAATCCGTCTGCTCCGCGTGGTGATTATGGGCAAACCCTCCCCTTGGGAGAGGCCTTAGAAGTCCAGCAGTGGACTGTTATAGGCTATTGATGATGATGATGATCCACCAGCGGGAATGGGGCTACTTTATGTCTGCCCATCTTAAGATAGAAGTTAGTCGGTATGCATTTTTGGAACTTTCCTCATTGTGGAAACACTGCATATATAGCATAGTATTTACTGTATTGTAAATTTGTTTTGAAAAGAGCAACCGCCGAGTTTCTTGCTGGTTCTGCTCGGCAGGAAAGGCATTCCGAACCAGTGGTAGATTCATCGACTATTCAAAAGCACTTGTAAAAGTTTATTTGAATAAAAAATATTTCTATTCTATTCTATTGATGAATAAATATTTGATTATGATGACTTTATTTTCAGTCTCACAAGACCAGACATACTGGCGGAGCTTATAACTCTAATAACAGAGGAGCCACCCAAGAATGTTGAGCTCTCATCGCAGTACCGGCACGCCAACATCGCCAGCGAGGTGCTCACCAGCAACCTGTCCATGCTGCGGGACCGCCTGTCCATGGACGCCACCCAGATGAACAGGTTGTGTGACTTTGTGGACAGGGATCCACCGCTGAACCCCTTGCTGGCTTCCTACTTCAGCAAGACCATAGAGATGCTGCTGGAGAGGAGTCCAAAGCAGGTTTATAACTACATTTTTTCTTTTGAACATGAGCAAATATTTTACAAGTAAAGATAACTTCTTCTTCTTCTTCTTCTTCTTCTTCTTTATCAACCGATAGACGTCCACTGCTGGACAAAGGTCTCTTGCATGGACTTCCACAGGCCTCGGTCTTGCGTCGCCTGAATCCAGCGGCTCCCTGCGACTCGTTTGATGTCGTCGGTCCACCTGGTGGGGGTCTGCCAACACTGCGCTTCCCGGTGCGGGGTCGCCACTCCAGCACCTTGGGACCCCAACTTCAAACTACAGCTTACATAAAGTACTTATGAGTCCATTAGGATGCTAATCACACGAATATTATACAAGGTGTACTGAAAGTCCGAAAAACTACTGCAGGGTACGTTTGTACCTTTCATACAGAACTCTTTAGTGTAAGCATTGGACTTGAAGCCCTTATAGTTTTTGAGTAAACCACACTGAAAGTTTTCACCAATAATAATGTTAGCACAACCCTAGAAAACATGACGCGTCGATAGACCTACTATCGCGCGCCGCGCGCGTTGTAACCTATTCACAGTTAATCATAGTAGGGTTGTCACAAGTAAGCACATTAATATCAATTGAATAAGTTTGTATGGTAAAAAAAATGTGCTTATTTCAATTCAATATTTTTATAGATGATTATTAGTACACACACATACACTGCAGTCATTTTTCGGACTTTCAGTACATGCTGTAGAGGCGAAAATTTGTATGTATGTGTACTGTGTATGTTTATTACTCTTTCATACAAAAACCACTGGAAGGATTCAGCTGAAATTTGGAATGGAGATAGATTATACCTTGGCTACACATAGGCTAGATTTTATCCTGGAAAAATAGTGCACTATAATATACTAGGTATAGTCTCTGGGTACACATAACTCACTGACTTGCATCTAGTAGACAGTCTTTGTGCAATAGAATAGAATAGAATAGAAATATTTTTTATTCAAATAAACTTTTACAAGTGCTTTTGAATGGTCAATGAATCTACCACTGTCAATCAATCATGATGATACCACGGTCAATACATGATGATTTATGATACATTGATTCAATCAATTTGTCTCAACTCATTTAGATTGGTAAGACTCCAGTCATATATAGATTATTGCTGGTTCTTCTCCGTTGGAACAACAATGCCAACCAGTGGTAGATATACTTGACAATTCAAAAGCAATTTGCAAAAGTTTATTTTTATTCTATTCTATTTAATTGCTTCAAGTAAGCCTCTGCCTGAAGCTGAACTTCATCTGTGTGGATTTATGTTTTAAAATACCTCAGGATCCTTTTGTTTTTTGAGAAAAAGTAGCCTATGTCGCTCTCCAGGTCTTCAACTATACATGTGCAGTAAATTATGTCATATTTTGCTGCGTAATTGAAGGACAAATCAACACAATAATCTTCTTCTTTATCGACCTATAGATGTCCACAGCTGGACAAAGGTCTCCTGCATGGACTTCCACAGGCTTCGGTCTTGCGCTGCTTGCATCCAGCGGCTCCCTGCGACTCGTTTGTTGCATCCAGCGGCTCCCTGCGACTCGTTTGATGTCGTCGGTCCACCTGGTAGGGGGTCTGCCAACACTGCGCTTCCCGGTGCGGGGGGAAAAAAACACAATAATACTTCTGTATTTATGATACAGTGAGGATAACATGTACACGTTGCAGGACTGGTATCTACACCACATAGTGTGCCTGCACGTGCTGGACATGTTCAAGGCGCGGCGCGACTTCCTGCCCAACCTGCTGCGGCACATCTCCACCTCCGCCATCTGCGACACCTTCAAGTGCTTCCTGCACCTCGGCAGCCCCTTCAACAAGATTATACTGGAGGTGAGCCTACCAGTTTGTTCACCTTCGCTGATGTTGCAGTTAAGAATCTTATAAGAAAAAGTCGTGTGGTGTCGTGTGGTGTCGTGCGACACCAGATAGGAATGAAGTTATTATTATAAAAATATTAATTTCAAGTTCTATTTGAGGTAAAAAGAAAATAATTATTCGGGTATACATTTTTTTATCATGATTTTTTTATCGATAAAAATCAAAATGACCCCAGGGAAGCCTAAATATCGATTTTATAAAATACTAGCTGATGCCCGCGACTTCGTCTGCGTGAACTTAGCCTTTAAAATGCCTTGGGAACTCTAACTTTGCGGGATAAAAGTAGCCTGTCACTCTCCAGGTCCTCAACTGTAGGTACACTGCAAAAAATCACGTCGATCCGTAGCTCTGTTGGGGCGTGATTGTAGGACAAACCAACGCACTTTCGCAGTTATAATATTTCACCATATAAAGTGTAAGTGCATATAGTCAACGTGGTTTTTAGGGTTCCGTACCCAAAGGGTGCCAACGGGACCCTATTACTAA
This sequence comes from Oeneis ivallda, assembly GCA_029955525.1. Classification (NCBI taxonomy): domain Eukaryota; kingdom Metazoa; phylum Arthropoda; class Insecta; order Lepidoptera; family Nymphalidae; genus Oeneis; species Oeneis ivallda. The sequence goes on from JARPMR010000015.1 coordinate 484,061, forward strand.
GCCTCTGCTGTCCGTCCGTCCGTCTGTCAGCGGCCTGTACCTCGTAAACCGTAATAGATAGACAGTTGAAATTTTCACATATTTTGTATTTCTATTGCTGCTATAACAACAAATAATAAAAATTAAATTAAATTAAAAAAAAATTAAATTAAATTAAAATATTTCCATGTACCCACGGAAATATTTTTATTTAATTTTTTTTAACGGAACCCTAAAAGAGCGAGGACCGACTCGCACTTGGCCGATTTTTGGAGTTTACTCCTTTAGAATCGATTTTAGGCGCCCGGTATGAGAAAAATTTGAGCAGTGAAATCTGTTTTCAATGACCTCGTTACGTTTTTCACAACGATGCAAATTTCTACCCTAACGTTGAGTAAATAAGGTTGGTTTTCGCTTGAGTTGTCGAATGCGAAAGCGCTTTCGCTTCGGGAAGCCGAGCGCGTGATCGGGTCGGAGCGGCGCCGCGAATGCATTACGACGTTTTAAGTAGTAAACTCCAGTCGTGCGTCGGAGCTGACACACACACTTTTTTTACACAGGGAAAGTTGAGGACCTGGAAAATAACACAGGCTACTTTTTGTCCCGGGAGCATACATTTAAACGCCCGCGCCACTACAAAGTATATAATTTATTGTAGATTTTTTTAAAAACGCTCGACTGATTTCTATAAAATTTAAATGGGACCACCTGGGAAGTATACCCTTTGAAACAAAAAAGAATTTTCCAAATCGGTTCAGGCGTCTTCGAGTAATCGGTGAACATACATAAAAAAAGATTCCGTTGAATTGAGATCCTCCTCCTTTTTTGAAGTCGGTTGAAGTAATAATAAAAATTAGTTCAAATTTAACGAATTTATTGAGTATAACAGTCAAAATAGTTTAACCCCTATCTCAGAGAACATAGATCCATCCATCCGTGTACGACATCTATACAAACATACATCCGTATACATCCATCCTCACAAACTTTCACATTTATAATATTAGTGGGATAATATGAGTAATAATTAGTAGGATAGGAAATAGTTAATGTATTTATTGTTAGTAGGAGGAGGATACAAACATACATAAATACATGCATACACACATACATATATACATACATGCATGCATACATACATACATACACACATACAGAATATACACACACACACATACAGTAGTAGTAAGTATGTCTGTGTGTATGTATGTTTGCACACATGCATGCATATATACATACATACATACATACATACATACATGCATGCATGCATAATGGCGCATAATAGAAGGATAAATATGTGAAAAAGAGCATACTAATATCCCGCAGGAACCGTTTGATTTCGGGATAAAAGTAGCCTTTTCACTTTTCAGGTCCTCAAGTATGCCTATCAAAAAAACCACGTCAATCTGTAACTTCGTTGGCGCATAATTGAAGGATTAATATGTGAAAAGTAGCATACGAATATCCCGCGGGAACTGTTTGTTTTCCTGGGATTAAAAGTAGCCTTTATCACTTTTCAAGTCCTCAACTATGCCTATCCAATAAACCACGTCAATCTGTAACTCCGTTGGCGCATAATTGAAAGATAAATGTGTGAAAAGTAGTATACTAATATCCCGCAGGAACCGTTTGTTTTCCCGAGATGAAAAGTAGCCTTTGTCATTTTTCAGGCTCTTAACTTTACCTGTGCAAAAAAATCACGTTAATCTAAAACTCCATTACGCGTATTTTGAAGATAAATGCGTAATAAATAGCGATGCTATCCCGCAGGAACTGTTTGCTTTTCCGGGATAAAAAGTAGCCTATGTGCTATTCCAGACTATATTCTATGTCTGTGCCAAATTTCAGCAAAATCGGTTTATTCGTTGTCGCGTTAAAGAGTAACAAACATCCATCCATCCATCCATCCAAACATCCATCCCCACAAACTTTCGCATCTATATAAATCTATATAAATAAAAATGAATGTTGGTAAGCGCATAACTCAAGAATGGATGGACCAATTCGGTTAATTTATTTTTTTGTATGTTCCTTAAGGTTCACGGATGGTTTTTATACTTAATAAAAAAAAAAACAAACAAAAAAAAGTTGGCGGTACGAAGTTCGCCGTGTCAGCTAGTTTATAATATTAATAGGAAATAGGATAGGATTGGATAGAATAGGATAGGATAGGATAGGATCTACACATGACCAGTCATTATAATATGTAGCAATGTACTCACTATGACTGGACAATTCGATACCTTGTACTATTTGTAGTATTTATTTCGTAATCCATCCCTAATCCCTAAGAAATTTTCTATTGCTAATGAAAAACTTCAATAACTGTGTTTATCCTACTTGATTGTTGAATTGGATTTTTTTACTTATTCTCGATGCTGCGGATAATGTAAGCGTGATTTAAGTACAATCAGCGCCATCTATCGGTGGTTTTTCAAAATCCCTTGGGAACCTTGGATTTTTCCGGGATAATTTATAGCCTATGTGTTATTCCAGGGTATAATCTATCTCCATTTCAAATTTCAGCCAAATCCATTCTGTAGTTTTTGCGTGAAAGAGGAACAAACATACACACAAACTTTCGCCTTTATAATATTAGTAGGATTAAAATAAAAATAATTTTATAAAATAAAAAATGAAAATAGGATTGCGCGCCCCCGGGTGGGCTCGAACCACCAGTCTTTCGGTTGGCGGCCGCGCGCGGGCCAATTGAGCCACGGGAGCGATGCACAACGCTCAAAACAAAACTTGTTGAAATTATTATATAAGATATTTTTAGGCCATCAAAAAGTGTCGAAAGTGTCGTTACAACTTTTGCTCTTATTTCCGTCTAGCCCCCTTTCGCAACGCGCGATAAGGAACTTCGTTCCAATAAATTGTTTCTTGGAACAAATTATTTGATCATCTACTCCTGCTGGATCATTTGTATTTGTGTAAGTTATGAATGGGACAATACTTAAAACCTTTTCACACTTATAAGAACCAAAGCATCATCATCGACATCATTAGCAACCCATCAACGGCTCACTACTGAGCTCAGGTCTCCTCTCAGAAAAGGCCATAGTCCACCACGCTGGCCCAATGCGAATTGGCGGACTTCACACACCTTCAAGAACATTATGAAGAACTCTCAGGTGTGCAGGTTTCCTCACGATGTTTGAGTGATATTTAATTGCTTAAACGCACTTGACTCTGAAAAGTCAGAGGACCTGGGATCGAACCTGCAACCCTCCGAATAGGAGACCACCGTCCTAACCACTAGGCTATCACTGCTTCTCAACCAATAATAGTCCTTAGTATTATAATATGAAGACATTAAGTTTAGATATTGTGTACAACCCAATTATGAACTACAAGCATAAATACTGTTTGATTCTCTTGAAAGTGCACAGTGCACATATCACACTGACTCAATTATTAACAACAACAAGAATTAAGCAGTTTGATTTTTCAAAAACTGCACATATCAAAGGATTAACTTTCAGGCCCTCAATTTTGTCATAATATGCAAATGTAGACCCATGTACAGAAAATGTTATAATTTTTAAACTTAGTTGGATAGTGTGTGAAATTGTAGCTTTATTTTAAACTAGTTGATGCTCTTTGATTTTCCGGGATAAAAAGTAGCCTATGTCACTCTCCAGGTCCTGAACTATACCCATGCAAAACGTCGATCCGTAGCCCTGTTGCGGCGTGATTGAAGGACAAACCAACAAACAAACACACTCACATTTATAATATTAGTAACGATTAAAAATTAGTTTAAAATTAAAAAATAATTACAAATTAGAAACAGTTTACTTAAGAGTCATTTATCAATGAGTATTTGACTGTTGGGGCATTTCACGTCAAGCGGACAACGAAAAAAAAGTGAGGTTTTGAAATTCGTTCATATTCGGTCTATTTGCACATCTTGTAGGTGTGAAAGAGAAAACACAATTTTTTTTTCGTGCGATGTTTATTTTTCAAGTTATGGGCTTCCAAAAAATAGTCGTTCTTGAAATTCGGATTTTTCCGAAGTAGTTTTTCGAAAGGAAAGATAATACATTAAGATATTATAGTTAGCGTTTTTTATAGCCAATTTCCCGTACTTTTTGAAAATGAAATGAAACTTGAAAAAAATTTTTTTTTCATGTTAAAAACCGGAAGTAAAAATTTCAAACCAAAATTTTGGTAACTTCGACCAATTTTATTTTTTATTTTTTTATTCGAAAACATAGCTTAAAGTGTACTTATAACACACTATAAACCTTAAAATGGGATCTCCATAAGTTATGGAGATAGGTAAATTAATATACATACATGACTCACTGAGTATGACGTTAGGCGCTTGTTTATGTCGCCTGGTTAGCGAGATATTACACTAATAAATTCTTACAATGATTTGGATTATAAAATATTATTGATATTTGGATAGAAACACATTTCATTATGTATTTAAATATATCAATTATTATCATATTTATTATTTTAAAAATATTATTAATCAATAAATGCGATAAAAACGAAACGCAACTAGCAGCGCCATTTCTTAGCTGCAAGAAAACTTATTATTAGAACGAGATAGAAGTATGACGCCAAGCCATTTGGATTTCAAATTTCCGTTATATTTTTAGTTGGTGCTTTAACCTCTCAGCGACTTGTGTTCATTTTTCGACAGTTAGGTATCGATTTATAATAATGGCTTCTTATGGAGATCGTTGTTTTAATCCATTTCGTTTGGTTAATCATCGCAAGTTTAAGGATTTAAGGAAAATTTCAAAATGTTTAGTTGAAAAGTTGGGCTGTTCAACAAATGTTTATGTATATGCCATCCTGTAGAAAACTGTCTAATGAAGACATTGTGCAGTGCAGTCAAACAACAAGTGAGATTTCACAAAATACCCAAGACGAACCATTCGTTCTCGAAGACAAATTCAAACATAATTCAACCCAAACTGACGCCGACAACCAAGAAATTTTGGAACAGCTAACGGACAGATTTAATGATGATTTAATGAATTTTTGGTTTCGACTGGTAGTTTACGACCACCACGTGGGTTTGGAGATGACAAGATACCAAACTGATACAAGTTGCTTTGCTTTACTTGCTTGTCGCCTGGATGTCCCAAACTCTTCTGCAAGTTTATTTTCACTCCATGACTTAGGAGCTATGGTCAGTATCATAGTCTTTATGGAAGTAGAAGTAGACGGATCATTAAATCTGTCATCATCATTAAATATTTCTTCATCAACTAAAACTATAACAGAAATTTGAAATCCAAATGGCTTGGCGTCATACTTTTATCTCGTTTTAATAATAAGTTTTCTTGCAGCTAAGAGATGGCGCTGCTAGTTGCGTTTCGTTTTTATCGCATTTATTGATTAATAATATTTTTAAAATAATAAATATGATAATAATTGATATATTTAAATACATAATGAAATGACAAGATACCAAACTGATACAAGTTGCTTTGCTTTACTTGCTTGTCGCCTGGATGTCCCAAACTCTTCTGCAAGTTTATTTTCACTCCATGACTTAGGAGCTATGGTCAGTATCATAGTCTTTATGGAAGTAGAAGTAGACGGATCATTAAATCTGTCATTATCATTAAATATTTCTTCATCAACTAAAACTATAACAGAAATTTGAAATCCAAATGGCTTGGCGTCATACTTTTATCTCGTTTTAATAATAAGTTTTCTTGCAGCTAAGAGATGGCGCTGCTAGTTGCTTTTCGTTTTTATCGCATTTATTGATTAATAATATTTTTAAAATAATAAATATGATAATAATTGATATATTTAAATACATAATGAAATGTGTTTCTATCCAAATATCAATAATATTTTATAATCCAAACCATTGTAAGAGTTTATTAGTGTAATATCTCGCTAACCAGGCGACATAAACAAGCGCCTGACGTCATACTCAGTGCGTCATGTATGTATATTAATTTACCTATCTCCATAACTTATGGAGATCCCATTTTAAGATTTATAGTGTGTTATAAGTACAATTTAAGCTATGTTTTCGAATAAAAAAATCTATAATATAATAAAACTGTAACAGGTCCAATTCTGTACATTGAAGATATTTTGAAAATTTTTGTTTGAGGGCACTCTATAATCGATACTGAAGCCAAAACAATTTTTTTTTAATTTTTTGTCTGTCTGTCTGTCTGTCTGTCTGTCTGTCTGTCTGTCTGTCTGTCTGTATCTTGGCCGCGCATCACGCCGAAACTACTGGACGGATTTAAATGAAACTTGGCACGATTTAAGTTAATACTACGAGGTATAATATAGGATACTTTTTATCCCGAAATTCAGCACGGTTTCCTTGGGAGAGGGGATGAAAGTCAAAATGAGTATTTCGCTGTAATTCATTAAGGCGTATTCCGATTTAATCCATTCTTTTTTTGTTAGAAAGCAGGTTCTTTAGAGATTGTCCTGTAAATATTTCAAGGTCGTCAATTTCGTAGTTCAGAAATTATAGACATCACAATCTTCAGTATAGGTCCAAATAACTTGAACCCCGGAATCTACAGGATACTTTGAATGAACGGCTCATCTTAAGCTGGCATTCGTAATTTATCGTATATAGCCATCGTGGATACTATTTTGTCAAAGTCAAACTACTCCAAAGGCGTCAGATTTTGCCAAACGATCATTAAACCTACATACTACATAGTAGGTATGGATGTAATACATCGTATGGACGTAATACTACAGTGTTTTCCTATGTAATTTAATATTCTAATCATACTTACTAATATTATAAATGCGAAAGTGTGTTTGTTTGTTGGTTTGTCCTTCAATCACGCCGCAACAGAGCCACGGATCTACGTGATTTTTTGCATGGGTATAATTGAGGACCTGGAGAGTGACATAGGCTACTTTTATCCCGGAAAATCAAAGTGTTCACGAGGGATTTTAAAAACTAAATCCACGCGGACGAAGTCGCGGGCATCAGCTAGTAAAAAATAAAATTGGTCGAAGTTACCAAAATTTTGGTTTGAAATTTTTACTTCCGGTTTTTAACATGAAAAAAAAATTTTTTTTCAAGTTTCATTTCATTTTCAAAAATTACGGGAAATTGGCTATAAAAAAACGCTAACTATAATATCTTAATGTATTATCTTTCTTTTCGAAAAACTACTTCGGAAAAATCCGAATTTCAAGAACGACTATTTTTTGGAAGCCCATAACTTGAAAAATAAACATCGTACGAAAAAAAAATTGTGTTTTCTCTTTCACACCTACGAGATGTGCAAATAGACCAAATATGAACGAATTTCTAAACCTCACTTTTTTTTCGTTGTCCGCTTGACGTGAAATGCCCCTGTTGTTAAAATGTTGATATTCATTTGCGATATTTATAATCGAAAATGTAACATGTAAGAATAACATTTGTAAAAACAGAAAATGAATCGATCCAAAAACAAGATCCAAAAACAAATAAGTTATAGAGCTTTAAAAGTTTCCTGTTAGACAGAGAGAGCGCTACTCAAGTGTAACGTCACAATTCACAAGCTCCATACACACTCCATAGAAAATATCGTTTTAGAAAGAGACAGATACAGTCCCAGTAAAACAGCTTATAATTACGAGACTAGTAAAGATATTTAAAAAAGAGAAATGGCATTCCACCCACCCATCCATCCATCAGCCTGTATTCATCCACTGCTGGACATAGGCCTTTCCGAGAGCGCGCCACCAAACAGACGTGTTCTGGAGTGGAAACCGCGTACCGGCAAGTGCAGTGTAGGACGCCCTCCAGCTCGCTGGACCGATGACCTTAAGAAGGTGGCGGGAAGCGGTTGGATGAGGAAAGCGGAGGACCGTGTTTGGTGGCGCGCTCTCGGAAAGGCCTATGAAATGGCATTATGATAAGATATTTAAAAATATTATTTTAAATAAATAAAAAAATATCAGTCAAATACCCAATTGGAAGGTACCTTGTTTTATTTTCTATTCCTGCAGTGGTTAGATGAGCACCAGTTCCTGGAGAGTCTGATCCAGATAATATGCGGCACGTTCGACCCGGAGGAGGCGCTGGCGGCGCCCGTCGTGACGCAGGCCGCCGCGACCGCCGAGGCGCACAACAAGCTTGACTCCAACCACAACGCTGAGGCGGAGGCCACGCCCGCGCACACGGACGGTAGCGTATTACACCATTCCAGTCATCATTAGCAACCCATCAACGGCTCACTACTGAGCGCAGGTCTCTCAGAGAAGGGTTATAGGCCATAGTCCACCACGCTGGCCCAATGCGAATGGCGGACTTCACACACCTTCGAAAACATTATGAAACACTCTCAGGTGTTCAGGTTTCCTCACGATGTTTTCCTTCACCGTTGAAACAAGTGATATTTAATTGCTTAAACACACTTGACTCCGAAAAGTCAGAGGTGCGGACCCGGAATCGAACCTGTGACCTCCCGAATAGGAGACCACAGTCCTAACCACTAGGCTATCACTGCTTGCACACCACTCCAGTAGCAGGAATTATTACTCAAATTAACTAGCTGTAGCATGTTTCTAACTAGACTATAACTTGGACACCTTTAATCAAGAGTGAATAGGCGTCTTCTAGGCAAGCGTGCTCCATCTTAGGCTGCATTTTCACTTACCATCAGGTGACATCAAGATTGCCATCAAGCACTAGTCTATATATATACCTATTAAAAAAAAAACGAGTCCACACGAATGAAGTAAAACTTTCGAAACGCAACTGGCTAAGAGAGATAGAAAATGTGTGCTCGCACCTCTGTTGCCCCTACAGTAATATACGAAACGTAACTCTCTCTCTTTCTATTTTCACTAACGTATATCTCCCTGTCAACTTTCGTTCGCTTCGCCGATCACACTTTTCGTAACGCATTCACCAGCTTACGTCCCAAGTCAAGCGTGCGTAAAGAAGTTTTACTTCTTCTACTGTGGTGGTGTCGTGTGATGCGGGTTGTTACGTTCCCTCAAATATGGTTGACCGAAGCAATGGCTGGGTCATGCGTCATGCTCGTGAACGGGTGCCACCGGCGGGAATGGGGCTACTTTATGTCTGCCAATCTTAAGATAGAAGTTAGTTGGTATGCATTTTTGGAACTTCTCTCATTGTGGAAACACTGCATATACAGCATAGTATTTACTGTATTGTAAATTTGTTTTGAAAAGAGCAACCGCCGAGATTCTTGCTGGTTCTTCTCGGCAGGAAGGGCATTCCGAACCAGTGGTAGAGCCATACGATTCAAAAGCACTTGTAAAAAGTTTATTTGAATAAAAAGTATTTCTATTCTACTTCAAAAATAATAGCTCCGCTGATATTGTTGCAGTGGTCAACAGCATAGCCAAGGTAGCAGAAACCAACGGCGAGACGGACGCGACGGACGCGACGGACGCGACGGACGCGACGGACGCGACGGGCGACAGGAGCGCGAGCGCAGACAGCGAGGCTCGCGCGGAACGCGTCCGCTGCGTGGCCGCGTTCAACGCCGCGGCGCTGCTGTGCGACATCGCCATGGACGCTGCCTCAGTCGACCCCTTCAACAATGAGTGAGAGATTATTGCGCTGTTTTTACTATTCTTGTACACAAAATAGGAGCAGTGATAGGCGCCATCGACACGGGCTAGGGAATCGCAACGAGTCTTTCTACTATCGTCGGATAATCTCTACGGTACAACGATAATTACATAAAAATCATGTTTCAAATCTTCAAGTGACTTTACCACTGGTTCGGAATGCCATTCCAATCGAGTAATTCGTCAAAGAAACTTTAGTTAAACTGACATACATAGCTCTCAAGAACATGTTAAAGTGGTAGAGGGCTGGTCACTTAATGTCAGAGGAGCGACATGCGTGGCAGGCATGGATTGGATACGAAAGGCTGACGACAGGCAATGTTGCAGCTACCTAAAAGAGGCCTATGTCTAACAGTGGACGCATTTTGGCTGACGGTGAATAATATTTAGGGCCATTTTCACCACCTTCTGATAAGTGTCAGATAGCTTATTCGCATATTTTGTCTTTGTCACTTGACATAAAGTAAGAAAGTGACAAAATATAGGGTTAGGCTAGACACATATCAGAAGGTGGTAATACAGGCCCTTATAGGTAAACCGCCATAAGCTTGGCCTTCCTGATGGTTTGCGGGACGCGGGGTGGGTGATGTAATCGGCTATACACGATACGACATCGTCGACGCGTATCTTAAGATTTAACTAACCTTAAGATTAAAGGCACCTATGATATTTTTTTAACAGAATATATTTATTCTTAGTTTAAGTATTTTTTAAAGTTAATTGTACATTTATATTAATATTAAACTAATATTAATAAACAATGGTCTTATAATAATTATTATCATTAATCAGAACATTCTTCATCACATGAATTTTCTTCATTTGAAGATTCCGATGATGTATCTTGCGATAGTTCAATAATAAATGGTCTATTTAATTTTTTATTACGCAGAGTAGGTAGGTCATCCTAATTCATGTCGCAAGATGAATATTATCGTGTGTAGCCGTCTCTGGAAAAATATCACGCGCGGACTAGCGTTCACGTCAGTCACTGCCGGCGGACAGCGGCAGACTAGCTGATTGGTTGAGCGCGCTCCCGCTCCGCGTCCCGCAGACCATCAGGAGGGTCAAGCTTATGGCGGTTTACCTATAGTGTATAAATCATTGTTGATAGATTAATGAAAGGTAACGAAACACAGTCCACGTTCACAGATGGTACGCGGGCCGCACGATCGCGGCGCGGCTGCGCGGCGAGGAGGCGGTGCGGCGCCTGCTGCAGGGCGTGTTCACGAGCGCGCCGCGCGCGCGCCACCACGCGCTCGTCAACGCGTGCCGGCTGCTGCTGGCGCTGCTGAGCGCGCCGCCCGCGCCGCCCGACCCCGCCGCGCACGACAGGTGACCACTCACCGCACTGTGTAGTAGTAGTGGGATTAGTTACTATAGTCTGTTTTTTTTAACAAACGAGTGCTGAAAATTTTGACTTCGTTGCTATTGGTCCACGTAATCAACATAGAGTCCTAAGCCCCACCCCTAGAATGACCCATCTCACTCTGTCAATATCGGAAATGTGCGAGAGGAATACTCAGTACCCCACCCCTGACAATGACCCATCTCACTCTGTCAATATCGGAAATGTGCGAGAGCCATACTCAGTACTCGTTTGTTAAAAAAAATAGACTATACGAGAGAACTTATATAGATGAGAGATGTGTTTCTTCTTTTTTATTGTTTCATATGTTGCTTAGTACAAAAGGACAAGTAAAACAAGTGTAGTGTTCCCCTTAGCGCGGAGGCGCACGAGGAGAGCCGCGCGGCGGAGCACGGCGCCGTGGAGCGCGCCGTGGCGCCGCACCTGCCGCTGCTGCACCACGCGCTGCTGCACGACGCGCCGCGCGTACAGGTGCGTTGTACACCCGGCCTCTGACGCGCTCACGACAGAGGGGCGATGCGTTGCCGAGTTGCAACACGGCAGGACAAGAGCGTCGTCAGCCGATGGCCAAGGGGGGGGGGGGGGGGGGAAGTTGATATTATTGATTGAAGATTTGGCAGCGGTATCTAGATTTCAATGATGAAGTATCTACTACTACTATATTTTTCAAATGTCTAGGGGGGGGGGAGCACCTGCTCCTACCTACCCCCCCTTGGCGATGCCCATGCGTCAGGACACGATGTCGTGAATGCGTCCCAAAAAATGATCATAGACACGATCTCGTAGATCGGCGCATGGTCTGTCAAAAACTTATGCATAAGTGACAGTGACAAAGACAGTTTCTGTAAAGCTGCATTAAGTATTAATCATTGCTACAGTCTCAACAGGCACGATGACAGTCACCAAGAATCAATGAAATTATGAATTTATCTAATGAAATAGGATTCGTGGATTATTAAAAAAACATATTTATTTTCTATTTTATGCGAGATCGATATTTATTGTGGCAAAATAAAACTATAAAATACAGCAATCCGCCATATTGGATTGAACACCAATCAAGGCGATATGTCACATCTATGTTCAAAAGACATGTCCCAGTTCAGTATGAAGGGTTGTTTTTATTCCGAGTGTCCATGAACTTGAACCAAACTGCCATCATGTGAAAGAGGAAAATAAATAAATATTAAACGCCATAAATATAATAATTTTAGAATCCTCGTTTTTTTTTAAATTAATTTTTAAAAATATCGTTTGTAAAAAATATTTTTTGATGGATGGCAACACTAAAAACTTTTTCTAATCTATTGATCTATCAAATCTGGCACCTGTTACTGTCACCTAAATGCCATTTTGAACCATGGCACTAGGAAATAGGTAATCTAGTCTATTTTGGCTTTACCATGGAACTAGGAATTACGACTACGGGCTTTACTATCTAAAATAATCGACATTCGATAATATACGAAAATTGTCGAAAATGAAATTCCTACAATTCCTGACAATCACCTGACATTGACAACTTACATAGACAAATGATATTTTCAAGTTTTTTTTAAACCGGTGTGTAATCACAAGCAAAGGTTGTTATATGAGTCAAACATGGAACTAGGAATATGGAGTCAAAACAAAAAATATTTTTCTTATTTTCGGAGGCTTTAAAAAAACCTGTAAATTATTTTGATAGAAGCATTTTTGGATCTCTATCCAACTACATTAAAATCATCCTAGTTCATTAAATTCAAATTTAAGAAACCAATTTTGGACAACACCTTTGACAAACTACTATGAAAAAACATACAGATGACAATCACAAGCGACGCCATGACACCGGCGAGCGTTTTTGCGTGAATTTAAAAACTTAAAATTGAAATGGTAATTTTATCTACCAAACTTTTAAAAAAATAAAAAAATAAGATATTTTTTTCGAAATAGTAGATACTTTCTAATATCATCCAATAGTTTTTCAAAATCGGTTATCGTGTCTATTGTAGTGAGTGGCTGAATTTATTTCTAAAATAATAAATAGCCATTAGCGAGCGGGTATCGACTATCGGCCAATCGGCCAACAGGTGATTGTAACGTCAGATTAGAAACAAATTACAGAAAGAAAAAAAAGAAAAAGAAGTAGTTAGGTGTAATATATATGAATTATGTATGTTACTTTATTAATTTTATTACTTTTGCATAGAATTTATTAGAGCGACCGTTAAAAATATCAATATCACATGCTATTAATTAATGACATTATGTACAAATCATTTGCATGCCATAGTATGGCTGATTGTAGCTTGGCATCTGTTAATTATGAAACACCTATTATGTAAACATGCAATCTTGCAAATAAAGGAATTATTATTATTACTGGTAATCTCAATAAATAAGCAACACATTCTTATAATGGGATTATAGTAGGATGTATTGTTTTTGCAAATTTTGAGGATAAATGTTTTCAACTTGCGGCATTTAAATCTGGTATTGATATTTATTTGAGATAGTAAAGTGGGGGAGTCTAGGTTAGAATGCAGTATTTTATGCAGGGTAATCAAGTCTTGCCGTTGACCTTAATAGTACCGGGACAAAGATTGACTGTCCATCAGCGAAATGTCTATTGCATGGCAATAAAAATTTATAATTATTTGCCAGATTATGTTAAGGTTATGACTATTAATAGATTCAAAAATTACATGTTAAATAAATTATTAAATGATAATATTTATGAAATTAATGATTACTTTAAAATGAAATTTAATTAAAAGACAGACATCTCAAAGCTTGACATCTTAATTTTTGACAAATAATGGGTATACCTTAATTTAAACGAAATTAAATCTTAATATTTGCACGCCTATAAGGCAAAACATATTCGGAATCACAAAATTTCTTTGTAACCTATTTGTAACCCATGTTTAAAGCAAATAAACGAATTTATTATTATTATTGACGGCGTACATGGAGCGGAGCCATATTAAACTTTGTATGTACCCTGTAAATATATGTAACCTGTAAATTCTCTTTTTCCTCATTATGAAAACACTGCATACATAGCATAATATCTACTATAATGTAAACTTGTTTTGAAAAGAGCAACTGCCGAGTTTCTTGCTGGTTCTTCTCGGCAGGAACGGCATTCCGGACCAGTGGTAGACTCATAGACGATTCAAAAGCACTTGTAAAAAAGTTTATTTGAATAAAAAACATTTCTATTCTATTCTATGACGACCAGCATAGGATTGCAATTGTCTACACGGTATTTAAACGCTACAACTTCATCGTATCGAGCAGGAGGCGGAGGGCGGCGCGGCGGGCGGAGCGGCGGGCGGCGCGGCGGGCGGCGCGGCGGGCGGCGCGGCGGGCGCGGAGCGGGTGGGCGCGGCGCGCGTGTCGGTCGCGGCGCTGGTGGCGCGCCTCGCGCTGTCGGAGGTGGACGACGTGCCCACTGCGCTCATTAGCTTGGGTGAGCGGACATATTTGTTAAACTGTGTTACGCTCCCTCAAATATGGTTGAGCGAAGCAATGGCTGGGTCATGCGTCATGCTCGTGAACGGGTGCCACCGGCGGGAATTGGGCTACTTTCTGTGTGCTCGTCTTAACATGAATTGAATTGTAGTACTTTTTTTAGGAACTTCCCCTTATTGTGGAAATATTATATTTTTTTTTTAACAAAGTTGCATGGGTTAAATCGGCTTGGCATCCAGCTGCCCACAAGATAGTATAAAAAACTTATTACAATGTAATAGCTTCATAATAATATGGTAAAATGATTATTTTGAAAAGAGCAACTGCCGAGTTTCTTGCCGGCTCTTCTCAGCAGAATCCGCTTTCCGAACCGGTGGTAGAGTCATGACTTATCATAAGAGCCACAGGTTGGCCTACGTAAAATAAATAATTTTGATTGAGGAGGCTTAGGACGTGTCACCACTTCTCTCATCTCACAAGGGGGGCACCGATGCGTTCGTAAGAGATCTCGCAGCCTGGGTGTGCCTGTGAACTAAAACAAGTGTGTGTGTGTCCCGCAGGCACGGCGGGCGTGCTGGTGGACATGCTGTTCCGGTTCCCGCACAACAACTTCCTGCACGCGCAGGTGTGCGCGCTGGTGCGCAACGCGCGCGCCAACCGCCGCTTCTCGCACCGCTACACCGCGCACGTACGTACACCGCGCCTCGGCCGGCCGGCACGCGACCGACACGCGACCCACACACGACCGACACACGACCGACACACGACCGGTACACGACCCACACACGACCGACACACGACGTCGGTACACGACCGACACACGACCGGTACACGACCCACACACGACCGACACACAACCGGTACACGACCGACATACGACCGGTACATGACCGGCACACGTCCAATGCTCTACGTTCTTAGGGTGCTTACATAAAGAAGCAGGTTGCCGGTACCGACCAGGTCGGTGCTGGTCGGTACCGATCGGTGCGGGTACAATATCCGTGTAATGATATGCACTCTCACATAAAGAGACAGGTTGAAACTTACCTGCTTCTTTATGTAGGTTGACTCTGACCCAATCATACCGACCGGACACCCCCTTCTTTATGCAAGCACCCTAACACAATACACCTCATGGCTTAGACGACACTGTAAGCGGGCTAAATTGAAAGAGGTATAGCAATGTATGCTTAGGGTTATTCAGAGGGCGATGGAGAGAGCTATGCTCGAAGTATCCCTGCGAGATCAAATCAGAAATGAGGAGATACGTAGGAATACCAAAGACACCACATAGCTCAGCGAGTCGCGAAACTGAAGTGGAAATGGGCGGGGCACATAGTTCCAAGAGCTGATGGTCGTTGGGGTCCCAAGGTGCTGGAGTGGCGACCCCGCACCGGGAAGCGCAGTGTTGGAAGACCCCCCACCAGGTGGACCGACATCAAACGAGTCGCAGGGAGCCGCTGGATTCAGGGGGCGCAAGAAGTCTGTGGAAGTCCATGCAACAGACCTTTGTCCAGCAGTGGATGTCTATCGGTTGACAAAGAATATAGCAATGTAAACTAAACCCATGCCTTTAATTGTTTTGTATTCGCCATCGTACCGGAACGCAAATAGGGTATTTGACTATATTAAAAATATCGTTTCATCTGGTGTCATCCTAAAAGATTATTATCTAAAAACATTATTCCATACGACAAAACAAAAAAATAAAGCTTTATTTAATTGGAAAACATTAATTAAAATTGTTATAATTCTGGCCATGTTCACGAGATCGAAAACGTTCTTGAATCTCGAATGACGCCACCTTTGGGCTTTGGAATTGTCATTGAACTGTGTGTGAACTGTGACGTCATGTAAACAAATGGAACGTTTCCGCGGCAATTTGTTTTTTTGAATTTATTTCTCGATCTTTATGAAAAATACTGAAAACTATGCCGAAATATACGTTTTGTTAGCTTCAGCATAGCATAATGAACAATTTAATATGATTTTTTCTAAAAGTAGTCAAATACCCTATTGCCCGCCGAACATGGAACATAACCCATATTAATGTTGTAATTATTGTTACTGCCGCTGAACCGGTCACCGAATTTTGACACTAGCAGTTTTATCCCAGAAATCAGCTCAATCGCACGGGGGAAAACAGATAATAATTTATAAAAAAACGTTTCCACACAGGTTACACATGAAGTTGTGGGCATTGCCTATAGTCCTTACTACTATTATAAATGTGAAAGTGTGTTTGGTTGTTGGTTTGTTCGTTTGTCCTTCAATCACGCCGCAACAGGGCTACGGATCGACGTGATTTTTTGCATGGGTATAGTTGAGGACATGGAGAGTGACATAGGCTACTTTTTCTCCCGGAAAATCATAGAGTTCCCGAGGGATTTTAAAAACTAAATCCACGCGAACGAAGTCGCGGGCATCAGCTAGTAGATGATAAACCAAAGCTTTAACATACATAATAATTATGCAATTATGTAAACTGAGCGTCTACGAATATGCACTAAGCTTAGTTTAACTTTACCCATATTCGAGTGTTGTTGTGTGTGTATATAAAAACATAATAGTATCAAAACAGTAGCTTGAATAAGCAACATATTCTTAAAGTAAAAGAAAAGGGAGTGGGTATTCTGTGGGTACAGTTCACGTTTTTTTTTAATTCGTTTTTATCTTTCAAAATGTTGCCTTTTTCAGCTGATAGAGGAATGTAATCTGCTCACACGACTGATGGACGCGTTTGAGGAGAATGAAGACAAAAAGTAAGTTATCATACAGGGTGAGTGAGTGAACTGGGACTTTTCTTTATAGAGATAAATCTATAAATAGATAAAACTAGTAGGGCGCGTGGGTGCGCGGCCCGCAAGCGGACCGCGGTATTTCTACTCGTCAAGTAGATTTCAGGTCTTGATAATTTTCTATCAAAAAATCACTCTTCCATCTTCTAAACTCCCTGAGATAGACACCTATGAAATTTGTATAGCCGCCATCTTGAATCCGCCATTTTGAATTTTTTTTCAGCTCACTGCCAATTGAATGAGTTTCCGAGTATTTTTTGTTTGAGCACATCGCACCTATCTTCAATACTCTGGCCGTGCTCCTCACCCACCTTCCAAACCCTCGATCATCATATCTCATCATTTTTCAGAATTGAGAATTTTTTTATAAAAACTTTGAAAAGAAGTCGTATCAAAGTCTTGCATAGTTTCCAATTTCCTGTTCAATATCCGCCATATATTTTGTATGGAGAAAAAACATTCCGCCATCTTGGATTTTTTTCTATTCATCAAATAGACCTTTGGGTCCTGATCATCTTTTGCCAAGAAACCACTCTTCCATCTCTTATACTCCCCGAGATAGACACCGACGAAATTTGTATGGCGGCCATCTTTTTTCCGCCATTTTGAATTTTTTTTCAGCTCACTGCGAATTGGATGAGGTTTCGAGTGACATTTGTTCGAGCATTCCCCACCTATCTTTGATAACCTGGCTGTGCTCCTCACCCGTCTCCGAAATCCTCAATCATCAGCTCTCTCCATATTTTTCCTCCGAATGAATTTTTCTCTTCTATACGAAACAATCGGTGAAAAAAAATTTTTTCATACAAAATTTTACAGGAGAGGTGATCAATGAGTGAGTGAGTGAGTGAATCAGTGAATCAGCCCCAGCAGCTATATATTAATAAAAATAATTTAATATATCTACAATAGATATTCCTTAAAAAATCCTTCTAACCTTCTTTTGTTTCTTAAGGACTGCTTATCTTATGAATGATGTGTGTGTGGGTGGGAAAAAAGCATCCTCCCTGTCTGCGTAATTGAAATATTTAATTGGAAATTGACGTTTTCATGCTGTCGTGGAACAATGACGTCTTTTTTACAACTATCTTTGAGCGACCGATGTGAGCGACAGCTAAATTACTAGTGGCGCCACCTAGTTTGACGATACTAAATTAAAAAAAATGGTTGTCTGTAAAGTCGGTTTACGGACGATAGTTTTACGTGATAACGTCATAAAGATGAACAGCGTGCTGCTAGAACTCCGCTAACCATCACAGCTAACCACAGCGCGCACGCGATGACTGGTGGGCGGCGGCGGGTCACAAGCCAACGCTTGGGCCGATTTTGCCTCTCTATCGCTTGTTCCGCGCTCTCGCTTGCACGCTGGTTTTCATCGATTTATAAGACGTTATCACGTCAACAAAGTTGATTGTGTAATCAACCTAAAATTACCCATCTCACTCTGTCAATATCGGAAATGTGCGAGAGACAATACTCAGTACCCCACCAATAACAATGATCCATCTCACTCTGTCAATATCGGAAATGTGCGAGAGACATACTCAGTACCCCACCAATAACAATGATCTATCTCACTCTGTCAATATCGGAAATGTGCGAGAGACATACTCAGTACCCCACCAATAACAATGACCCATCTCACTCTGTCAATATATACATACTACATACATATACATACGTACGGCGACACGCCGCCGCGTATACGACATACTCAGTACTCGTTTGTTAAATATAGAAGGCGCTGTCGGACTTTTACATCGTGCTAACACATTGTCGTAGGCAGAGCATATAGTCGTTTAATGTAAACGTAATGCGTTGTTCGCATGTTCCCAATTGTACCTCCAATAAATCTACCCTACCTTTTAGTTCAACGGGTGTTTTATTTGAACCCCGTCCCATAGTTCGCGAGTGCACCGGTGTGGGTTAGATGGTGGGTTCGGGAAAAATAGACTATAGTGTGTGTGTGGTGGCAGGGTTGGCGGCGTGCGCGCGGGCTACATGGGCCACGTGGTGGGCGTGCTGCGCTCGCTGGACGCGGCGCCGCCCGTGCTGCCGTCGGCGCTGCAGCAGCGCTGGGACGCGTTCCGCGAGGACAGGCTGCGGCCGGTGCTGCAGCGGCACGACACGCCGCTCGTGAGTACACGCGATATACATGGGCCACGTGGTGGGCGTGCTGCGCTCGCTGGACGCGGCGCCGCCCGTGCTGCCGTCGGCGCTGCAGCAGCGCTGGGACGCGTTCCGCGAGGACAGGCTGCGGCCGGTGCTGCAGCGGCACGACACGCCGCTCGTGAGTACACGCGATATACATGGGCCACGTGGTGGGCGTGCTGCGCTCGCTGGACGCGGCGCCGCCCGTGCTGCCGTCGGCGCTGCAGCAGCGCTGGGACGCGTTCCGCGAGGACAGGCTGCGGCCGGTGCTGCAGCGGCACGACACGCCGCTCGTGAGTACACGCGATATACATGGGCCACGTGGTGGGCGTGCTGCGGTCGCTGGACGCGGCGCCGCCCGTGCTGCCGTCGGCGCTGCAGCAGCGCTGGGACGCGTTCCGCGAGGACAGGCTGCGGCCGGTGCTGCAGCGGCACGACACGCCGCTCGTGAGTACACGCGATATACATGGGCCACGTGGTGGGCGTGCTGCGGTCGCTGGACGCGGCGCCGCCCGTGCTGCCGTCGGCGCTGCAGCAGCGCTGGGACGCGTTCCGCGAGGACAGGCTGCGGCCGGTGCTGCAGCGGCACGACACGCCGCTCGTGAGTACACGCGATATACATGGGCCACGTGGTGGGCGTGCTGCGGTCGCTGGACGCGGCGCCGCCCGTGCTGCCGTCGGCGCTGCAGCAGCGCTGGGACGCGTTCCGCGAGGACAGGCTGCGGCCGGTGCTGCAGCGGCACGACACGCCGCTCGTGAGTACACGCGATATACATGGGCCACGTGGTGGGCGTGCTGCGGTCGCTGGACGCGGCGCCGCCCGTGCTGCCGTCGGCGCTGCAGCAGCGCTGGGACGCGTTCCGCGAGGACAGGCTGCGGCCGGTGCTGCAGCGGCACGACACGCCGCTCGTGAGTACACGCGATATACATGGGCCACGTGGTGGGCGTGCTGCGGTCGCTGGACGCGGCGCCGCCCGTGCTGCCGTCGGCGCTGCAGCAGCGCTGGGACGCGTTCCGCGAGGACAGGCTGCGGCCGGTGCTGCAGCGGCACGACACGCCGCTCGTGAGTACACGCGATATACATGGGCCACGTGGTGGGCGTGCTGCGGTCGCTGGACGCGGCGCCGCCCGTGCTGCCGTCGGCGCTGCAGCAGCGCTGGGACGCGTTCCGCGAGGACAGGCTGCGGCCGGTGCTGCAGCGGCACGACACGCCGCTCGTGAGTACACGCGATATACATGGGCCACGTGGTGGGCGTGCTGCGGTCGCTGGACGCGGCGCCGCCCGTGCTGCCGTCGGCGCTGCAGCAGCGCTGGGACGCGTTCCGCGAGGACAGGCTGCGGCCGGTGCTGCAGCGGCACGACACGCCGCTCGTGAGTACACGCGATATACATGGGCCACGTGGTGGGCGTGCTGCGGTCGCTGGACGCGGCGCCGCCCGTGCTGCCGTCGGCGCTGCAGCAGCGCTGGGACGCGTTCCGCGAGGACTGGCTGCGGCCGGTGCTGCAGCGGCACGACACGCCGCTCGTGAGTACACGCGATATACATGGGCCACGTGGTGGGCGTGCTGCGGTCGCTGGACGCGGCGCCGCCCGTGCTGCCGTCGGCGCTGCAGCAGCGCTGGGACGCGTTCCGCGAGGACAGGCTGCGGCCGGTGCTGCAGCGGCACGACACGCCGCTCGTGAGTACACGCGATATACATGGGCCACGTGGTGGGCGTGCTGCGGTCGCTGGATGCGGCGCCGCCCGTGCTGCCGTCGGCGCTGCAGCAGCGCTGGGACGCGTTCCGCGAGGACAGGCTGCGGCCGGTGCTGCAGCGGCACGACACGCCGCTCGTGAGTACACGCGATATACATGGGCCACGTGGTGGGCGTGCTGCGGTCGCTGGACGCGGCGCCGCCCGTGCTGCCGTCGGCGCTGCAGCAGCGCTGGGACGCGTTCCGCGAGGACAGGCTGCGGCCGGTGCTGCAGCGGCACGACACGCCGCTCGTGAGTACACGCGATATACATGGGCCACGTGGTGGGCGTGCTGCGGTCGCTGGACGCGGCGCCGCCCGTGCTGCCGTCGGCGCTGCAGCAGCGCTGGGACGCGTTCCGCGAGGACAGGCTGCGGCCGGTGCTGCAGCGGCACGACACGCCGCTCGTGAGTACACGCGATATACATACCGAGCCTTACTTATGTTATAAATGCGAAAGTGTGTTTGTTTGTTGGTTTGTTCTTCAATCACACCGCAACAGAGCTACGGATCGACGTGATATTTTACACGGGTGTAGTTGAGGATCTGGCCCCCACGATTGTTGAATTAGAGCTTAATTTCATGTATCCATTCTCATCCGTTTAGGGTATCGTACATATCTAAACGTATGAGAATGGATACACGAAATTGAGCTCTAATTCAAATCAGTTATGGTTTATTTTACTTTGACGCTAACTTTGACGATTTGATCGGCAACTTTTAGACAATCGGGGGACTGGAGAGTGACATAGGCTACTTTTTATCCCGGATAATCAAACAGTTCACGCGGGATTTTAAAAACTAAATCCACGCGGACGAAGTCGCAGACATCAGCTAGTTTACAAATATTACGGACGGATTATGAAAAAACCAATATGACGCATTTTATATCAAATTTTCTATAAACAGGTTACACTTTTTTAAACATATTTCTTGTTATTTATTTATTTACAAAAAATTTAATCTACCATTACAGGAAATTTGATATGTTTTAAAACATTTTGTGTTGGAAACGAGTTTATTTTGGCGGGAGGCTTTGGCCGTGATAAATACCACTCTACCATCAAAGATGTGCCGCCAAGCGAATTAGCGTTGCTGAACGATGGTGTGTAGACAATTAAAAACCCATCAGAGGTTAGGGTTTAATTAAAACTGCCATATCCCCATTTAAATAAAAACCATATGTTTTAGCTAAATTCTAAATCCGTTTTTGTACTTTCAGGGCGGCATCTACCCCTGGGAGAATAACATGTATGAGGTAAGGAACTGCATATTATGTTACACTCACTCGGTGATAGGGCTTACCTCAGGTGTGCTGCTTCTCATGACACGCGATTGTATTCTGGTGCAAGTTTATCATGAATAAAGGAAAAAAAAGCCGCTTTGTGTCGGCTTTACAAAGCGCGCCAACCATTTGAGCGAACGGATATACTATCCAGATGACGTCATCACATGGAGTCTAGCGTTTACGCGCGGAAATTTAAAATACAAAGTTTATAATGCATTTTTTGGTACCTATCGATTGCATAAAATTTTAGTAAATTATTTATCTAGTTGTATATTATCATCTTATGATCAAAGGGGTTGTTTTAAATATAAATGGTGTTTGTACGGTCTTTCAAAATGTTCGGGGTCATGAAATAGTGATTATTTTTCCTTTATTTCTCAGGAAAAGGTCCTTCTTACGAGGTACAATGTGAAATTATTTTGCAAAATAAAAGCGTAAAAACATGGCGTCCTTTTAGATAATGACACGTACCTACACGACTCATGATGACGTTTGACATAAAAATAACCTTTTGACAGCAATTGACATTTGACAATTGAAATGACATTAAGATGACGTAATGTCAGTACAAACATAGACAACAAAAGCAGATGGATGCAGTCCAAGAGTTGCTACTCTACAAATGTACCCAATTATCAATTTTATATCTTTACAAACTGCAGAAAACTGCAGAAGAGCATATTTTATTTTAACTTCTATGATTTTATATTATTTTTTGGTATAGCGTACAAGTACCTGGCCCAACATGAAACAACCCCTTTAGATACTTAATGCAAAAAATAATAAAATACCCTATTATGGTAAGAACCGATGAGATCTAGGTTGGAACGCGCTTGAATTGTAAAAGATGCCTGTTCACACTCTTGTTGAAGCTACCCAATATACACGTGGCGGGGAACGCGGATGCCAGAAGGCCTTTGAACTGAAGCGTTTCGTGCGAGCAGGTTGGATTTCAACCACGTAAGGATGCCAACGCTCACGACTTCTCGGTGTTCTTTATCAACCCGTAGACGTCCACTGCTGGATAAAGGTCTCTTGCATGGACTTCCACAGGCGTCGGTTTTATATCGAGTGGCTCCCTGCGACTTGTCTGATGTCGTCGGTCCACCTAGTGGGGGGTCTGCCAACACTGCGCTTCCCGGTGCGGGGTCGCCACTCCAGCACCTAGGGACATCGACGATTATCAGCTTATCGAACAAGGCTATCTTTCAATAGCAAACCCCATAGCAATCATTTGACGGTGCGGTTCTGCCGCAGGTTGGTACCACCATCCAGGTGCTGATGGACAACATGGACCACATGGCCGATACGCTCGACGACAGCTACGACGTGAGTATAGTTTAAAAGCCTCATAAAAAATTTAGAATAAAAAAAAAAACTTGCCGTTCGAACTGAGGAGCATCTGCAAGGAACTAAAGCCATTTTGGCGCCAGTAGGTATTATACAGATTTTGAAAACTGTTGGATGATGTTCGGAGGTATCTACTGTTTCGGAAAAATGTCTTATTCCAGCAATAAAAAAAATCGGCCAAGTGCGAGTCAGGCTTCGCTCTTTTAGGGTTCCGTTAAAAAAATTTAATTATAATATTTCCATGTACCCATGGAAACATTTTAATTTAATTTTTTTAATTTAATTTAATTTTTATTATTTGTTGTTATAGCGGCAATAGAAATACATAATATGTGAAAATTTCATTTGTCTATCTGTAGGCTTAGTAATAGGGTCCCGTTGGTACCCTTTGGGTACGGAACCCTAAAAAGTTTGGTCGATAAAATTGCCATTTCAATTATAAGCTTTAAAATTCACGCAATAACGCTCAACGGTGTCATGGCGTCGTTCGTGACGTCATATCTATGTTTTGTCACAGTAGTTTGTCAAAGTTTGAAGATAGATGTGACGTATCGCTCTGATTGGTGTTCAATCCAATATGGCGGATTGCTGTATTTTTTATTTTTATTTTATTAAGGTGGATGACAAAAGTCTGCCCGCGAAATTCAAATTTAATTTGGTTTTTCGCAATTTGTATACTAATACGACAAAGTAGGCTTATGGCCTTCTAATTGCGCCAGTGGAATTATCATCTTCACAGGTTTACGTAAAAATCTTTACTTGAAAGTGACCAGTTTAAGAAATTAATCAAAATACTGAGTTGGACGTGAGTTACTCACAAAGGATGATGGGCAAAAATGTATGGAATCTGGTACCGGCACCAATCGGTATGAATGATACATCGTTGGAAAGGTATTTTTGTATAAATTATGAGTATCCATGGCGCTAGTCTCAGTTCGCTGTCCAATAGGAATAATCTTACCTTGAAAGTTATTTATTTATATTTTCACTATCTATTATTTATTATCGCTATATATTTCAATCTGTGACATTCTTTGGCATATTATTGTTATTAACTAGATAAAATAATAGTTCGTATTAAGTTTTATCATTTAAAAAATGTAGGTAGGTACAAGTTGCCTTAGTCGCCGCGCCGCGCCGCCGCGCCGCGGCGCGTCGCGTCAATCAATATATAACTATACCTACTATCTGTATTTTATAGATAGACGATAACCCCTAACTTTAAAACTACTGAACCGATTTCGATGTGATTTTAATCGTTAAATAGATATTTTTTTAGCTTCAAATATGGATAAAAATCATCAAAATCGGTTAAGCTGAACCGGAAATATAATTTTTTTAAATTCTAATATCCAATATCTTCTAAAGCGTATATTTCAAAATGGACAAATAATTCGGGCTTGTCATCTTATTATTTTTTTGTTCACTTAAAAAGAGCTATCCAACGGTGTATGACTCATCTTGATTGGACAGGGGTACCAAAATGCCCATCATCCTTTCGATATTTTGATTAATTTCTTAAACTGGACACTTTCATGTAAAGATTTTTATATAAACCTGTGAAGATGATTCATGATACTGCCATTGTCGCAATTAGAATGCCATAAGCGTGCTTTGTCGTATTAGTTTACAAATTGCGAAAAACCAAATTGGAATTTCGCGGGCAGTACCGTGTCTTCCACCTTAAAATAAATACCAATCTCGCTCAAAATACAATATCCTATTTTATGAGATACATTCATAAGTTCATTTATTCTTGGTTACTGTCATTATGTCTATTGTGATAACATGTATTGGGAAATGTCAAATGAGTTCCCAGGACCTTCTGAGTTTCTTGCTATCATCATTATCAACCCATCATCAGCTCACTACTGAGCGAGGTCTCCTCTCAGAGAAGGGTTATAGGCCATAGTCCATCACGCTGGCCCGATGCGAATTCGCGGACTTCACACACCTTCGAGAACATTATGGAGAACTCTCAGGTGTGCAGGTTTCCTCACGATGTTTTCCTTCACAGTTAAAGCATGTGATATTTAATTTCTTAAACACACTTAACTTTGAAAAGTCAGAGGTGTTTCGGGATCGAACCTGTGACCCCCGAATAGGAGACCACAGTCGTAACCACTAGGCTATCACTGCTTGCTATATATCCTGTCCATTTTAATTTATGTCTAGACTATCCAATCCAATCCATCAGCCTGTATTCATCCACTGCTGGACATAGGCCTTTCCGAGAGCGCGCCACCAAACACGGTCCTCCGCATTCCTCATCCAACCGCTTCCCGCCACCTTCTTAAGGTCATCGGTCCAGCGAGCTGGAGGGCGTCCTACACTGCGCTTGCCGGTACGCGGTCTCCACTCCAGAACACGTCTGCCCCTTCGGCCATCGGTTCTGCGACAGATATGACCTGCTCACTGCGAGTTCAGCTTGCTAATCCTCAGAGCTATGTCGATCACTTTTCGGTCTAGACTATACTGAAGAGCAACTCAAGACTCTATGTTTCTTATCTTTTGGTGCATTATTTGAAACAGTTCAACGAAACGGCAGCGAGTTTGGACGAAGGCGCGGAGGCGTGCCAGACGCACGCCGAGCCGCTCGCCGAGCCGCTCGATGGACTGTGCGAAGATCCGGTGAGTTAATGGCGATACTAGTATAATATGACATTATTGTTACTTTGGATGGAATGTATATTCAACATTATATATTATGTGTGTGTATGTATGTATATATTGTACTAATATTATAAAGAGGAAAGATTTTTTTGTTTGTTTGTACCGAATAGGTTCTGTAATTACTTTACCAATTTTAACCATTTTTTCACCAATAGAAAGCTAAGTTATCAAGAAGTGACATAGGCTATAATTTATTTTCAAAAAAATTAAAAATCCTTAAGAAAATTGCAATAATGTAACCCGAAGCAGCAAAATTTTGCCCATAAAACGTATTATTTGGCGTGTGTTGAGAAAACTATTGATGATACATAAAAATTATGTACTACATGATTAAAGTACTTATTATTATATTTCTTTGCTTCATCCTTCAATATAATTATTACAAAGGTAGTCACTCCAGTCGCCAGAGATAAGTCCGCGTATTTTACAGTTATACCCTACCCTAAAAATAAATCACCTTGGCAGCACCGTCTTAAGTTTGCTCATTACTTTTTCGCGCGAGATAAGGACCGCACGCGCTCAGCGCGCCGCACTTAATAATTTAACCAGAAGTGCAGAAGATCGAGTGATATTGTAGGATAGTGTGATTGCAGTATTCTTCATCGGCTGAAATCATCATCATCATCATCATCAAAGGAAAAAGGTACGAGCTCTTTTCTGTTTTCAAACGATCTCTTGTTTGCGCTTACGTACCGCCACATATATAGCCTACTATATTATTGTTTTTGCATTAACATAAAAACGGTACACTTTTCGTATCGAGGTTTACTGTGAGTCTTCATCGATTATGAGGTATCAGAGAAAACGTAAATATTCTGAATTAAATATTACGTTACATACTCTGCAAATACTTGCGGAAGTGTTTTATTATGAAAATTAATAAAAATTAAAACAACTATAACGATTATTATGGTAACACTATTGTTACAACTTGTCATCAATCACGATTGAATTAACTTAGTACCTACCCCCCAAGTGTCTCGGATTTATTTAGGTAATTTATCATTATTATTTCTACATATCATATTATACATTCGAAAAATGTAATAAAATTCACGAATTCACTCAACTATGCTCGTAAAATTCGCTCAACGGGGCTTTAGTAGCTTGCCCAGCCGTTAACTATATTCGAGTACCTACTTGTAAACAAAAATATAATATTATTTATCTGGAGAGACGGTAGTGTCCCTGCCAAGACGAGCCAAGCGAAGCGTAAGGGAACTAACTACCCACCTTTTCTTCGATTTATCTGAAAACACTAATTGTTACGAAACACGTAAAATTAAAAGCAATGGTAGATGAACAAGCAGAGCAAGTAGCATATTATTAGATATTATAGAAGATATTAAATATTTGGAAGAAATAATGGCCATTTTCCTCGGTTTGAAAGTCTTGCTCGTAACTTTAACAACCGTGCAATGTTCGTGTCGACACTACGACGGTAATGAGTTATATTAATTGAAAGAGAGGCATTCAATACCCTCACTTAAATAAGTTAACTAGAACCAGTTGGCATTGGTGTGAACAATGTGAGCTTTTTTTTTTTTTTTGCATCATACGTAAACACCGAAGAAAATCAAGCCGACGCCGAGTCTAGTACAGTTAATCCAGATACTGAATGGTCATTTTGACAAAGGGTTCAAAGTTACTTTATAAAAGGTCGGTCAACTCGAAATTGACTCAAAATTACAATCGGCGCTTGGGAAATCGACGCATGTTTCCCCGAAGTATGGTGAAAATATTCATGCCAACCATATGGCTCTTTATATTAAAAAAGGGGATGCGACAAAGACTACTCGTCCTGAGTATCACGGCCGTTAGTAAAGGAATGGGCCTACTATTAAAAGAGAGTGAAAACAGGGTGCAGGCCATGAAACACCTAAGCAGGAAGATGGCTGCAGGATCCTATGTGATTCAAACTTCGGAATCACTCAAAGCAGCATTAAACTCTTAATGCCTCAACTCAACAAGAAGTGCTATAAGATTCGGAAGGAGACAAAACTTTATTTGGATTGGCTTTATCCGAGAAACTAAAAAACAACAAACAGGGATTGACTGCGAACCAATTGCAATAACATGATTAACTGCGAGCTAATCATCAGCCATATACTAAAGCCATGACTCCACAAACAAATTGGAATTGGCTGCGAGTCAATTTGCGATAATATAACTAGCTGTGAGCCACTCATGAGTCATATTCTAAAGCTGTGACTCCACAAACAAATCAGGATTGACTGCGAGTCAATTACGATAACATAACTAGCTGCGAGCGAGCTACTCATGAGTCAAATCCTAAAGCTGTGACTCCACAAAAAAAATCGGGATTGACTGCGAGTCAATTGCGATAACATAACTAGCTGCGAGCTACTTATGGTTCATATCCTAAAGATGTGACTTCCTAACTGCGAGCTACTCATGAGTCAAATCCTACAGCTATGACTCCACAAACAAATCGGGGTTGACTGCGAGTCAATTGCGATAACATAACTAGCTGCGAGCTACTTATGGTTCATATCCTAAAGATGTGACTTCCTAGCTGCGAGCTACTCATGAGTCAAATCCTACAGCTGCGACTCCTCAAACAAATCGGGATTGACTGCGAGTCAATTGCGATAACATAAATAGCTGCGAGCTACTTATGGTTCATATCCCAAAGATGTGACTTCTTAGCTGCGAGCTACTCATGAGTCAAATCCTAAAGCTGTAACACCACAATAAAAAGGGATTAACTGCGAATCAATTGCGATAACATAACTTGCTGCGAGCTATTCATAAATCACATACTAAAGCTGTGATTCCTTAAACAAATCGGTATTGACTGCGAGTCGATTGCGATTACATGACTAGCTGCGAGCTACTCATGAGCCATATCCTAAAGCTGCTAAAGCTGTGACTCCACAAAAGGAAATTGGTAATTGTGATAACCTTACTAGCTGCGAGCTAGTTATGAGCCATATCCTTATGACAATTGTGTAGAAAATGTGAAATCGTGAATATATATGTACATTAGCTACAAATTATTGTCTGCGAGACAATATACGTTATGTTCTTACCTAACTATATACGGGTACTCGACCAGCCCGCAACCAGGAAAACTGGCGGGCGCTTCGTCGGTACTCGTCATGAACTTCGTAACACTGTGGCGCAGGATAACAGCTTACCAACTTAATATGTGGGTTGTTATTAATAATAATTTATTGCAAATAGGAGCTATTAGTTCCGAGTTTTATCTTCTTGATGCCTAAACCTAATGTTAGGCTGTTCGTCTTATCAGTGACTCCAGGTGTTTTAATCAAGGTCATAAAAGAAGTTATAACCTATTTGAGATACCTAGGCTTTAAGTCCGTTTTTGCTTGAATAACAATACTAAATTTAAAAAATCCGTGCCTTGACAACAAGATCCGGACGCTTTATCTGTCGATGCATTTACGCTATGTGGGGCTTTTATATTTTTCTATGATTTTTGTTTCCTCCTTTTTCTTTAATTTTAAAGTGTCTGAGGAAAATCATTGATAACGAGGCAAACGGAATCCTAGTTTTTTCAAATTGGTTACCACAAGCGTGGTACTCTCTCCTACAAAACTTGGTAGTTTCGGATACTACTTAATGTTAATCCTCATTAATACTTATTGCAATCTCATTTCACCATTCCTTGCACAAGTAACTTACCCTGGGTGTCGCGAGACTCTCCGGACTCTCTCTCTCTCTCTCTCCCTTAAAACAAGGCGCCGACCCAGACTCAGCGTCACTAATGTTAACATCATTCTCTGACAGTATTTTAAAACAATATAATACCACACTCAAGTTTCGGTGGCAGTTGTGTAAATTAAATAATAAAAATGTATTTAAACCGTCAAAGACCAGCATTAGGTATCTTCTCTTACAGCGTTTGTTACGGAGTTTGAACCCTTATCGAATTGCAATATAATTTATGCTGAGAAACAGCATTGTTTCTGGAGCGAGCGTAAAACGTCTCCTCAAAGGTGTCTATAAGTTAAGATCAACCAAACCCTATTACTCCCGTACTTGGGTCCCTCAACTTGTTTTAAACTATATTAAAAATTGGTTCCCTTATAGTCACTCATCTTTAGAAAAAATCACTAAGAAACTTTTCAGTATACTAGCAATTTGCACTGCTCATAGACTACAAACTCTTCCATCAATTAAATTGGAAAGCAATATTACTTTCGAAATCGGGGTTTAAATTAGGATAAAGGTAAATTAAAAAAAAAAAAAAAACATACGCTGCGGCAGATACCAAGCCTATTCTCTCTCTCTCTTCCTACCTTACTTTCAAGAAAATCTGAGCATCTGCCCTGCTACACCCCTCCACACAATATATTTCCAGAACTAAAAATATAAGATCTGAGGGGACAAATAACCTGCTATTTACCTACAAGAAGCCTTACAAAAAGGCCGAACTTCAATCGATCAGCAGGTGGATCAAGTAAACGGTATCAGGGAGCAGCGTTGACACAAGCGCACAGCACCTCACGCTCAGGCGAGCGTTGAGGAAATTAGAAAAACGGCAGGCTGGACTAACACATCGAACTCATTCTTTCGCTGCTTAGATGGTAGATCCATGGCGGATGAGGGAGATTATGCCAGACCCTGCCAAGACAGGTCTTAATAATAATTGCGTTAACACATCTAATAGTGAATCAATTTATGAATTATACCTAATCATAAAAATAAATATATTCTAATTTATAGTATTAAATAATATTATAATAATAATATCATAAATAAATTTTAATATTGTTAAAGTGTATGCAAGCAAATTAATTAGTATTTCCATAAGAAAGTGATTAAAAATACACGATTTACAAAATCTGTATTGCGTACATGTTTATCAAAACTTTTTACTCTAAACAACTACCTTTGTAATAATTATATTGAAGGATGAAGCAAAGAAATATAATAAGTGATCAAACGAACTTACCTGAAGTGAAGTTCGATCATTATTATATGAGTTGCTTCATCCGAAGATATAATTACCCACCCTCCCTGACTGCCCAAATAAAAAAGTTTTGAACCGTATACATCTCTAAAAATAATGAGCAAACTTAAGACGGTGCTGCCAAGGTGATTTATTTTTAGGGTAGGGTATAACTGTAAAATACGCGGACTTATCTCTGGCGACTGGAGTGACTACCTTTGTAATAATTATATCTTCGGATGAAGCAAAGAAATATAATTAGTGATTAAACGAACTTACCTGTATGTGAAGTTCTATCATAATTATACGAGAGCTTCGTCCGAATATATTAGCAGATAAACACATGTAGTATCGCCTAGCGATCGCCATTCGCACACTATATTGAGGGTAGATATCTTCCTCAACTTTTTATTGTAAATTTATTTTTATTTTTCTTAATGTGGGTAGAACGAGTGTTCTCCCCACCCCCTGTGTCCACCTGTCGGCAACACGCCCCGCTCCGCTTCATTTAGTTTAGGGCAGAAAGGATGAAATATTTCACGATTCGTAAGAACATCTTACCCTAAAGGGGAGGGAGGGTGGGATGCTAATATATTCGGACGAAGCTCTCGTATAATTATGATAGAACTTCACATACAGGTAAGTTCGTTTAATCACTAATTATACTCCGCTTCGTCCGAATATATTAGCAGATAAACACATGTAGACTTTTAGAGCCTTTGTGAAATATTGAATCCTGAGTAAAATAATGTTTTACTCATTATAGGCTTTCAAGAAATTATTAATAATTTATTCTTGACATTAGTTATTGTGTACATACAAAAAACTGATTCAGTATAAATATCCTTAAATTAATTACGGCATAATTAATAGGATATTTATTAATTGATTATCATAGTCTTGATTGATTGGTAATTATGGCCTGAGCGAAAGAATCATCATGTTCGTTAGTTAGAACAGGCCTATTATAGAATTTAAAGAATACATTTGAAGTTCCGCTCCAGCCGGCTGTCCGGCGGATGACGTCCACACTGACGCCGAGCCGCTCGCTTCCAGTGTGACTCTCACCCAGCGGCTGAGGGTCTGCGATGAAACCGCACGGTGCGGTTTTCTTAACCCAATAAAGAGACTTTTAATGTTGCCCCGCAGATTAGAAGTGCGATCTAAGTATGAGTATAAAGTTTTTCCCTGGCATATTTCAGGTTTCTGATTGAAAAAGGGGAGACCAGTAAAGGTTGACTAGATCCAATACGAGAGGTTTTAATCATTTCTGTAATTTTAATAGAAATTTGAGAACTCGATACTTTAATATTATCAATGGTAATTCTGGAAAAGGTTTGCATTCTATGAGTACTTATAAGAGCAAGTAAAGTTACTAACTTTTTCGAAATGTCATGATTTTAATTTATTAATAAGATATTGTTTTGATTTTTGACCAAGTGTCATGATTTTCAATTAAATAAGATAATATTTGACCTAAATTATGTAGCATGAAACGGGAAATAAGGAAGTAGTTAGGAATAGAATTTAATTTGACTTGAAAATGTATTAAAACGGAAATGTAAGCTGATTGGTTGAATGGAAGGGGAAATTGTAATCATCCATTCCATCCATTTTGTTAGTCTAAAAATATAAAAGGGAAATGTGAATTAGTTTAAAGTTAGTTATCGTTGAGCGTGGGAGCCGACTGTGGCTCCATAAGTGTTTTCGATATTTACTTTTATATTTTAAAAGATGTGCTGTCGTGGAGTTTCTTTGCCCTTTCTTCTACACGACTATAGCACCTTGCGAAACGGGCATTAGAGTCATTTTTATAATATATGGATCTATACTGAACAACATAATAAAATACAGATAGATGTTGATGAAGGAGTTTTCTTTACATATCAGAAGTGACAAGAACCAAGAGAAAAAGCGTTTAAACAAGATTCCTAAACGCCCACTGTTATGAAACTTATCAAGAGATGATAACAAGCAGAATTATGAGGATTTATCAATCTAAATGACATCAAATAAATGAATTAAGACCTGCGATAAACTAAACTATATACAACAATAAAACAGTGTGGAAACTCAAATGAAATTACAAAACCAAGACTGTGTGATGTGGGAGTGTGCGGAGTCAGTCATGAGTGAAATCAATTGGATGACCTTCATTTGTTTGGAATACATCCTCCAGGTGTTGAGCAAAGCTTTTTGAATATTGTTGATGGTCCATGTTCCATTTTGCTCTTTAATAGGTGGTATATGTGTGAAATGTGTTATGTGAATAGTAAGTTTCTCCATCACCAGTCAAGTTTGTAAGTAATCATTTAGTTTTGTCTTGGTGAGTTTATTTAGTATTCTTTTAGCTTGTGGTGACCTAGAAGCGTGCCGCTTTTTCTTTGCTCTCTATTTATTTTAATGGTGTCGATAATTTCCTTAGGATAGGTGGTACCCTGACTCCATTTCTTTTTATCGGAGGCGTATTAGGCCAGGCCGACTTTTGCATGTCTGTTATAAATTTAGCTAGTTCCATATTGAGTTGATCTGGATTTTTAAGGGGACCTGTAGGTTTATAATACTGTCTAATTCTATCTTAAAGCCCTCCCAGTCTGTATTCTTATTCACTGGAGTAAGCTTAGTTTCTTTGACTGCCATAGTGTGTTTTAATTATTAACATTACCGGTGAATGGTCCGAATTCATGTCATATTTTCCTTCAATATTAAGGTATTTTGGTGAAATATTCTTAGATATAAAGAAATCTATAATATCTGGAATTTGTCGAGGATCAGTAGGCCAATACGTTGGCATCCCAGTACTGACTACATCGCATCTCATTTCTTTGATTCGCACTTAGCAGTTCTTCTCCTTTTGTTGTTGTTAGTCTTGAGCCCCAGAAAATATTTTTGGCGTTAGTTTCCACCAATTATAAATCTGTGACCATATTATTGTTCCAAGAATCTTAGGTATTCACGTTTTTTTAGAGAATACCGTGATGGGCAGTATATGGCTAAAATTGTGATAGGGTATTGTTCTGTTTTGATATTTACTGCCACTGCTTGGATTTCTAACTCCTCGTATTTTCTTTCTTCGTAGTGGTAAATATTCTCTTTTAATGTACAACAGTACTACCTCCTCTGGCTGAATTATGGGGATGTGGAGCGTGGTAAATTTTATACCCTTTGAATTTGATATAAGATCCTTTTGTGAAATGTGTTCCGGAGGTCAAACATACGTCGATATTTTCGGTATCTAGGACTACTTGTAACTCATGTTGATGTTATAGTAGCCCATTAGAATTCCATACCATTATCTTCAATTCCTTATCCGTTATTTCTTTCTGATATTTTCAAGTTTTCGCGGGTGATCATCGAATGACGACATGAGTTTTAGAATCACGTCTAATTTATTTAGAGTAGAATCTCTCGATTTATTACTGTTGGGTACTTTATTTGATGCTACTTGGGCATAATATGTTACCTTTTATTCGGATTTTCTTTAATGGTTCCGGAAAGTCTCATATTCTTGACCACTGGAGTTTGTTTTGCATTAATGCCAGTTACCTGGGTGTTTTAAGAAGTTTTAAGTTTTTTTTTTGCATGTCTCGTTTCTGATGGATTGCATTTCTTTGGTTACTATGCAGCCTCTATAATTAGCCGGACGAGCCTCCCCACAGCGTACTCATTTAGGTTTCTGTTCAGCTGGCTTTTGCATTCAATACTAAGATGTTTTCCAGTGCATTTGACACATCTTGGCTCTCTGGAGCAATACTTCTGGGTGTGTCCATACGTTTGATATCTTTTGCACTGCGGTATGAGCGTTGATGATCTTAGAGGATGAATCTCCACTTTACATCTAAGAATCGAGATGATTCCATAAATTTTGTTTATATCTTCTCCATTTTCAAAACTAAGCAGGAACATGTTAAGAGGTTCCTTGGTTTTCCATCTCAGCTCGTTAAAGGCATTTTCGACCTTAAATCCCTTGTTCTGAAGGTCTTCGATTATTCTTTCTGGCTTGCAGGTGAAAAGTAGGTTTTTTTTAGCCATGACTTTAATAGGAAAGGCACTTTTGAACTAACCATTCTTTTAGTTTGTTTTTAAAGTTCAACTCTCCTCTCTCCTCTTTGAGTTCTGTAGGTAGTTTGTTATATATAATTATTGATCTTCGATACGGAACGCTGTGGCTTTAGGAATGAGTGGCTTTAGGATGGTTAAAGAATCAATAAATAAATGCTACTTTGGAGTAACAGTTGACTTTACGCTGATGATATTTCAGTCATGGAAACATGTAAAAATGACTCAAAAAAAAAAAAACGAGAATGACCTAGATGATGGACTAATGGCAATGGGGATAGTAGTCTTTGAGTTGATTTGACGAAGGCAAACTGCATACAGTTTGGTCTATGGTTTGGTTATTATAATTACGGGGGGTTAAATGACTTAAAACTTAATTATAAACCAAGCTAGTGATGTTGCTTTTCTCGGAATAAAAATTGATAAAAACGGCGATTGGATAGCCCATGTTGATTCCATCTAACAAATCTGGCTCCTTTTACTGTCACCTGTTACTGTGACGTAAATGTCATTTTGAACCGTGGAACTGGGAATTGCGACTATTTTTCTTTTGATAATTTTAATCGACTTTCGATATTACATATTAGTTTAACGAAAATTGTCGAAAATTAAATTCCTGACAATCACCTGATATTGACAACTTACATAGACACAAATGATATTTCAAGTTTTTTGTTAAACAGGTGTTTAATCACTAGAAAAGTACGATAAATGAGTCAAAACAAGAATGTTTTACTTATGATCTGAATCCTTAAAAATCTGTAAATTATTTTGATTGAAGCCTTTTTGGATCTCTATCCAACTACATTAAAATATCCTAGTTCATTAGATTA
Organism: Oeneis ivallda; assembly: GCA_029955525.1. NCBI lineage: Eukaryota > Metazoa > Arthropoda > Insecta > Lepidoptera > Nymphalidae > Oeneis > Oeneis ivallda. The sequence goes on from JARPMR010000015.1 coordinate 520,257, forward strand.
AAATTTATACAACCAATTTTGGACAACACCTTTAGAGGTGCTACTAAGGCGGGTCAATAAGTCCGTGACTTTTTGAATTTCTGACCTCTTTACTGAAAAAGCAACACTACTCCTGTCAACAGGCATCTGTCAGTTGACTCCTGTCAAAATTTGAACTTGCTGCGTCAGGTATTTTGTGTTTGACAGCTATCTTTATCAGACTACCCAGTAATTTGAGGAAAAAAATGGAAAAAAGTGAATTTCGTGTCCTTATTAAGCATTATTTTTTGCGAAAAATAAACCATTACCGAGACCAAGGCTAAGCTTGATAAATACTATGGGGACTCTGCACCATCGATTTCAATGGTAAAAAGTGGTTTACTGAATTTCGTTGTGGCCGTACAAGCACTGAAGATGCCGAACGTCCTGGACGCCCAGTTGAGGTCTCTTCACCCGAAACAATCGAAAAAATTCACGATATGGTGTTGGCCGACCGAAGATTGAAAGTGCAAGAGATTGTGGAAGCCGTAGGGATCTCGCATGGCTCAGTGGTTTCAATTTTGAATGATCACTTGGGCATGAGAAAGCTTTCCGCAAGATGGGTGCCGCGTTTGCTCACAGTCGACCACAAACGCAATCGTGTAACAACTTTACAGGAAGGTTTGGCGTTGTTTAATCGCAATATGGAGGAGTTTTTGCGCCGTTTTGTAACCGTGGACGAAACATGGATCCATCACAACACACCAGAGACCAAACAACAGTCAAAACGGTGGGTTTCTAAGGCTGAATCGGCGCCAAAGAAGGCCAAGGTGGGTTTGTCAGCCAATAAAGTTATGGCGACTGTTTTTTGGGATGCACGCGGGATAATCCACATTGACTACCTTCAAAAGGGAAGAACAATCAATGGGGAATATTATGCCAACTTATTGGACCGATTCAATGACGATTTAAAAAAAAACGACCTCATTTGGCCAAGAAAAAAGTTCTTTTCCACCAAGACAATGCAAGGGTGCACACATGTGCAGTTGCCATGGCAAAAATCCATGAATTGGGCTATGAATTGCTCCCTCACCCGCCCTCGTAGCATCGCCATGCATGTATATCTTCAAACTATTGGTTTTGCATACACCTGCAAAAACAGCTACATAACTAAGGGACTGTTGTGTAATGTACATAAAGGTTTTGATTTATTACAAACGGAGATGCAGGTGCTGCCTTTAAGGAAATTTGGGTCTTCTTTGAGAGGGTGGCTCCTGACTAAATCATTTTACTAACTTAAAGAATTTTTAGTGCATAGAAATAAATGGCCTTTTGACATTTATTATTATTATAAGTCCTTTATAGTATAGTAATGAGTATAGATTGATTTAATTTGTGATTCTAACGTATATGGTATCTACTTTTTGATTTTTGACATGACTTGTATTTTCTTGACGTATTTAATTCGGGAACTGGTTTTGTATGTTTTTATTAGATTTGCACGCTGTTGTATGGCCAAAAATGGTGAAATGAAGTATTTGTTTTTGAGACTTTTTCTGCACCCGCATATTATTTATTATGCGCGGTTAAGGAATTGAATTGCCTAATATTACAAATGTATCTAATTTATATTACGTTGCTGTGCTCTAACGGGGTTTTTTTTCAAAGACGATGACGATGACGATGACGATGATGATGATTATAATGATGATGATTATAATGATGATGATAATGATGACGATGACGACGACGACGACGATGATGACGATGATGACGACGATGATGACGATGATGACGATGATGATGACGATGATGACGATGATGATGACGATGTTGACGATGGTGACGATGGTGACGATGATGATGACGATGGTGATGATGATGATGAGTGAACTATGATTGTTCAATGGATTTTGTTAGAGTGCATACTATGTGACCTCACTGGATTTTTCAGTGGGTATGTTTCCTGCTGGTTGTTGAGTGAGTCACTGGTCGTCGGATACATGTAAATTTATTTAAACTATTTAAAATAAGTTTGTTTAACTTTATTCATACTGACTTGCATTTAATTGTATTTAAGGTTAGTGAACTATGATTGTTCAATTTAGGGTGAGTGAACTATGATTGTTCAATTTAGGTTGAGTGAACTATGATTTTTCAATTTAGGGAACTATGATTGTTCAATTTAGGGAACTATGATTGTTCAACTTAGGGAACTATGATTGTTCAACTTAGGGAACTATGATTGTTCAACTTAGGGAACTATGATTGTTCAACTTAGGGAACTATGATTGTTCAACTTAGGGAACTATGATTGTTCAACTTAGGGAACTATGATTGTTCAACTTAGGGAACTATGATTGTTCAACTTAGGGAACTATGATTGTTCAACTTAGGGAACTATGATTGTTCAACTTAGGGAACTATGATTGTTCAACTTAGGGAACTATGATTGTTCAACTTAGGGAACTATGATTGTTCAACTTAGGGAACTATGATTGTTCAACTTAGGAAACTATGATTGTTCAACTTAGGGAACTATGATTGTTCAACTTAGGGTGACTGAACTATGATTGTTCAATTTAGGGTGATTGAACTATGATCTGGATTGTGTTAGTAAAATTTCTTCTCTCTCTCTCTCTCTCTCTTTCTCTTAGTTTAAAATGTCATAGTAGCTTGAGTAAGGATAACCAGGTTATTATAATTAGTTTTGTTTTATGTTCCAGAAAAATTTAATTTATTGTTTGAAAAATTTAAAAATGTAGTATTAGAATCTGTATTTTGTATAATATAAGAAAAACCGAATGTCATGATTTATGGGTGTGTGTGCCAGGAGGCAACACATTGTCGGATGGCCGAATGTCATGATTTTAATTTATTAATAAGATATTGTTTTGATTTTTGACCAAGTGTCATGATTTTCAATTAAATAAGATAATATTTGACCTAAATTATGTAGCATGAAACGGGAAATAAGGAAGTAGTTAGGAATAGAATTTAATTTGACTTGAAAATGTATTAAAACGGAAATGTAAGCTGATTGGTTGAATGGAAGGGGAAATTGTAATCATCCATTCCATCCATTTTGTTAGTCTAAAAATATAAAAGGGAAATGTGAATTAGTTTAAAGTTAGTTATCGTTGAGCGTGGGAGCCGACTGTGGCTCCATAAGTGTTTTCGATATTTACTTTTATATTTTAAAAGATGTGCTGTCGTGGAGTTTCTTTGCCCTTTCTTCTACACGACTATAGCACCTTGCGAAACGGGCATTAGAGTCATTTTTATAATATATGGATCTATACTGAACAACATAATAAAATACAGATAGATGTTGATGAAGGAGTTTTCTTTACAGAAAGTAGTTCTAAAGAAACATTTTCGAGGGGATAGATTTTTTCTAAAGGAAAAACTAAAACGACTGATGGATCCCAAGTCGTGTCGTAACTAGGTACTGGCGGTCGTAACCGAAATATTCCCTTAAAAAAACCTTTTAATAGCAGTGTCTTTTCCGACATGATCTCCAACAACTAATGCTATAGCGGAACGACATGACGTGTTGAGAGTACCGTATTGGGCACCTTCGCTAAACGTCTTAGCAAGAAAATCAATAATATTCGGAATCGTAGCATCGTACAAATCAATATTATTACGTAAACAATGGTAGAACCATTTTTTAAGGTATAAATCATATTGTTTATATGAACTACGTGACAGAGACGCCATCATAACATCGAATGCGGATGAAGGAATGTTTCTTTTCAGCATCGCTGACCAGACAACACTGCGGCAACCAGGGTAATCTTGGTGTAAATGTCGCGGTTGCACGCTTGAGTAGGCCATAGGGGGACAAATACAATTCCCGTAGCTTTATCAGATATAATTTTTCTTAAGCTTTTAAGGATCATTGAGAATGGTGGGAATACGTAAAAGAAAAAAGGTGTCCACTTAATCGTAAACGCGTTAACAGCGTGAGCCCCCGGATCGCGATGCCAAGAAACGCATTTCTTACATTTATTATTTAACCTGGTCGCGAAAGGGTCAGTATCAGGGATACCCAACTTTTCAACAATTTCTTGGAAACCCTGCTGTGCTAATTCTCATTCAATATCCGGATGTATTGAGCGTCTAGATTCTGCGTCTGCTTCTTTATTATCAGTGGAGCGAATATAAGAAGCGAAACAAATAGTTTACGACAGTCACACCATTGCCATAATCTCTTTGTGATTTCTGTTAAGTGAGGATACTGGATACCTCCCATTCGGTTGATATAAGAGGTAGCGGTAGTATTATCTACTCGTAGTAAGATTTGAGTATTAGATATGCTTTTTGCAAAAACCTTTAGACCGAGATATGCTGCCTTTATTTCCAGGTAATTTATATGTTGCTCTTGTTCCTGGACGCTCCACTGACAGCTAGCTCTCTCATCACCGCAGGCGACCCCTCACCCCGTTGTTGAGGCGTCTGAGAATATTTCCAGGTCATAATTATCGTATTTTATTCTACTTACAGAATTTTGAAGTGCATTATACCATCAAGTTAAATCAGGGGTTATCGAATTAGGAATGTTCATGAAATTTTCATAATTATCTTCATGTCTTAAATTTAGATATTTAATTCGTTCAAATAACTTTGTATCAAGCCAGCCGTAGTCGACGGCTGGACATGCAGATGTAAGCAAACCAACAAAACGTGCAAAATCTCTAATCTTACATCTTCTGACAGTAAAAAAAAAAACTGTATTTCTGTTTTTATACGCTGTACTTTATCTGATGGCAAACTGACCTGGAGATTCTCAGAATACCAGAAACCAGTCATCAATGTAAATAGTCGATAAATAACCAGCGGTACGCAATAGTTTGGCGACTGGTTTCAGCACCTTAATGAAAAACGTAGGGTGCCGTACTGAGACCAAATGGCAAAACGTTGAATTCATAGAGGTTCTTTCCAAATTGGAAACGTAAGAATTTCCTATAGTCAGGATGAATTTTGGTTAAAAAAAGAGGCATCTTTCAAGTCCAACTTAGCCATATAACAGTCCTTAGTTATCATTTTTAAGGCTGTTCTAAAATCCTCGATTTTAGGATGTTTAGTTTCAATAAACTTATTTAATTGTTTTAAACTTAAAATAAAACGCATTTTGCCATTTGGCTTGGGTATCAAGAAAATTCTGGAGATAAATTGCCTCTCGCAAGGATTACATTGGGATATAGCACCAATACATAATAGATCACTAATAGCCTTACTAAAGTGAGCCTGTTCTGCGCTAGAATAAGTGTGAACAGGAGGGGCAAGGTGCTGAGTCACCGGCTTACTAAATGGTATTTTGTACCCTTTTATGTATGAAAGTAATAAGCTTCCATTGGTCATAAAACGTAGAAAGTCTGCCAGCATAATTTACCGGTGGCGTCTCTAGCGATGACTGCGGTGCTGGCGCTGACTGCTGGAATGCTTGGAGGAGCTTTTAAGTCAGCGCCGGACTTGCTTATAGCTTTGGCAGCTTTAAGTGTGTCCGTTGAATTGGTTCCGAATAAATAACCATCAATCTTAGCATTCTGAAGTGAGTCCTTTATCTCTTTTTTAACTGAAGTGACAACGTAATTTCGGCGGGTCAAGGAATCGTTATGCTGAGAATTGCAAAGCATGCGTCCGGTATCCATTGGTCCGGGGTGCATCAGAAAGCTTGCAGTTAGAAGGGACAAGATACTTTTCTGTAAGTTCCCTGCGAGCTTCTCTAGTTAGGCCAGTAGTGGCGATATGTTCAAAACGCACCGCTAGGTCCTTTTGTAACTCATTGCCATACTTGTTTGTATCGGTCGGATCGACACCTAAGATCTCCAATATATCAGAGTCTAAGGCCACATTTTCCTCAAGGGCTGTGGGGTCAGCATCCCCGGCGGGCAGAATATTTTCTTCTGCAGGCGAGCCCGAGTCCACTCCTGCAGGGCCGGAGTCCGCTCCTGTAGGGCCGGAGTCCGCTCCTGTAGGGCCGGAGTCCGCTCCTACAGGGCCAGGGTCCGGTTCCGAAAAACCAGGGTTTGATTCAGTCGGAATGGCATCCGCATCAGGCGCTCCACAAGCAAATCATCGGGCTCGTGTACCGTCACAGGACTTGAAATTTCGTGATTTGGAATCGATAAAATCGATTTCTTATTTTCTGAGTTATTTTTTAAAAACTCGTTGCAGTACAAACTATTGCGAAACTCACTATGACTAATGAGTATGACGGTTAATAAATAGCCCAGTAAGCTATCCACATCACCATATTGTGGCACAAGCCCTTAAAAACTGCCCACATTACCATTGTGCAATATCAAGTGGAGTAGGTATAAATCGTTGTTGAAGAACACACGTGCTTGGCACAATATTGCTCTCATTAAAATAACGAGTTTAATAGTGAGGAAATAGCCCAATAAGCTATCCACAACACCAAATTGTGGCACGAGACAGCCCTTAAAAACTGCCCACATTACCATTGTGCAATATCAAGTGGATATAAATCGTTGTTGAAGAAAACACTTGCTTGGCACAATATTGCTCTCATTAATAAAATAACGAGTTTAATAGTGAGGAAATAGCCCAGTAAGCTATCCACAACACCATATTGTGGCACGAGACAGCCCTTAAAAACTGCCCACAATACCATTGTGCAATATCAAGTGGAGTACGTATAAATCGTTGATGAAGAAAGCACGTGCTTGGCACAATATTGCTCTCATTAAAATAACGAGTTTAATAGTGAGGAAATAGCCCAATAAGCTATCCACAACACCATATTGTGGCACGAGACAGCCCTTAAAAACTGCCCACAATACCATTGTGCAATATCAAGTGGAGTTGGTATAGATCGTTGTTGAAGAAAACGCGTGCTTGGCACAATATTGCTCTCATTAAAATAATGAGTTTAATAGTGAGGAAATAGCCCAATAAGCTATCCACAACACCATGTCTGGCACGAAACAGCCCTTAAAACTGCCCACTAGCCATTGCGCAATATTGTTGACAACAAATCAAAAGTATAGGTTATGTAGGTACACTTAATGGTAATGAACAAACTAACCTTCTGATCCTGAACACTGCTGCGTGGAAGTATCCCGTGTCGAAGACGACGAACTCGATATAGCACGTTTACGACGTTTAACCGTCGTTTTGCGATGTTACATTTCTTCATTTTTCTTTAGTTTTTACGTAAACTTTCGTAATCAACATCACTATGCTTTCTTTTAGGCATATTTTAAACACTTAGCACTGTTTTTACACTTGAAGATAAATTGCCTAAAGAACGTGCGAACTGGCTGAGCACTAAAACGCGAATGAAGCGGAGCGGGGCGTGTTGCCGACAGGTGGACACAGGGGGTGGGGAGAACACTCGTTCTACCCACATTAAGAAAAATAAAAATAAATTTACAATAAAAAGTTGAGGAAGATATCTACCCTCAATATAGTGTGCGAATGGCGATCGCTAGGCGATACTACATGTGTTTATCTGCTAATATATTCGGACGAAGCGGAGTATAATAATGATCGAACTTCACTTCAGGTAAGTTCGTTTGATCACTTATTATATACAAAAAAGTCCCCGAGGGAATATATCTAAAAGTCATATTTAAGTTACAACAGTAGCTTTTGTGTTCTAAAATTTAATTAGATCGCCTTTATTATCGTAGTATTAATTTTTCCTTACTAATACATATTATTATAAAGTGTGTTTGTATGCGAAAGTGTGTGATTTTTTGGATAGGTATAGTTGAGAACCTGGAGGGTTAGATAGACATCCCGGAAAAACAAAGAGTTCCCGCGGGATTTTAAAAACGGTTGCGGGTTGTTACGTTCCCTCAAATATGGTTGAGCGAAGCAACGGCTGGGTCATGCGTCATGCTCGTGAACGGATTCCACCGGCGGGAATGGGGCTACTTTCTGTCTGCCCGTCTTAACATGTATTGAAACAATTCAAAAGTAGGTATGCATTTTTGGAAATTCCCCTGACTATGGAAGCACTACATACATAGCATAGTACCTATTGTAAATTATTTTTAAAAGAGCAACCGCCGAGTTTCTTGCGGGTTTTTCTCGGCAGGAAGGGCATTCCGAACCAGTGGTAGACTCATCGACTATTCAAAAGCACTTGTAAAAGTTTATTTGCGCTGATCTGATGATGGAGCTTGAAGATGGCTAATGAAACTCTATCCATGGAATTTGGCTCGTTTGATTTGTATTGACAAGTACTCTCGTCCTAGATGATATCCAGGGTCTGATGATGAAGCCAGCTACTAAAATCGTGTTTGTAAAAATATTTTTTTTCATTTACCCTTGTTTTTGTATTTTTTTTTTAAGAAGCAGTGATAGCCTAGTAGGAGCAGTAATAGCCTAATGGTTAGGACTGTGGTCTCCTATTCGGGGGTTCGCAGGTTTGACCTCTGACTTTTCGGAGTCAAGTGCGTTTAAGCAATTAAATATCACTTGCTTCGACAGTGAAGGAAAACATCGTGAGGAAACCTGCAAATCTGAGGGTTCTTCATAATGTTCTCGAAGGTGTGTGAAGTCCGCCAATTCGCATTGGGCCAGCGTGGTGGACTATGGCCTATAACTCTTCAAAATCTATAAAATTTTTATAAAAGAAAAATTTAAAGAAATAGGCATTCTTACAGTAGCTTCACAATATATTTACAACAATATAATATTTGTCAGACAAAACATCGTGAATTACAAAAAAAAGGGTGATTTACACGATAGGCAAGTTAGAAATCCAAACAGGCTCGTGATTCCTCGATGTCGCCTCAAGAGGGTCCGAAAGACATTTGTGGGCATGGGCGTGACGTTTTATAATAAAATTCCACAGTCGATCTTAGACTTGCCTTTACACAAGTTTAAGAAATCAGTTAAAACTAATCTCATGAAAAAAGCATATTATGCAATTGAAGACTATTTAGATGATAAAAAAGCGTGGACATAATTCTTTCCAGCGATTCATGAGACAGCAGGTGGTAATTGAACTGTTTAACTATTCTATTGAATGTAAACTTATTTTGAAAAGAGCAACTGCCGAGTTTCTTGCTGGTTCTTCTCGGCAGGAACGGCATTCCGAACCAGTGGTAGACTCATCGACGATTCAAAAGCACTTGTAAAAAAGTTTATTTGAATAAAAAAACATTTCTATTCTATTCTATTCTATTCTATTCTCTGAGAGGAGACCTGCGCTCAGTAGTGAGACGTTGATGGGTTGCTAATGATGATGATGATGATTTTTTAATTTCATTTATAAAGTTATTATTTCGTGTACAATATTCATTTAATTGTATATATTGTATGTAATTATCCTTTCTTTACAGATGGCTGGATGGACAAAAGAATATTTCCTAGAGCTTCTCAACGAGAGACGCTCCGGCTTCGATGACGAGTGAGTGATGCTCCATACAACACTAGCTGACGCGATTTCGTGCCCGGGAGCTCTTTCCTGGATAATCGGAATGTTGAGTAACCAGAAAATGGATTTAGTTTTTAAAAATCCCGCGTTGACTCTTTGATTATCCGAGATAAAAAGTAGCTCTCCCGGTCTGAGGACCCACTACTTACAGTTACACCCATTACTATACCCATGCAAGAATTTTTTTTTATTCGATGACAAGATAGTCCTTGATTGCGATCTCACCTGATGGTAAGTGACGATGCAGTCTAAGATGGTAGCGGACTAACTTGAAAGGGGTATGGCAGTGAAAATTCAACCCATATCCCTAATCGGTTTCTACACGCCTTCTTGCCGGAACGCTAAATCACTTGGCGGCCCGTCTTTGACGGTAGGGTGGTAACTAGCCACGGCCAACTGAAGCCTCCCACCAGACCAGACCAGAGACAATTCAGAAAGAAGAAGATTCGCCGGGAATCGAACCCGAGACCTCCCAGTAATAAGACCACAGCGCTCACCACTGCGCCAGGGAGGTTGTCAAAAAATTGCATCAATCACTTGCTCTGTTGCAACGTGATTGAAGGATAAATTAATAATTTCATTGATTGTTGTTTACTGTCATCGTGCCTATTGTGGTTCATCTCGAATGTGTCCTCGTCCCAAAGCATTCCACTTCGCTGTTGCAGGCTGCGGGACGACGCGGAGCCGGCCACGCTCGCGCTGCAGCACGACTCGCGTACGTACCCGCTCCATAATTAGTCTATGGTTACAGTTTTTGCAATTCACGAAGGCGAGTGAGCTTTACTCGTGGTTACTTCGTGTACATGCACATTGCATAAGTGTGCGTGCCTGTCAAATAGAATAGAATAGAAATGTTTTTTATTCAAATAAACTTTTTTACAAGTGCTTTTGAATCGTCGATGAGTCTACCACTGGTTCGGAATGCCCTTCCTGCCGAGAAGAACCAGCAAGAAACTGGGCAGTTGTTCTTTTCAAAACAAGTTTACATTATAGTAGATATTATGCTATGTATGTAGTGTTTCCATTTTTTTGTTGTGTTTGTCTTTAATATTAAGGATCAATTTGAAGCGCCACATTTGACATACGAGAGTCTCTGGAACTAATAATATTGCAAATGGCGCACCGACCTCTGTAGTTAATATGAATGTATTTGTGCATCAGTGGTAGGGGGAAGCAGTACTGCGAATTTTTTTCTGCTTTTCGACGGTGCTTTGATTTTTTTTTCTGGGGAGGAGGTAATCCTCATGGATACCATTAGATGGCATGTCCGACTACACTGTGTAGTGCCCTACGGACTAAAACCTCCTCCCGTCTCCGGCCGTCCATCCCGGTACTGCTGTGCGCATGGCTTCAGGGTGGGGCTGTCAGTTTAGGCTGTGTTCAAGTTTTGCCTTTTCAACTCATCCTTGACGCGTCGTCCTACTATCTTTTGGAGCAATGTTGCGCATTTGTTCCATCCTTCCCTGCTATCCAACACCAACCTTACCAGATTACGGTGCTTTGATTAGAAGGGCCTCATAAGAAAACTCAGGGTCACCCAGCGAGCGATGGAGAGAGCTATGCTCGGTATATCCCTGCGAGATCAAATCAGAAATGAGGAGATTCGTAGGAGAACCAAAGTCACCGACATAGCTCAGCGTGTCGCGTAACTGAAGTGGAAATGGGCGGGGCACATAGTTCGAAGAGCTGGTGGTCGTTGGGGTCCCAAGGTGTTGGAGTGGCGACCCCGCACCGGGAAGCGCAGTGTTGGCAGGCCCCCCACCAGGTGGACCGACGACATCAAACGAGTCGCAGGGAACCGCTGGATTCAAGCGGCGCAATACCGAAGCCTGTGGAAGTCCATGCAGGAGACCTTTGTCCAGCAGTGGACGTCTATAGGTTGATAAAGAAGAAGAAGAAGATTAGAAGTGAGAATGAGATGTGTGTTTGCAGCGTGGGAGGGCGCGGGCGGCGGCGGCGGCGCGGGCGGCGCGGACGAGGGCTGGGCGCAGTTCGACGCGTTCGCGGACCCCGCGCCCGGCCCAGACCCCTTCACGCCCATCGACACGCCCATGACGCAGGCCATGGCCTTCTGGTCCAACTCGGGTACGCGCACCGTCTCAGGATATCATCATCATCATCATTAGCAACCCATCAACGGCTCACTATTGAGCGCAGGTCTCTCAGAGAAGGCTTATAGGCCATAGTCCTCCACGCTGGCCCAATGCGAATTGGCGGACTTCACACACCTTCCAGAACATTACGAAGAACTCTCAGGTGTGCAGGTTTCCTCACGATGTTTTCCTTCACCGTTGAAGCAAGTGATATTTAATTGCTTAAACGCACATGACTCCGAAAAGTCAGAGGTGCGTAACCGGGATCGAACCTGCGACCCCCCGAATAGGAGACCACAGTCCTAACCACTAGGCTGTCACTGCTTCCATCTCACACGCAATAAAACTTCTAGACGTGATTGGACTTGTCCTCAAAAATAAAGTCAGTTGTTAGGGTAACTGAGAAGGAGCTGCTTATAGCCGTTCAGTTAGGTTAGTCGGATTGCGGCAGATGAGGCTTTACATCGTAACGACCTTAATAAAGCGCCGGCCAATGCCAGTAAAGTTCCTTCTAACTCTGGTAACGGTATTTCAGATGACTAGAAATTATTCGTCCTTTGAAGATGAAAGGTTTTTTAAACTATGTCTATATTTGTCTCAATCACAGAATCACAAGAGCAAAGAGACTTCAAGCAAAACGCGCAGCAGGGCGGCGGGTTCGAGGACGACGACAAGGACGCGCTCACGCTGCTGCTGGCGCAGAAGATGCTCACCGCCTTCCACAGCATGGCGCCCGCGCAGCTCGAGCCGCTGCCGCCGGACCAGCACGAGCTGCGCGGCGAGCGACACCCCGCTGACGAACATCCTGACGTCCAAAACAGGGATGCCGTCGAAGACTCCAACCAGAACCTCCCGCACACTCTACAAGACACTGCTGACGTTCAAAACGCACAATCGGGCGCCAAAGAGGACAACCCCGACGTTCAAAATCCCCAACCAAATGCCCCTTCAGAAACTCCCAGCGTCGAAGACCCCCTGCCGAGCTCTGAAGAAGAGGAATTTTCCAGTTTTCAACATTCTCAACCAGAAGTACTAGACGGAAGTTGTAACGTTCAAAATACCTCATCTAATGCCTTGGACGGAATTTCTAGTGTACAAAAGTCTCAATCCGGTAGTACCTCCGAACACCAAAACGATAATATAGAGTCGCTTGACTCCCAAAGTGCGTCATCACCGAGCGTCCCTCCCGCCGCGTCCCCCCGCGCCCCTCCCGCCCACAGGTGATCGTTCCCGCCCGCGCCCGCCGCGCTCCCTCCCCTCCCGCCCTTCCCTCCGTACCTAATCCGCGATTTTAATATCAACCACTACTACTAAATCTAATTCCAATGTACACTCAAATTGAACTAAGCTCTGAGTGGCAGTTTTTGGGTGAACAAACTCTTTATTCGAGTTAAACCGTCGAATTATATCGAATTTTGTAATTTGTCCGGTGGACAAGGCCAAATTCGGTGGTGAGTTTATGTAGGTACTCAGAAACTTGCCCTCTAGGTCTGAGTCGCTCATTTTTCAACACCGTACGCATCGAAAGCGACGAATTTTTTTTTAATTTATGGGATTAACTATCGCACATTCAAAAATTCAAGATTTATTTCATGTAAGTCAACCGGTGACTTGGACAAGCCGAGACTCGACTCTACTCGACGAAAGCAGATTTGACTGAAATTTATCTGCGTCATACGCGCCGTATATCCGGAATATAGTCAGGTTCTAAACATATCTTGATGCTGTCATCAGGTTCACATTATTCATATTACATGTGCGAATAGATGTGAAATAGCACATTGTTCTACGAGGGGTGAAAGTGACCGATTACTTACGAGAGTGTCGTTTGAGTCACGAGGCGGAGCCGAGTGTTTCAATATGCCGGAGTTAGGAATCGTACTTTATCCCGAGTGATACATAGTGCTTTATACTACACCTGCGAGGAAAATAATAGACAAATCATTTAATTGGAGTTTATATATCTATTACAATTTTACAATTATTGAAACTCTTTGTAGTAATTTTTCTCGCTTTTACACTGCAATACATCTTCATAAAATGCTTTATTGTATTTATCCATTTCAAGATTTCTGAGACTTTCATTTTTCACTAGACATTTCCGGCAAGAGACTTTCATTTTTCACTACAGACATTTTGAGTTCACACTAAGTACTGTCACCAAAAGACATTTTGAGTTCTTCACATACAGTAAAGTTTATGGTTTCTACTATAAACTTGTGATTTTATAAATTCACAATTTAAATACAACAAAAGAAAGCGACTTGCGCGAATATTTAATTTCTTTAAATGACGTAGTTTATTTATCTATTTATTTAATTAGGAAGCCAACGTTTTACAATGATTATTATAATATAATTACATAATATAGTTAAGTTCTTTGTCGCTCTTTCTCGATATGGCACAAATCAGAAGGTACTTTCCGAGCAGAGGTGCGATTGTGTAAGAATTGCCGATCAAATCGTCAAAGTTCGGCGTCAAAGTAAAATAAACCAAAACAGCATTGAATTAGAGCTCAATTTCGTGTATCCATTCTCAACCGTTAAGCGTATCGTACATACCTAACGTATTTGATCGGCAATTCTTACACAATTGGGGGGCAGGTGTAGTATAAATATCCTATCAGTGCGCGCGCGCGTGCGATGCGTACGGTCCGCGTGCGATGCGTACGGTCCGCGCGGTGCGTACGGGCCGCGCGTTGCGTACGTTGCTGTAAATGTGCGGAGCCTTAACTAATGTAGTGCCTGCTTATGTGCGGTGATCAATATAACGAAGTCCAATACGTAAGATATTAGGCGAAATTTACCCATACCTCAGAATGTTTTTAAATATTCCAGCGTAGAAGTGATTTTTAAATTTATACATATACACGAGTTTATGTGTATTGCAATAATTATGAGTTAAGTCGACGTGTGATCTGTGATTGCGGGAACTTAGTTTATTTCCAATTATCACAATTTTAATTTTAATTATACTTACTCTTTAAGTTATGTTTTTTACACACTACGTCCCGTTTTAAAAGTAGTCCTTTAGTATAATAATTGCTAAGTAAATGTTACAAATTGACGGTCCATTGAAATATTTGTGCTTTTTGATCTTTGTAATAGCTATGGTATACTAGGACATCAAAATAACCACAAATTTTTAATTACACATTACCTAAAGTTGGAACTTTTTGCTAAGGTTACATTTCAATAAGAATTTAATACATAATATGTATTGTGATGGGGTTTCGGAGGGTTATTAAGGATGGAAACATACTAATGATACGTGAAGCGATGCATGTTGAGTGACAATCATTATATGGCTTATGACCAGAGTCACACCTGAATGATTTCAACACTGTTTGAAGTTTATAGCAACAGCAGGCGTGACGTGTTATAAATACGCTTCCGGCCGAATGCGCGAAGAATCAATAAGGGAACAATGTTGTTCCTACGAGAGAAATGAATTTTTTGTATTACCCAGAGAGCTTACAAGTAATCGTAGATGTATAGTCATGGTATACTGTGATGTTGGTGTGCGCGTGTATATAGCGAGCTTAGCTGTGTAAATACGCTGGTTTACATTTCCTACTGGTAGCTGGAGAGCTGGCGGGACATTTTGCGAAGGTGCTTGGTAAATAATAATTTATTTGTGTAAATAGTGTAAAAATGCCGAACATTTGCACAGATTGCTTAAAACACACAAAGATACCATACAATTACATACAATTACAATTATTGATACATATAAAGTAGTCCCTACCCTCTGCGCTAGGAAAACCTGTGTTGCAGCGTGCTCAAGCGATTAATTATGAGCACCTTTCCTACCCCAATCATGTCAATTCTTAGTAAAACACTAATCGTGAATGCATGATAATATTTTCTCTGATCACTGTGGAGACCATCCATGAATGGTTGGTTCATCTTCGCACACACATGTTGACGTGTTCAGGGTTGGTAACTTTTGTAAATTAAAATCATAAACATCAAGACATCTTCTTTTCTCTGGTGACTGTGGAGACCGTCCGTGACTCCCAGCCAGCGCCATTGATTCACCTCTTCGCCCTTGAGCAGGCCCAGTTCGGACGATAAATAAACATAACATAGTCAGCACTATGATAAAAAAAATCAAGCACCTCCATAAAATTAACCATGAGCTCTCTGTATCATAATATATTGTATAATTGATACGAAGTCAATGTTCAGATTTGATACTGTCAATACAAGAAAATCAATTAAATATTAAATATTATGGCGCTGTATCGGTTGCCTTGTCTTATTTTCAGTGATTTAAAAATATAAGTAAATTCTATACGTTGTTAATTCGACAAGTTATTTGTAGTGATTTTCTACGTGTTCAATATTAAATGTGGCTATCGTTTGCGTTGACTTGATATATTCGAGTTATTTAGGGCCATTTTCACCACTTTCTGTTAAGTGTCTGATAGCTTGTTCGCATATTTTGTCTTGTCTTGTTCTGTCTAAAGTAAGAAAGTGACAAAATTTACGGTTAGGTTATCCGACACTTATCAGAAGGTGGTAATACAGGCCCTCAGAGTTGTATTAGCTCTCGATAGGTGCATGAAAGCAATTTGTGTCCGCTAAGTTCACTCCAACAGATTCTGGCGCGGGATTTGTTTCAAAGGAATCATATCGAATATTATATCAGTGAACATATCGATATCGTATTATATCGACGCGATACATGCTTCCGCTCGACACTCGTGGTGTATTGGTATATCGAGTCGAGACACGTTGATGTCGATTAATGGCTGGACTATACGCCACACCGCCCCACCCTACGCCACGACAAAGGTGTGAATCGAACTATCCTTGTATTTTGTTTGATCGTCATCATCATCATCATCATCATCATCATCATCATCATCATCATCATCATCAGCATCATCAGCAACCCATCAACGGCTCACTACTGAGCGCAGGTCTCCTCTCAGCGAAACGCTGGCCCAATGCGAATTGGCGGACTTCACACACCTTCGAGAACATTATGAAGAACTCTCAGATGTGCAGGTTTTCTCACGATGTTTTCCTTCGCCGTTGAAGCATGTGATAGTTAATTTCTTAAACGCACTTAACTTAGAAAAGCCAGAGGTGCATGCCCGGGATCGAACCTGCGACCTCCCGAATAGGAGACCATCCATCGCATTGGGCCAGCGTGGTGGACTATGGCCTATAACCCTTCTCTGAGAGGAGACCTGCGCTCAGTAGTGAGCCGTTGATGGGTTGCTAATGATGATGATATAAAGGTGATAAAACAAGTAAAGAGAGCTTTGAGCTGTGGGGTGGCGTGGTGTGGCGTGCTGCAAGTGTGCTTCAACCACAATTATTATTATGTATTGTTAGAGTATTATAGTACTATCCCGTGCGTTGATATGTTGTCCATATGCGAATGTTATTTGTTAAAAATAAAAGTTGGAATGCGTTCATTTCGACGTATTCGTTTTAAAATTTATGTTACATTCTAATATATGGTTTTATAACCACATGTATTTGAGAGATAAAATGAAATGTGATAATTCAACAGTTTTTAAGCGATAACTTTTATTACAATATTTGCGTCGCCATTTTATTTTACTGATAGATACTTTTATGGTTAATGAAATGCCAAATAATTAATAATTGTAGGTGCATGCAGTGCCTGTTTTTGTATTATTATCAATTTATCAGATTGGAATTCCCTTCGTAGAGAACAAAAATATCTATTTATCATGAATTTTATTGGTTTAATATGGTAACCGCAATTGTTTTAAATAAATAACCAGTTAATATCTATGCCTATGTTTTATTTGTGACAGCGCTCGCTAACCACAGACAGTAGACTGCCGGATCGGGCTGCAATTTGGGCTGCCTCCTTTCAAAAACAGTAGACCCGGAGATTTTAGAACAATAAATTTTTTTATTAAAAAAAAATTAAGTATGAATTATTTAATTATGTAAGTAATTAAGGTAAAAATTAACATTGGTAATGTATTTTTTAAAATATAAATGACACCTAGTCCTAGGCTGACTAGGACCATTTAAAACTATATTTTTTATTCTGAAGGGATTGTTTAAGCATCTTTTCTTGCTCAGGTTTCTTCAAAAACTTCAAAAATTCTTGGCAATTCGTATTGTAATTAATCTTTACAATTACCTCTGCCTTTACCATGTCCACTGACAAGCAATTTCGCTCGTCTGTCCACAAATTTCCCATTAAAGAAAAGACACGTTCTACAAAAGCATTGCTTAAAGGAATTGAAAAAAAAAACCAATCATTTTTGGCAGGCCGTGATGGTCGGATGTCGCTTCGCTGTCAATGCACGGTCTGACTCGAGGATATCGATGTTAAATCCGTAGCCCGGACATGCACCATGCAAACCCGTCGACTCCGGGTCAAACCTGTCGACTCCGGGTCAAACCCGGAGAGGTGGTAGCCCTAGCTGCAATCGATTTGCCGATAGCTGGCCAGTTTACAGAATGGATGGAATTTCTGTTAACCGATTTTGTTTATAAATAATATGTAGTGTATTTGCACACACTATACTATCGGTCGATCGAGTCTGTGGTGTGCGGGGGCCCTGTAGGGTGTTTAAGAGGACCGTCACATTTCGCACCCCTCTCTCGCACATTCTAATATTTTCAATGATTGTAAAAATCTCAGATAATTTTGACAAAATTGGGTCAGTTATTATCTTCCACAATTAAATTTCGGATATTTTAGACATAAGTATTTTTGAAGTGAAAACTTCTTTTGGCGTACCGCACACACATTTTTACGTACGTAGTAAGCTAGGCTGATCCGTCACGCTCTGAGGTGAAAGGCTCGATCGGGTGAACTCGGGACCGCCGAGTGTACCCGAGCGAGAAAGATACAGTCTATAGCTGTTCTTCTGTTATATATCACTGAGCTGTAATATATAAATTGATTATATTAATTAGAGTATATAAATTGATTGCGATTGCCAATGAAGTTTTCACTTATGCCGTGCGGTCTTAAGCACACATTTTTAATTTGTTTTACCTATTATACCTAGTTTTTGATAAAGAATAAGAGCGATAAAGGTTCATAGTAGTTTTTGCCCTCTTTCTCTATCAAAATATCGGTACCTATATCATAATGAAACTATATCTAAAATATCCGTAATTTAACTGACCACTATTTGTCATAAGTACCTGAGATTTTTACAATCATTGAAAATATTCGAATATGAGAGAGAGAGAGAGAGAGACACATTTTGTTATATAATAATATTTACAATCATTGAAAATATTAGAATGTGCGAGAGAGAGGGATGCTTAATGTAATAGTCCTTTTAAATGATTTTTCGTTTGTGTGTCATCTTCCTAAACATATTGTAATCCATATCGTAAGTTATATTTTGTTCGTATTGCGGTACAAGAGCGATGTGCAATTTTCATTTTTGCACTTATTCTGAGGCTTGCATCATACTGTTTTATCTCATCACAGATTAGCTGAAGAAGTATAGATTGCTCGCGTCATACATCATAAAGCTCGCGTATATCATTAGTTTTTTAAATAGGCGGAATTTTCTATTTTCATAATATGGTCTTGTAAAAATTTTGTATTTTGATCCTTGATTTCAACAAAAAAATCCTATAAAATCGAAAACGATCCTGCGAGTAGTAACGCCATCTAAGATTATTTTTAGGCGTAATTTGATTTGTATAAAGAGGAAGCAATCTATTTCTTCTTACTGATCGCCGATCTTGTTTAGTACAATTGTGTAATGCTGTCACTTATTGACAAGTTTAATTCAGAGTTGATAAGAAAAGGACAAGTATAGAAAATTTTACTAATATACAACGTGTACTGAAAGTCCGAAAAACTACTGCAGGGTACCTTTGTACCTTTCATATAGAACTCTTCAGCACAAGCATTGGACTCGAAGCCCTTATAGTTTTTGAGTAAACCACACTGAAAGTTTTCACCAATAACAATCTTAGCACAACCCTAGAAAACATTGCGTCGGTATACCAACAACCGCGCGCCGCGCGCGTTGTAACTTATTCACGGTTAATCAAAGGGTTGTCACAAGTAAGCGCATTAATATCAATTGAATAAGTTTGTATGGTAAAAAAATGTGCTTATGTCTATTCCATATTTTTACAGATGATTCTTTATTAGCTATACACACGTACCCTGCAGTCATTTTTCAGACTTTCGGTACACGTTGTATATATTATAGCGCGTTGATGCAAGAGGCTCTAAGATTTGTTTTATTGTTGTACATGATATTTGAGCATTTACTCGTAGATACCTGTAAGTACCTATGTATATGTGATTCCGATGTAACTGTTGTGATGTGTGTCGGTCGGGCGCCGCGCTGTGACGTCACTAATACGTAGAGCAGCTCCTAACAACGTGTGAGCCACAAAATCTTAAAAAGTGGGATTAGTGATATAGATCTTGATAATCTATGATTAACACTGTCCCATTCCTACCTACCATGGGCTGTTCCTATACAAATGATAGCTTAATTGTGGACCAATTGGAAGCGCCACATTTGACATACGAGTGTCTGAATCAAGAACCTTAAATACCTACAACATTAAGCTTCTTGCTCTGGATCTGATAATATTGCAAATGGCACACCGACCTCTATAATTAATCTATGATTTCATAGATTAATAGAGGTCGGTTATGAAATCATAGATTAATTATAGAGGTCAGTGCGCCATTTGCAATATTAATCCCAGAGACACTCGTTTATCTGTTTACAGCGCCAGTGAAATCCAAAATCGCGTCAATCCAACAAAATATGACGGCAGCCCCTCCGGTCCAGTGTTAATCATACTCGTAGATTAAATAAAGAGCTCATTCATCATCACTATCAACCCATCATCTGCTCACTACTGAGCGAGATCTCCTCTCGGAGAAGGATTATAGGCCATAGCCCACCACGCTGGCCCGATGCGAATTGGCGGACTACAATAAATAGCTCAGTGGGGCTAAACTTCATTGCAACGCGGCCGCGGTTCGGTACTGCTACACTAAACTATGCTATTACTTTTAAATCTTCAACGCTTTCTTCATCTTCATAACAACTTCATCGTCACCGTCGGCCCACTATGGACGCGGGTTTCTCGGAACGAGCATGATCTAGGCCTTAAGCCTGAAAGGGACATTGGTAGCATGTGTTGCGTCCCTATTTTTACACTTCTTTTACGCTTAAACTGATACTTTTATACCTACATAATCCAGAGAAGCAGTGATAGCCTAGTGGTTAGGACTGTGGTCTCCTATTCGGGGGGTCTCAGGTTCGATCCCGGGTACGCCTACGCCGGGTACCATTGACTTTTCGAAGTCAATTGCGTTTAAGCAATTAAATATCACTTGCTTCAACGGTGAACGAAAACATCGTGAGGAAACCTGCACATCTGAGAGTTCTTCTTAATGTTCTCGAAGATGTGTGAAGTCCGCCAATTCGCATTGGGCCAGCGTGGTGGACTATGGCCTATAACCCTTCTATGAAAGGAGACCTGGCTCAGTAGTGAGCCGTTGATGGGTTGTTAATGATGATGATGAGGATGAATCCATAGAATGAATACTTAATTTATGGTTTCTAATGTGAAAAAGTGACGTCACAGCGGCGGCGCCCTCAAAAGGTGCTAAATATAAGATTATGTGCGTCGTCCTTGGTCCAGTTCCTGTCCTTTGCGTATTGAGCGTCGCGCGTCGCGGGCGGAGCGCTAACGCACGTGTTCGTATCTCCGCTGAGAAATACTTTCTTTCGTCATCATCACATCATCATCTTCAGCTCGAACCGTCGCCGGCTTCTACAGGGTACAGGTCTCTCCTCGAATTAGAAGGTTTAGGCCCACCACGCTGGCCAGGTGCGCATTAGCAAGCTTCATACACCCCAAGCGGGGCACATAGTTCGATAAGCTGATGCTCGTCGGTGTCCCAAGGTGCTGGAGTGGCGACCCCGCACCGGGAAGCGCACTGTTGGCAGACCCCCCTTACTAGGTGGACCGAAAACATCAAACAAGTCGCAAGGACCCGCTGAATTCAGGCGGCGCAAGGCTGAGCACGCTGGAAGTCCACTCAAGAGACCTTTGTCCAGCAGTGGACGTCTATCGGTCGACAAGAACACCAAACTAATTTCTTTTCTTTGCAAGACTTGGGTACAAGCCTCTCATTCTGTTAGTGGGGCGGAGGGCGGCCAGTTATGGGCCAGCTATGAGTTGATGATGATGTGATGTTTGCATCAATTTCTGTAAAATAGCGGACCTTGTTTCGATAACTTTGTAAGTCAACGAAATATTGGATTTGAGCAGGCCGATCTGCCCCCCAAATGTCTAAAAGTTGCCGATCAAAATCTTAATCATTTCATGGCCTTAGCGTCAAAGTAAAATAAACCATAATGACATTATATTAGAGCTCAATTTCGTGTATGCATTCTCAAACGTTTAGGTATGTACAATACGCTCCTTACTTAATGCTCCATGTTAGAATCGTTTGTACTGTATTTGTGACTAAATCAATACAGTCAAGGAATATTATACTTTGACGCTAATGCCATGAAATGAATAAGATTTTGATCGGCAATTTTTGGACAGTCGCAACTCTGAAGTCCATAGGATATGGAGTACTTGGACATGCGTTACGTGTTGTATAAAGTATTATAGTTGTTAGCAGTGACCAGTGAACGCTGTGAATCGTAAACATTTAGTGCAATTAGTTGCCTTCGGTCTTGTTGCGTTTGTATGCCGGAACGTGCAAGTGTAGGGTTACAGTGTTCTTGGTGCGCCTAAAGTGGTCCTTCATCGTACATGCCTGCTGCAAGAGAGGTTGTCAGTTGCTGCGAGGCGGCTGCGTAACAAAATTCAGTCATTTATTTCATGCAGGCTAACCTGTGGCTCTTACGATAAGACCACCACACCAAAGGTGATATAATAGGGTATTTGACTATTTTTAGAAAATCATATTAAATTGTTAATAATGCTATGCTGAAGCTAACAAAACGTATATTTCGGCATAATTTTCAGTATATTTCATAAAAATCGAGAAATAAATTCAAAAAAATAAATTGCCGCGGAAACGTTCCATTTGTTTACATGACGTCACAGTTCACACACATTTCAATGACAATTCCAAAGCCCAAAGGTGGCGTGAACTGTGACGTCATTCGAGATTCAAGAACGTTTTCGATCTCGTGAACATGGCCAGAATTATAGCAATTTTAATTAATGTTTTCTAATTAAATAAAGCTTTATTTTTAGTTTTGTCGTATGGAATAATGTTTTTAGATAATAATCTTTTAGGATGACACCAAATGAAACGATATTTTTAATATAGTCAAATATCCTATTACATACCTAGGTACTCGACTAACTAGATACCATTATAAACTAGCAAGTAGCAACAGTCTTGTTGTCTGTGCAAAGTGCGGAAATCCCATAAATGGGGGTTGATTATACACTTTTTATAACAGATGATAATATGATTCAGATGAATGGGTAGTTTAACGATACACAAATTGAAATGATAATATGTAAAAACACATTTAAATACACAATTAACAAATTTCTGAACGACAAATATAATATGTTTGATTTTGTATGCGCTTAACCACAGGGCTTAACACAACCTTTATTTATTTTAGAGGAGGGGGAATATTAGTAAAGTTTAGGGCTAATATCCTATTAAACAATGTAATATATACTTGGTTTGAACAGAGCAACTGCTGAAATAATTAACGGCTCTACTCAGCAGAATCTGCTTTCGGACCACTGATAGCGTTTTGACTCGTCATAAGAGGCACAAGCTGGTCTATAATATGAAATTAATAGCTAGCAAAATGCGCTATGAAAATAGCTTTATCCTTTGGTGAGAGTCACAATACACGTCTGCGCCTGCCAGCATCAAGAGATTATTCTGAGTAACTTTGGGTTAATTCAATAGGGTATTTGACTTGTCAAAATGTGGATATTCATTAATTTTAATAGAAAATTTAAGATGTAAGAATAACCTTTGTAAAAACAGAAAATAAATGGGTCAAAAAAATAAGTTATAACTAAGCTGTTTTACTGCGATTGTATCTGTTTGTTTCTAAAACGAAATTTTATATGTAGATTGAATGGAGCTAGTGTCTTGTGAGGTCACAGTTAAGTAGCGCTCCGTTTGCCGAACAGGAAACTTTAAAGCTCCATATTTCCGAAACTAGTTAAGATATCTAAAAACGAAAAATGACATTGAATTATAATATTTAAAAACTTTATTTTTAAATATGTTACATAAAAAAATTGGTTGTCTGTAAAGTCTATAAAGTATCGGTTTACGGATGATAGTTTTACGTGATAACGTCATAAAGATTGATTGATTGATGAAAAATTGTATACTTGAATTGAATTGAATTGAACTATTATCACTGGATTATCATTATTTTGTATAATAAAAATAATGATTAATTGAAAATTACAATTTTCTCTAATCACAAGCCAACGCTTGGTCCGATCGCGCCTTTCTATCGCTTGTTGCTCTCGCTTGCACGCGCAGGCTCAGGCGGAACGTGACACTTTTTCGTGCGTGCAGCCGGTGTTCATCGATTTATAAGACGTTATCACGTCAAAAATATAAGTCAAATACCCTATTTTCCGAGTCGAACGGCGCGGCGTTACATCGTTTCCGCTCGCTTCAACCACAGCCTCTCGCCTTGCGAGCGCCGTCCACGTTTGATAGCGCTTAGGAAGAGGGCACACTGGCTACTTTTAGCGGCAGCGATCGCGCGGTTTCATTGCCCTTAGCTTTTTTATGGCCTTTGGCGTGCATCGTGTTAAGCGAAGGCCAAACCAACGCGTTCAATTTGCGTCCGCGAGGGCGTGCACGAAGGCGTGTGTGCGTGAAAAAGCCGTTCACATCAAACAAGCTATCAACCTAGTGTCCGTGTCGTCAATCGTGCGGTGTAGCTGGAAGCTGGATTTGAAATTATAAGATGTTTGGAGACGAATTGAGCTAATCTTAAGAAATGTTACTTCTAATGGCTATTGCAGAAGAAGAAACTTTTTTCTACTATTTTCATATTCTCCAGGATGCTTCAGAATACTTTATGTTTGACTTTATGATATTTTACATCCATGTGAAGTATCATAAAAGTAAACGATACTTGTTTTTGTTGATTATTCGTTCTTGTATCTCTATCTTGTTCTATTATCTCGTATTTGTATCAGACATCTTAAAAAATCACTATAAATATACGAAATAAACGTTGCGTCCAGCGTGCAGACTCTGCAAGCACAATCTGATCGCGGACGCGGCGTGCAGACGCAGCGGCGGGACGCCTCTACCAATCATGGGACGCGGCGGTCTACACGAGTCAGTACAAGTTCATTCGTCGCAACTGATCGCTACCGCAGACGCAAGCTGGACGCGCCGGTTTTACCTTCGCTTTACGCGCGTGTGAAAATCGCGACTCAAACGCGTTCGCTAAAGACTATATAAAAGCGCGCGATCGCTGTCGCTAAAAGTAGCCAGTGTGCCCTCTCCCTTAGATGTTTTCCTACCAAATCTTAATAATTTCATTCCGTATGTCATAATAATATTGTACCAAATTGTGGACGAACATCGTATTTATATTAAAGCTTTGTACACACATGAGAAATTGACGTGCGGCGAGCGATCATTATAGACGTGCGGTTATTGAGGCACGCAAATTTATGACGAGGTCGTTTGTTTTAAACTAATTATTTTATAATAAGTATGTTGATTCGTACGTTTATGGCATTTTAGATGTATAAAATATATTTTATTGGCTTACAATGTATTAGGTACCTATGTGTTTTAATTATTCGCACTTATCTGTGATTTGTCGAATTGTATCCACTTATATCTTTATATCCTTATCTTTATATACTTACCTATGTAAAAAATATTAGTAAAAAGTTAATTTAAAAGTTAAATTAATGAAATGTTGAATTAATTGAGTCACATGTTGTGTAAGTTGCCTATAATATTTTTGATGCAATAATTTGTTTGACGTGATAACGTATATAAATCGATGAACACCGGCTGCACGCAAGAAAAACTGTCACGTTCCGCTTGAGCCTGTGCGTGCCAGCGAGAGCGCGGAACAAGTGATAGAGAGGCACGATCGACCCAAGCGTTTATAGAGAGCGACCACCGCCCGCCAGTCATCAATGAATAGAATACAATAGAAATGTTTTTTATTCAAATAAACTTTTTTACAAGTGCTTTTGAATCGTCGATGAGTCTACCACTGGTCCGGAATGCTCTTCCTGCCTGCCTGCTTCTTTAAGACGTTATCACGTAAAACTATCGTCCGTACACCGACTTTACAGACAACCGAATTTTTTTTACAGTAGGTATATTTTTATATGTACGAAGGCGTTTGGGTCCACACAAAATGACAACGAAATATAATTATCAAATTATTTTTCTTATGTTGATCAATTTCAATTGTACCTAATATTTTTTATTAGACAGTTTTTCTCAAAGTCTATTGTGGGTATTTATTTGCAAGTAACGTTGTCGCCGGAGCGCTCGCTTCGCTGTAGACGCGGCCTCGCGCTAGTGTGTGTACAAAGCGTGCAGGATGCTGTAAACGTGTTCGCACATCTGTCAGCGCGCGCAACTCGAACACTTCGTTGCCTTTTCAAAGAGGTTTGTAACCTCTTGCTGACGCCTATACGCCGATATACAATATGTAACAAAAACCCTGTTGTTCCTTTTAGCTACGTATACCTACATTAACAAGTAGGTGTACCACTAATGAAAATCTTATTTAAAAAAATCAAGAACTGAACAGTTACTGTTCATAGTGAAGACGGTTAATAAAATAGACACGTAAAAAAACTAAAATGTTAGTAACAGCTCGTACGATACGACTTGCTATCTCTCTCGCACTCGCTCTCGCTCGCGACGCCTCGCGGAATTGCTGGGGTGAGAAATCATTTTCATTTTACAAATAATAACGATTTAATATTCAATTTGAATATTTTAATTTAAGAGTTTTTCCAAATAAGTTGATTTTCTATGTTGGAAAACCGATTCTCATAATGCACCTCACAGGAACAAAAAACTTGAGAGGTGTCAAGGGACACCCGGATGGAACGTAGTTCCTTTCGATTACATTGTGTTCGGTATTTTCGCGGTACAATAATGGGTCTCCGTAGCCTTGTGGCTTCTGCAGTCGCCTTACAGCCAAAGGTCGATGGATCGAATCCTAGCTCGACAGACCGAATTTTCCATTTTCAATTTTATTTTAAACAATTTCTACATGTGGAACCTTTCTAACTTACAGTTAAGTATAAAAAATTAGGGAAAAATTCCACATGTAGAAATTATTTAAAATAAAATTGAAAATAGAAAATTCAGTCTGTCGAGCTGGGATTCGAACCATCGACTTTTAACTGTTAGGCGACTGCCGAAGTCACAAGGCTACGGAGACCCAATATTGTACCGCGAAAATACCGAGCACAATGCAACATTCACATTCAACAAAAAAGTGTCGGTTTTAAAAATGTGTCGAGTGTAGGTTCCTTAATTTTTTCCGTCTAGCCCCCTTCCGCACCGCGCGATAAGGAACTACGTTCCAACAGGGTTTTCGTTACACAGTGTATAAATAAGTTCGGTGCGTGCTGATAGTTTTGCGATCCAGTATCATAGCGTCGGCGGACGCGCACGTTGCGTCCGTCAGCTAACGAGAACTGTGCCTTCCCGCGCCGGGCCCGCGGCATGTCTTCCTCCCGAGGGCTCCTGCACTAGCAATTGACGCTGTTCGTCTGATGCACAGCGTCTTTTCATACATACATGCGCTCCATCTTACGCTGCATCGTCACTTATAGTACTTTTATTTCACGAAGCGAGGCGCGCTTTACTTGTGTCAGGCCTGTCTCACTCTTGGTACTTACGCGATTTATGTACCTACAATCGCTGGCGCTCTGAGGGCGATACTACAGTCGGGGCTAGCGCGCTCTAGGCGAGTGACATAGGTACTACTGAATTTAACATTGCTTACGTAAATAGTTTTTCGTAAATATTATTTTAAATAGTTTACGTTTAGTGTTTAGTACATTTGTAGTAATAAAGATAGTTGTACACATTAAAATGGGTATCTATCTAATGAAATAATGGCATAAAGTCGTTGCTACTGTAATTGTTGTGTGGATGGATGCTTAATCAGCAAAGAAAAGGATTCTAATTTATAATTTTTTACGTTGCTTATAAACTAATATTAATTTTATGAATCTGTGTCCATGTTTTCCCTCCCAATATTTACTAAAATTATATGTTTGCCTTTGAGTTTTTTCAACCCTTAAAAACAATCGTTATTTTAAAGACAGAAACAATCTTTAAAGACATTATATTAAAGTTAAACAGCTGATGTAAAATAAATAAATAATTAAAAGTTATACCTACTGATTTTTTAATCTTTGTTGACAGCCCCAGGCAACCACGCAACGTTGTCAGTGACGTAGGTAGGCGAACAGATCCAAAGCAATATGGATCCTCGCGCCGAGCTATAAAGTCTAATTTAGCTTGCGTGCGTGATTTATCTATTTAATAAAAAATATGTAGGCTATTAAAGCGCCGCCGGCAAGTAGTCAACATCAAAGGAGTGAAACTACGTAACTATTATATATTCTGTGCTTGTGTAACCAAGTATACAACACGGTACGAATGTGTGCGTGAAGACGAGTAGACGGTACTCTCGTACTGCCGCGGTTACGCACACATTCACAGCGTGTTTGTACACTTGGTTACCACAAGTAAAGCGCGCGTCGCTTCGTGAGATAAAAATACATACCATCAGTGTGATCGCAGTCATGGGCTATCTCGCCATGAATAAAAAATAGTCCAGCGTAGTGTTATTAGAGCGATGCCTGTAGCCCTAGAACGAGGCACTTCTCGATAACATTGATAGATTTCAGAGAATCATAGACCGTCGTTAAAAAATTGTTTGTCGTGTTAGTTACCTTCTTCCTAGCGATTCACGATGGTGTCGAAATCTATCAATGTGATCGAAAATGCCAACTCCTTGTCTATGAATTTCTCCTCTTCGTCGACGAATTTAGTGCTATGAAAGTGCAGGAGGTGTTCCCTCTTTCACCCTGTCTCCCCCTCCCCTCCCCCGCCGCGGCCGACCGCCCGAGACATGATAAATGCTCGTAATGTATTCTATTGTATTTATTATATCATAGTTAAAAAGTTTTATTAAAAAAAGTTGCTCAATATTATTGTTGTTTTATTTTCATATCATCTAACGTCTACCTGCTACTAAAACCGTCTATCGTAAATATTGTGTAAGAAAGCATAGATTTAGGATTGGGGCAATTTATAGTGCGCCTGAACTGGCGTACCCGCAGTCTCGTAGCAACCAATGTTTGACGTTGCAAACTAAGTATATTACGGAAGCTATTGTTTGTAAGAAGGGCGGTATCTAAGTAGCGATTAAGTTCCCAATCCTAAATATACGTACCTACTACTTGGGAAAGTATCTATATGTTCGTTATTCTTGCTCCAGCTGCGTTAGTGAAAACAAAAAGTAAGAAAGAATGCGTCGATAGAGTCCGGGGGTTCTTCGATCCCAGGAACGAATCTGATTTGTGCATTTAAGCGATTAATAGCTAAATATTATAATCGACCGAGCGAAGCGAAGGTCTTTGAGTTAACTAGAGCGATTTGCACTTGTCCGTCCGTCCGTCCGTCCGTCCGTCCGTCTGTCAGAGCCTTATAACTTTTGAATTACTGAACGTAATTACTTCAAATTTAGATATAATATGTAAACCGATGGCCTCCAGCCGAAAATGGCTTAAAAAGTTATAAAAATCTTTATTTCAGGGGGGCTCTCATAGAAGCGAATGCGAAGTAAAAAAAAAAATATCGCGTTACATAAAATTGTTACGTATCATTTTAAAGATAATTTTGAACTGAGTACAAAAATATATTTTTTTTAATTTTTCCCTTAAAATTGACGAAATGGGCTTTCAAAGTGGCGATTTTATACGCTCGCTTGAAGACGCTCCCTAAGAAAATCCGCTATGGATTTTCAAACTGATTTTATGTTTTTAGGTCACTTATATCCTGTACTTGAACAACAAATACTAAAATTATATGAATATTATAAAGAAACGAGATTATTTAATTTTTAATGTACATCAGTAATTCATATAGCATCAACATAGCTTCACAATAATGCTAATAGATGGCGCAGTCAGTAACTATTCCCATGGAACTACGAGTTTAAATTTAATTATTATTTATTATTATTATTAGTTACGACTAACGACCTATCCCAAAAACAGTTTTGCGTCGACCATTATTATTTAGTTACTTATTATAATACAATAATTGTATTGTAATTTTTTTTGTACCATATTATTCAATTAAAATTATTTTTTAGTTAAATTTTAGTTAAATATTGTATATTTTCTATTCGCGTCGATAGATGACGATTTGTACAGATGCCCGTAACCCGGTTTCACTCGTTAGTACCTACATAATAATTCAATGTTTTCACTAACGTTCCCTAACCTTTACGGGCTACCTATAAGTTAGGTGATTGATGTTTTCTGTCAACTTATTTATCACGATCCTGTACGGGACACCTAAAAGGATATTGGGACGGATGTTAGGACTTAGGATTGTATTTAGGAGCTACCTACGTTAAGAGACTCCTACTTAGGGGATGATTTAGGTATGTTTGGTGAAAACGGGCATAATAATAATGTCAGTTTTGGTTATCATGTATCGATTGAATGAATAATCATGGGATACCGTTACCGCGAGGTCTCAGTTCGGGGCGAACAACTAGTTCAAAAGCATCCTTTATATACAATATCTAGTTAAAATTTGATGCTACCTTAGATCTATTTAGTAAGTATTGGATAGTGTGCGATGGTGCCTCATCGCGCTGTCTCATTATTAAAGGAGTGTCACTATAGTAGCCGAGCGTTTCACTTGTGTTCCCCGATCTAACAGTGGAGACTAGGATGGGATGGGAGGATTTGGATCAACCGCAATCATCATCAGGCTCTAACCCGATACAAGCTCGATGTCTCGAGTCGATGCCGGCGCCTGGGTCACCTGGTGCGTGTGACTCGTTTGTCGCGGCCGCCACATCTGAGATGCCGTGTACAGACCCGGCATCCCCCTGGAGTCCAGAACGTCTGAAGCAGCGGCTGCGTCCGGAGCGTCCCCGTCCCGGACTCTTCAAGAACCGGATACGCCGTGCAGAGTGACGGTCACTAGAGGAGTCCGGCGACCACAGATGTCAGAGGACTTAGAGTTCTTTGATTGTGTACAAGATAACATCCGCCAGCCCTCTGCCCGAACCCGAAGGAGGTTGTTACGCCAGCGTCCCGATAGTAACTTTTATATTACTTAGATAGTAACATTATAGATTAGTAGTTCAATCTAGGGGAAGGGATATTGGATAGTGTACGATGGTGCCTCATCGCGCTGTCTCATTATTAAAGGAGTGTCACTATAGCAGCGGAGCGTTTCACTTGTGTTCCCCGATCTAACCGTAAGGAAGGTTATATATAGGTGTTATAGGAATAAAAGAGTCAAGTCGTTTTGATATAATTTTATTTGTATTTTTTATTTATATATAATGACTATAATCATCTACCAAACTAAATAATATAATTCAACAGCATCCTTTATATACAATATGTATAGTTATAGTTTTCGTAACCTCCTCGTTTCCGAACGTTAAAAAAGAATTCTAAATACAAAATAATGTTTGAAATGAACTACGGTTATTAAAGATTAACAATCGATAATTTGCCACAAGTTTTGGTAATTATTTATTTATTTACAATCCTTATTATTAATTTAGTCCCTTATTTTCCGAATAAACGCGTTCAATGGGAACCTTTAGAATTATAGACAGCGCAAGGCTTGTGTGAGCGAACAGGGCCGCGACTACGAGCTGTAGTACTATAGAATTACAAAACTTAACACGAGCTAAACGTTACGTACACATGATACTAGTGGCGTCCACAGACCACAGTTGGAGTTACAAAACCAGGCATTATCAACATGCCAACATATTTTGCGGCCTGATGGGCTATCCTTTAACTGAATGGATATGGAAAACAATGGAAAGTTGCTAAGAACGGTCAAACCCGTATTTGTAAGTTGGTTTGACAGTTTTTAGCAACTAACGGTAGGCACTGAAGTATAGAGAATAGCCCTACTGGACTCTACGGACTATCGCGCTGACCAGGGACCTCGCGCACTACCGTTATCATGGTCGCAGACCCTACTTAAGATTAAGCGACTCATAGTAAGGACGCAACACACCTGCGAAATTTAAAGCCGATCCACGGCACAAACTAAAATTTGTGCAAAAATGAGGAAATATTTCCAGTTTGCACAAACCTTTGCGCAAACTGAATATTTCACGCCCACACGTCCCGATAGCACAAACTTTTGCATGTGCCGTGCGGTCTGTGGATCGGCTTTTAGTATGTTGCGAAAGTTCGGGTCAGTACGCTCGCAATAATGACGCATTATATGAAATAACGTCGCGTTCAGTGTACAGCGCCGAACATTTCCTATTAGGTATTCCTAGCGACTATTTGTTTCCGCAAGAACGTATTTTGTTTAACAAGTGACACATCTCGCGACGGGTTATGCCACTGTTAAGTTACGTGTAGGTATTCCGACTGATCGAAATTACTTACTTTATTATTTAGGTAGGTACTATCTTATCGACACACATTTTACAAATAACTATGATCGATTATTCTGCCGCTGAAGCGTCGGCGACTAACATATTATTATTTTCAGCAGATGTATAGTTGTATTATGGAACACAAAGATCACAACGATTAGTCCCGGTGCCACTAGCAGCCAAGCAAAGTGCGCGAACTTATCCTGTAGGCCTGACATGCGCGCCACGGGAATGTTTTGTCTACCCGTTTTCTCGTGATATCCTTTAGAGATACACGAATAAATGTGTAGACAAAAGTTTCTCGTGGCGCGTATGTTAGCCCTATTAGACGCTGTGAACATATCCCTACTCCTAGAGATCATAATATTATACTGATAGAGGCGTGTAGCGCTCGTCGAGGTCCCTGCGTGCAGCTCGCAACACGAAAGTTGAAAAAGAGGGCGGTTATATTTTTTATTTTTTTATTCGATGACAAGCTAGTCTTTGACTGCGATCTCACCTGATGGTAAGTGCTAACTTGGAAGGGGTATGGTAGTGAATATTCAAACCATACCTACCTCTAATTGGTTTCTACACGCCATCGTGCCGGAACGCTAAATCGCTTGGCGGCACGTCTTTGACGGTAGGGTGGTAACTATAGCAACGGCCAAAGCCTCCCACCAGACCAGACCAACAATTCAGATATTATAAATTTCCAAATTGACCCCTCCGGGAATCAAACCCGGGTCGTCCCAGTTATAAGACAACAGCGCTCACCACTGCGCTAGGGAGGTTGTCACCACTTATCAATTATTTATCGATGCGTCCCGAACACATATTTAAATCCTTCGCCTTTTGTGACTTGACGCATCACAACTGTAGTTTATTTGCACCATAAAACCCCAGCACTCATCTCTAAATTCCTATATATATTGAGCCGCAATAGACTAACGGTTAACTGTAGTTTATTTGCACCATAAAACTCCAGCAATGATTTCTAAATTCCTTTAAGCCTAACGGTTAAGGTGCGGACTGAAAACTGAAAGGTCAACAGTTCCCACCCGTTGCACTATTGTCGTACCCACCCCTAACGCAAGCTTTCCGCTTATTTGGAGGGGAGAGCAGAACATTAGTGAAGTTCGGCTTGCCTAATAATATCCTTATAAAACTACCTTCAGTTACAACTTTCGTGGCGGGCGATAGAACAAGAAAATCGAATCATTTGCATCAAACAGACCTTTTAGCAGTCAAATGAATGGACGTTCTTCATGGAATTAGGAAGCACCTCTCCTTGTGTATATTTACACAATCGCATGGTAAAACTGATGCTAAACTCTTTGGGTACAAACATGAAACAATATATTGTATTAATATTTAATAAGCATGCGTGTTTAAGTACTATTTTAATACATTTTAAATTAAAACTTTTAATTTGATAAATTTTAAACAAAGGACCTACCTACCTAATTATAACATCTTAAAATCTGTTGAAATCGTGAGCACCATACAACTAGAGTACGTTAAAAAATAAAGTACTATACATAATGTATTTTACTAACTTTTGTCATAATATTGCACACTTTTTAGTAAATAGTAGACACATACTTGATACTTACTGTTACTTAATAAAAAATAACGAAAAACCACATTATTATAAACACGGAAATGATTTGGCTTTCTATTGGTAAGTACAGATTATTTTAAAATTATTTCGGAAGCCTTCCCTCGGGATATAATATGCGACATTAATATAAATTATAAATAAATTAAACTTGGATTATAATACAGGGTAGAGGGATGTTAACGAGCTCTAGAAATGTTGTTATTTTTAGATTATCGTAGCATGCAAATCCCTAAAATATGCATCCACTAAAACCACTAATCAATACAGGTAAGAAAATATTTTGTTTCTCGAATCAATTCTGTAATCATTGTATACACGTCTAACATACCAAAATAATCTGGTTAAAATACAATATAACTTTTGTGATATTAACATCGGAACAGCATTAGTTTCATTCTTTATAATAATATAATAATTAATTCAATATTCCATCGTTTAGTAACGCTAAGTTGTATTCGCAAATCTCTAAATAAACTATAACATATTATGTATATAACATATAGAACAAAATACAATGTACTTAATAGCATAACAAGGATATAAGTATAGTATGTACAAAATGGAGTTTCGAGTAGTATCCTTTGGCATCTAATATTTATACAGAGCAGTCGCTATAAGTTATAGGTACGTCAAGTGGAAAAATTGGTGCTTGTTTAACTCAAAGTGGACAGTGTAGGCGCAGTGTCCTTTATGAAATAACTGAAACACAGCAGCCTAAAATAGGTTGACAGCAACAGTGTCATCATTACAATAACCTCTGCCCAGAAAAAAAGATAAAGCTTTAATTATTATTGTTTACCCTACGCGGTGCAATTGTGTAAGAAAATCTGTGTTTAGAAATTGGTTTTTCATTTGAGAGCTTGCAAGATACCTACGGTTTCAGTTTATTATTCATTTAGTTTTATCTGAAAATAAAACACTGATAAAAATGAAATACCATTTCAACCGTACGCCAAAGTAAATCGAACAGAGTTTCAGTTGTTATCAAAAAGCATTCCGCGCCTTGTCTTTGCTGGTTTTTCAACGTTTGGAAAGACAGAAACATTTATTTAGATAGAACATGTAACGCGACTTGTTGAGTTCACTCAATTTGGAGGTAGTTTCACTTCAAACAGTTCGACACCACATTGCAGTTCATAGTTTGGTTTCGGTTAAGTATGGGTCTGTTTTAACCTAAGTAAAAACTAATTCATAAGGGTATAGGCACCCTAGGTGAGACTTGATCAAGATCTGGTTCAGACTAGTCGAAAAAAATAATTATATGAGTAGGTAGGTAGTTACATTATTATATTTATAAGCGTAACAATATGAAACACGAATCGCTACACTAGCGGCCCGCTGCCCGCAAACTACACGATCGGCCGATAGTAGGTATAATAAATAATCTACTGTGTGGAAATCTGGCAGATTCTTCATTTCTTCAGTATTATAAAATGTTCTATTGGTTGGACATCTGAGCTCTATAATTACCTAATCTATGGAGAGATATCACTGGAGGCTGCCGTCACATTTGTTGGACCTACTTGATTGACGCCATTTTGAATTCGATTGACGCCATTTTGGCGCTGTAACCATAGATATGAGTGTTTCTGGAACTTTCTATTCTATTCTATTAATTTATGATTTCATATGAAGTCATAGATTAATTTAGAGGTCGGTGCTCCATTTGCAATTTTATTAGTTCCAGAGACACTCGTATGTCAAATGTGGCGCTTCAAATTGATCCATAATTTAATTATGCTGTCATTTGTTTCGTTCTTTTCGTTGGGCAGCCAACTCAGTGTTACACATAGATTAACTACAGAGTTCAGTGTTGTGCACGGATCACGTGACACCACTGGACATATTCAACAAAACTTTTGTAGGGTACCTATCTTAGGTAGGCTTCTTCTTCTTCTTTTAGCAACCCATCAACGGTTCACTACTGAGCGCAGGTCTCCTCTTAGAGAAGGGTATAACTCTTCCACCACGCTGGCCCAATGCGAATTGGCGGACTTCACACCTTCAAGAACATTATAGAGAACTCTGAGATGTTCAGGTTTCCTCACGATATTTTCCTTCACTGTTGAAGCAAGTGATATTTAATTGCTTAAACGCACATGACTCCGAAAAGTCAGAGGTGCGTACCCGGGATCGAACCTGCGACCCCCCGAATAGGAGACCACAGTCCCTAACCACTAGGCTATCACTGCTTCTAGTAATTCTCAGGTAGGTTTAATACTAACTATTACAAAACTACTCCAACTATGAGCGCAGGAGCTCTGCCACAAGCCTAACGGCCGATCAAATGTGGCTTGTATAGTTTTTGAGGCAACGAAATAATATGGAAGTAAGTAAGTGACGACGGACTACAGTACAAGGAAATTGCGTCACGAATCCATGAGACGCCGATACAACGATTATTGCCACGCGATACGCCGACACCAGCGCCACACACTCGTCGGAAAAACTCATTTTTTCTTAGCTGTCTTAAAAGGTAAACAAATCGCAGAAAACTATTCGGAGAAACACATAACGAAAGTTACGAGAGCTTACGACGTTCTTACCGCTTGTAGCATAGATCAATAATTTATTATAGGCAACATCACAGTAACCAAGAATTAATGAAGTTGTGAATTTATCTAATTAAATAAGATTCATGGATTATAAAAAATGTATTTAGGTGTTTTCCTATTTTGAGCGAGCTGCGAGATTGATATTTATTTTGATAAAATAAAACTATAAAATACAACAATCCGCCATATTGGATTGAACACCAATCAGCGCGATACGTCACATCTGTTCAAACCTTGACAAACTACCTACTATTAAAAATATAGAGATGACGTCACGAACGACGCCATGACACCAGCGTGAATTTTAAAAATTAAAATTAAAATGGCAATTTTATCTACCAAACTTTTTTTTTGCTGAAATCGTACTAATATTATAAATGCGAAAGTGATGTGTTTGCTTGTTGGTATGTTGGTTTGTCCTTCAATCACGCCGCAACAGAGCTACGGATCGACGTGATTTTTTGCATGGGTATAGTTGAGGACCTGGAGAGTGACATAGGCTACTTTTATCCCGGAATATCAAAGAGTTCCTGGAGGGATTTTAAAAACTAAATCCACGCGGACTAAGTCGCGGGCATCAGCTAGTAACATATATTTTTTCGAAATAGTAGAACTTCCAAACATCATCCAATAGTTTTTAAAATCGGTCATCATGCATATTGTCAGTGCGGTAAGAACGTCCTACGCGCCGCGCTCAGCGTGTCGCTTACGCCTTTCTGCGTTTAAATTCAAATTTTCAAATTTACCTATATATTATATATTACGTTTACCTATATATATATTATATTTTATATTATATATATTATAGCTTGTTTACCTTTTATAGACGCAGACGCAACTCGCTGCATTAGTGAATTACACAATAAGTACAAACACCGCCATCAGAACTTCTGCGAACGTAGTTTGTTTGTAAGATCGCATCAATTCAGGTTTTGATTAATTTTATTAATTAAAATAAAATTTAAATTATTAAATTATTTTACACCCACGTTCACGAATCAAACTTCTCATACTTGTTCTAGTAAACCAGACTAACAAAGAATTAATCAAAGTCTATCAAATAAAGTTGGGAGAAAAAAAAGATATTCACTTGTATTGCCATGTAACGGTTATTTATAATGTGTACTTGTGAATAATTATATTTTTGATCACCATCTTCTTAAAATATGGGGTTTACACAGAAAATACTCTGAAAAATATTAATCAAAAATTAAATTTTTTCTGAATCTGAACGGTTTTTAAAAGTGCTGGGTCAAAATTCGCCAACCTCCATTTATCGTAATTTGTGTGTCGTTGAATGTTACAGCGAGTCCGTCCTCCGCAAGCTATCAGTTCTATTCGATACGCAGCGCACTTAGTTAGTCAATTATTTTTACAATGTAATATTAGTTATCGCTTTATATTTTAGTCACTATAGTTATTTATCTAACAACATCAACACGACACCGATTGGTCTGGTCAGCGCCTAGCGCCTGGCTTACTGCCTAGCGGCTACGCGAGCGGCTCGCGCGCTGTATTGCTCAGTGTAGAGTGGCGACCACCCCGACGATCTACTCACGAACTAACTAAATATTATATTTATACAAAACTAAACGCTTGCACGACAAGTAGGTACCTCGAATTGAACAAAGCGAAATAAACATAAACAGTTGAAATTATATCGAGTTTATAAAAATATAAATAACACTTACTATCACATTTAATGGAATCAAAAATACAGACATACATTAGAGAGGATAATAAAGAATGATTCAGAGCACAAATTGACAAAATTAAAGTAAAATTAAATAATAACAATAACGAAGAAATAAATCAAAATACCACCTCGCGGTGTTAAAAAAATTCTCCATCGAAAGAGTAACAAAATTATTGTCATTCAATGCTTAAATTTTCAATCATTTTATTTTATAACATTTATTTATTTATTCAATACTTTATACTTTATACAGATCCACGTCATCCACCCTTATCTATCGTAGTTAAATTAATTTGTCGCTCATCCGCACCTATCAAAAGTTACAACTACGTCAGTATCCTTAAAGTAGCAACAATAAATAATCTCAAATTCATTCAATACTATAACGTAACTCCGCAATAACTCAAACATTATAATAATATGCGAATCTCGATAGAGCTGGAGAAAGGAGCTCCGTCCTCCCTCGGGGACATTGACATACGCGCGAACGTTCTGCGACATTACGAGACTTGAGATACGTTCTCCTACGAGACCGTTCGCCGTTCGTTCTCATTCGACGTCCAAACCACGAACGAGTCACGACTTGAATGCCAGCGAGTGAGGGCAAAGGAGCCAACTCATTTAAAAGTAGCACTAATAATTTATTCCAACAGGCATACATACAACATACGCCGACTCGCGGCCGCGTCCGTGCCGTGTAAAATATAGTGTTAAAACAGGAGAAGACGCGAGACGGGAAGAGTGCGATATAGAGAAATCACTACTTTAGTATTATATAAGGTACACTGTATAAAAAGATTAAGTATATAGTAAGTAATAATATTTACAATATCACATCGCACGAAGGAATGCGAACGTTGAGTGCACGCGGCACCGCGAGCGAAGTGAGCGCGCGGTTGCGGGTGCGAACCGACATCGAGCGACATCTATAACATTTTATGATTCTTCCTCATAATGTCTAACAACTATTGGACTCTAGAAATTAGTTTAACGGTAAGACCGAGGGAGTTCCTCGACCGGACGACTCGCAGACGTCGCGCGTCGTGCGAGCCGAGCGCGGGTCCAGCGATACGCGTAACGCGTCGAGGCACAGAAATAATTGAACGTTTCAGCGATGAGGCGCGGGGCGTAGATGTTATAGACAGTATGAGATTGTGCGTTATTTTAAGTCGAGTCACGCCTACGAAGAATTTATTATTATATTCTAATGTTTTTTAGTAAAGTTTCAAAGGTAGCTAAGCTCTAATGGGGCGGAGCGATGCTCCGAGGCGGGTCCGGAGTCGCTACGTCATCGCAATCATAATTCGGGAGATATGAATGTTTACTTCGAATTGGACAACTCTCAACACGAGAACGTCGCAAAGTGCGGTCACGAGCGAAGTACGATTGTAACGTCACAGCGAACAAGGACCTCAGCATTACCGCCGCGAGAACACTATCTCGGATATGTCGCGGAGTGCGTCGACAGTGGTCGGCGTTCGCTTCGTTCCTGTAAGTTTCACCCGCTGGCTCACAGCTGGTACCACTTCTTGTCCTTGTACTTGAGCATGAGGTGGTGCGCGGAGGAGGAGAACTCGCCGGCCTGCGCGTGCATGCGCTCCGCCTTGTCCTCCAGCTGCGACAGCTTCTCGCCGCGCTCCACCACCATGTGGTGCGCGCGCGACACCTCGCCGGCCGCGGTGCCGGCGCGCGCGCCCAGCGCCTCCAGCGAGGGGCCCGGGATGTGCTTGGCGACCGTGCGGTTCGGCTTGCCGCTGTTCTCGCCGACTGGAACGACGACCACACAAATTAATGCTCGCTACTCCTGCTTATTTTTGTATGCATAGAACGAAACGCAATACTATCTATGCCATTGTGAGCTTCGATCCACGTGAACATGATCTCCCAAAAATAACGAAACTCCCCGTGCTGACGTGAGAGTCCCTGAGAAGGTTGTCTTAGTGGTTAAACTTTAGTACGGTTAACGCAATGGAAGGGGGAGGGATGGGGTTCGGGGGAGGGGAGGTAGGGGGTTGGGGGGAGGGGAGGAGGGAGTGATCCCCCCCCCCCCCAAGGGAAACCCGTCGAATCCTGATAGTTTTCGAAATATGATTTTTTAATCTTGTAAATTTTTTTTATTGTATTGTATTGTTTATTTTTCTTCGATTTAGGCTTACAAAAGCGCTTACGAATGTCAAAAATGTTACATCATTTAAATATTTAAATTACAATATCTACAAAAATATTCAGTCTAGCACAAATAAATAAGATAAGAAGTCACAAAAATTAGGTACCTACTAGGTATGTTAAAGAATAAAATTAAAAAAATAATAAAAATTGTGTCAAACATAAATCGTCATGTAAAATATCATAAACAAATAATTAAAAAGTAATAGGTAGGTACTCACGTACTTAGTTTTTATATCATAACGTAAACAAAATTTAATCTTAACCATTAATGGCATGTGCAATGTTAGAATTTCCAGGCTTTATTATCGTCTACATAATCTATTATTCTATAATATGCCTTTTTTATTAAGATATCTTTAATTTTAACTTTAAATTGTGTATCAGAAAGATCTGTAATGTCCTTTGGAATTTTATTGTAGAAGCGTATAGAGTTTCCTATAAACGTTTTTCTTGTTTTAGATAACCTGCATTTTTTCACTGCCAACTGGACATGTTTATGTCGTAAGTTATAATTTTGACACACGAGATTCTTTTTGAGAGATGGAAGATTTTTTCTAGCATACATAATATTTTCAAAGATATAAAGTGAAGGCATAGTCAATATAGAGGTTTCTTTAAAAAAGTCTCTCAGTGACTCTCTGGGTTTCATTTTGTATATAGCACGAATTTTTTACGTTAGTCTTGCCGAAGTTCAAGCAAAACCTTGTTTAGCGAAAGGGGGAAAGTCAAAAGAGTGGGAGGGAGGGGAAAAGGAGTAGGGGGGGGGCTGAGAGCCCTGAATATTAATGTACAACCCCAACCTAACCTAAGGTTATAAAACTGTGGCAGGACCGGAGCAGAGCGAAGCTACAAATCAAATGGACTACGCCAGAAAACTCGCTCCATCGCCCCTTCATTCAGCTTCACCTACTCGACCTTCGCTCCACTCGGCCTCGTGGGCTCGCTTCATTCAGGACCTCCTTCGCGAGCTTCTGGCTTTGCGCTTCATAAAAACACTCTAGAGGTAGGGCAGACAAGACTACAGTGGAGTCGGATTTTGCCAATTCGGTTCACACTGTATCAGCCCATGTTATTTTTGAATGGAAGAACTTCGCTCCGCTCCGGTCCTGCCACAGTTTTCGTGGATATTTTTTTATAAAAATCCAGAAATACTTACACCCAGATATCCTTACTGTTGGTTAGGTTAGAAGGCTGCACTGGGTTAGG
Source organism: Oeneis ivallda (assembly GCA_029955525.1). Taxonomy (NCBI): domain Eukaryota; kingdom Metazoa; phylum Arthropoda; class Insecta; order Lepidoptera; family Nymphalidae; genus Oeneis; species Oeneis ivallda. The sequence continues at coordinate 561,605 of JARPMR010000015.1, forward strand.
AGGGTTCTAAGCCCCCTACTCCTTTCCCCCTCACTTTTTTTTCACCTTCCTCTCCGTTTAAGTTTTAAGAAACAGTTGACTCACAGAGCTCCTCCCTGTCCAGCGGGCGCGAGCCGCCGCCGAAGAGGCCGCGGAAGAAGCTCTCCTTGGGCGGCTCCGGCATGTCGCGCGGCAGGAACAGCTCGCCGAGCATCTCGTTGAGCTGCTGGCTGCAGGGACAGAGTTTGCGTTTAAAGGGAACTCTTGGGAATTCAGGTTGGCGAGAAGAGGATTGAAATTTCTTCGTCATTGGAATAATTTCCCAATACTCGATTCAAACGGCACAAGGCCGTGGAGTATGCAATATGCTAGCACGTTTTCACTTTTTCACAGAGAATTTTAGGAAAAATATTGGGTAGCACAATTTTTAAACCTGTCAATTTAGTTTAGAGGCTGTGTACCACAGATCCTAAGTATATTCCAGTTTTTAAAATAGTGAGCAGAGTCTCTAAGGAATACGCACAAAGAACATGAAGCTGCATCTTACCAGAACTCGGCATCGATCGTGAACTTCTGTATCTCACTGGGCGAGGCGAGGTAGAGCCCGTGGCCGCGGTTGCTGAAGCAGAACGTCTTCGCTATTCTGCAATGTCACGATGGAAACATTTTAATCTCCTCTTGAGCTTATGACTTGCTAAAATACTATAAATTATTATTGTCTCTGAATAGGATATCAATGGACTCGATATTCTCGTTTAGGACTTAACAGATTTACTTTTTCATGTTGCTGAATAAACTTTACGGTAGTAAGAATGCTGTGTTTATGGAATAGACACCATTTAAAAAAAATTATAGTTGTTAGGTACAATCCATTCCATTCAAGTCCGAAATATTGGGAGTGGCCTGAAGAGTTAGCCTCAAATATGTTTTACCACGATAAGATTGCTCTAAAATAATCTGTTTAATCGCATGTATAGTCCTCAATGGAAGGGCGTAAGTTCAGAACTCAGTCGTCGTTACCTGTATGTACCTAATAATTAATTCTCTAAAATTATAAATAAAAAACTAAGAATAGAAATATCCTTACCTTCATTCCTGTGGTTCCTCTGTTAAAAATTCTGTGATAGGTTTTAAATTCTATTAGGTATGTAATTAAAAAAGCAAATATATCAAATGAAAATGCTATGAGGGAAAACAGTTACAGACTCAGAGCAGATCGAGAAAACGTCCAAAGCCAGCATGCGCAAAGAGAAAGAATCGCAGAAAACAGGCAGTAAGTAGAAAAGTGTAGACAGAACTGAAGGTCTTGTAAAGACATGTAAGAAAGGAAACTGTGAGTGATGTGATATGCCGTGGTCGTGAGCGTGTCGGTACGAGGTGTCGTGTCGTGTGACGTCGGCTGGAGAAACGTTATTGAAGCGGATTCACAAGCGACGGATGGACTGGACAGAATTCGTAGCAGTACGTTTCGAACTATATAGGTTTTTGATGAAACGAAACTCTTACTAACTCAAAATTAGATCAATCGATAGGTACTTTATTATCACAATCATGTTACTTAAGTTTCGATAAACAATAAAAAGTCAAAATTTTGAAAAGAATTCAGATAAAATTATAAACCAATACTTTTTATATTTAAATGCTGTGAAACATTCGTCCATGTCCTGGTGAGTGGGCGGGGTGTTCGCAGGAGGGGGCGGGGCCAAGCTGTCGGGAACATGAACACTAACATGTCTAGCGGGGCGGGGGCGGGGGCGGGGCGGGGGCGACACCGCGGGCTGATGGAACATGACTAACGCAACTCCGCTATGAACGACTTACTGATCTGTGTCCTCGTTAACTATCAGTTGCTGGCCCCATATGGAGAGCATTGGGTCTACGATACCCCTCTGTTTGGACTGTGTCTGGAAGCTACCGGGAACACAGGCACCCGTCAGAGGCGGCTCGCGGCGCTGTGGCCGCGCGGGCGACGCTCTCGCCGGCGAGGAGACTCGCAACAGTAGGTGTATATAATGTGGCGCATATAATGCGCTCGCACGGGTGCGCTTTTTAAAATTGCCGGATGGAAAATTCGGAGAAGCCAAGTCTTTAAGCACGTAGGTGTTTTGCTTTTACACGCGCTGCTAGTTCTTCAGAACGAGCCAGTCGCGTGCGAGTCTACTCGCCGGGGGATGCGGAGCGCGGCGCGGCCAGAGCTCGCGATCACACCGGTAGTGCTGGGTTAGACAGGTTAGATGTCATCATGGCATGAGGGTTACACTCGATGAGGTATCATTAGCACTGGTGTATCGATGCAGTCGGATGTCGGGCACATTCATGGTCACGGGCGTGTCGGGGTCGGTGTCGGTACGGCTCGGCCGGCGGCGCGGAGCGGGGCGGAGTGCGGCGTGTGCCCGACTCGGTCGGGTGATGTGTGTCGTGTCCGATCGTCCAACAGAAGAAAAGACGAAGAGTGCAGTGGCGTAACTATAGGGTGGCATTTAGGCAAAATGCCCCCCCCCCCCCCCCGGCCCGAGGGCCGTGAGCACATTGTAAAATAAATAAAAATTTAACGTTGGTTGAGCTTCTTATTATGGGTGGGAGAGGGACCCATCTGATTCATTTCCCACGGACCTCGAACGGTATAGTTACGCCACTGGAAGAGTGCCAAATATCCAAAAGCACAGGAGGTGCTCGACAAGTTTGCATAATTTTGTCTACTTCGTGATCGGAAAGAGCGCGGCTAGATGCGGCTCGGTGCTGGCCGGCGAGCCCGCGCGCGCCCGGGCGGGCGGGCGCCGGGCGCCGCTCCGCTAACATCGATCGACACTCGGGACGCGCTCGGCGGCCCCCAAATGATAAAGTAGCAGGTGTAGTTCGTGACTGATTACGTGACTGGCGATGGAATGCGTAAATCGTAAAATGACAAATCTTAAAATCTCCGGTAGCATAAAAATACAGCATTCTCATGCCGACATTAGCGAAGCTAGTCGAATCTATGGAATATAAGTGGAAAAAAGCCGTTTATCATTTAGTGCCTCGATCGGGTGCACGGGACTCCCCGGCGAGGGTGCGGCCCCCTCGCTCGCGGCGAGTGCTCCCTCGTCAAACCGAGGTTCGTACTTCAGTAAAATCTCGTCGGAAACTGAAACTAGGCTAGGGCTTTGTGGAGGTATAATAATTTAAAGAAAACAAAGAACAGATTCGCTCTTCCTCCTGATTCGACAGCGTAGTTTAAGTTTCCGCGAATCGATTAAAAAGTAGCAAAGAATGTGAGAGCTAGCGGCGGCGGAGGGCGTTACCTGAGCTCAGACAGCGGCAGGAAGTCGGCGTGCACGAGCGGCCGCAGCGAGGGCAGGCTGTAGGCCGCCAGGTGCCCCGTCGACAGGTAGTTCACCAGGCACACGCTGTCTGCAAGCAGCCCGCCGGGTTAGCGCCGCGATCGCTCACACCGATGCCTCGTCATCGTCTTCAGCAACTCATCAACTACACTATACTAAGGAGCGCAGGTGTCCTCTCAGAGAAAGGTTACAGACTCCACTACGCTGGCCCAAAAATTGGCACACACCTTTGAGGACATTGGGAGACCTCTCAAGCGTACAGGTTTTCTCTACGATGTTTTCCTTCATCGTTGAAGCGAGTGATAAATATTTAACTGCTAAAAACGCACATAGCTCCGGAATGTCAGAGGAGCATGCCTGACCCCCGAATCACTGCTGAAATCTGTGCTCGCACAACCGAGCGTTGTAAATAAAGCAGAGTACGGTTTATTTCTACAAATATATTAGTGTGCTATTTAAACTATTTAAGTGACGGCATGAAACGAAAGACGCCTAGGAAAACAGAAAAATATAGATATAACCTTAGACTAATAACGCATAGATCGATAGTTCCATACAACGAGACCAGCATAACGTACGTTTGTAACCATTTTTCTTATTCTTCAAAAATGTTTCATAAGCTCACTAAATAATGAATACCTTTCAAGCTGACGATCTCGGACTTGACGACGAAGTCTGTGTCGACGATCTGCTGGCGGTAGACGCAGTTCTGGCTGGGCAGCGCCACGACGCGAGCCTGCTTCTCGGACGCGATGACGACGAACTGGCGGTCGGCGGCCGCCTCGGCGCCCGGCGGCGGCGGCGGCGTGGGGCTCGTGTGGCTGCCGCCGGAGCCCTGCTTCGTGGGCGTGCGGTCGCGCCGGTCTCTGCACTGCAACAGGCAACAGCGGCGCCGCGGTGGAGGACGACCTTCAAAAGTCTCAATGCGTAGGTATTTACTAATACAATAGTACCTACGTTTGAGCATTCAACTTACTTTTGCCACTACTGATTTTGACTGATTGATTTGTGGAATAAGATTACAAGGTTACGCGTAAATTAATTATTATTTAAAACTGGTAGTCCAGAAGCTCTACTTGAGGATATTTTAATTGTAACTTGCAGACTGTTATTACTGCAAATGCTCAACACTCTTGAGTCAAAGTACAAGCACAAATCTACTGACATTAGATTTGTGCTTTCCATAATGCTATTATGCTATTTAAAGGCATTTTCAGTTAAAATAAAATAGGTACCTGTAACCTGATGCATTTGACAGACGATAAAGTTATATTATGCAGCAAAATAATTATGATAATGTGTAAGCTTACGTCTTTACTATCGTCCTTCCAACTTTCGTACGAGTAGGGGATTAGAGCACCATTGCAGTCCAAAAATGACATCGCCAAAATTGAACCTTTTAGTCTAAAAATTGGGCCACCTGCAATAAATCAAAATCACTAATTAACCGGCTGCGGGACTGTCTTAAAATGATTGCATCAGTGTGACGATCACAATTCTGATTGGCTGAATTTATTGCGTTCTCGCTGCATCAATGCGTTTTAGCCAATAGCGAGAGGGTACCAGCCAATCAGAGGCGATTGCCCGTCATACTGATGTTGATGAACTTGGCTATGGATAAATTTGTGCCTCACTAGGAAAATCTGCTTCTGCGGGATCAAATCCAAAATGAGGAGATCCATAGAAGAACCAAAGTCACCGACATAACTCAGTGAGTCGCGAAACTGAAGTGATAATGGGCGGGGCACATAGTTCGAAGAGCTGATTGTGGTTGGGGTCCCAAGGTGCTGAGGTGGCGACTATGCACCGGGACGCGCAGTGTTGGCAGACCCCCCACTAGGTGGACAAACGAGTCCCAACTGGCGGCTGGATTCAGGCGGTGGAAGACTGAAGTCTGTGGAAGTCCGTGCAAGAGATCTTTGTCCAGAAGTGGACGTCGGCAGCAGCGTCGACGGGTCTGCGGACAGACACTACTTACCGGTGGTGGAGACGACGACGGGCTGCGTGTGCCGCAGCTCGGCGTCGGGCAGGCTGATCATCACGGTGAGCACGGAGCCCAGCGTCGTGCCGATCCACAGCGTCGGCAGCAGCGTCGACGGGTCTGCGGACAGACACTACTTACCGGTGGTGGAGACGACGACGGGCTGCGTGTGCCGCAGCTCGGCGTCGGGCAGGCTGATCATCACGGTGAGCACGGAGCCCAGCGTCGTGCCGATCCACAGCGTCGGCAGCAGCGTCGACGGGTCTGCGGACAGACACTACTTCAGACTCTCAACTCTACTGCTCCTTCTTCACGAGACTCCTTCAACACGGGTCTAGCCATTTCATGTAGACGGTAGTGTCAGTGGGAGACTTAGGCATTATTTTCAGACTGTATCCCAGGTACATCTCTGACTTTTTGGAGTTATGTGCGTTTTAAGCAGTAAAATATGTCGCTTTAACGGAAAACTCGTAAGGAAACCTGCATACCTGACAAATATGTTCACAAAGGTGTGCGAAATGACCTGAACTCTTCTGATTCGTGAAGAAACCTGTAGGGCTAGCATGCGAGCCAAGAGAAATATATTACGAGAAACGGGTAGGCATCTCGTGGCGTATCTCTTAGATATTCTCTAACGAATGTCACGAAAAAATGGGTATACAAAATTTTCTGATGGTTCGTATTTTAGCCCTACTGTGCCCTTCTGTGCGATTCTCAAAAAATTATTGCTACAGTGTGAAAATCGCAATCGCTTCTGATGAATCGATACCTTATCGATACACATTCGCTACTGGCGAAAATGGATTGTTGTAGAAAGAACGCGATAAATTCAGCCGATCACCACAATTGAGACTGCAGCTTTTACATCGGCCTGCCGCATAAATGATCCGCCAATGAACTAAAAACAGGATCGACAGTAAAATTGCACTCACCAGACTTCTTGGTGTAGCTGTCGGCGAAGGCGAGGCACTGGATGCCCTCCTGCGAGATGTTCTCCAGGCTCGACATGCTGCTGGAGCGCGAGCGCGAGAACGAGCTGTCCAGCTTGTCTACGCGGCCGGTTGGTGCAAAATACTGATTACCCCTCCGTCCGCCGCGCTGCCCGCTAAGCGCCGCGAGCTGCGCGGGGCGCGGGGCGTGCGCCGGTACCGTACCGCTCTGTCGCATCTTTTATCTTATACAATGGAAGATAAACTCTTTGTCGACATTTCCAAAGCGATATTGGTTGGTCATGCTGAGAGCTGTCACCGCGGCACGGCCGTCTGCAAGTCACGCCCGCTGCACGCCCCGCAAACCGCGCCTCTCTCGGGCCTTAGCTGACTCGGAGGTTACACGCCCAGGGGGACATCAGCTCAGCCCGAGTACTTGGCATCAGTTTGGTGTAAAAATTCATCAGTTTGTGTCCCAATACGGAAAAGGTGACGTTATTCTCGCATGGAACTGATCCAACCTCGACGTATAAGCTCCGACTAAGAGTCGCATAGCAAAATTTGCTAAACGATCCTTAGCTTGGAGGTCAAAACGGTTGTTAATTTCCAAATCATTATATTCATGACCGTTTATTTTACTAGCAGTTATTTAAAGGCAGTATTTATCGATTGGTAGTGTCTTCAACGGTCTTTAAGAAAAGTGTGGAAAATTCAAAGTTTAACAGACTTCAAAAAATTAAGAGGTTTTCAATTCGACCGGTACAATTTTGTTCTATGTACCTACATCTCCGAGATTTCGGGCTATTGATAGGTCATAGGAAATATTGTAACAACCATTTTGACCGTTGTAACTGCAAGGTTACTACAAAATTACCGCTAGAGCTAGCTGAGTATATGTGCGGTTGTGAAATTAGCTGAAACCATTCATCCAGCTGCGTCACACACTTGTGCCGATCAAAGAACAGATCACAATGTTGTAAAAGAATCATGCCAAATGGTCTGTTGCATGCCCGTCCAATCTCAGCTTATTTACACAACGTCGTTAAAGTTCATTACTCATTAGTAACACATCAGGTAATAGTTCGTTTAAGACACAAGGGTCTCCCAGACAACGAGACTGTGTGAAGGATGAACATGATGGCCATACAGGTGATGTTCAATATACCGGTGTTAGTGACTCATTTACACTTGTAGATACATACATACAGACACCGATACTCAGAATGAAAGCTACAAATGAAGCGTGAAGAATGAATGAAGGAGGACAGGGGCGAGATTATTAAGGGCCAATTTAGACGGTGCCTCGTTCATCGTTCATTTTTGCGAACATTTTTTGCGAAAATGAACCCTTTGCCTTAAAGGCGAATTTAGACGGTTCATTTTCACAAAAAATGTTCACAAAAATGAACGAACGATGAAAGAGGCACCGTCTAAATTGGCCCTAAGAGCTACTTTGGAGATATCAGGGTTACGAGTGATGAAGGGTTAGGAGGCGCAAGCGGGGGACCGGGGGGGGGCGTGTCCGCAGCGAGGTAGCTCTAAACATTGACATTCTAACTCTATAGTTTCTAGTCAGTGCTACGTCTGGTCTCTATTCACTACGCTGGGTTACCTCGTTTTGTTGTTACGTACATTTTGGTTTCATCCATATCACTAATATGAAGCGTTCATGTGGACGGACAAACAAGTTGAATGCAATAAAAATATAACATCTAAGTACTTATATACAATAAACACAAGGAGCAAAGTGTACTCGTAGCGCGCATGCGTCTAGTGGATCTTAATAAGATAGTTACTGTAAGCATACATAGACATAAGGACAGCCGTATATAGAGGCAGCCAAAAACGAGCCATATAAACTTTTTGCTTTGTGGTCGAGCTAGAAAAAAAAAAGATGTCATGTACTCAACAGCGGTTAGTTAAAGTAGTAATAAATAACTGGCGATCGAGAGGTGATCGCCGGTGACCGATGGAAGTAAAATTTGATCTGCATTAAGATAGATAGTAAAATAGAAAAATATGTTGTGGACAGGCAAAGAAACAGATAATGTGACCGCTCGTGATAGTATCGATCATCTCGATTACAGACATCGCAGACAAGTCGATGACAAGGGATGTCCCGTGTGCGAGACGGACGCCTCTGCGGGATGCGGTTCGCATCGCAGAGCGGTCGTCCGTGTCCGAGCGAGTGATAGAGGCAAGTATAGAGAGATAGTTTTTAGTAGTAAGTCACCTTTTATATGTCTAACAGTCATGCCGGAAGTTGTTCGTAAAGTGCGTTGAGGTGCAGTGTAGAGGAACATCGTAAAGTCACAGCCACAATTTCGACTAAGGAATCACCAAACATCTACTGTGTGACACATAGAGGGCCGCGGCCCGTGACAAGCCACGAAACAGAACAGAACTAAAGAGATACGAATACGATATCGATGCGAATGTCGTCGGGATACCATTGGGTTGCACTATTTGTAAGTACTCCATAGATGCGAGTGTCTGCGGAATAGGTGGTTCTGTATCGACAAATAAACCACATTGTATTACAAGCATGACCTCCACGCTCTGGCTAGGTCGGCTTCACCGTCCACAGCACGTAGCTACAGGTTAACAATAACACTCTATTATAATGAATAATATGATGCTTAGATATGGGCAAACTTAGATTAGTAAAGCCATAAATTGAAGCAGCAGTAACTGCTTCAATTTATGGCTTTACTAATCCATACTATACATTGGGACTATAGACGGTGAATCGACTAGTCTTACTGTCGCTGGCAAAACAACTATTTGGCTCTCAAGACAGGTACACACGATAGTTGAAGATCTCAGTCTAGGGCTGGCAACGGTTACGACAGAGGATGACAACACTACTCAAGATGAACAACAAATCATAGTAACGAAGGTGGAACACTGCAATGGTTACCTAGTAAATGATTCCGATCTGAAATTGGAAATTAATCAAAATAAATACGCAGATACGAATTTCTCAAATGCACGAGTTATCGCCGAAATAAAATCAAAAAAAATTTATTCAATTCGGAATACAGCTTTGAATTCGAGTAATGATTTGTTTGCCAATTCACAGTAATATGTCAATACAATTTTGACGTTAAAAGTAATATTTCACAATTTTTATATGAATCCTGAAATTGAAGATTTCAGACAAAATGGAAATGAATCAATGTGATATTGGGTATATCTTTGACCGATGTGTTAGAATCTTCAATTTTGGATAAAATGTACAAAGTTTTAAAAGTAAAAGTTATGGAAGTGAAGATGTAGTTAGTGTAAGAAAAGTCATAAAACTCAGTTAAAAAAAATAAAAAGAAGTTAATTAAGAAGAAAACAAAAAAAAACCAAGGAGTTAAGATACGGGCGACGTCGCTCGATAGCACCTCAGCGTTCGCTCTCTACTGCGGCACCATCACTGTTAAATGCACATCGAGTATACTGTGAAGCGGTTACATTCGTTCATACAAAACATATCCTCAAAGCGATCGAGCTTGCTCACGGCTCACACCTCGCAGCCATAGCTGTGCACACACACGAGGCGTACGATGCATGACCATGTACGCAGTTCGAGCGACGAGCCGAATAAAACTAAATGTAAGACCGAAGCCCATCCAGGTGGCGTGGCAGCGACGCGGTCTGGACGTGGTTCTGGCATGACTGACGCGCTACGCCACACGGCCACGGCATAGACATTCAGTCTGGATCAATTTTCAAATAGATATTGAAACAATTCTTACTCCGATATAGACGAAAAATGCTGTAGCTGCAAAATGCAAAAATTTTGATGAATCTTTTTTTAGTTGCCAAGCTAGACACTGCGGCGATATCCGCATGGCGGCACATCGCTGTGGCATCCAGTGTTTCGTCGATGTCTCTTCATACGAACGGCTATCGTTCCATACGTCGTCTCCGCAAGGAATCGACGAGGTGGGTCGCAACTCGCACGCCAGACCACGGTCACGCCCCTCAGACGGGCAGCGGATCGAAACAAACGAAATCATAACGCAAGGAGAAATTGCGACTGCTTCAGATCGGAAAGGTCCAAGAGGTCGTATAAAGGTGACTGTACTACCAAAACTGCAATACTGTCGCGTCGAGAGCAGAGAATGCGGGGCGGGGGGCGCGGCGTACACGTCGGACGCGGTGGAGAGGCACTTGTGCAGTTTGCGGGTACCTTGCGAGCGCGAGCGCCGCACCGCGCGGCCGCAGCCGCCGCCCGCCGCCGCGCACGCGCCCGCGCCGCCCCCGCCGCCCCCGCCGCCCCCGCCGCCCCCGCCGCACGCGCCCGGCGTCTCCACCTACAACACACGCGCACTGCGCGCTCACCGGCCGCACTGGGGACTAGCGCTCTGTAGCCAGCACTGAACACCTAGCACATATTTTGTGAGATGGTTATCGCACTAGGGTTGAGGGTTGTCGATTCGGGTCGTCGAACGCCGCGTCAACGTTTTTATTCCGTGCCCTATCGTTAATAACTAAGTGTAAAAGAATATAATTACATAAAGCTGTACACAAAAGGGATAGAATAAATAAGTAGTAAGAAAACAGGACCACAAAAATTAATAAACCGCCACCCGATTAACATACATAATATAAGTAATATACGATATCGTGAGTGCGGAATGTGAAGGACGTCTGCCGGTGGAGACTCGGTCGGGTTAGGGCGCGTCCCGGACGCGGCGGATTAGTCAGGCGAGTGACAGTCGTGTCGGCCCTCTGTTAGTGGCGTGTCGTGTGTCGTGAGCCGGAATCTGAACATCATACCTATCCTGGTGGGCACTCGTACCACTCGTTCTGTCGGCTCTTCCTCGTTACGTTCGTTTCTGTTGCAAAGTCTCGCTACAAACTCTCCTGGGGAAATCAAATCGGTCAGAGGGATCGCCAGCTTCGGTCGGAGCGGTTCGGGGTACGGTCGCGCGCGGCGGCGGTCTCGCATGATCTGATGGAAGCTACCAAGCGGGGGAGTGCACACTAGAGCCCGACTACTGTAGCTCGTTACTTCAATCATTTCAAACGGACATCGACAACATAGAGATCTGAACGCCTACGATCGATGCACAAATAATAACTCATCTATGTGTACAATTACCGAAAAGATCACCGAATAGTAATTTTAGGCAGTTGGACTCGTCGTCGGATGAGTCCTGGTCCTTGGGAAAGAAAAATACGTTCGTTACCGATCGAGTTGACGGCAGATGCGGCCCTGGCGCGGGTACCGTGCACGGGTCTCGTACATATTACATACATGTATACATAATACGATATACTGTATCGATTCATATGCTCTATTTAGGTAGATACATAATATTTTATAATATTACATATTTAAAAACAAATAAAAAGCCAAATATCACAAAAAGCGAAAAGCATGATTCACCGACTTTATATTATGTAGGTACTTTTCTGTAATCACTCTCTACGGTCACATATTTAGTTATGCGAGTCGAACATCAATCAGGAGATAGACGAAATATTTCAAACGTTAAAAAATTCTAACTACTCACCACCTACGAGTGAAACCTCTATTTTATAAAACAGTATCTACAGTATTAGTAAACGATATAAAACTCGCCAAACCATTACCATTCCATACCAATCCCAGAGCAACGCAACTACGCTATGTTACATGAAGAGTAGCGCTACGCGAGCCCGCGCCGGCGTGGATACTTACTGAAGCGGCGCATGAGCGTGCCGGCGAACGAGGGCGCGGGCGCGCCGGCCGGCTGCCTGCGGCGCAGGTCGCGCACCGGCTCCTGCTTCGAGCACTTCGTGTTGGGCACCGACAGCAGCCGCTGGTCGCGCGGCTCGCGCTCCTCGCGGCGCCGCGCGCGGCAGCGCGGCGGCCGCAGCGGCGCGCCGTCCTCGTCGAACAGCGGCAGGTTGTCGGGCCGCGCCGCGCGCTCGTCGCCCTCCCCCTCCCCGCCCCGCTCCCCCTCGCGCTCCTGCTGCTGCCAGCGCTCCCGCAGCTCGCGGTGCATGCGCTCGTACGCGTCGGCGGCGCGCCGCTCCTGCAGCTCGCGGTGCGTGCGCTCGAACACGTCGCACGCGCGCGGCGGCGACACTCGGCTGTCGTCCTCTTCCGCGATCTTCTCGATCGCCTCCTCGCTCTCGGGCGATTCGGCGTTAGACTCGGGCGCCGTCTCGGCCGGCCCCGCTTCGCAGTAGAATTGCGAGTTTCCCTTTTCGACGTTCTCCTCGTTCTCCGCGGGCGCGAAGGCGGCTTTGAACTTGAGGTCTACTTTAGAGAGCTGTCGTTTGAGGTTGAAGTTCTTCCAGGGGGTGGACTTCCGGCGCGAGTCCAGCTTGGGGTCGGGCAAGGCTTCCTCGGCGGGCTCGGGGCTGGCCGGGGACTCCTCCAACTTCGGGGACAGGGAATACATGATTGTGGGGCGCGGCGCGGCGGCGGGTCGCTAACGGCCCTTTCGAACCGGAACGCTTGCGTATGCGTGTCTCTCGAAAGAGCGGTTACAGTCGAAGGGCGGACGCGCTACTTTACTCGAATTAGGGGTTGCAGGTCTATACGAGTCAAAATTTTGAAAATGCGGCCTACGTCACAGCGGTATCGCCGAGCGGCGCTCGCTCTCGGCTAGGTCGGGGGCGAAGAATAGTGAAAGACAGGCCGAGTGTAAGAATGTCTAAATGCCATGCCGGATGTCACTACGGGGCAAGCCAGGGTGGCCGCTAGCGCTACTTACTGTCAAATCATATCAAACCAAACGAAACTAAAATGTATCAGGACAAGACCAGCGAGGCGTGGCGCGCTCGCTGGCTTTAGCAACTAAACTGTAAACCAACAGAACTGCAAATAAAACATAATGTGAAAGATTGCCTCAAAACCGTTACCTTTTCACGTGTGACTGAACTAAGTACGCTAGACGATGCTAAACTTCCACGCTCATAGTTATTTCCTATTTCAGACTATTGGTAATTTTCTACTCAGGTTCGAGTGATTAAATAATTCACTTTTACTTTTTTCAATTCAAAAGTTGCAAAAGTTGGTGCAAAAATATTTTTACTGAAGGGCACTATTTGACTCATTTAAAGAATGCGATTTCTTTTCACGACGTTCATTCGTATTTTATCCTAGGAAATATCTAATATTGCATAGTCTAATCTTTCGCCGCGTATAAATCAGTCCTATCCTATCCTGCTAATTGCTGGCTAGTTTACATTCTGTTCGACAAAATAATGATAAGCGCACATTACCGACGAGCCGCCCGCGTCTCGAGACTAATTGCTTGTATTGAAAGCACTGATTTGATTAGGTACAATACCAGGCAGTAAATATTTCACATTCCGAGCCCCAAAATGAACCAATCGAAGCGCTTCGGCTTCGTAGAGCGTCGTATCTGTAAACTCATGTGATGGACAAATCCCTTCGATAGAGACCATAGTATAATATTCATTGCTGGCTGTTTTTTTCTATTGCAAGGGCATTCCGAACCAGTGCTATATGAACAGTATATACATGTGATGATTCAAAAGCTCTTTATTAAAGTTTATTTGAATAAAACACTTTTATATTCTATTCTATATCCGGGTAAAATCCGGTTCAGTCCGAATAAAACGCGCGGACGCAACAAATTCAGCGAGTGCTGATGTCGTTATTTGAATTTTTAGTACTGGGAAGTTCAACGCGTGCGGTTGCGATTTGTCCACAATGTGCGATTATCAATATAAGGCCTGGTGTCCACCACAGCTCAGATGGGCGGACAAGAAAGGAGATGTTTCGCAATTGACCAATAGGATATTGTACATTTTTAATGGACACAGTTTAAGCTAAGTATTTCATAATTTTTGTTTGAGAAGAGATGCAAGTGTTGAGCTTCGTGAAGCAGGCGGTCGTCTCGTATTACGCTAGCGTAGCTCAACTCCCTGCCCGCTGCACCGCTTATCTCCTGTCTCCTCCACTTATCTCCGCTTTGGTAGATACCGGGCCTCACTCCGAACTCCTGAAACCCTGGGAGGATAGACGAGTGTGGGTCGGCCCGCAGGTGGGCCCGCGTCGGTTACCTGTTCGAGGTCGGGCGAGCGCCGCTCGTGGCGCGGCTGGTGCGGCTGGTGCGGCTGGTGCGGCTGGTGCGGCTGCTGCGGCTGGTGCGGCTGCGGCGGGTCGGCGTGCGGCAGGTACAGCGCGTGCGCGGGCAGCGCCGCCACCACGCAGCGCCGCCACACGTCCACCACCACCACGCCGCGCTCGCCGCCCCACGCCATGCTTCACACACAAACTTCACTTCACTAACAGCTTCCAAAGTGTTCTTTCGATTTAGATTTTCGTCGTCCTATTTCATAACCCATATTAAAAACGCTAGGCGTAAAAACTCGGCTATTATCCATCTGTCTACGGAAAACACTCGAGTACTTCGGTCACATAGCCCGAAAAGATGCCACCAGCATAGAAAATCTCATGCTCACAGGGAAGATCGAAGGAAAAAGGCCACGCGGACGGAGCCCGAGACGTTGGACGGACCAGGTGAAGGAGGAGCTTGATTCCAGCATCTACTGAGCTTACCACGCGGCGGACAACCGCCAACGTTGGAAAGAAACAATCAAGAGGGTGTTATCAAGAAGGAGCCACGATCCTCAGTAATGAGGAAGCGACGCAAGGAGGAGGAATTTCATAACCCATGTTAGAGACTTATCTCTGATTAGTTAAAGGAGTGAATACTGCTAATCTCATACGAACAAAACTCGCGTAACAAATCTAGTTATTCGCGCAAGTCTTTTGGATGTTACGCCATCTATTGGACGTGAATAGAAACATCATATTACGAAGAACACTTAAAACACTAAAACATTGCTATTTTTATATGATTTAATGAAAATTTTGTAATTTGCCCTAAGAAATAATAAATATGACGAACCATCAGAGGAATAAAATAGGATATTTCGTCGATTAATTAACGCCATCTTGGATGCCCAACTGCAATCAGTCAGCGCTGCCCGCCCACATGCCCGACTGCCGTCAGTCTACTCACAGGCCGTACGAGGAGTTGAAGGCGAGCGCGGTGATGGGGTGCGGCGGCCCGAGCTGCAGCGCCACCAGCGCGGCCTGGAAGCCGGGCGCGCGCCGCACGCCGCCCGTGCCCGCGCAGCCGCGCACGCGCAGCGCGCTGCCCGCCCACATGCCCGACTGCAACAGTGGACGACTAGCTTTACCACTGAGGTAGACTTGCATTTTTACAATTCCTACCAAGGGAAGTAAATATGTTCACAATCTACCGACAAAATGATTTCTTCGCTGCGGGAACACAATCTTTAAATTTCCAGCGAGTAATTACTAATGTTACAAAATGTCTCACTCTGCGGTTGTCGCCGTCCACGCTGTCGGCCGCTCTGCTGAAGGAAGCAGATCGACTGCTCTCCACTTCGGGCGACGTTTCTTCCTCTACCGCGTCTGTGATTACAGGGACTTCGACTACCTGCAACATGGAGTGAATTACTCTTTATTTGACCTTCCTTAGACAACTTAAGATAAACTCCTCACATAACGCCTAGACTAAATTTTAGAGGATGTCAGGTGCCGGAGTACCAGTTTGACCTGCGTGAAAACTTGAGGAATTGGGTGGAATGGCTCTGACAAAGGATTGGTTAACTCATAGTTTATACAGCTATTGTGAAGTACTTTTTTTTTAAGGATAGTGAGCAAACGAGCAGGCGGGTCACCTGATGTTAAGCGATTACCACCGCCCATGAACACTTGTTGCACCAAAGGCACCACCAATGCGTTCCTGGCTTTTCAGGAATTTGTTGGTCCGCCCCTTGAATAACCATGGGGTTATTCACGGGGTTGGGATGGGTTGTAATAAAGCGGGAACACAGTCGATGGGAGTTGATTCCACAGTTTTTTTAGTGCGAGGAAAAAGATCTGGCACATCGGATAGTCGAAGTGCTCCAGGCACCCAGGTGGTGTAGGTGAAATAGCTTTTGATTGCGTGCGGTGCGGTTCTACAACCGCACGAGAGAGGGTGGGATAAGGTCAAATAGCTCTTCAGAACACTCCCCGTTGTATAGCCGATAGAATATGCATAGAGAGCTTACGTCTCTGCGGTGCTCCAGGCTTTCCAGTGAGCTTATTAGTTTGGGATTGTCCATAAGCCGTACTGCCCTCTTTTGAATCCGGTCAAATGGAAGGAGTTGATACTGGGGTGCTCCGGCCCAAAGGTGAGACCAATACTCCAAAAGTAGACGACCTCCCTGGCTCAGTGGTGAGCGCTATTGTCTTATAACTGGGAGGTCTCGGGTTCGATTCCCGTCGGGGTCAATTTGGGAATTTATAATTTCTGAATTGTCTCTGGTCTGGTCTGGTGGGAGGCTTTGGCCGTGGATAGTTACCACCCTACCGTCAAAGACGTGCCGCCAAGCGATTTAGCGTTCCGGCACGATGGCGTGTAGAAACCAATTAGGGGTATGGGTTGAATGTTCACTGCCATACCCCTTCCAAGTTAGCCCGCTACCATCTTAGACTGCATCGTCACTTACCATCAGGTGAGATCGCAGTCAAGGACTAGCTTGACATCGAATAAAAAAAATAAAAAAAAGAAACCTGTGCTCTGGCAGAAAGTACCGCTTAGCTCTGTTGAGCACCCCAAGTTTTTAGAGGCTAATTTAGCTTTTCCTTCCAAGTGATCCCAGAACTGGACTTCATTCGAAATGCGAACACCAAGAATCCCAATGCTATTGAAAGGGGTGAGGGAAGTGTTTTGAAAGAGAAAAAGTGTGGTAATGGGGGTCTTTTTGGTGGTATACGCACAAACTTGTGTTTTTGAAGGGTTCGATTGCACAAGGTTTTGTGAACCCCATACTGACACTTTCTCGAGAGAAGCCTTTATGTCAGACACAAGTTTGGATCTACTCTTCTCCAGCATTGCGCGAGAGAACTCTGCATGCCCATTATAAAGAGCATCGCGACTATTGTCATCCGCATAACAATGGATGCTGCTGTTTTGCAACATATCATTGATATGCAGAATGAACAGTGTAGGCGATAGCACGGAGCCCCGTGGGACGCCAGCATTGATGGGCTTAGATTCGGAACAAAAACCGTCGACATCGACTTTGATGCTGCGCCCATAAAGAAAGCTAGCGACCCAATTGGGTCCAAAAGCTAGCGACCCAATTGCAATTGCACCTTATGCCAAACCCGATCAAAGGCTTTAGCGATGTCGAGGTGACCGCTAGAGCTTCCCCCTTTCGGTCAATAGCATCCGCCCAACGATGCGTAAGGTAAACAAGGAGATCACCAGCAGATCGACCGTGGCAAATGCCGTATTGATGATCGCTGATGAGCTGGTGCCCCTCAAGGTTAAAGCTTAACATGCTAAGCAAGTCCGGAAATATGCTGGGAAGAAAAAGTATAAGCAGCCATAATACTTACGTGAGTTTCAGCCTGAACTTCTGTTTTCCTAAATTTGAAGAGTATGACGTGACCGTGCGGTAACGCTACGCACAGCTTCCTGGACTCCGCACACAGCGCAGCCTGCTGGATGGCGAGGGGTGTGTCTTCCTCGTAGTTACAGCTACCGCTGCGCCGCTCGAATACTGGAATATTGCAATGGTATGTTCAGTCATGTTAAGGAACATTCTAGAATATTTCAATGATATGTTCAGTCAATTTGTGGATCATCTAAAATATTTCGATGGTATTTTAAGTCAATTTACGGAATATTGTAGCTGGCTGGCTCTGCGTTTTTAGGTATTCGGGGTGACTTCAGACACTATAATTGTCACTTAGCCAATTATTTGTTTATTGGCTGATTAGTCCGCGTGAAATCATAGGTTTTTAAAAGCCCCACGGGAACCCTCTGTTTTTCCGGAATAAAGGATAGCCTATGTCACCCTCCAAGTCCTCGACTATACCCATGCAAAAAATCAAGTTAAACCGTTGCTCCGGGACTTCGTGATTGAAGGAACAACAAACTGGTGTATGCTACAATAATATATACAAGAATACTAGTGAAGGTTATACGTACCCTTAGAACATTTTAATTTGTACAAAATTTGCAACGTGCCCGCGCTTGCGTCCCAAAACTTAACACTACCGTCTGCGTGCCTGAAACATATCATTGACAATTGTTATCTTTTAGTTACAACAATAGTTTGAGCATAGTGAGGACCATAGTCTATGTAGATCTCCATGAAATACTTTTATTTAAAAAAAATTAAACCCATACCCCTGATTGGTTACGACACGCCATCGTGCCAGTACGCTAAATCGCTTGGAGGTACATCTCTGAGGATAGGTTAGTAACTAGCCATGGCGAAAGCCTCCCAGACTAGAGACATTTCAGAAATTATAATTCAAAATTATCCCCACCGTGAATCGAAGCCAATACCTCTCACTTTAAGACTGCAGCGCTCACCACTGTGCCAGAGAGCTTGTCAAAGTCTATATGGTACGCAAAAGAATTCATCTGAATTCTGGCAATAACGTTCTTTACTTTGTAAGCCATGGTTTTTACCCAATCTTAAGGGGTGCACGTCTTTACTCCTTGAAGCTAGACGTAGGAAAACATCAGCATCTCAATTAGAGCAGGAAGTAATAGTATTAGCATAAATTATTGGAAGTTCTGAACGTCAATGTGGGGTCATGCCTGAAAACCAGCGCTGTGGTCTATATCGACAGTAGGATCAAACTGAGGCGCCCTGTTCAGCAGCATTAAGCAATATAGGTACCTAGGATATTTTTGTTGGGCACCTAGTTTTCCAGAGAACCGATGATTGTGGTATCTCTGTCTCGGTTCTTTAGAAATCTTTAGGGGTGGCTGAGTAAATGTTTATTTATTTACCCGGTGAGTATGATCTCGCTGTAGGAGCAGGAGGCGGGCGCCCACTCGCCGCCGTTGATGGGCCA
This sequence comes from Oeneis ivallda, assembly GCA_029955525.1. NCBI lineage: Eukaryota > Metazoa > Arthropoda > Insecta > Lepidoptera > Nymphalidae > Oeneis > Oeneis ivallda. Next base: position 580,676 of record JARPMR010000015.1, read on the forward strand.
CAGCTTCTCGCTGAAGCCCGCCGCTTTCTTGTTCGCCTGCCGTCCCACCGAGTAGAACGCCGGGATCTGGAACACGTTGACGAAACGATAAATGTTGACGTAACGATACTAAGTTGACGTAACGATAATAAGTTGACGTAACGATACAAAGTTGACGTAACGATACAAAGTTGACGTAACGATACAAAGTTGACGTAACGATAAATGTTGACGTAACGATACAAAGTTGACGTGACGATATTCAGTTGACGTAACGATTAAATATGTTGGCGTAACGGCTTCGGCTAATCGGCTTTGCTTCAACTATACACAAGATAAATAAATAATTAAGCTACATATTATGATTTATGATGATGGAGCAGAAAACTGGGTAAAAGGATGTCAGGTATATCTTACATAATCCGGCCAGAGTCACATGTCGGGGGTGTTTTAAATTTTTAATTTACACTTGTATTTTAATAACTATCGAACGAGCATTATTAAGAATCTTACCAAATCCGATGGACAATCAGCGAAGTAACAGCAAAACGTGACTGGAGACTCGTGAATGTCCATGGGGTAGGGGTTCTCGAAGCAGGGGTAGCCGGGGGACTGCAGGTCGATCACCACCAGGTCGTTCTGCAGGAGCACCACTATGGCGTACGGTTCTTGGTAATCTGGAATGTGAAACGTTGTATGTCTTATTTGCACTATAAGCGAGTCGCGAAGCTAAAGTGGAATTGGGCGGGGCATATAGGAACTGATGGTCGTTGGGGTTTCAAAGTGCTGAAGTGGCGACCCCGCACTAGGGAAGTCGGAGGGAGTCGCAAGACCGAGGCCTGTGCAAGTCCATGCGAGACACCTTTGTCCAGATGTGGACATCTAACGGTTGATAAAGAAAGATCGATCTAAAGATCCCAGTCTACATTGCAATGATGCAGAATCTTTTTCCTTTTCGGCGTTGCTGAGTTCTTCGATAAGATGTCATCGGGTACAGTAATGAGAACTTTCTGGTCCTAATTTTTTAAAAGAACCACAGGTTATCATAGTATATGGAATTAATGGAATGCTTTGAAAAATGTGATAGTAATTTTTAATTAATTAAATTATCACTGCTTATTATTGTACTTTTGGGGTTACGCTAGATATTATATCTATTGATACATTAAAGCATGCCTGCAAAACCTATGGTGCAAGCAAATATAAGGCTCGGGCAGTTTTTCTGCTGTAGAGGCGGCATAACCATGGGTTGCATGGAAGAGATCACTTCTTAGCGATAGGGCCGCATATAACTCCGCCTCTCGGCCGATTTCGATAAAATTTAAATGGGAACACCTGGGAAGTATACCCTATGAAAAAAAAATTTCAAATCGGTTCAGGCGTCTTCGAGTAATCGGTGAACATACATAAAAAAGATAACGACGAATTGAGAACCTCCTCCTGTTTTGAAGTCAGTTAAAAGTGCACTGATGCACCAAGAAAGCCATAAAGAATCAGAGGCCACTGTATATAATTTTACCGTCACACTGTAGCAACCGTTGTAGACAATTCCACACAGCAGGTCAACAGTAAATATGCAAATGCGTTTACAACAAACCGGCGGCGTGCGGACTCTCGCAGAGCGTGACGAAGTCCACGACGGCGTGCTCCATCTCCAGCACCGTGGTGCTCTTGCCGTTGAGCACCGTGATGCTGTGCGAGCGGCCCGCCTTGTCCGTCGGCAGCCCGCCCGAGAAGATCACCAGGCTCTCCCTACGTCACAACCAACGACATCAGCATCCCATCAACGGCTCACTATCGTAGCTACGGGAGTTCGCGCACCAGAGACACAAGAGGCGGAAAAGCTTGGCACCGTGATCTTGGACCAAAAAGTGGTGATCGGCTGTAAACGTCTGCCCCAGAAAGGGGAGAAAGACGCATAGAAACAAGGAGTAGAGAGAAAGAACTTGTAGGGAGTCAAGAAGGCGCAGCGGGAAACACGCCAAGAGCAAGTACCGGGCGCCCTCTCACGGTTTCGGCCCATATATCCGAGAGGTTGGAGGGGCCATGGGAGGAAGAGGCGCACTATTGTCTATCCCAGAAAGGGGAAAGTGACGCAGTGGGACAAAGAGTAGTGTTGAAAACGGGTAGTCTTTTCTTGGCTTAATGATATCGTCCCGTCTATAAAGATTAATAAACCAAAAACAATGTAGTTCGTGTTCGTGACAGTTGTCTTTATATAGACACACTCTCTCTACTCAGCGCCACCGAACATGTAATACCTCTTGTCTTGCCTTGCTCTTAATTAAGTTTCATGTACTACATTATAAACACGTGATTAAATCCTTAATATATAGTTTAGTCTTTTAATAATGGCTTCTATAACCAGCCCACCGGGAAACACGCCAAGAGCAAACACCTACCGGGCACCCAGTCGCGCCTTCGGCTCATATAACCGTGAGGTTGGAGGGACCATGGGAGGAGTGCTCAGTCCCGAGAACAGGTCTCTTCTCAGGGAAGGGTTATAGGCTACAGTCCACCACGCTGGCCCAATGCGAATCAGCTTCACACGACATTGAGAACGTTACGGAGAATATTCAGGTGTGCAGGTTTCCTTGTTTTCCTTCACCGTCGGAGCATATGATATTTGATCCCTAGGTCGGAGCATAGAACTACTGTCACCAAAGGTAGGTTATATCCGGATTTCAACTTAAAACTCTAGTAGACTTAAGTAACTTATTTTTGAATTTATTATTACAGCGGCCGATCTCCACAGAGATTAGCAATATGCACGGGAGATACTATTTGTATGATAAAGGGTGGGACTTGATTCAACTCACCCCGTTCTTGCAGTTTTCCACTCTAGCCTGTGTATTGGTTTGCAAGGTTCAGGTTTGCCGTCTTTGTTTGCTCTTGCTGAAATTGAAAAATACTGATATTAGGTTTGCTGTACAGAAAAATTGTTTAGTTAAATTGTTTATAGAATGGGAGCAATTTTTGAAATATTAACACAATCACAAATCTAGATATTTTTATCAGGTTGTGAATAGATTCCTGACAAAGACCGGGAGGTTGGATTAAGGTCTATGCACCAAATGGTACAAATCCGTTGGCTGAACATTGAACAGGAACGGCGGCATGTGTCGATAGTGTGCGGCAGAATCCGCTTTCCGAACCGGTGGTAGAATCATAACGTATCATAAGAACCACAGCCTATGTGAAATAAATAATTTTGGATTCGAAAATTAGCCACGGCCGAAGCCTCCCAACTGATCAGGTCGGAGTCAGTGACTTATATTTTCCAAAATACAAACCTAACCTACTGATTAAAGTAGGCTATCACTGCTCTGCTACCACTGTTAGGGTGTCACTGAACAAGCTCTACTCTCTCTGAAATGGAGGGCGACGTACCGTGAGGGTAGGAGAGGGAGACGGGTCTGGGCGAGCGCATGTTCCACGTGGCCAGCGCACCGTCCACGTGCGCCGTCATCAGCTTCCCGTCGTGCTGCCACGCCGCCGCGCGCACGGCCTCGCCCGCGCCGCCCGTGCCCAGTGAGCCGCGCCACTCCGCCGCGCGCGCGCGCAGGTGCCACACCACCACCAGCCCCGACTCGATGGAGGGCGACGTACCGTGAGGGTAGGAGAGGGAGACGGGTCTGGGCGAGCGCATGTTCCACGTGGCCAGCGCGCCGTCCACGTGCGCCGTCATCAGCTTCCCGTCGTGCTGCCACGCCGCCGCGCGCACGGCCTCGCCCGCGCCGCCCGTGCCCAGCGAGCCGCGCCACTCCGCCGCGCGCGCGCGCAGGTCCCACACCACCACCAGCCCCGACTCGATGGAGGGCGACGTACCGTGAGGGTAGGAGAGGGAGACGGGTCTGGACGAGCGCATGTTCCACGTGGCCAGCGCGCCGTCCACGTGCGCCGTCATCAGCTTCCCGTCGTGCTGCCACGCCGCCGCGCGCACGGCCTCGCCCGCGCCGCCCGTGCCCAGCGAGCCGCGCCACTCCGCCGCGCGCGCGCGCAGGTGCCACACCACCACCAGCCCCGACTCGATGGAGGGCGACGTACCGTGAGGGTAGGAGAGGGAGACGGGTCTGGGCGAGCGCATGTTCCACGTGGCCAGCGCGCCGTCCACGTGCGCCGTCATCAGCTTCCCGTCGTGCTGCCACGCCGCCGCGCGCACGGCCTCGCCCGCGCCGCCCGTGCCCAGCGAGCCGCGCCACTCCGCCGCGCGCGCGCGCAGGTCCCACACCACCACCAGCCCCGACTCGATGGAGGGCGACGTACCGTGAGGGTAGGAGAGGGAGACGGGTCTGGACGAGCGCATGTTCCACGTGGCCAGCGCGCCGTCCACGTGCGCCGTCATCAGCTTCCCGTCGTGCTGCCACGCCGCCGCGCGCACGGCCTCGCCCGCGCCGCCCGTGCCCAGCGAGCCGCGCCACTCCGCCGCGCGCGCGCGCAGGTCCCACACCACCACCAGCCCCGACTCGAACGCGATCACTAACTGAGAATAACTTAGCATTGTATTGGGACGACACGTGATGATAACGTGAGATTGTACATCAAACGAGTCGCAGGGAGCCGCTTCAGACAGAGGCCTGTCCAAGTCCATGCAAGAGACCTTTGTCCAGCGGTGGACGTCTATCGGTTGTCAAAGAAGAAGAACTATTGAAAGGGAATATGCATGTTCTGGGCAAGCGCACTCCGACTTACATCTCATCATTGCTTTCTATCATGAACTTCCTCAAGCGATAGCCTAAATAGAAATTGACTGAACGCTGATTAATATTTCAAGCAGTCTAATCTTGGGGGGTAAGGGAGCGCACCTCTATCTAACGCTCCAAAAGTCAACCTCACCTGCCCACGGTGCCCCCTGCTAGTCTACTGACGAGGCTCTGACGACCGACAAATGTCAGTATAACCATTTCATACTGGCTAGATTGAGCAAATGGCACAGTGCGATCAGTCTAGCCCTGCGATGACCAACACGCCTGCCCAGCGTGGTCATTATGGGCAAACCTTAAGGGCCAACGAGATCATCTAGCTGAAAGAAGCAATGAGCAAGTTGCGCTGGAATATTATAGGATTGTCTTTAGTCCGAAGAGACAGGAAGAACTCGATAATCCTCAAGTCAACTTGTTTTACAACCGGGAGGGCGACCAACAGTCCAAGGGTGGTGTCGGGTTCATTGTCTACAAGTCCCTCGTCAACAACATTGTACAAGTTAAGAGTGTGTCGAGTAGGGTAGCGTACCTTCATGGAGAAGGAGGGCCCCTTTATGATGAACTCCTTCTTCAGGAAGCGGCCACACAGAAAAGGGACATGCTTGAGTCCCAATTGTTCCACGAGAAGTGAGATTGACTTCATTATGTCTACCAAGCGGCATATATTCAATTATGCCTCTGTGATCAATAGGGTGAAAACCGGTGGCGATCACCGGATGGTAAGAGGCATGTTGAATATTAATGTAGAGCTGGAAAGGGCCAGACTGGTGAAGTCAACTCTCCGACCTTCTCGTGCTCATATTCAAAATCCCGAAAACTTCCAATTCTAACTGCAGAACCGATTCGAGTGCCTAGCAAGACTGCGTTTCTGTGGACGATCTAAACAACAGGTTCGTGGAAACTCTGTGGGGTGTAAATTCTTTAAGACCCATCGCGGGAAAAGAACCGAAAATTTCTCTGACCATACCCTCAAGCTAATGAAGGAGAGAGAAGAGATGAGGCTGCAGTCATCGGCAGACGCGGCTGCCTACCGGCGGATTAATAGGCAGATTTCTAAGGCACAAACTCGCGACCTCCGGGTCTTTAATACCAAGTGTATTAAAGATACTATCGAGCGGAACAAAGGCTCAAAAGTGTTCGCGAGAGATCTGTCTATCGGACAGAGCCAGCTGACGAGGCTGAATACTGATGACGGCCGTCTCGTCTCTTCTCGACCTGAGATCTTGGGCGAGGATCTTTCAGTGATTGTTCAATTCCGTCATTCACGGAGGCATAACGCCGGAAGCATGGCACAGGAGCGTGGTGGTTCTGTTCTTCAAAAAGGGTGATAACACCATGTTGAAGAATTACAGACCCATCTCGTTGTTGAATCATGTTTATAAGTTGTTCTCGAGAGTCTCTCGCTCGTAGGTTCGACGACTTCCAGCCTCCCGAAAAAGCCGGATTCCGAAAAGGCTTTGGCATCATAGATCACATTAATACGCTGCGGCAGGTTATACAAAAGACGGCAGAGTATAACTGGCCACTTTGCTTAGCGTTTGTGGACTATGAGAAAGCCTTCGATTCGGTGGAAACTTGGGCTGTGTTGAGGATGACGCTGTGCTGCAGAGATGTCGGATTGACTACCGGTATATCCAAGTGCTGAAGTGCTTGTATGAAAACGCCACTATGTCAGTACGTATACAGGACCAGACTACGAGGCCAATCCACTTGCAGCGTGGAGTGCGACAGGGAGACGTAATCTCCCCGAAGCTCTTTACCGCTGCGTTGGAGGACGTCTTTAAGCTTCTGGATTGGAACGGACTTGGCATCAACATAGACGGCCAGTACATCACACACCTGCGATTTGCCGATGATATTTTAGTCATGGCAGAGACTCTGAAAGACCTCAATACAATGCTCAACGATCTCAGCAGGGTTTCTCAACAGTTGGGCCTGAAAATGAACATGAGCAAGACGAAAATCATGTCCAATGCTCATGCTTTGCTCCACCCAGTAATTGTTGAGAACTCTGTACTCGAAACTGCGGACGAGTGTATATACCTGGGACACACAGTCCAGCTAGGTAGGTCCAATTTCGAGAAAGAGATAAACCGCCGAATTCAACTCGGCTGGGCAGCGTTCGGGAAGCTCCGAGATGTCTCCTCGTCAAAAAACCCTCAGTGCCTGAAGACTAAAGTCTTCGTACAGTGCGTGTTGCCAGTGATGACTTACGGATCCGAGGCATGGTCGCTAACTAAGGGCCTCATAAGTAGGCTCAGGATCACTCAGCGAGCAATGGAGAAAGCTATGCTCGGAGTGTCCCTGCGGGATCGAATCAGAAATGAGGAGATCCGTAGGAGAACCAAAGTCACCGACATAGCTCAGTGAGTCGCGAAACTGAACTGGGCGGGGCACATAGTTCGAAGAGCTGATGGTCGTTGGGGTCCCAAGGTGCTGGAGTGGCGACTCCGCACCGGGAAGCGCAGTGTTGGCAGACCCCCCACCAGGTGGACCGACGACATCAAACGAGTCGCAGGGAGCCTATGGATTCAGGCGGCGCAAGACCGAGGCATGTGGAGGTCCATGCAAGAGACCTTTGTTCAGCAGTGGACATCTATCGGTTGATAAAGAAGAACAAGAAGAATCATAGGGCGCTTTCTGAATTTAAACATAAATGTGACCTAAAAAGTGAAGTATATTTTTCTGTAAATTTTTCATAGGCAATAGAATAATTTCAATGGATTACAAAAATAATCCCAACCTTGCTAGCATCCAGGGGGTTGTCGCTGACTTCAACCACAGCCCCTGGGTGGTTCGGCCTCGTTCTGAAACAAGTAAAAAACCATAGGTAAAAACATATTCTACGTATAGTATACCTAATTATAAGTAAATGTGGTTATATGCAAGCAGTGATAGCCTAGTGGTTAGGACTGTGGTCTCCTATTCGGGGGGTCGCAGGTTCGATCCCGGGTACGCACCTCTGACTTTTCGGAGTCAAGTGTGATTGCGTGCAATTAAATATCACTTGCTTCAACGGTGAAGAAAAACATCGTGAGGAAACCTGCACACCTGAGAGTTATTCATAATGTTCTCGAAGGTGTGTGAAGTCCGCCAATTCGCATTGGGCCAGCGTGATGGACTATGGCCTATAACCCTTCTCTGAGAGGAGACCTGCGCTCAGTAGTGAGCTGTGGATGGGTTGCTGATGATGATGATGATGTGGTTATATGTGGTTTATGCTCCAATCACACATCAACGGAGAAACGGATCAACGTGATTTTTTGCATGGCTACAGGTGAGAATCTGGATCGTGGCATCAGTTAGTGGATTCAAGTGGCACTCGGGGACTGCCGCGGTAAAGCTATTGCATAGCATTTTTTATCAACTTATGCAATTATAATATTGCAATATTTTTTTTGCATAATAAAAATTATGCAAAAAACAATCACTACTTCGCGAGTGAGATTCGAACCTGCGACATCATACACCATACGGTAAAGAAAGCGGCCGCTCGCCCACTGCGCCAAACAGAGCTACTTGTGAACTTTTAAATTGTTGAACGCTTACTGAACGACGGTGTTAGGTTTATTTTCATTACGGAATTTCTTGATTCGGTCGCCGCGCTCGAACTGTTTGTCCTAGTTCAAAGCCCGCGATAAATGCTATGCAATAGCTTAATAATTATTATATTTTTTGTGTTGTATCATATGTTATGTGGTGTACAATCAAAGTATATTCATTCATTCAAGCAAAGCGCTTCAAATGGATCGGTGGACGAAGGGTGCGCCGCGCGGATCATTTCAAACTGAAAATTATGTAAACATTTTATTTTACAGCACCGAGGAACTTTTAGTTATATGAATAAACTAAAAAGCTTTCAATATTTGAGTGCGTTTCAGTAACCGTGAAAGGATTAATCTATGCTAAAACTCTCCGACGAATATAAGTAGAATTATCTCTCGAGTGCTAATCCAAGCATAATACAAGTTGAAGCATGCATAATTTAGTATCCATTAAGAGCCGGTATCACTGAAGGTAGTTAGAAGGTAAAGGCTTGGACATACACGACGATTTCGACGATCACGTTCACAATTTCGATTGCAGGGGCAGGGGCATTTTAAAAAATCCAGTAGGAATCATGTAGCCTGTAGGATTTGGGATAGAAGTATTCTACGAGATTCTATGGGAACTACGGGTATTCTGGAGGCTGATACTTCTTCAGAATGTAAACTATCTCTGTACCACATTTCTTCAAGATAATTATGTGAAAATGGTGAAACAGAGAGATGAGAGAGAAAGATGGTACGACTAGATTCACTTGACGATTCGAAAGCATTTTGTAAAAGTTTATTTGAATAAAAAATACTAGCTTCTGCCCGCGACTTCCACCGCGTGGAATAGTTACTTTGGGATAACTGTTACATCCCTAATTCCAAGCCATATATTCATGATCATTAGCAACCCATCAACGGCTCACTACTGAGCGCAGGTCTCCTCTCAGAGAAGGGTTATAGGCCATAGTTCACCACGCTCGCGCTGGCCCAATGCGAATTGGCGGACTTCACACACCTTCGAGAACATTATGAAGAACTCTCAGATGTGCAGGTTTCCTCACGATGTTTTCCTTCACCGTTAAAGCAAGTGATATTTAATTGCTTAAACGCACTTGAGTCCGAAAAGATGCGTACCCGGGATCGAACCTGCGACCCTCCGAATAGGAGACCACAGTCCTAACCACTAGGCTATCACTGCTTTAGCCATATATTGCTGAGCCATAATTATTATCGATTGACATAAATAACAAAATGTTAATCAGCAATATATGACTATAAAACGGCTAATTAATTCCAACTCTGCCAGACGTTCTGGTATTAGCCCAATTGCTTCTATTATAGAGAGAGAGGTGCAAAGAACAAACAGAGAGTCATTTTCGCATTTATAAGACCATTCTATGTAGACCATTTTATAGATTCTATGAGCGTTGGACATTGATGGATGCCGGCGCACATCTGTTCAAGGCTTAAGCAATGTGTCGAGGGGGAAGGGAAGTGGAGCGGGGGGGGGGGCGAAAGGGTTCCAGTGGGCGCCGGAAGCTGACCCGGAGAAGTAATTCAATATCCTCGCTTTGTTCCGGCTTTAATTCAGTTAAGTACATTTCCTTAGTTTATTTTTGGTTGAGCGAGCGGCTCCTTTCGGCGCACTTTATGAATTCATCAATAGAACATATAACTATACTATATTTAGTTAGTATACTATATTTAGTTAGCATTTAACTAAAACTCGGAATTGTTAATTCAATTCAATTCAATTCAATATCTTTATTTTTCGGTTTAGGCTTGTGTTAGCTCTTACGCATGTAATTTACAATATTAATAATAATTAATAATACAATATTAAACAATTTAAATTAATCGATATTACATTACAATAATTAATTTAACAAAAAATGTCATAGTATTTTACTACATATCTAGCCTACTTAAAAAATAAATTATAATCATGATAATTCAATCGTCTTTGTATACCTATAAAAAAAAGAAGAATAAACTAGGTACATAAGTTTATGTATTCCATGGTTGTACATCATTTAAATAGTCGTCAATTTTGTAATATGCTTTGTTTTTAATATACTTTTTAAATATGGTCTGATAGATCTGTTATATCGGTCGATATTTTATTTATGTACCTACTCTTGTTGTCATGGGAATAAAGTCTCTACCACCGGTTCGGAAAGCAGTTCGATAAGCAGTGATGCTCGTTTTTGATGCAACGTTCTCTAACTTTTACAGGTTACTTTAGCTAAGTTAGATCATTTCCGTCACTTTCATTTTATCACGAACCTTAAAGAAACAGCTAAAGGTGAAAATAACATTAGGTAAGGGGTTGTAATTAAGAGCTACCTAAATAAAGAAATTCCTACTTAGGGGATGATTTAAGTATGGTTAGTGAAAAAAGACACTCTTTTCAAAATTGAGTTTTGAGTTAGACGAAAGGGTTCTCGCGGGATTTTTAAAACCTAAATACACGCGTGCGAATAGCTAGTTTTTAACCCCCGACGCAAAAAGAGGGGTGTTATAAGTTTGACGTCGATGTCTGTCTGTCTAACTGTGTGTGTATGTGTGTCTGTCTGTGGCATCGTAGCGCTCAAAGAGATGGACCGATTTCGATGCGGTTTTTTTCATTTGAAACCCAGTTTCCTTACGGTGGTTCTAAGCTATATTTGGTTAATATCGGTCCAGCAGTGTAAGAGTATCAGCTCTTTTCCAAAATGATGTAAGGCACTTTTAGCGTATTATTACTCGATTAAGTGCTTCACGCGTGCATTAATAGTTAAATGACAATTAATTGATATTCGACCTGATGCTGCAACCAGAATCATACATAGTCCAGCCATAGATTCACATGTCGGGGGTGTTTTAAATTTACGCTTGTTAATATTTATATTCCGTTACTAAAATAATGCGTAGTGACGTAACACAGTGTCGCGTGTTTAATTAGTGCGAAGAGGTTGCGAGTCGAGGGTCGGATCCGACCCCGCCGTGCTGTCGACGACGCGTCCGTCGCCGCAACAAGTGGCGCCACCCCGCACGCCGCCACGAACACTGCGGTAGGGTGAACATGAGGCACCGATCTCTACAGTAACACTGGCTGCTGATCGAACCAGTGATAGCCTAGCCTAGCCTATTTTGTATGATGCTATTAAAACATTTTCTCACCCATATTTATCTTACAAAAATATTATAAACTAATGCTTGCAACTTCGCCCGCGCGAATTTCTTTACGCCACAACGACGGAACCGATTTGACTGAATTTTCAAATGGAGACAGCTTATACCCAGAATTAATTCAGAGGTTACATTTTATCCCGGAACATTAAATGGTTCCTGTGGGATTCAAAAAACCTTTAATCATCGTAAGCGTAAATAAATGAAAGCGATTGATTACTCCTAATATTCTTCTGTAAACAAGCGCTACAAGACCATTTTCTGTAGGAACTGGTTTCAATCGAAGTATAAATAGTGTGTAAAAAGATTTGCATTAAGTACTAATTGACGTTTTCATATTTCTGTGAACATGGCCACCCTTCCCCGATGTTATTGGCAGGCGGTCGGCGTCGAGTCGCCGACGCCGCGCCGCGGGTCGCGAGCTTTTAGTGCCACTTACATGACGTAGCTCTTTTAAAATATGCATTGTATTTTACCATTTAATAGCTGATGTCCTCTGAGAAACTCTTTTCCGGAGAGTGTTATCTAGGTACGGCAGGTGTGGATATTTCCTAAATATATTTTTTTAAATTTTTATTAGTGTTAACCTACACTTAAGGAAGGAGGATCAAAAATTCCGAAGCGGGATTGAAGAAGAACTAATATTCTCCTCTCTCTTCCCAATAAGCGTAAAGCTTGTGTCAGGAGTGGGTACGACAATAGTGCAACGGGTGGGATTCGAACCTGCGACCTTTCAGTTTTCAGTCCGCACCTTTAACCGTTGGGCTTGAGGTGGTCCGCTCATACCTAACACGCATAATTTTTTTCTTTCTTCGCCGAATAAACTCATAAATAAATTTTTCGAACATAACAAGGCCTTAACATTAAAAGGGACTCGTAAATAAACATGTAGACCTATAAATTTAACAACTTAGACAAGTTGAATAGTGTGCTCGCACGTTCAAAGCAATTAAGCCAAAATAAGACAAAAGGCACAAAACTTCGAAACCACTCTGAAAGCAATAAACTATAGAAATTAGGAGAAATCTGAGTAAAGGCACGATAAGAAATTCTAAACTAGGAAGTGCATCGTAAACTATATTTTTTGTGGCCTTACAAGCCGTGCGAAACTTGGATATACCAAAATACCAGATTTATGGAAACAGACAAAAAATAGAAACTTGGCTAGGCACGCACTGACGACGTGATCGGTTTGGGAGGCGTGACATCTAGTGATGCGACAGGATTGGTCGAGAACAACGGGTGACGGATACAATTAGACCAATTATATCTTGTACAGTTGACTTTGGGCGTGTTTTAAATCCACAGAGGCTGAAGTCGAGAGTGGGGATGCGGGAGGCGCGAGCGCATAGCTGACGAGGGACGTGGACAGTTCATCTCTGAGGCCTCCGGGTGGCGGTCCAGTGGCTCTCACTCGAGGGTCCTTTACAAGCTGATTGGCAGTGCGCGTATATCTAAGCCAGCAGCCCTAATTTAGTAAAAATTAGAGTATTTTTTGTAAACCTTTTAAGAAAGAAATTGTAATAAAATTACTCAGGGTAGAGAATATAATTTAATAAATTAAGAGCTACAGTGATTAAGTGAGGCGGATGCAGTAAATTGGTAATGTACTCTATTCAATTTCGTAATTAATTAATAGACTGCTAAGATCCACAGAGACTCGAGTTAATTGTAAGACTTAAATTGAGAGTCTTAGGTCTCAAAGGCTATTGGTAATGGACGCAGACAGTTCGCTTGAGCTTATGAGTCGAACAATACAGAGAGATAGGAATATGACATGGAACCCAGTAGATTGGGTAATTCTTTTCACAGGGGTGGTCTATATTTTGTACCTATTAATACTACTTTACAGACTAGTGTGGCGTGGATAATAGAGGGAGAAAGTCTGACATAAACCCGCCGATAATCTAGCACACCAGTAGACCACCTGTTCAATTATGTAAAATTATTTATCCTAAAAGGAAAGATTGAATTAAATTGAATTAACTATCTGTGAATCTTAGCACAATATTATGTAAATATATGTTTGTTCCTACTTTAAAATTAAGGTGTGTGTGTGTCTTTTCTCTTCGAGACAGTTTAGCTAGCATTTTGCATTATAACCAACTCAGTATGTCTGACTATCTTAAGATAGAAGTAAGTCTGTATATATTCTTGAATTTTCCTCATAGTGGAAATACTACATATTTAACATAGTAATTACTGTATTGTAACTGTTTTGAAAAGAGCAACCGCCGAGTTTCTTACTGGCTCTTCTCGGTTGGAATGGCATTCCGAACCAGTGGTAGATTCATTAATTATTCAAAAGTACTTGTAAAAATTTAATTGAATAACAAATAATTCTATTCTATTCTATTAATGGCTTAAGGTAATTTAGCGCCTTAAACATGAATTAAATGATCAAACAGTTTCTTTTCTAATAATCTTTAAGAAACTGATAATAAATCTCATTCTTTCATCCATAAACACTTCTTTTATTAATATAGTCTACAAATTCCCTCATGTTACCTATGTACGATCATGGATTTCATTTCAGAGAGCTAAGCTCAGATAACTATTAGGTGTAGATATACGAATATTTAAGCTTCCGAGATGGGTTCGATTCCCACAGATTACGGAGGTTCAGACTAAGGTCAATAACTTTATTTCAGGCTGATTACATACTCCGATATTATAAATTAAGTCAGGTCAAATATAGCTATGATATTTCTACGTTTCTCGACGGGTTCGACTCCCAGACGAGAGAAGTTCTGTGTTGTGAGTAATTAATTATTTCCAACTTAGACAATTACCGTAAGCTACTTTGATTTAAGCAGATAAATACCTTTCATAGTGAACTAAACAGGTCTAGTTCGAAGAGCTACGTGACTATTTCAGAATCAAAGATTAAGCCTATAGTCTCTGAATTACTGTGCAGTCTATGAAAGCTAGACTTCATCTAGCTTAATACGATGGACTGATTAGGGCATTTAATTAGGTATTTCAACGCTAGCGAATACCCGAGAGAACCCGCAGTTTCGTCGAGTAGTAGTACACATCCTACGGGCAGCGACTCAAACGCAGGTAGGGGATTTGAACCTTTTTTTTTGTGTCCTATTGTTAAGCAGTTGCAAGGCACTAGGGTGACCATAGGGTATTGTGTAAAGGAGAGACTTTATTGGAGATGGCTAGGGTGACCACGATATTGTGGAATGAGAGACATTAAGGTTGATGTGGGCTTTTAAATATTAACTTGTTGACTTTGATAGTCAAAATTGATGCAATATCAGTACATGGCTACCAGTGTGGCGCACCGGTGGCGATTCTCCTACACAACAATTACACGCCCTCTGAAATACGGATCAGCCCCAATCTGGTTTGGCCAAACCACATATCAAATATAACAAATGAATATATCAATAAAACCATGGTAATGGGGCGAGCTACGGCTCTCAAAAGAACCTGTCTCTCGAAGACAAAGGCAATACACGCTTCGCAGCGAAAAAGGGTGATCTGGTCCGTGCCCCAATAACAATGTTCAAAGACCCCTGTGCTGGGTGTAGGGTTCCCCAGTGTTCGAGAGAATCGGTCGGATTGCGATGGCCCAAAGAAGGCACTCATACATTCACCAGCTTATCATGCATTCTATACTGATCGTTAGCTTATACCTTTTAACTAAGTCCTTCTGGACTTCCGAGTGTCGAAGTGACGCTATTCCACTGCTCTACTAAGGTAGGCCCATACAATACAAATGGGCCTCGCGTATCCAGATAGAATGGAATGATAGCCTGAATTGTCCACCCGCAAATGTATTGCCCAGGTGAGCGACGCGTCTCCGTTCGCTTTGGGAAATCCGCGAAGTTACAGATAACATGCCAACTACCAACGTGTCTCTTATTCCTGAAATATTGTTTTTTTATGAACTTTTCTTCAAGTATACTTAATCACAAATCATCAAGCTTAGACGATCACAGCCGTACCACCACAGGCTATTGAGGCTGTTTATAAATTTATTCTGTGAATATTTCCTGTTACGTGGCCATAGGATATATTTTGCGCAATCTTATGTTTATCAAAATAATTTCATTACTTTTACAAACCAGAAAATATGTCACGTCGATTAAGTTAGCATTACTTTCATCATCATCATTATGAGCAACCCATCAACGGCTCACTACTGAGCGCAGGTCTCCTCTCAGAGAAGGGTTAGAGGCCATAGTCCACCACGCTGGCCCAATGCGAATTGGCGGACTTCACACACCTTCGAGAACATTATGAAGAACTCTCAGATGTGCACGTTTCCTCATGATGTTTTCCTTCACCGTTGAAGTAAGTGATATTTAATTGCTTAAATTATCAACAAGTCTGTGTTAACTTCATCTCTCTATAGGTAAACCGCCGTAAGCTTGGCCTTCCTGATGGTTTGCGGGACGCGGGGCGGGTGATGCGATCGGCTATACACAATACGACGTCGTCGACTCGTATCTTAAGATCTAACTAACCTTAAGATTAAAGGCACCTATGATATTTTTTTAACAGAATATATTTATTCTTAGTTTAAGTATTTTTTGAAGTCAATTGTACATTTATACTTATATTAAACTAATATTAATAAACAATGGTCTTATAATTATTATCATTAATCAGAACGTTCTTTATCACATGAACTTTCTTCATTTGAAGATTCCGATGATGTATCTTGCCATAGTTCAATAATAAATGGTCTATTTAATTTTTTATTACGCAGAGTAGGTAGGTTATCCTGATTCATGTCGCAAGATGAATATTATCGTGTGTAGCCGTCTCTGGGAAAATATCACGCGCAGACTAGCGTCCACGTCAGTCACTGCCGGCGGACAGCGGCAGACTAGCTGATTGGTTGAGCGCGCTCCCGCCCCGCGTCCCGCAGACCATCAGGAGGGTCAAGCTTATGGCGGTTTACCTATAACGCGACAAGAACACGCTTGAACATTTCGCAACCGCAGTATAACGCAACATTATCCCCAACCGTCTTTAAATTTTAAATGGGATGAACGTTATCCCTGCGAGATCAAATCAGAAATGAAGAGATCCGCAGGAGAACCAAAGTCACCGACATAGCTCAGCGAGTCGCGAAACTGATGTGGAAATGGGCGGAGCACATAGTTCGAAGAGCTGATGGTCGTTGGGGTCCCAAGGTGCTGGAGAGGCGACCCCGCACCCGTAAGCGCAGTGTTGGCAGACAGGTGGACCGACGATATCAAACGAGTCGCAGGGAGCCGCTGGATTCAGGCGGCGCAAGACCGAAGCTTGTAGAGGTCCATGCAGGAGGCCTATGTCCAGCAGTGGACATCTAAAGATTGATAATGATGATGATGATGATGAACGTTATCTACGTAAATGACGCTTTTTAGGATACGTGTCCATTATGTCACCACAGAATTTTCTAAAAATGGTTGCTACAGTGTACACTGTACAGTAGCTACGACCGCAATCGCCTGCGGTTGGCCATCAATACCATTAATTGTCAATCACCTCAATCGAGATTGTAGCAATGATTCATATATCATTCCCGCAATCAACCATTTTAACGACGACGACCTCCCTGGCTCAGTGGTGAGCGCTGTTGTCTTATATAACTGGGAGGTCTCGGGTTCGATTCCCGGCGGGGTCAATTTGGGAATTTATAATTTCTGAATTGTCTCTTGCTTGAATTGTGGCTAGTTACCACACTAGCGTCAAAGACGTGTCGCCAAGCGATTTAGCGTTCCGGCACGATGGCGTGTAAAAACCAATTAGGGGTATGGGTTGAATGTTCACTGCTATACCCCCTTCCGAGTTAGCCCACTACCATCTTAGACTGCATCGTCACTTACCACCAGGTGAGATCGCAGTCAAGGACTAGCTTGTCATCTAATAAAAAAAAACCTATGCATTTGAGATGTTAGGTACTCGTAGAAAGAGAGACCATGACCAAGATTATATCGTCTGAGCTACTGATATTTATCACATTACTGCTGAGAATTATTATAAGGGATATACAGAACAAAGTCAAGAAGTTTTCGTATAGAGGCAAACAGGTATATATAATTATCTTATTTCATATGGATGAAGAACAAAATATAACGAATTTTTCGTAGCAATTCAGTAATAGTAACTTGCTACGCATATCGTAGCACCTTGTAGAAGCTGCGTAGGCGTTGTATTCAGCTGTTTAGTAACCCATATAAATCGTAACAATACGTTTGTAGAGCGGATGAGGTGTTTTAGATTCTAGAATATAGTAAAAAGTGATTTTATTCAAGCAAACTTATAAGTGTTTATGAATCATCAAGTGAAAATACCACTGGCTCGGAGTGCCGTGGCTGTTCCAACTGTAAATAACTAGTGGTTCGCCCCGAACTGAGACCTCGCGGTAACGGTATCCCATGATTATTCATTCAATCGATACATGATAACCAAAACTGACATTATTATTATGCCCGTTTTCACCAAACATACCTAAATCATCCCCTAAGTAGGAGTCTCTTAACGTAGGTAGCTCCTAAATACAATCCTAAGTCCTAACATCCGTCCCAATATCCTTTTAGGTGTCCCGTACAGGATCGTGATAAATAAGTTGACAGAAAACATCAATCACCTAACTTATAGGTAGCCCGTAAAGGTTAGGGAACGTTAGTGAAAACATTGAATTATTATGTAGGTACTAACGAGTGAAACCGGGTTACGGGCATCTGTACAAATCGTCATCTATCGACGCGAATAGAAAATATACAATATTTAACTAAAATTTAACTAAAAAATAATTTTAATTGAATAATATGGTACAAAAAAAATTACAATACAATTATTGTATTATAATAAGTAACTAAATAATAATGGTCGACGCAAAACTGTTTTTGGGATAGGTCGTTAGTCGTAACTCGTAGTTCCATGGGAATAGTTACTGACTGCGCCATCTATTAGCATTATTGTGAAGCTATGTTGATGCGATATGAATTACTGATGTACATTAAAAATTAAATAATCTCGTTTCTTTATAATATTCATATAATTTTAGTATTTGTTGTTCAAGTACAGGATATAAGTGACCTAAAAACATAAAATCAGTTTGAAAATCCATAGCGGATTTTCCTAGAGAGCGTCTTCAAGCGAGCGTATAAAATCGCCACTTTGAAAGCCCCCCATTTCGTCAATTTTAAGGGAAAAATTAAAAAAAAAATATTTTTGTACTCAGTTCAAAATTATCTTTAAAATGATACGTAACAATTTTATGTAACGCGATATTTTTTTTTTTACTTCGCATTCGCTTCTATGAGAGCCCCCCTGAAATAAAGATTTTTAGGGTTCCGTACCCAAAGGGTACTAACGGGACCCTATTACTAAGCCTACGCTGTCCGTCCGTCCGTCCGTCCGTCCGTCCGTCCGTCCGTCCGTCTGTCAGCGGGCTGTATCTCGTAAACCGTAATAGATAGACAGATGAAATTTTCACATATTATGTATTTCTATTGCCGCTATAACAACAAATAATAAAAATTAAATTAAATTAAAAAAATTAAATTAAAATATTTCCATGGGTACATGAAAATATTTTAATTTTTTTTAACGGAACCCTAAAAGAGCGAGGCCCGACTCGCACTTGGCCGATTTTTTTTATAACTTTTTAAGCCATTTTCGGCTGGAGGCCATCGGTTTACATATCGCACCCTCAGAATAATAGGGGCTTAACTCAAAATTTCGCGAAATTGAGTTACGATCATGGAGGTACTAAAAATGGCACGCTCTATCCGATGAATAGTAAAATAAAGGCATTTCTCTGAAAGAATAAGCATACCGATACTTCCGTCTCTTTTACACCGGGACTGTCCGCTCTCCCCGTTCAGTGCGAAAGTGACGCAATCAGTGATGTGTCAAAGGTGATAAAGGCAGGTCGTCGCAGGATCAGTTTTAAACAGGCTCAAGACCGATTACGCCTTTACATTTCGGATCATATTGGTAAGTACATTGTGTTTTATTATTAAAGAAAAGGCCTTTTCTATAATACGTCTTTACAGTACCAAATGTAATTCATTTTAGTGGGACTTATTTGTGATTGTGCCTTTTTCATCCCTAAAACGACGCCTAACAAGTTGTAGTAAATATGATTGTGTCCATGTTTGATTTTAAAATCTAATGACGCAATATTTTATATTGAAATATGCCCTTTTTATTCTAATAAGTCATGAAGTAAAGTGTTACTTTTTATGATTAAGTCTCAATCATTCTAATTTCAAATACTGATCAGCGGTTTCATAATGTAATAAGACTTTATTCTACCAAAAATAAATGTTGTAAATTGCATTTGTGTCCCTATTTCATTCAGGTAGACAGCAGAAATGAAGAAAAGAGCTGATTTAATCCTGGAATGTTTGCATCAAAATGAGCAAATTGAGGTAGGTAGATAAGCTATTTTTGTATAAAGCAATTGTTACTTTCAGAGAGACATAGATATACCAATCAGGAACGACAATAATGAGCGTGTTTGCCTTTTGCCCCTAAAGCCTGTACCATCATGCGAAGTGGTTTGTATTGTACCTATATACCTCAATATATATATTTTTTAATTATGTTAGGAATATCATTAGGTTAGGAACAGCGTTAATTCGTGGATCCATCTGTAAAGTTTCCTTCATGTATATTTAATCCAGTACTATAGCTAGCTACCTAAATTAATAAAATAATAAATGAATCAATAAGTAATTTTGTTTTTTAGATTCTAACGGACAAAGAAAATTTTCAATTTCATGCTGATGATATCAAAGGAGCTGAAAGGAAGCAGAAAATTAGTTCGGTAAGGGTGCAGTGTTTTCAGCCAAAAACTGCCTCCAATCCTAGAAAAATACTGAAATTTGACGATGATGAATCACAAAAAGATAACGATGAGAAGTTACAAGAAAAACATAGCGTGCCTTTAAAAACAATATCGGAAAGGACTGATAACCACCAAAACCCTATGAATGGAAACAAAGAAGTATGTCATGTTTAATGTTTTTTCCTAATATAATAGACGCTTTAGTAGAAGTAGAAAGATTTACTTACATTTTATATCTGTTTCAGCAGCGTTTACTCAAAGAATTTGAAACCGAAAGGCAGGTTGCGCAGTGTTCTGAGTCTGAAAAAATCACGAAGAAAATGCCATCATCGACGTATCAATGACAACAACATCAATTGTTCCATCTTGCCCTTCCCAATCTTGCTGTGAAGACATTAGGAAGAACCCAATGCTTGAGGAACCTTCAACATCAAAAGGTGTTAATCGTAATGCGATTCGACAACCGAAAGACTACCGCATATCTCCTGTGCATACAGATGAAAGCGATGCCGATTTAAGCGACGCTGACCCAACATACAGACGAAGACCTCATTCTCGTCTTGGCGCGGCATGCAGGATATCATCTTCAAGGAGCAGCAGCAGCAGCAGTAGTAGCAGCAGCAGCAGCTCTAGCTCCACAAGCTCTGACTCAGCAGCGCCATCATCAGCTCAAGAAGCAATTTCACCTGTCGTACCAGCAGCAGCTGCAGTCGGTGATACCACGAGGAGATCTCGCAAGCGACAACGGAATCCCCAGGCGTGGAAACAAAATTTAACAAAAACTTTACGAAATACGGGTAAGGAATACGTTTCCCATGCAAAAGCCAAAAAAGTAGTTCCAGCTCGTTCTGTAAAAGCTCCCTGCACAGACAAATGTAGACTGAAATGTTCAGCTAACATGAATGACGCTGACAGAAATACTATTTTCAACTCTTATTGGGCACTGGGCGAAATTGAATTGCAACGATCTTTTATCCGGAATTCAATGGTTGAAGTGAAACCTAAATATAAATATACGAACGCAGAGAGACCAAGAAATCCCTATTATTTTACTGTCAATGGCATTAAAATTAGAGTATGCAAGAAATTCTTCATCAATACACTAGACATCTGTGACAAAATAATACGAACGGTAAAGAGCAAAACAAATGAACAGGGGTTCATTGAGAGAGACCTACGTGGTAGAAACGAGGGAAAACGGAAGAAGATTGACCCAAACATTGTTCAAGACATAAAAAACCATATTAATTATATACCTAGGATCGAATCCCATTATTTAAGGAGTTCTACTTCACGAGAGTACATCTGTGGAACAAAGACAATCAAAGACCTGTGGAGGGATTTTGACACCGATCAACGTGCAGCAGGAAAACCTTCGTGTCAGTATTGGCTCTACTATGACATTTTTAACAAAGATTTTAATATCGGATTTTTTCAACCAAAGAAAGATAGATGCGACTTGTGCTTTGAATACGAACTTGCTCTTCCAGAAAGAAAATTGCAGCTTAAGGAAAGGTACGATAGACACCTAGAAGAAAAAAATCAGTCCAGAAATGAAAAACTGATCGATCGAAGAAATGTAGATGAAACCCACATTGTTGCGGTTTTTGATCTCCAAGCAGTTATGCAATGCCCAAGTGGAGAAACATCTGCTTTTTATTACAGATCAAAACTCAATTGCCTCAACTTTACAATAGTAGAGTTATCAAAAAAAAGTGACCAAACACCAAAAGAAAGCACAGATACTAGCGAACACCATGACATTGGAGCTTATAACGACTATACTGTTATTTTTGGGACGAAACTCAAGGCCAAAGGGGTGCTAATGAGATTGGGTCGTGTGTACTCGATTATTTAGAAGTCCTTAATGCTAAACATGAAGGCAAGGCTATCCACGTTACTTTTTATTCAGATAACTGCTGTGGGCAGAACAAAAACAAATATATTATATCGCTGTATTCGTATGCAGTTTACAAATTTCAAAATATACATTCTATCACTCATAAATATCTAATTAAAGGCCATACACAAAATGAAGGGGACAGTGTCCACAGCTTAATTGAAAAAGAAATTCAAAGACATAAGAAAACAGGGCCTGTGTATGCACCTAGGCAGTATGCCATGCTTATCGAAAACTCTCGTAAAAATGGAAAACCTTTTATCATTAAGGAATTAACCTTCAATTTTTTTTCGGATTTAAAAGAATTTCAGGAAAAATGGGCCTATAATTTCAACGAGGATGAGAACAAACTGAACGTGGCGTGTAATGACATAAAAACACTCAAATTCACAAAGCAGGATTTACTGAAGTTTTACTATAAAACATCTTTTAGTCAAAATGATTTCAACAAAGTTGACATGAGAAACAAAAGAAGAAAGAAGATGGCTGATGTTAAAAATATACTTGCTTGACTTGCGATACCTCGTTGAAAACAACTTGATACCACACTATCAAACCTATTTTTATAAATCTTTACTAGAAATTTAAGTCGAATAATGTTGGGTTACCAAAACAAAGTTACCAATAATAACAATAAAAAATATTTAATTTGTTCCTATAAATGTTACCTAAATGTAGACTAAGGTTTAAGTTTATTGTTAAAGTTTATTTACTATTTTGTTGTCTAACAATCTTCATTCATTATTTTTATTTGTGAAATAAGTAAGCCCTGGGTACCTTTTTTACTAGGAAGCATTTATAAATTAACATTATTGTTCAACTAAGATTTAATGCATGTTTTGTTAACCTTATCAGACTGAACTAGATTTTAAGGGCGATGTGATCTCTAAAATAAGTTTCATGCCTCGCAACGATAACTTTGCGTTAGCCAATTAGAATTGTTTTCCATAATTATAATTAATGTGTCTTTTTTGTGCCTTATTAGACTGAACACTAATAGTTTAGTTTCTAAACCAGTGTAATTCAAAACAAGTTCCTTGCCTAAATTTTAAGAACTGTTTAAGTTTTTTATAAGATTTTGACATGACTTTACTTTGTTACATACTTTTGAACTTTATGGAAGCCATAATAATTCCAGTGTTTTTTTGAAATGTAGAAGATATTACAGTTTTGTTTTTTAAATTTAAATTGTTTTTTATAATAATAACTTTTATTTTGATAAAGATTATTAAAGTCTTTTCAGCAATAAAATTTCTTTTTATTTTAATACAAGAATGATAGAAGAGCAGAGAATTATTTCAAAATGCGCCCCATAATTAATTAGTAAAGTAAATCTTAAAGTGAACTATTGAGAGATAAAAAATAATGCTAACGAATAATTCAGAATTAAAGGGGCTTAAATAAAAAACTGCCTTTTAAAAAACAAACTTTTCGGAATGATAAGGGCTTATATTTTCACTACTTATTTAAAAAAATCATTAGAAATGTAAAATCATAAAAAGAAACCAATTTTTTTACAATGTTACAAAAATCATGATCTATACTTTCCTTTAAGATTATAAAAAAGACCCATTTAATAAAGAAAATCAGAAATAATTCCTTTCAAAGTTGAAATTTCAGATATTCCGACAGTTTTTTGCGATTTACCAAAAAAATGATTTTTAGAGTTAAGCCCCTATTGTTCTGAGGGTGCGATATTATATCTAAATTTGAAGTAATTACGTTCAGTAATTCAAAAGTTATAAGGCTCTGACAGACGGACGGACGGACGGACGGACAAGTGCAAATCGCTCTAGTTAACTCAGAGACCTCGCTTCGCTCGGTCAACTATATAGCAAGAGACTCGGCGGATGCGCTTTTCAAAATATGATGTTTAAACAATTTAAGAAGCTTCGGTTTAAAACCAACCGATTCGACACCCCTCTATTCACATCACCAACGGCGCGGCCGCCCTCAGTTTGGTGTCTTTCCTTTATTAGGGTTCCGTAGTAAACAAGGAACCCTTATAGTTTCGCCATGTCCGTACGTCTGTCCGCGGTTTGTCTCAGAGATTATTGGTAATAGAAAACGGTAATTTGACAAGGGTATATAAAAATTAATCACGCCAACAAATTGGTGAAATAAAATTGTGAAAAATAATTTTTTATAGGGTACACCCCCCTACATGTAAAGTGGGGATGAATTTTTTTTTCTCGTCTATCCCATACTGTGGGGTCTCGTTGAATAGGTCTCAAAAATTTTGAGGGTGTGGTAACACCATTTTTCGATTCAGGGATCCGTTTGTGAAGTATAATATTTTAAAGTGCTAAATTTTATTAGTCAAGTGTCCCCACCACCCCCTCCGCCAGCTAAATGGTTGTTTATAGGATACATGAAAAAAATTCACAGCAGTAGTATATAATTATAATGAATTTTATAGGAAATCTATCACGGCTAAGTAGGGTAAGTTAGGGGATAAGTTAAGGAGTTATATCTGTTTTTTCTAGGTTAGGTATTACACGTAGTGTAAGTTGCATATTTCGTAGTATATTATAGTATTTAAACCATGGAACTCAAAATATAATCAATATTCATAAATAAAATAAAAGCACTATCTTAGGTCAACAATAATATTTGTGACTTGCAACTACAAAACCCTACACTGCGCGTGGCCCGACCCGCACTTGGCCGGTTTTGTTCAATAACCACGGTTGTTAATTGCATATTCCCGGCGAGGCGCGACCACCACCGGCGACACCATTGTAACCTCAAACACAGACTAAACTTCGTTATAAAAGCCCCCCGGCAAAGCACGAATGCGTAGACGATTCGAAAAAAGGACTAAGGACTCCGCATTGCGTTTTAACGAATTTCCGTAAGAGTTTTTTCATCTGTCCATATTGGGTCGGCTCTGAAAAGAAAGATTTGTCTGTCTGCGAACGTTTTCTCGTTGATTATATTGTAAATTCTGGGAGTCCATGAGATGGCAATAACTGTTAAACGGTACACAATATACTAGATGGTAGATTCATCGACTATTCAAAAGCACTTGTAAAAGTTTATTTGAATAAAAAATATTTCTTATTCTATTCTATACTAGTAATAATATATTAGAAAAAGAGTAACCGCCGAGTTTCTTGCTGGTTCTTCTCGGTAGAAACGGCTTTCCGAGCCAGTGGTAAATACACTTCACAATTCAAGAGCACTTTATAAAATTTTATTTGCATAAAAAGTTTTCTATTACATTTTACTCTATGGGACTTCGTAACGTACGTTAAAATTATCGAATTTTAAATTACTTTTTTGATTGAGGGTCCCTTAGAATTGTACCCGAAATCTATACATCTATATATATAAAAGAAAGTGGTGTTAGTTACACTATTTATAACTCAAGAACGGATGAACCGATTTGGCTCAAAATTGGTGGAGAGGTAGCTTACAACCAGGAGACGGACATAGGATACTTTTTATCCCGTTCGACCGCGTTTCCGTCGTCACTATAAAACGTGGTATAAGAAAAACGCATCTGACATGGAATAACAAAACGCAAATGACAGTGGAATAACAAAACGTAAATGACAGCTAAACGTAATTTTGTTTTTGGTTAAGTATGGCAAAAAATTTGACAATTATAAAAAGTGTTATAATAAAGCATTACTGATATTATAAATGCGAAAGTGTGTTTGTTTGTTGGTTTGTCCTTCAATCACGTCGCAACAGAACAGCGGATTGATGCGATTTTTTGCACGGGTATAGTAATGGATGTAGTAGTGGTTCCTCAGACCGGGAGAGCTACTTTTTATCTCGGATATTGAAAGAGTTCCCGCGGGATTTTTAAAAACTAAATCCATGCGGACGAAGTCGTGGGCATCAGCTAGTAATGAAATAAAATAAAATTATTATTTGCTTCATTGCAGTGCATTAGCAATCGGCTCAGCCCCGAATAACTGAAGACGTTATATATTCATCGACGGTCGACGCGGACCACTGTAATGGAAATACATTGTAAATGGCCGATGTGACGCGTTGCAGACTTGTAGTCTACAGTTTTACCGCTGTGCCCAGTGATAAAGCAGCTAAAAATTAATTTTTAAAATATAAATAATAATATTTATAATATTTATTTATTAACTCCGTAAAAAGTTTGTACAATAAATCAACTCCTTAAATCTAGGACACAGAAAATGTAAACTAGCAATGTTGGTTGTTGCGAAGGAGTACTTTGGCATCCGTACTAGGAAAACCTGTGTTACGGACACCGCAACCTTTCCACGGATCGGATTTTATGCTATGTTGTACATTTTCCTGATGTCAGTACTCATACTATATTCCTCTTGAATACATATACCTACAAGTTTCATCCATTATTAGTTTTTTACAGCCTGAACGCTGAGCCGATCCTGAAACCGATCTCTTGTGAATTTTACCATAAAGATTTACCATTTTTATCTCGGAACATCGTAGTTCCACGGAAAAGTTTCTAAGGATTATTTATAACCACATCATAACACTATTTAAAAAATTAATTAAATTAGCAATCAGAAAACAAAGAATACAAAACGATAATGAGGTCGCTCTGTTTCTTCTAACTTTTTTATAAGGTTTATTTGCTCGCGTAGCTCATAATTCATAAATAATGTCGTTGAGAGTCAATTGGAAAATATTATTAAAATCAAAAGTAAAATGTTACATTTTATTTTAGTTCTTGCAATTTACGAGGGCGACAGACTTATGGTTGTGTGTGTGTCGTATCTATATATGTGTGAGCGAGCGCAATGCTCGCGCCTGCCCGCTCCCACCTAGGCTTTGACAGGCACGCACACTTATGAAATGTGCATGTACACGAAGTAACCACAAGTAAAGCTCACTCGCCTTCGTGAATCGCAAAAACTGTATGAATATTTGCTTAAACACTTTATTAACGGAATATCGAAATTAATTGTTTGTTTGTCGAATGTGAATGATTCGCGAGCCATGTTACGTATCTCATCAAAATGTTAATTAGTGCGGCATGTGTCAGTTATTACTCTTGTTTTTAGCGGAAAATTTGAATTTCATGGTTATAACGGTGCTATTTCGGTGACTAATTAGAAGAAAATATGTTTATTTACATCATAACACAAGCGATATAAATAAAGAAGAAAAATGAAAATTAACAATTTCAAAATGGTCTTACACTCAGTTAAAATAACAATAATATTATGTTTTCAAGAGAATTTTGTTATTGTCGTTCATAAAAAAGAATACCCATAACTTGGTGGGTATAAGAAGTAGTTTCTAAGCAAATTGACGCGAGTCCCGAAGTCATCAGCAGTTAGCAAGATCATTTGTTGGACATATGATCAAGGTTAGGATTAGGGGCAAGGGCCTAATTGAGACTAAAATATCCATAAAACCTCCACAAAATTGTTAATCGACAAATTTTTATAATATTCTCCTAACATAACTCACACAAAAGCAATTTTCGTGAAAAATGTTAAAAGGTAGGAAGCCTGTTAAATAAATTCAGCGTTCATTTAATCCCTCGTTAGTAAAAAATTGGTTGCCATTTCGGCAAATATTACACTCATCACTTCTTCTGACCTTTGTTGGGTAAAGCCTATGTAATTAAGAGTAACTTTGTAATAGGTACGATTTTTTTACAAAATAAATAATATTCTATGGTTAAGCATAAAACTTAATCTGGTAATTTTTTTTCAAGAATTTTAAATCTATATATATAAAAGAAAGTGGTGTTAGTTACACTATTTATAACTCAAGAACGAATGAACCGATTTGCCTGAAAATTGGTGGAGAGGTAGCTTAGAACCAGGAGACGGACATAGGATACTTTTTATTTTTATTTTTATTAAAGTGTTGACCTACACTTAAGGAAATATCAGAATAAATTTTATAAACACATATCAAAATTCCGAAGCCAGCGGGATTCGAACCCACATCTCTTGGGAATCGCGCCCGAGTGTGTTAGCCACTTACACTATAGCCACGGTCTTTTTATCCCGTTCGACCGCGTTTCCGACATGTCACTATAAAACGTGGTATAAGAAAAACGCATCTGACATGGAATAACAAAACGCAAATGACAGTGGAATAACAAAACTAAAATGACAGCTAAACGTAATTTTGTCTTTGGTTAAGTATGGTAAAAAAAATGATAGCTAAACGTAATTGATAATATCATCAGTAATATGTTTTCTCTTTGAATCATCATTAACAATGCCGCGAGCAAGACGATCAAATGTTTCCTGCTACAAAGCTACGGATTGACGTGATTTATTGGATAGGTATAGTTGAGAACCTGGAGGGTGACAAAGATTTCCCGCGGGATGTTATGAACTAAATCCACGCAGACGAAGTCGCGGGCATCAGCTAGTAGGTATATAAAAGTAAAAGGCGGAAAAGGACATTATCAGTATAGCAAGTATCCCTCAATTATTATTGGTTGCATTATTGTTACAATTAAGATAATGAGTTTAATAATCGTATTGAAATATTTTATTTAGTATTCTGAATGACAAAATCCCCTTTTGAATGACAAAATCGTGAAAAACATTATATTTTATCATTAAACAAACACGTGTGATACGAATATGAATTATATATAAATATGGTTGAGCGAAGCAATGGCTGGGTCATGCGTCATGCTCGTGAACGGGTGCCACCGGCGGGAATGGGGCTACTTTATGTCTGCCCATCTTAGGATAGAAGTTAGTCTGTATGCATTTTTGGAACTTTCCTCATTGTGGAAACACTGCATATAAAGCATAGTATTTACTGTATTGTAAATCTGTTTTGAAAAGAGCAACCGCCGAGTTTCTTGCTGGTTCTTCTCGGCAGGAAAGGCATTCCGAACCAGTGGTAGATTCATTGACTATTCAAAAGCACTTGTAAAAGTTTATTTGAATAAAAAATATTTCTATTCTATTCTATTCTATTCTATATGAACATTATGTTGAATAATCATGAAGTAATTACAGGAGTACGTGTATAATAAATTCACGTTAATGAGTTTTGCGGAAGAGCTTTGAGCTGCGAATTATTTGTATTTAAATAAAAACTTGAGAGGTGTCAAAGGACACCCGGATGGAACGTAGCTCCTTCCGAGAATTGTAATAAACTAGTGGTGTCATCTAGTATTAAATTGATTAACTACGATGAATTATATTATTTTGTTTATTTCTATTGCACTGTTACAAAACCAAAGAGTTACTCTGGTGGAGTTACTGTTTTTTCACAGATGGCGTTAGCATTTTATCCAATTTATACAATAAAAAATCAGGGAAAAATTCCACATTTAGAAATTATTTAAAATAAAATTGAAAATAGAAAATTCAGTCTGTCGAGCTGGGATTCGAACTATCGACGTTGAATTTATAGGCGACTGCCCTAACAACTAGGCCATGCAGACGCCGTGTTCTAAGGCGAAAATACCGAATACAATGCAAAATTCACATTCAACAAAAAAAACGTCGGTTTCAAAAATGTGTCGAGGTCGAGTGTCGGTTCCTTAATTTTTTCCGTCTAGCCCCCTTCCGTACCGCGCGATAAGGAACTACGTTCCAATTATATATATATAATTACTGTATGTAAATTAAATCTGGCTGGTCGCACATCAGTAACCAGTGTCGCATGGACCATAGCCACTCGTGCGACAAGAGAAAGCCAATTGAATAGCGATACTACTATTAAAATATAGTTGTATGGATTGCTGTGTGGTTATGCCAAGTTTTAATTCGTTTGATCTTAATAGTTAACTATGGCATTAGAATCAAAGTAAAATGAACCGTATTAGTATCGATTCAAGTCACAAATTCAATATAGACGATTTTAATTTGGAGCGTTTTCGTTACGTAAATGTGTGAGAATACATACAAGAAATTGAGTTCTAACTCAATACTGTTATGGTTTATTTTACTTTGATGGTAATGTCAAAGTTTACTATGCAGAGTTAACTATCCAATCTTGTACAAACCCTACTGAAGCGACCAAGCAAAGTTGAATAGCTTCAATAGCGCAACGTTTAAAGCGTGGACATAAGATCAAAAGATCGACGGTTCAAGCCCCGCCTGTTGTCAATAATATTGGAGAATATTGGTCATGTTAAACACGGCTAATATTCTATTTAAAAAAAAATACACAAAACTATTCGTTGCATATCCCGTTGCTCGAGCAACCGAGTGGCATAGACAATCATCATCATCATCATCATCATCATTAGCAACCCATCAACGGCTTACTACTGAGCGCAGGTCTCCTCTCAGAGAAGGGTTATAGGCCATAGTCCACCACGCGGGCCCAATGCGAATTGGCGGACTTCACACACCTTCGAGAACATTATGAAGAACTCTCAGATGTGCAGGTTTCCTCACGATGTTTTCCTTCACCGTTGAAACAAGTGATATTTAATTGCTTAAACGAACTTGACTCCGAAAAGTCAGAAGTGCGTACCCGGGATCGAATCTGCGACCCCCTGAATAGGAGACCACAGTCCTAACCACTAGGCTATCACTGCTTCAATAATAATTAGTATTAATACGAGTCCATTTGGAAAATTTTCAACGACGCAACGGCTTGTGAGTATTTTTCCAGACCTGACTACTAATCATGTTTCAACGGGTAAAGCAACCCTAGTTGCTCACGCGACAGTAGGTATCCAGTTTGCGAACAGCCTCATATTCATCGAGGATTTAAACGCTGCGAAGGATAATAATCGCAATTACTTTGTACGGGATTTCGATTTTTCCACCAGTAATTTTCGCGAGCTTCGTAAAGGAAATAAAATGCTGAAGTGATGTTCAGATTTCACGTATAATGTAACATCATTTTGGCCAAAAATTACAGCCATATTTGGAAAATTATTTTTATTTGATGCTTATTTACAAAATGCGAAAGTGTATCTGTAGGTTATCTATAAGGTTTTCACGCCTCAACTGTCGAACCGATCTTAACGTATTTCGGAATAGTCATAGCTTGTATCCCGAAGAGTATCCAATGATATACTTTTTATTCCGGAAAAATAAAGTAATCCTTCGACAGAAAAAAAACCCCAAATCCACGCAGATGAAGTCGTGTCGATGCCAGTTGCACCTAGAGTAGATGTGTACGGGAGTAGGACTTAAGAGACATAATATTATGTTGAATATTCGTAATAATAATCTTGTTCTCATCATTTCACATTTGGTAAGCAAGGAAAGCTTACAAGAGAGAAGCTTATAGTAGGTACATTACTACATTCTATTATCATTTCATTAATTCTTAGCTTTCATTCATTTTATTTATTTTATTCATATTATATTATATTTATTTTGTTCATTTTATTTTCTTTTTAATGTGGTGTGCAATAAAGTGTATTCATTTAATTTTTCATTACATTAATTTCATTCGACATAATTTGCTTTGTAACATTTATACGTAATTTATATTCAACTTTTCACTTAATATGAGCATAATAGCTCTGAAATGTGGCCGTGCAGAGTGCTGCTTTAAGCCAAGATGAATTATTGAAATCACATTCACAGCGGTGCTTTGCGAAATTCATGAAATTCAATGTATTTCATGGCTCTACGAGCGATGCTACACTGCGCGTTCTAAAAACGCCGCGTTACTTTTGCGGCGCCGCTGCGGCGTCACACATGAAAAACTACATCGTATGCCACATGGTGCGATGCGGAACCGCGAAGTTTGCGGCATGACGACCTCCCTGGCTCAGTGGTGAGCGCTGTTGTCTTATAACTGGGAGGTCTCGGGTTCGATTCCCGGCGGGGTCAATTTGGGAGTTTATAATTTCTGTATAGTCTCTGGTCTGGTCTGGTCTGGAGGCTTTGGCCGTGGCTAGTTACCACCCTACCGTCAAAGTCGTGCCACCAAGCGATTTAGCGTTCCGGCACGATGGCGTGTAGACACCAATTAGGGGTATGGGTTGTGAATGTTCACTGCCATACCCCTTCCAAGTTAGCCCACTACCATCTTAGACTGCATCGTCACTTACCATCAGGTGAGATCGCAGTCAAGGATTAGCCTGTCATCGAATAAAAAGTAATTCGGTGTTTGCATCGACTGATATTTTTACGATAAAATGTTACATTCATGCGGAATATACAAGTATGAAGAGTAAGTTTATTTGTTAAGTATTCAAGTCACATATTTCATTATTACAAACATTTATACGTTTGCTGTAAGCATCCGGATCCGGGATCGCGAGTCTTCGTCATTTTATCAACCCTTTAAAACAAAGTGTTTTTGAATACACAATTTGTTTCATATGTTTATTTAAACAGCTGATATATCTTACCTACTATGTCTATCTTCTTAATACCCATTATATTTAAGCAAAGGATTTCATTATAATCGTTATATTACATCGTTAATCGTTATATTAATTTGTCCAATTTTATAAACTTAGACGTCTTTATATAAACCAACGGTCTATGATATCATACGAATGAAGAGTCTTAGTAGCAGAGCAGATTTGTTGGTCCTTTAACACACAAAGTCGGGGCATAAGTATTGGGAGCAAGTTACGCATATCATGCAGATGGTATCGTATAATCCAGTACGCCTAGAGGCGTGCTATTACAGTTTTGTAGTGAACATTAACATAAAATCAATAGGTATCGCGCGCCAAACGACCCGTGGCTAACATATTACACTCGGACTACAACTATAGTAACAGGTCGTTAGATCAATCCATCAGCTTTATGTCTATGTTTGGCTTAGATGTGTTCCATTAATAATAACACGTAGCTGATGCCCGCGACTTCGTCTGCGTGGATTTAGTTTTTAAAATCCCTCGGGAACTCTTTGATTTTCCGGGATAAAAGTAGCCTATATGTCACTCTCCAGGTCCTCAACTATACCCATAAAAAAATCACGTCTATCCGTAGCTCTGTTGCTCATTTATAAATTAGTATGATAGCAAGCCAAGATAATGGCAGAAGTAAAAGTTCCTTTTTTTAGGGTTCCGTACCCAAAGGGTACCAACGGGACCCTATTACTAAGCCTACGCTGTCCGTCCGTCCGTCCGTCCGTCCGTCCGTCCGTCCGTCCGTCCGTCCGTCCGTCCGTCCGTCTGTCAGCGGGCTGTATCTCGTAAACCGTAATAGGTAGACAGATGAAATTTTCACATATTATGTATTTCTATTGCCGCTATAACAACAAATAATAAAAATTAAATTAAATTAAAAAAATTAAATAAAATATTTCCATGGGTACATGGAAATATTAAATATTAATTTAAATTTTTTTTAACGGAACCCTAAAAGAGCGAGGCCCGACTCGCACTTGGCCGATTTTTCAAACTTTTATTTAGTTTCACCTTCCCGATGTTTATCATCAAATCTTGCGAATAAAATTTGATCCACTTCCCGGTTACCTATTGAGCTGAAATTTTGCATACATGTGTAAATCGCGTGACAATGCAATATTATGACATGGTGCTGATCAGACGATGGAGCTGGAAGGTGGCCATAGGAACTTCGCAATGAAACGACACAACCTCATCGAGTATGGGCTCGTTTGATTCGTCTTGACAAGTAGTCTGATTCTAGATGATAGCCAGGGTCTGACGATGCAACCAGCTTAAAAGCTTGTTTTTTAAATTTTTTTTTAATTAACACTTGTTTCGATCTTAGTTTGGCGCAGTATAACAACACTAACACTCTCTATCCAAAAGATTTCGTAATGTATGGACCTATAAGTCACATAAACTCACTGTCATACATACATAGTACTCAAAATCACTATAAATACCTTCCTAATATTTATACCTACTTTAAAAAGGACTAAATAAAAGTAAAATTAAAAATTTTAAAAACACCCCGACACAAAAAATAATCTCTTAAAACTAACAAATAATATTTTATACCTATATATAATTATTATCGTCACATATATTATGTAAGTTCAAATATTTTTATTTTCCAAGTGTCGTCGTCGCGTCGCGGGACCGCTAAAGTTTATAAAGTATTTTTCCAACAGCTAATTAATTATTACGAATTACAGTTTCATGCATATATAGTCTATGCTCTACGTAATGCCGCGCGCGACACGTGAGGGCAGACGACGTTGACGGTTGTGTCGATTTTGCGAATTTTTCGGAGTAAATTATTTTGTTGCAATCTGCGACTACACCTGTTTTTCTCACTTAGCGGTCCCCCGACGTGACGACGACACTTGGAAAATAAAAATATTTGAACTTACATAATATATGTGACGATAATAATTATATATAGGTATAAAATATTATTTGTTAGTTTTTAGAGATTAATTTTGTGTCAGGGGGTTTTTAAAATTTTTAATTTTACTTTTATTTAGTCCTTTTTAAAGTAGGTATAAATATTAGAAAGGTATTTATAGTGATTTGTTAGCGCAGTGGTAATTGAGCCTAATTGATCCCATTTAATTACCCACCTTCGAAATCTAAACCTTACTCTAACATGTCATATTTAAAGTCATGGTTACCTTACCATGTTCTTTCAATATCATTGAAGTAATACGGTACCTTTCGAATCGATAGGACATATGGAAGGTAGTCAGATCACCTCATCAACTATTAAAGAGCTGATGATCTTCAAACGGCTGATCAGGTCATGGTTACCTTACCATATACTTTCAATATCATTGAAGTAACACGGTACCAAATTTCGAATCGATAGGACATATGGAAGGTAGTCAGATCCCCTCATCAACTATTAAAGAGCTGATGATCTTCAAAGGGCTGATCAGGACGTCATGGTTATCTTACCATATACTTTCAATATCATTGAAGTAACACGGTACCAAATTTCGAATCGAAACACAGACAGACACGTTAAACTTATAACACCCCTCTCTTTTTGCGTCGGTGGTTAAAAATACTTTTTTATTTATAAAACAAAAGAATATTAGCCAATCTAAACTTAACTTATATTCTCCTCTCCCCTCTAAATAAAAGGGAACGCTTGTGTTAGGAGTGGGTACGACAAAAGTGCAACGGATGGGGATCGAACCTGCGACCTTTGTTTCAGTTCGCACCTTTAACCGTTGGGCTATTGAGGCTAAAAAACTCCTTTATATGCTGGGTAAGAAATACCTTGGCCTTCCTCAGGATGCCAGATATTTCCTTGCTTACATACTTTGTCTCGGTCAAGGCGTGGAAGGGCACTTAACAAACAGGCGGACAGACAGTTACTTTCGCATTTGTGATATTGTTTAGCTTCATTTACACATTTGATATCATTAAGGTATTTAACTTAGAGCAGTGATAGCCTAGTGGTTAGGACTGTGGTCTCCTATTCGGGGGGTCGCAGGTTCGGTCCCGGGTACGCACCTCTGACTTTTCGGAGTCAAGTGCGTTTAAGCAATTTATTATCACTTGCTTCAACTGTGAAGGAAAACATCGTGAGGTAACCACCTGAGAGTTCTTTATAATGTTGTTGAAGGTGTGTGAAGTCCGCCAATTCGCATTGGGCCAGCGTGGTGGACTATGTCCTAAACCCTTCTCTGAGAGGAGACCTGCGCTCAGTAGTGAGCCTTTGATGGGTTGCTAATGATGATGATGATGAAGGTATTTAACAACTTACTCTCCACCCAGTTGTTATAGCATCAAATGAAACCTTTGCAAACTCACAATATTACGATGATGGCAGTGCGAGGGATGAACAAAGGGCTCAGTAGGACTTGTCTCAAGTTTTATCACTGGGCACTAATTGAATCGCATATTACAGAAAGGACATTAGTTCTTTTGACTACTTTTTGTGATTGTGATTTTAAAACGGCATTAAACTAAACTATAAGCACTCTGCGCAAACTGTGGAATTGGTTTGCTTCTGGAGACTTAAATATTGTACAGACTAATACTCTTTCTGTACGGAACGCACCATTTTGGTGTAGGGAACATTTCATAAAACAAACTTAGATTTATCATGAGACTGAACTAATGCCCTTTCTGTAATATGCGATTAAATTAATATTTAAATACATTTAGGTTCAGCTCTGCTACAGGCAGGTAAATTTCCCACAGATTTATTATAAACGTGATTTATTTTGAAAACAATTCAAATCAGATAAAACCTCGCAGAACTCGTGTGTACATTGTACAAAATGTATGTTCACGCTCTAAATAAGGTCGTGTTGAACAAACGGACACAATAAAACATACTGTTGAAGTTGAAGTTATTTGAAGGTCGAACATATTTACTAAATTGAGTAAATAATAGTAGATTATTAACCAAGGGGATAAAGCAGTGTCTTCTGTCGAGGGTGACGATTTAAATCGCGAGCGTAACGAAGGACTCGAGGTTTACTCCCGAGCGTAGCGAGGGTGTTAAAAACTTAAATCACGAGCGAAGCGAGGGATTTAAGACGAGTCCTGAGTGTAGTGAGGGATTTAAGTTCACCCAAGACTAAGACAGCTTTATCGCCGAGGAAAATACTCTACTTTTCGTACCATTTGCGAAAAAATTAACACAATAATAATATGAGATAAGCATTTATTAAAAATAATGACAATTAAAAGTAAAAGTTAACATTCGAAACATTGGTCCAATTATTGATAGAGAGAGTTACATTTTTGTTTGGTACATTTATTGTTGATGAGTTGATTTGAGTATTTCTCTGTTCTTGCGTCTGACCATTTGCACTGATGGAATCCGACAATTCACTGTCACTGTCGCTTTGATTTAACATCGTAACGTATTTTTAGTACATTAACTTATTTATAAAAATAAATTAAAATAAACTTAACGTTTAGGCCTAGCGCAAACATACAACTTTTAGTTGAACAACTATTTAGTTGTGTTTCATAAGTTTATGGAAATGTACTGCGATCATAGAATGTGCGCAAACTATCAACACGATAGTTGCTCGACAAAAAAATCAAAAAGCCTTACGATTTGCTTTTGATTGTATGGAATTCACGAAAAGTACACAACTCGACTAAACAGTTTATTCGATGTAAAAGTTGTATGTATGCGCCTTACCTTATGTATTTGAAGAAAACAAAAACGCGGCAAATTCCTAGACTAATATTTTTTTGTCAGAAAAGCAAAGGCATCAAGCTCATACGGCCTCGTCGGTTTTCGTAATTT
Organism: Oeneis ivallda; assembly: GCA_029955525.1. Lineage (NCBI taxonomy): Eukaryota > Metazoa > Arthropoda > Insecta > Lepidoptera > Nymphalidae > Oeneis > Oeneis ivallda. Next base: position 617,818 of record JARPMR010000015.1, read on the forward strand.
TATTTAATAATCATAACTGCATAATAAATGCGTATTCCTTTTTCAAAAAGATGTAGGTATAATGCTTTATATACAAACTCAATGGTATAAACACAGATGTAGTTCAGTATAAATTTCGGTAAGTATTCCAAATTTAAATCACATTCTCCCCCTAGAGGATGAATGAAATTCAGTACAATTTTCTTTCCCTGTTTTTAACAGATTAAAAATGACTATTGTTATGTTCGCTTTTTGTGGCACAGAATGTCACTTTTTTGAGCAAGTGGTACGAAAAATGAAATTCTGTTCTAATCTATCCCAGCCACAATTGAATTATTTTGATTTTTATGATATTTGTACACATAACCTTCTATTTCCAGCTCTCATCCTCACGTTTTAATTTGACGAAATATTTTTTTTGTTTCCTCTCAATGACCCTATTGCTATTAAAATCCGTGATGTGATCCGAAGACAAGAACGCCATAAATTCAGTCAATCACCACAAATAAATAAACATTTCAGTTTAACATAATTAAAAAATAAAAATACAAAAATTGATTAACTCTAAATCCATGACTAAATACATATGAAAATCTAAATGAGGTACTTAAATCAATTTAGAGTTATCGTTGAAACCATAGCCCTTAAACTAATTAATATGGGTACTAAGCCATTATTTATCTAACATGACAATTGCCCTGAACAATTACACCACTGTAAAAGAAAGTTTCATAACTGTCTGTACTTTCATCCTCAAGGCAGCGGCTGAGGTACTCAGCAAAATAAACTGTGATGAAACGACATAGCACAATACAAAGGGGCGATAAGGATCGCTCCACACAATGCCGGGAGGTGACAATACATTAGATGCGCAAAAATGATTGCGTTATATTTTATCAAGTTGGCGATGTCGCCTTTAAAAGATGGCGGTACTAAAAGTTAAACTTTGCAAGTGAGCTCTGCTTTAGCGACATATTGTAACCGACAGGTTCTGCATAAATTGCTTTCGTTGATCTTGATGATTTAGATTCGTATTTAAAATATTAGCTTTTTACAATTATTTTTAGACTGGCCTTTACACAAGTAATAAAAGTTTGCTCATGAATAAAGAATGTTTTACAATTGAAGATTATGTAAATGATAAAAAAGCCTGGATTTGAGTCGCTCCAGCAATGAATAGATCCAATTTTTAAAAGAACAACCGCCGTGTCTCTTGCTGTTTCTTTTCGGTTGGAACAATATTCCGAACCAGTGGTAGATTCACTTTACTATTCAATTAAGTTAAATTAAAGTAAAAGTTTATTTGAATAAAAACTTTTTTATATTCTATTTTCTGAAAATTGTTTACCCGGGTATGGCTCCTAACCAAAAGGCCAAAGTATTGGAGAAAATGAACTGTGATAAAGCACAAAGGCGTGATAACGATCGAGCCACAATGCAGACTGAGGAGGCAACAATACATAAGACCAGCGCGCCTGTTTTATTACGTAGGCAATATCTACATTATTGCATTTGAAATAAGGTGGAACGGTTTTGTTTTATTACGACGCGCCTCGTCGACCTCTATCTGATGCTACGAAACCGTAGCAGCCCGTAGCGAAGTTATACTTTGCATGAAAGGGGCCTAATTTCACAAGAAGAATTTAGCGTTGTTGATATTCTCATAATTATTTATTTTTGTAAAAAAAACTTGCGAACTTTTCGCTCGCGCTTGGGGCACCTTTTCCGCGTAACAATAAAGTCGATCTGAGCTCAGGTTTTAGCTTTATGTGCAACTGCGGGTATTGGAATGTAGTTCCTTATCGCGCGGTGCGGAAGGGGGCTAGACGGAAAAAATGAAGGAACCGACACTCGACACTTTTTTGAAACCGACACTTTTTTGTTGAATGTGAATTTGGCATTGTGTTCGGTATTTTCGCGGTACAATATTGGGTCTCCGTAGCCTTGTGGTTACTGTAGTCGCTTAACAGTTAAAAGTCGATGGTTCGAATCCCAGCCCGACAGACTGAATTTTCTATTTTCTATTTTATTTTAAATACTTTATACATGTGGAATTTTTCCCTAATTTTTTATAACTTATAAGTTATTTTTTATTGTATAAATTGGATAAAATGATATTGTACTACTAACGCCATCTGTTAAAAAACCAGAGTAACTCTTTGGTTTTGTAACATTGCTGCAATAGAAATAAACTAAATATAATTCATCGTAGTTAATCAATTTAATACTAGATGACACCACTAGAATCAGGTTGTAAAAATATAATGGCGGAGTTTTGACGGGAAAGCGAAAATGGTGGATTATTAACTGTGACTGTGGCCATCGCAAAATATTATCAACTTGTTTTCAATTTTATTTTAAATAATTAATAACTTATAAGCTATAAAAATTAGGGAAAGATTCCACATGTAGAAATTGTTTAAAATAAAATTGAAAATGGAAAATTCGGTCTGTCGAGCTGGGATTCGAACCATCGACCTTTGGCTGTTAGGCGACTGCAGAAGCCACAAGGCTACGGAGACCCATTATTGTACCGCGAAAATACCGAACACAATGCCAAATTAATTAATTGGAAGGAACTACGTTCCATCCGGGTGTCCCTTGACACCTCTCAAGTTTTTTTGTCTTGAATGGATACATTGCGCCAAAACTACAGAATTTATTAGCTAGTAAAATACTTAAATTAAAGCGAAGAGACCCTCCAGGCCAAGAAGGTAATAAATAACATGTCGAAATTATGTCCCTAGGGACGAACACTTAATTCAGAGTGTAATTAACCGGTCAGCTAGTAAAAAGGCTATTTGGTGTTGCGTTGTAGAACGATAAGTCCATTAGGAGTCAGAAGTAAACGTATAAACGAGTTAATCGCCTCCCCGAGCGATTTTACGATGGTCGCGGCTACACTGGCGTCCATTTGGTACGCAGATAAATTGGGAGTAGTACTTCATTCAGAACAAGTATACACGACAACTTTATTCATTCACCTCAAACCGTTATCAATCCACTACTGGGCTGTCTTTTCTCTTTTAAGAAAAAATTCTCCATCATGTAGATTTCTTCACAACCTATTTACTTACCTACCTATTTAGATATTTTCCTTAACCGTTAAATAAAATGATATTTAATTGCTTAAACGGTACATAACTCCGATTAGAGGTCTGCACTCGGCCAGCGTGGTGGACTATATAAAGCCTTTCTCGTATTTGAAAGTTAAATAACCTTTTAGTACTATTTAAAAAAGTTTTAGTACTATTTTAAACTATTTGTCCTTAATGACAATCCTAAATAAAAGCCACCCCAGCCACTTCAGAGAAGAAATATAAATATATATAAAAGAAAGTGGTGTTAGTTACACTATTTATAACTCAAGAACGGATAAACCGATTTGGCTAAAAATTGGTGGAGAGGTAGCTTAGAGCCAGGAGACGGACATAGGATACTTTTTATCCCGTTCGGCCGCTTTTCCGTCAACTCACTATAAAACGTGGTATAACAAAAACGCATCTGACATGGAATAACAAAACGCAAATGACAGTGGAATAACAAAACGTAAATGACAGCTAAACGTAATTTTGTCTTTGGTTAAGTATGGTAAAAAATTTGACAATTATAAAAAGTGTTATAATAAAGCATTACTGATATTATAAATGCGAAAGTGTGTTTGTTTGTTGGTTTGTCCTTCAATCACGTCGTAACAGAACAGCGGATTGATGCGATTTTTTGCATGGGTATAGTAATGGATGTAGTAGTGGTTCCTCAGACCGGGAGAGCTACTTTTTATCTCGGATAATGAAAGAGTTCCTGCGGGATTTTTAAAAACTAAATCCATGCGGACGAAGTCGCGGGCATCAGCTAGTATCAACTAAAATTTTGTCTAAGCACTAAATATAAACTCTAAGTAACCTGTTAGTGCGTAAAAAGAATGATTATTCCATCGGCAGTTACCATAAGGCGGTAGCAAACGAGTTGATCGCTACTTATCCGGTGAGATTTTACGATCAGCGCGTAAGCTTTACTTTTGTCGATTTATCACTTTGATTAACTTGCGAGTTCTATTATCGTTGCTTGTTGATCTTCCAGTAGTTTGCATGTTTAACTTCGGCTGACGAGGTTTCGGGTTTGATTCCCGGATCAGGCAAAAAATGTATTGCGTTTCAATAAGTTCTCATTAATTTTTAGCCCAGAGGTAGGAAAATGGCAATATGTCACAACCCGTGCCTCGGAAAGCAAGTAAAGCCGTAGCTCCCGCGCCTGATCTCTCTCCGGCCGTGACGAATTTCAGTCCCACCAGACTATGAGAGTGAGGGAATAGATAGTGCACCTGTGTTTGCGCCAACATTTGTATGTATTAAATAGACGTGTATGTATTAAATAGACTCTATTACTTACATTATTTGATTTAAAAAAAACATTGAAATATAAGACAATTTATTGATAGAAAACTTATTTTAGTAATCGTAGGCACGTAACGGTATGAGCATTGGATGAAAGGTTGGAATACGCAATGTGGGTAAACTTGAGTACATGTAAATGATTATTGTAATGACACGCAAGCCTGTCGTAATTGACGAGTGATTGCGCATCGGGCGCCCAGTAGTGCACGTATGTCAACACGTATCTTTGATGTAAACACATGAGCGCATGTGCGGCTTTACGCGTAGGTTAAACTGTAGAGGTGAGCTGTAAACATGGTGACAGCTTTGCAGACGCTTTGGGCTTAATACGAAACTATCGTTTGCCCCCGCAACTTCGTCCGCGTGGTGGTGGTTTTGGGGTGGAACTTTCAAAAACTGTGAAATACGTATTTCATAAAAGGAACCTACTGTCACAAGTTTCTAATTTCTGTGGTTTAGGTTGTGCGTTGATAGATCAGTCAGTCAGTCAGGACAAGACTTTTTATAAGTATAGATGTGTAAACTAAATAAAGATGAGAATCCAAGATGACTTACATTTCAGCGACCATGCTTCTGTCTCTACATAGAGACTTTGATTATATAAACTCTCTCTACATTTATAAAATTATTTTTACTTGTTTGAGCGCTTATCACGCAAATGTCAGACGTGAGATCTTAATAAGACATTTATAAAGTATTCTAAATCTTATAGGACAAAAATCTAGTTATTTATAGAATACAACAGACTATTCAAATAAGCTAAAATAATCCAAAGAGCTTTAGAAAAATCAAATTAACGCACCACTACCACCAAATGAAAGCTTTTTCCAATTCATGTTACTTTTTTTTCATCTATTTCAATTCGTTTTCCATGGCTTGTACCCACAAATCTCGCTGTCGGATCGCCATTGCCCATAATTCGTCATCGGCAATAGACGTCGTGACTGTGATCCTATAAATTCCTCACTACATGTCGGACTATGCGAGTGACATGGCAACCAAATTGCTATCGTTCATATTTCACGCGATGCATTAACAATCTACATGCACCTCTGAGACATATACCTTTACTTCTATCGTTAAAACTGAATCAACTGTTGGTTTTACTAAATAAAAAATAAAATAAAAATAGAGATAAATAAAATAATTATACATAATTAGAATTATGGACTCCAACTGGCAGGCCGTGCGACCGCAGATTTCTGCGGTAACGCTACGTAATTTTTTGACGTGACAACGTCTTATAAATTGGTTTGCCGGGTGACACTTCAAGAAACTGCGTTACGCTCCGCTCACAATGAGAGCGAGTGAGAGGCACGCGTCCCTTCCACTCGGGCATGGTTAGCCCGCCTAAGAGCGAGAGAGACAGACATAAAAAGTGAAAGGCACGCGTCCCTTCCACTCGAGCACAGTTAGCCCGCCTAAGAGCGAGAGAGACAGAGCGAGAGAGAGAGAGTGAGAGAGATAGGCATACACACCGGTTCATGTCTTGCGCTTCTATTTCGCTTAGGCGCCTGCATACAAGTTTACACGTTGCCAGTTAATTGTAAAACGATTGTGTAGTGATAATGTAAAGGTAGTTTCGTCCATCGCAACAATTCAAACAGCAAAGGTAAATAATTTCAGACTGATAATATAACATGATGAAATAAATGACTCCACTATCACTCAAATAGGAACAAGTTAAGTTGTAGTAAACGCTGTTTCATTGTACGCAAATGTATTGCAAGTTATTGTATGTATATTTGTATATAAATACGTATGTATGTGTAAAGGTAAAAATAAAATTTTGTTAATATGAAATTCAGTGCGAGATTCTTTGTATAAATTAATGTTTTAAATATAATTCTTTGTATAAATAAATATTTTAAATTGTTACTATTATTTCATCCTTCTTCCTACTATACGAATGAATATTCACATTAAAATTATTTTACCACTCAAATTCGTTGTCACGTAAAACTTTCGCCCGTATACCGACTTTACAGGCAACCAAATTTTTTATGTACCAATCCAAACCGAGTAGTTTTTTTTATTGGAAAGCACTAATTGGATTTATATCGGTTGGAATGCGCTTGCCTAGAAGATGACTATTTTTTGTTCTAATATACTAGCGCTTGACTGCAATCTCACTTGATAGTAAGTGAAAATGTAGCCTAAGGGGTTGGAGCGCGCTTGCCTAGAAGATGCCTATTCACTCTTGATTTAAAGGTATCCAAGACTATTCACTCTTGATTTAAAGGTATCCAAGACTATTTACTCTTGCCTCGAATTTCCTCATGCGTTGTGAGTTTTCGTGCAATTTCACGATGTGATTTGTAACACCGCAAGCATTTTTGAAGGATCTTTCGCATTCACGTCTCGTCTTAAGACGATGCGGACGCGACCGATACTGAGCTTATGTGAAAGGACCCGCGCCGGTCGTTAGTCTAGTTCGTATGAGCGCCAGCCTGACTCATTAGATCATGAATCCTAGCGGGAATGGCGCAGGAAATGGCACTTTCCGATTTAATGGCTTTTAAACTGCAACTCCGCAGTTAAACCATTAAAATACCATTTCTCGTGTGTGTTTTCCACTCATCCCTCTATGTAGAGTCGGTCAATAATGCGGTTCGTCGTAGTCTGAATTTTCATAATAATTTTGGTTTGACGATTATATAGCTTTTGTTTACTTTCCTCATGGGAATATGAAAAATATAGTCAATTATTCATACCAGATACTTGAGCGTCGAGACAAGCATCTTGTATGAATTAAGTGGCTCTTAGAATCTGTTAACAATTTACCGAATGCTCGGTAACATTAAAAGCCCCGTCATGCTTGACGAATTTTTTTATGTTAATTGACAGTTAAAAAAAAAGAATAAAAATAAGCTAAAAATAAATTTCTTAGTCAGTAAGTAATTAAGTTTGCTTTTTAAAAGTTCGTAAAAGGTTGAAACGAAGCTTTACAACTTAGCTTTTAGAAGTATAAAAACAAAATTGGAGAGTTTTTCAATCAATGGATTTTCTTTAGCTTCTAAGCGTATTTCAGTGAAAGCCCTATGAAAGGAGTTCACAAGTTAACTTCAATAGAGGCGGAAACCCAAAAGTGAAGAAATTGTATACCAAGTATAAGAGGCCTCGCTAGGAAATCAATAATTCCTATAAGTACCTAGAAGGTTTCAAAATTATTTTTTTCATGTAAGCCAGTTTGTGGCTATTTCAAAGCCTGTACAACAGAGGTTCCCAAACTTTTTTTGCTCATAGACCCCTTTCAAAAGTTTGCTGGTTCCGGTGGACCCCCTGCAGCTAAATTTCTATCATATTTCCAGTCGACAAAAAATGTGAAGATAAATTATGAAAATTGGCGTTGCGAGTGAGTTCCAACCACGAAAACAACATTCTTTGAAAAAAAAAGAGAATTGATTGGTAAATTAATTAATTGATTGTGCTGTGAGTGGATGTCAAAAGTAAAGTTGACCATTCAAAAAGAAGTGATTCCATCTCAAGCTTACATTTTTGACATCTACTCACAGCACAAAAACCAATCAATTCTCACTTATTTTATTTAGAAAACTCGGAGTGGTAAAAATAAAAAAATAGTATATTTTCTTGTGTTGTATTTATTCAAATACTATGTAAGTAACTATTAATTATTATTATTGTTATCATATTTTACAATATTATATTAAGTAAGTATAGTAAATCAAAATATAATTGTACCTGCAATCAAAATTAAACATTAATAACGTACACGTAACACCTGAGAGTTCTCCATAATGTTCTCGAAGGTGTGTGAAGTCCACCAATTCGCATTGGGCCAGCATGGTGGACTATGGCCTGTAACCCTTCTCTTAGAGGAGACCTCGCTGGGTTGATAATAAAGATGACTTATATTAGTGAAACACCACACAGTCGGGAAATAAACAATTACTAATAAATTAGGGACAAAAAGTTCTACCTTTCTCGGATTTCTGTTCTAAATAAATAAATAAGTAATAAATAAAATAAAAGTATGTATAGCAAAAGGCAGCCTACTTACTTTTTCCGTCGCTGGCAATCACTAAGATCGATTCACTTTAGGTACTTTTCTCTCCGAAATTCCGGGAACAAATGAGTAACGTTTATTCTTGGCATTCGTATTTATATTGGTGAAGAATCAAACAAGTTCATGCAAGATTGCAAGCACACACACCACCCACAAGTCGTATTTGGTCCCTTTGCACGTCTGAACAAGCGTTGCAGACGGCGCGTCGGCGGCGGCTTCACTATCGACCCCCGCTTACGAATTGTGAACCCCCATTTTTCTGTCACGCCAACGTAGACCCCCGTCGAGTCTCCCGTGGACCCCTGGGGGTCCACCTGGACCACTTTGGGAATTACTGCTGTACAAATAACATAATACTATATAAAATGTGTTTTTTTTTTCTTTTTACATATTGCTTATACTTTGAGTTCAGTGTAATAATCCTAACCTGTGTGAAGGTTTGTTTGGTCCCCTTTAAACACTAAAACGAGCGAACCTCGAAATTTTTAGGACAATTTTTTATTGATGAATAATAATCTTTACGACACCTTACGTACTCGTTATCGTACGACACTTTACGTATTGGCTATATGGATTCAGTGTAGTCGTAAAAAAACAGTAAAATATGATACCCATCTAATACAGATGGGCATCATAATCTTTCTTTGGACATTCTAATCTGCCTTTAGGTACTGTTTTTATGGCTTAATAGACACTTGGGTAACTTTAAATCAAGAGTGAAGAGTCATCTTTTAGGTAAGCGTACTTCATCTTAAGCTGCATCTTCACTTATGATCGGGTGTGACCTCAGGCAAGCGCTAAAAATAAGCGCAAAAAATAGAAAGTGAGAGATCTTTAACTGACTTCCAAAAAAGAGTTTGTACACGTTTGTTGAAGTCGGGTGGGCTTAAATAGAAACGATGAAACCGATTCGCAATGCTCACTCGACTTCAACAAACGAATTGTGTCATCACAAGGCGAGCGTCGCGCATCGTTTCCATTAATTAGGCCCGCCCAACTTCAACAAACGTGTACAAACTAAAGTTATTTTTACACTTTGTAGTGATGTTTGAAGTCGGTTATTTGAAAATAATTTTTATTTACTATCTACGGTGATCGGTAAAGTCGTAGGTCGAAGAAGAGTTCCTGCGATTTCATGAAATTCCCAAAGAGCGTTGGAACCAATAAATTACGTGTAATAGCCCTTAAATTGCGAGTAAGAAGTTGAAAACATTTAATTCTTTTAAAAACACGTCTCTTAATACGTTTCTTAAGCTCGGCGCGTGATAAATCGCTGGGAAGGAATTTCTTGAAAAATACGCTTCACGGTGGAAGCTGGGATTTTAAAAGCTAAAAAAGGAGCGGGAACAGCCTGCGGGAAACTGAAATAAAGTTTACAGCGGAGTGAAAAGCTACTTTTAATATACTGTGATAACCAAGCGATTAGAACTGCGGTCTCCTACTCGGAGACTCGCAGGTTCGATCCCGGGCACGCACCTCTGATTTTTCGGAGTTACACATCGGAGTTAAATATCGCTTCAACGGCGAAGGAAAGCATCGTGGGGAAACCTACTCTCGGAGAGATCTCAGAGACATCGTAGAAATTATCAATTTCTAAATTGTTCCCGTCGGGAATCGAACCCAAAACTTTAAGAACACAGCGCTCAAGCCTGTGTCAGGGCGGTGTTCAAAGACAATACAAAATAATTAGGTAAATAAATTATTTTATGTAGGTAGACCAACGTTCAAATGATAATTTAAGTCTTCCAACGGTACGGAATGTAGGTTATAATGAGTAAAGTTGGCAAGACATTCACCTTTTTGCAGGCTTTAGTTACAAACCCGTTTTCGGCGGGTATTCCGAGAAAAGAGAAGTTTATCGGATTCCTATCCATATAGCTTCTAGTCGAGGATAAGAAGCCGTCAATGCGGCGGATACCTATAATTGATCCCAGCGATATGCGGGTTTCTATAGAATGAGCCGAGAAAAGTAGGTAGGCTTTCATTTTAAACAAATCTTCTAATATAGGTATAGTAAATACTACTACATTATATATAGCTACATATATAGCTACTATTTATTGATCAAAAATTCTACTATCCAAAAGATATAATTAAATCCGGTTGAATAATTAGTGCGCTATGTTCAACAATCAAAGTTGATTCTTCGGGCCATTTTCACCATCTTCTGATAAGTGTCGGATAGCTTATTCGCATATTTTGTCTTTGTCACTTGACATAAAGTAAGAAAATGGCAAAATTTACTGTTAGGCTATCCGACACTTATCAGAAGGTAACACAGGCCCTTAGACTTGTATACTTAATAAGCCACAAACACAGTTAAAAGTGACTAATATTGTGTCTGTGTGTGACTAATATTGACTAAAACACTAACTTTAATAAATAAACTGAATGGACATCATTTCCGCAGAGTGCATTATGAAAGGAAAAAGAATTAGCCTTATTGTCCTTCAAAATAATGTGTATAAAATTTCATAGATTTTGATCGGTAAATATTAAAATAATAAGAACCAAACATATTTTGTTTATGTTCGGGAGCGCTCGAGGGTGTCGTGCCTTAACACTAATTTCGTTAACGTGACAGTGTGGATCTACGAATATTCTTACGTGTGGTCTAGGTACGTCAGCGAAGGTGAATTTAGGCTTCAAATAAGGCACCAAATTCTATAGAGCTCTTAAGCCTATAAGATCTTTGTTTGATGAAGTCACGATGCTATCTCAGATATTTCCCAAGCTTTGGGAAGGACTTACCGACAACATTGAGCGCCCTTTGTTTTAAAACATCCTTCACACAAAAGCATTCCAAGATGTGTTCATTAGTCCCTTGTTTGCCCTCACTGGGGCAAAGTGGTAATATGTTGGCTGATAAAAGGGGCCAGTCGGTAATACCGGTCCGAGGCCGGTGTTAAATAATTAGGCCCCTTATTTAGGGAGCCGGCCGAGCGCTCAGCCCGCAGTAAAATGTAAGGAAAATACATTTTCTACTTAACCTTTTTCATAAGTAGTATCATGTATTTACGGAGGCAACTTGTTAGGTTTCGTGAAAGCTATCTACGAAATTGGGGTGGATAAATAAAGAGTCATCGGTGTTTTTATTTCAAGTTATTTCTCAACAAAACAGGTTGCAGACTCACGCCGAGAACATCTGGGAAGATGTAAAATTGGGCGGGGTTCGAGTGTTGACAATTTGCAACAGTTTTTAAATAAAATAAACTAAAACCCATAAAAATGTTTGAAGTATTCTTGAGTATAGAAATAAAAATAAAAGGCATTTCCATTAATTTTAATAAATGAAAATGAAATGAAATATAAAAAAGTGTTTATTTTCAAAAATAAAAATTCAAACAACCTCCATGTTGTTTGAATTTTTACGTGGAATTTTACGGCGTGGTTTTGTACAGAAATAGTATGAATGCTTAGCAAAACAGTGCTAATATCCATTTAATCCTGTGTATTATTTTTGTGGTTTGCCAGCCGGTTGTGTCACTAATCGGATAGATAGTAAAATATACGGTATTCATTTTTCTATATTTTTGTTGATTTGGAGAATATTTCATTATTCATTAATTCATATACCGTTCTACTATAGTTAGATACGCATGATGGATACGCGCGTGATAAGGTAATTAACATGCCCGTTTCGACCAACGCAACGTTCCCTAAACTTTACGGGCTATCTAAGCTAAGTTAAGTGACGCTTTCTGTCAATTTCGTTTTCACGGACTTTTAGGGATCGCCTAAACGTGGAAATGGCATTGGGTATGGGATTGTATTTAGGGGCTACCATCGATATACGTCGGCTGCAAAAGTCCATATAGAAAATGCAAACAAGTTGCCTTGCATGCAGTCTGTCACTCACACACTTACTGTAGTATTGAACTGAAATCGTTTGAACCTTATGTTGTTGACTTAAGGTTGATTATTGATAGATAATATTCATTTGTGTGAGTGAGCATGCGAGTGATACACAGCATTGCTTGCGCACGGTTTTAGCCTTTAAGCTATGTATGGACTTTTGACGTCGACTATACACATGTACATCGATGGGGGCTACCCTACTTAAAGATACTTCTACTTAGAGGATGATTAGGGTATGGTTGGTGAAAATGGGTGTCAGAGAGTGTCGGGTTCAAACCCCGCCGGCGTCACACGGGGTGGTTCGCTCCGGTGTGGATGCCGCACGGGCTGGACGCAGTACTCACACTTCGATGGCCTTGTTCCAGTTGATGACGTAGCCGGACAGCGCGAAGGTCTCGATGTTGACGACGTGCACGTTGCCGCGCTCCGTGCCCACGTGGATCCATTTGGACTGCAGCGGCAGGTGCAGGCACGTGATCCTGCCGACAAACACAAATAAACTATAAATAAATAAAAAAACTTGAGAGGTGTCAAGGGACACCCGGATGGAACGTAGTTCCTTTCGATTACATTGTGTTCTGTATTTTCGCGTTACAACATTGAGTCTCCGTGGCCTAGTGGCTCCGGCAGTCGCTTAACAGTTCAAAGTCGATGGTTCGAATCCCAGCTCGACAGACCGAATTTTCCATTTTCAATTTTATTTTAAACAATTTCTACATGTGGAACCTTTCCCTATAAAAATAGAAAATTCCCCTTTGAAAATAGAAAATTCAGTCTGTCGAGCTGGGATTCGAACCCTCGACATTGAACTTTTAAGCGACTGCCGGAGCCACTAGGCTACGGAGAACCAATGTTCTACCGCGAAAATACCGAACACAATGCAAAATTCACATTCAACAAAAAAGTGTCGGTTTCAAAATTGTGTCGAGTGTCGGTTCCTTATTTTTTTTCGTCTAGCCCCCTTCCGTACCGCGCGATAAGGAACTTACGTTCCAATAAATAAATAAACATTTATTCAGCTTTTAACAAGAAGGTCTTTAAGAATAATGATTTACAGACAAAAACTTAATCACTAAATAATTCAATAATAAACTAGTGGTTCGCCCCGAACTGAGACCTCGCGGTATCCCATAATTCCCATAAGGTAGTTTTAACTATATTATATTGTAATTAAAACGCGCCGAATCTGATGACGTCAATCGTCATCTACTTTCGTGGATGGGATGCGTATTTACAATATTAAAGACAGCGCCATCTATTAACAGTATAGTGAAGTTTTGTTAAAAACATTGATGCCCATTAAAACTTAAATAATTTCGTTTCTTTATAATATTTATCTAATTTTAGTATTTGTTGTTCAAGTACAGGATACAAGTGAAGTAAGAAAATAAGTAGACCTTGAAAATATATAGCCAATTTTCTCAGAGAGCGTCTTCAAGCGAGCGTATTAAATCGCCACTTTGAAAGCCCCCCATTTCGTCAATTTTAGGAATAAAAATAAAAAAAAAAACGTTTGTACTCTGTTACAAATTGTCTTTAAAATGATACACAGAAAATCTATGAATAGCAAAAAAAAAATTTTTACTTCGCATTCGCTTCTATGAGAGCCCCCCTGAAATAAAGATTTTTATAACTTTTTAAGCCATTTTCGGCTGGAGGCCATCGGTTTACATATTATATCTAAATTTGAAGTAATTACATTCAGTAATTCAAAAGTTATAAGGCTCTGACAGACGGACGGACGGACGGACAAGTGCAAATCGCTCTAGTAAACTCAGAGACCTCGCTTCGCTCGGTCAATTATTCCTAAATGTTAAAGCTGAAAAGGCTACTGAAAGAAAGAAAGAAAGAAAGAAAACTATTTTATTTGATCAACAAAATTAAACAAATTAAAAGAAAAAGAAATAAAAAGCATAACTAAATATACTAAAATAAAAATAAAAAATAACAATTTAGAATGATCAAATAGGTCTCCCACTCAGCATTGTGCTGCAGCAAGCTGCAGCGCTGGTTTTCAGTGGGAGCCTTATTTGAGTGCAATCACGGACACGTTATTCAATTATTTATAAAAACAAATTAAAATTAAGTGAACAGAAAAATTAATTAAAATAAACGAAATACAAATTTAAAAGAAACTATTAAAAGGTAAAAGAAAAACAATAGAATAAAACACAAAACAAAAACAAAAGCACAAAACACAATACAGGTGGCAAGCAATACCGCAAGCACATAAATGCTGGAATGATTCGTTTTAAGAACTCGATATTCATAATAATAAATTTAAGTTTATTATAATTTTTGTTCTGTTAAAAGATAAGTTTTTAATTTAGTTTTAAATGTTGAAAATGATTTTAGCGATCTTACTGGTGGTGGTAAATCATTCCAGCACTTAGTCGCCGCGAACTTAAAGCTACCCTTAAATGCCGCTGTTTTGTGCCTTGGCGTAGCCAATAAAAATAGATAAGAATCTCTCTTGATGCGTGCTGACTTATCAGTCAACCACATAAGTTTCTCACGTAAGTATTTTGGAATTCCACTTTTAAGCACCCCAAAGAGTAGAGTGGCAAGATGTAATCTTCTGCGTGATTCCATCTTTAGAAGGTTTGCTTCATTAATGTAAGGAGTGACATGTGAGCGAGGAGGGATGTTGAAGCAGAACCTAGCACAGGCATTTTGAACGCGCTGAATAATTCTTATGGTCCTGCTCAAGAGGCGAGGCCCATATACAGCGTCAGCATAATTCAGTCTTGATAACACAAGTGATTCGCATAGACGTATTCTTAGCTTTACACTAATATATGGTCTCAACTTATAAAGCAGCTTTAAACGATATAAGCTGCTGCGGACGGAATTAAGGGCGTGAGTTTCAAAGCGCAGTGCTGTGTCAAAAACTACTCCCAAATTTCGAGCCTCCTTGACCTGTTCAATTATATTAGTATCTATTTTTACTATAGGATTAAGCAAGTTTATTTTATTAACAACAGTTTTAGAGCCCAATACCATACACTGAGACTTAATGGGATTTAACACTAAGCAATTCCTTTTTGCCCATAAACTTATTTGCTCTAAGTCAGAATTAAGTTTAAGTGCAGCAGCCACTGTGTCTACAGGATCAAAAGAAATATAAAGTTGCGTATCATCAGCATAAAGATGATATAAGCAATGCTTGATGCACTTTGTAATATCTGCTGTATAAATCGCAAACAACAAGGGGCCAAGGATAGATCCCTGGGGAACGCCCCTAGTTACCGGAGATAGATCGGAGGTTGAGAGTGTGCCATCGTTGTACCTGACTTCAACAAACTGCGCTCTATTACTCAGATAGCTGTCAAACCATTTTACAGTTGAGATATCGAACCCGTAATATGACATTTTAGAAAGAAGAAAAGTCGTGTTTATGCAATCAAATGCTCTTGAAAAGTCCAGAAGTACCACAGCAAGGTACCCTTACCCTGATCCTGTGCAGTCAGGATATCATCTACTACGGTTGAAGTT
Source organism: Oeneis ivallda (assembly GCA_029955525.1). Classification (NCBI taxonomy): domain Eukaryota; kingdom Metazoa; phylum Arthropoda; class Insecta; order Lepidoptera; family Nymphalidae; genus Oeneis; species Oeneis ivallda. The sequence goes on from JARPMR010000015.1 coordinate 633,571, forward strand.
GCAGTTGTTGTGCTATGTCCTTTCCTAAATCCTGATTGGAAAGTTGGTAAGATCTTATTTTCTTCAACGTATTTAGTTGTCTGATTAGCCACAACCTTTTCAAGAATTTTTGATATGCAGGGCAGAAGACTGATTGGTCGAAGGTCTTTAAAACTAGTGGGGTTATTGCACTTAGGTAGAGGCTTGACTTTGGCCACCTTCCATGCATCAGGAAATGTAGATGTAGTTAAAGACTTATTGACTATGGAAGTAATTACATGCAAAGTTTGAGGCAATGTCAATAACAACATCTGAAGAGATATTTCATCCACACCTTGAGCATTAGACTTCAAATTCTGAATAATATTAGCAACTTTGATTTCGTCAACTGGTTGCAAAACAAACTGGGAATTTCCATGCCGGTGAAACTCAAAATAAGTAAGATCCGATAAAGATACTACGCTATTGCCGGGTATATCAAGAAAATGTTTATTAATTATATATGGATCACTTAACATAGCTGGAAGTTCTCTAACTTTTTTCTTATCTATTATAAGAGATGATTTCTTTAAATTACGCCACAATAAATTTGGAGAATTAATATATGAATTGATATAAGTTTCATAAAAAGCTTTCTTTTCCGATTCCAAAGCGTGTGCAACTAAAGCTTTCATATCTTTATACTGCCTTTTATGAGATTCGAGCCCAGTTAATTTTGACCGTTTATGACTTTCATTTCTAAGTTTTATCATTAGTTTTACAACGTTAGTTATCCATGGATGGCGCTCTTTTAACATAACTTTCTGTAAAGGTGCATGTAAATTGAATAAATCTAAAATTAATCTATTAAATTGATGCACAATTTCATTCACATTATTTATACTATTCAAAGAATTCCAAGGTATATTATTGAGGTCATTATTAAAACTTTCGATGTTAATGTTTTTTAAAGGTCTAATATTGATCCAGTTTGGCAAGGAATTGTCTTTTTTTAGATTCATGGTTGCTGAAACTATTGCATGATTACCAAGTTCTGGTATATAAGTCACTTTAACCTCCTGAATGTGTGAGTCTGAACAGATCACATCAATGAGTGTACTGCTTTGGTCTGTAAAATGCGTTGGTTCAGTAACTAGTTGCTTTAAATTTGTATAGTGTAAGAACTCGCAAAAAAGTTTTGTTTTATTATCATCTTTCAATAAATTAATGTTAAAATCTCCTAACAAAACTACATAGTCTGCATTTCCAAACGACGACACTGATTGTGTGATTGCGTCAAAGAAATCACTTACATCAAGCCAGGGGGGTCTATAAGCGGTTCCAATAATTAAACGGCGTTTATTGATGGTTGTCCCTAGCCACATCTGTTCGACATTGTTTGAAACAGGATGCTGATAAGTTCGCACGCTAAGACCCTGTCTTATATAAAAACCCACCCCACCGCCTCTACCTCCACGTATACTCACAGGTCGGGGTATATGCCTCAATCTATAACCTGGTACGACAGGAGCTCGGTCATCTTGCCCTTTTCGTATCCATGTTTCATTAATGGCTAAAATGTCAATATTTAAGCTTTCCAGAGCCGCCACAAACTCATCATGTCGTGTTCCTAGCGATCCAGCGTTGAAAAGTCCAACTTTAAACCATTTTTTATCTTTGCCCGTGCTTGTATAGAGTCATCTCTATCATATTGTGTAACGAAATATGATTAATCTTATAACGTACATATGCTGCATCTCCTGGAACACAACATGACCTTACAAAACAAAATGACTGTAAACAACAACTGTTAAGATTCTGAAAAATAAATATGTAACGGCAAAATGATAACATGTTTTGTATTTTTAAAAATAAAATCCAATAAAACGAGCCATAGTATCTAGGGCACACGTGTGTCGCGCGTCTATTAGTCTCTATCCTCGCTGGCATACCCAACGAAACCAGAGCCAAAAACACGCGCCAGATCGCCATCAGAGCGGATGGTATGGACCGGTTTTCCTTCTCCTTGCCGGGTATAAATTCTGCCTCTCTTTGTCCACGTAAACTTCCACTGTAAACTTCGAGCGGCTTCGCGTGCGGAATAAAAGAGTTTCCTGTTTACCGGAGTGAGTCGTTCATTGACGTAAAATCGTCGTGGCGGCAGGTCTATGCTAAGGTCAGCCGATGTAGCCCCACGCCTCACTCTAGCGCTCTGGATCAATTCGTCCCGCAACTGACGCCTTGACAGCCGCACAACTAATCTTCGACTTCTTTTTATTTCGCCTTTGTTTGCTTCGACAATTTTGCCAACCCTTTCAGCAAACACCACTTCTTCATGTTTAAGTGGCACACCTAGCTTTGTCGCCAAAACCATAAATGTTTGGGTTGGATTTTCGCCTACTGACTCAGGCAGATTGGATATCTCAATATCATTCTGTAACATATCCTGCTCTCGATCATTGATATCCAGCTTGAGTTGGACGATAGTCTGTTCCAAAGCGCTAACTTTGGATGCAGAATAGTTCGTTTCCTTTTGACTTTCAAGCACGTTCATTCTTTTCTCTAGGCTATCGAGCCTTTCGTTCGATGTGGACAGTAAGCTGCGCAAATCAGAAATTTCTTGACGAAGCTCTTTAAATTCCTGCCTAACTTCGCGAAGTTCATCCCGAAATAAACGTATTTCTAGTCCTAGTTCCACACTAAACGGTTGAGTAGTATCGTGTGCAGTGTCTTTGAGATTTTGAGTCTCTGGGCTCATGGAGATCAAAGGAACAGTGGTCTGACTAGCAATATTATCCGTAGTAATGTTTGTACCTAAGGAAAATGGTATATTCGTTGCCATGCCTTTCACAGGGGTTGCCGTATTATCCGTTTTTGGAAGTTTGCATTTACACTCTGGGCATATCCAACCTGATGGAATTTCTTTATCATCCGCAAGTGCGACACACGCCTTATGATAAATTGCGGTACACCCGCATAGGGCGGCACCTACCGGTGACAGGAATTTTCCACATCCGCGACACTTCGCCATACTGGACCTTCGTATTGATTATCAAAACGAAGTTCGTGCAAACGCCGCCAGGTGGCTTCCAAGTATTTGTTTACAGGCCAACCGCCAGATGCCGTTGCAAGCAACTTGCAAAAGCAACTATTAACAAATTAATAGTGTGGGTACTTAAGTTATGTACGTCTCAATACATACGAGTCAACGATCCATTTCTTGAACGACCCACTTTTTTTAAAATATTTGCATTTGTGAATTGAATTAATCGCCGTTTACGCCAATTTTCGCTCAAATCTAAGCACCAAAATACTATTACTGCTCCACCAAAGTTTATCCTGCACTCACAACACAGTAGAACACTTGGGATTGTAATATTTTATTTTATTTCAATTAAAATAGGTAACAGGTGAAACTGTCGCAGACGTATCCGTGACGTCACTCTCTACTGCCTCAGCATAATGCTGCAACATTGAAATGCTGAGCGCTGATTTTCATGCATAGCCTTAAATGAAATCGCGAGCCAACCACGAGACAGCTGTTATACAAGGTAAGTAATAAGAAAAAGAAATAAATGAATAAATACAGATATTAACATGTGTTTCGGTTAACAGTTGATACATAGATAAATTGGGGGTAATATAAAATTAAATAGTTATATATAGGTAATTTAAAAGTAACTAAGGTTAAAAGGTAAACGTACAAAATAAATGAATACTACATATATAAAACTATATGTAAATCTGGAGCAGTGATAGCCTAGTGATTAGGACTGTGGTCTCCTATTCGGTGGGTCGCAGGTTCGATCACGCACCTCTGACTTTTCGGAGTCAAGTGCGTTTAAGCAATTAAATATCACTTGCTTCAACGGTGAAGGAAAACATCGTGAGGAAACCTGCACATCTGAGTGACGTGAAGTCCGCCAATTCGCATTGGGCCAGCGTGGTGGACTATGGCCTATAACCCTTCTCTGAGAGACCTGCGCTCAGTAGTGAGCCGTTGATGGGTTGCTAATGATGATGATGAAATCCCGGCCAGCCAATCAGATAAAAGGGTTTTTTTATTAACAGTTGCTAAAAAACTGATTGAAAAAATAGATACATATCACTGATTTCGTTGCTGACGAGTGGCTCGGTTTGGCCGTGGTGTAATCTGGTCAAAACACTCAATGAATGAATGAATGAATGAATGAAATTTTATTCACAAAAATGCAGGTACAACATGATTGTAAACAGGAAATCGAGCCTAATACATTTAACCAGTACTGGTGTGTGAATATTTATAAATTTATAATGTCAATTTAAGTATATTCAAGGCGCGATTCCTGAGACATGTGGATTCAAACCCTCGCCGGCCTTGGAGTTTTTGATATGTATTCAAAAATTTATTGAGATAAAAGGTAATTTAATTGATGGAGAAGTTGGCGAAAGATAATGTGCCAGCATCGGAAAGCGCAGTGTTGGCAATTTATTCCTCGATTAAAGATAATTTGACGTGTGGTGAAATCGGCCCTGTTATGTTATATTATATAATGCATGAGATACCTGCAAAAAATTAGGTGAGACATGTCTCACCTTATTATTCATATACCAAGGGCTATCTACCGAACAAAAAAACCATGACAGGCATTGTGTGAGAGGAGAGCTTGCAAGTTGCAACCGAGTAGCAACTTAAAATTATGTCAAAACCTTACAGAACATGAGTCCAGCTTACAATAAAGTTATGACCAAAAGTTAATAAAACATACTTACAGTACCCGGCGATATATATTGCACATCGGCCTTTGGAATAAAACGCTATTCTATTCTATTCACAGTTCGACTGCATTTTTTTTATATATTTTACGTGATGTGCTCGCCGATTGTGAAGAGATTTAAGTAGCCTAAGCACGAATATTTTCACTATCGAATAGTTAACGTAAAGTTAACGCCGACAAGATATTTTGTATGAAAACGACTGCACCGCCCGCACAGTGCAACGCCTGTTTTCATACAAAATATCTTGTCGGCGTTAACTTTACGTTAACTATTCGAAAGTGAAAATATTCGTGCTTAGGCTACTGTAATTACTACGTGAATTTCTGGCTAGCTTTCCTTGCAATAGAACAAAAATAGCGTTTTATTCCAAAGGCCGATGTGCAATATATATCGCCGGGTACTGTAGGTACATGCAATTTTAAATAAATGCTTTATTGTTTTTCTATGGTTAGATACAAATTCATTAATACCAAGAACACAATATCCTATGGCTAATTTAAATTTAACAATAAACAATATCGGTGGCGATCTCAGCATTTCTGAGCATTGACAACAATGCTCAGCGCTGCTTTTCAGATTGCTCCTTTTCTATGAGAACATGCAAAGAAAAACTGAAACACAAAAAAAAAGAGATACAAACGCTACTTGCTAAATAATGAAAGAAATAAATAAGGTAAAATGATATTGTAATTTCTACAGGTTCAGTATTATAATTAGAATAGAATAGAATAGAATAGAAATATTTTTTATTCAAATAAACTTTTAAAAAGTGCTTTTGAATCGTCTGGCTCTACCACTGGTTCGGAATGCCCTTCTTAGTGGGGTAAATAAATTTAGCTGCCTCTATTTGGGCGTTTGAATAAAAGTTTCTTAATTTATTTTTTGATGAGATCTGACTAGTGGGTTTGTACTTACAAAATAAGTTCTACCCACTACAATACTCGTGTAATAAGATGACAATAAATACTTCGGTCGTACGCACAAGTTAGCTTACTGGTGCAAACAGTTTTCCATTTAGCATAAGCGCATTGTGTTATTTTGTATGCCGTTGAGCACGATCGCCGCAGATCTGACCTATTTACAAGTTATATTACAGCCAGGTCGCATAGTGATGCGAACTGGATACATAGCATAATATCTATTGTATTGTAATCTTATTTTAAAAAGAGCAACCGCCGAGTTTCTTGCTGGTTCTTCTCGGCAGGAAGGGCAGTTCTGAACCAGTGGTAGACTCATCGACAATCCAAAAGCACTTCTAAAAAGTTTATATGAATAAAAAATATTTCTATTCTATTCTATTCTACTGACTGCCAACAGCGGACCGTAGGTAGGTAGGTATACTCACCTACCTACAAGCCAAGACCTGCCGTAGAAAAGTTAGAGCTCTTCTTAAGAGTCTCCTTAAGCTTGGGTAAACTAGTAAGTTTTTATACAAACAAATTATTTATTATTATCTAGATAGAAAGGAAACATGGGCGGGGTACCACCAACCAACAAATTGCAAAATGATGTAAAAAAAAAAACGGCCAAGTGCGAGTCGGGCCTCGCTCTTTTAGGGTTCCGTTAAAAAAATTAAATTAAAATATTTCCATGTACCCATGGAAATATATATATATAATTTTTTTAATTTAATTTAATTTTTATTATTTGTTGTTATAGCGGCAATAGAAATACATAATATGTGAAAATTTCATCTGTCTATCTATTACGGTGTACGAGATACAGCCCGCTGACAGACGGACGGACGGACGGACAGCGTAGGCTTAGTAATAGGGTCCCGTTGGTACCCTTTGGGTACGGAACCCTAAAAAAGCCGGCCAAGTGCAAGTCGGACTCGCGCACCGAGGGTTCCGTACTCCAAAAGTAAAAGTAAAACGATAATATTATATTAATTTGCTTATTTATCGTTAACTTTGTTTGTAGAGGTTTATTGTTAATATAAAAAAACTATGCTAGTTAGAGCGTTGGTTTTATTTTTCCTGTAAAATATACATAAACTTCTATTGACCATAATTATTTCAGATTTTTCGATTGGTAAACTTTGGAGATAAGGGGGGGGGAACGGTATTTTTTTCGACATTTTGGCTGATTACTCAAAAACTATTATATATAGAAATAAATAAAAAACTGTTTTAGAATGCACAAGTAAAGGCCTTTCATATGATACCCCACTCGGTATAATTATCTTACTTTGAAATTTCAAACCCCTGATTTTCCCCCTTTTTTAATTAAACTAAAATAATTTTCGCGTTGATTTTATTTTTCCTGTAAAATATACATAAACCTCTATTGACCATAATTATTTCAGATGTTTCGATTGGTAAACTTCGGAGATAAGGGGAGGGGGAACGGTATTTTTTTCGACATTTGGCTGATTACTCAAAAACTATTATATATAGAAATAAATAAAAAACTGTTTTAGAATGCACAAGTAAAGGCCTTTCATATGAAACCCCACTCGGTATAGTTATTTTACTTTGAAATTTCAAACCCTGGATTTTCCCCCTTTTTTAATAAAACTAAAAATAATTTTCGATTTTTCTTTATTCCAATGATGTTGGGCTACTATTATACACAACTATGCCAAATTTCATGTCGATAGCTTTAATAGTTACTGAAATAATCGACTGTGACAGACGGACGGACGGACGGACGGAGAAAGTCTCACCATAAGGGTTCCATTTTTACCATTTTGGTACGGAACCCTAATTATCGAATAAAATAAAATAAAATTCCGGAAAATGCCAGATTACGCTATTCAAGTTCCGAACTTATCTTAAATGCGACCAATCATTTCAAATCTATACATATAATAAAACGGTAACTGGAAGATTTCTGTACATTTCATATATTTTGAAAATTTTAATTGGGGGATGCTTTACTATCGATACTGAGCCCAAAACAGATTTTTATTTAATTTTTGTCTGTTTGTCTGTTTGTTTGTCCTTCTTTCTCGTAAAAACTACCGCACAGATTTCTACAAAATTTTATACCGTGGTAGCTTATTACTCGGGTCAACATCTAGGCTACTTTTTATCCCGGAAAATCAAGGAGTTCCCGAGGGACTTTAAAAACTAAATCCACGCGGACAAAGTCGCGGGCATCAGCTAGTTGATTAATACAATGGAAAAGACAAATACTGGTAAAAAATCGGCCAAGTGCGAGTCGGGCCTCGCTCTTTTAGGGTTTCGTACACATGACCAAATCATTTTTTTTTAAAACTAGATACATATTTAGATACCTTAGTTCTTAGAAAGTATGGTCCAAGATCACAGTGCCGCCAGACCTAAGTTATTTTCTCAGCAATTATTTGTGTACGATAGAGTACTGTTCGAATGTCCTTTCAGTATATGCGTACCAGCTAGATTGTGCCGACGGCCAATTTCCAGATACCAGGTGCTAAAGGTAGGTAAAAACTAGAATAACTTATCTTAAATTCTCAGGGCTGATTTTCATATATGTTTTAAAGAATATTGTAAAAATTAATAAATTAATACTGCCAGACGCTTACCGCCGGCGGTTACTTTAGCCAGACGCTTTGAAGCTCCCAAAAAAATATATAATTTAAGTTAACTTATATTCTCAGTTCTGATTTTTATACATGATACTCAGGGAACTATTGCGATATTATCTGTAAGCTGCCAGACCTATTGGAAGGGTCAAACATCCCCCCAGACACACATTATGCGTCCCCATATGTATGAGCGCTAGAATATGATTTACTTGTTTAAGTGTGTGAGAGATAATATAATCATACTATAATATTATAAATGCGAAAGTGTGTTTGTTGGTTTGTCCTTCAATCACTCTGCAACAGAGCTATGGATCGACGTGATTTTTTGCCTGGGTATAGCTTTGGATCTAGAGAGAGAGAACTATTGCAATATCTTCTGCAAGAAGAAAGAATAATTCTAAAGAATAATTTTAATTGAATAATATGATATTATGTACCTAAATAATAGTAGTCGACGCAAAACTGTTTTTGGGATAGATCGTAGTCGTAACTCCTAGTAGTCCTAGTTCCATGGAATAGTTATGTGTGTATGGAGTGCGCCATCTATTAGCATTATTGTGAAGCTATGTGAAATTTACTGATGCTCATTAAAAATTAAATAATCTCGTTTCTTTATAATATTCATATAATTTTAGTATTTGTTGTTCAAGTACAGGATACAAGTGAAGTAAGAAAATAAGTAGAACTTGAAAATATATAGAAAATTTTCCCAGAGAGCGTCTTCAAGCGAGCGTATTAAATCGCCACTTTGGAAGCCCCCCATTTCGTCAATTTTAGGAAAAAAATTAAAAAAAAAATACGGTTGTACTCTGTTCCAAATTGTCTTTAAAATGATACACAGAAAACCTATGAATCGCAAATAAAAAAATTTCTCCGCATTCGCTTCTATGAGAGCCCCCCTGAAATAAAGATTTTTATAACTTTTTAAGCCATTTTCGGCTGGAGGCCATCGGTTTACATATTATATCTAAATTTGAAGTAATTACGTTCAGTAATTCAAAAGTTATAAGGCTCTGACAGACGGACGGACGGACGGACGGACAAGTGCAAATCGCTCTAGTAAACTCAGAGACCTCGCTTCGCTCGGTCAATAATTTATTCTACTCGTAATAAAGTTCTTTATTAACTTTCAACTGTGATAGCATAGTGAATTCAAAGTGATAGCCTAGTGGTTAGGCCTGTGGTCTCCTATTCGGGGGGTCGCAGGTTCGATCCCGAGTACGCACCTCTGACTTTTCGGAGTCAAGTGCGTATAAGCAATTAAATATCACTTGCTTCAACGGTGAAGGAAAACATCGTGAGGAAACCTGCACATCTGAGAGTTCTTCATAATGTTCTCGAAGGTGTGTGAAGTCCGCCAATTCGCATTGGGCCAGCGTGGTGGACTATGGCCTATAACCCTTCTCTGAGAGGAGACCTGCGCTCAGTAGTGAGCCGTTGATGGGTTGCAAATGATGAATGATGATTAATTTTCATATTGTCATGAATAACTATTTATGTAAAACATTGCTCTTTTACAGTTTTACAGCTGACGGCCAGCTAAGCCCGCGACTTCGTCCGCGTGAATAAAGTAAAAACCCGCGCGAACTCTTAGATTATCCGACATAAAAGTAGCCTAATTCACTTTCCAGGTTCTTAACTATACACAGGCAAAAAACGCCGATCCACGTTAGCTCTGTTGTAGCGTGATTGAAGGACAAACCAACAAACAAACACTTTCGCATTTATACCATTTGTAAGCATTATTAAGGATAAAGAGGCAAAAAAATATACAAGGGTGGATTTATTTAGAATGTTTCCAGTACTCTCACGGGACAAAGCCCTTGACTATTTGACCCTTTCAGCGTGACCATTCTGGACAAAAAAAGACAAAACCAGGCTTCTATGAATCTTCTGTAATCCATACGTTGATTTCCTTAAACAAAACAAATACAAAGCGCCTTAAAAGATGGCATATACTGGAGCTGGATGGGAGGTGAACTGTCCAACTAACAACATGAAACATTTGTTGAAATACTCCCTATAATCAACTAAGATCTAACCAATACCCCATATCCGATAAAGGCTGGAGAAGCCGATGGCAGATGGATGTAATAATTAAAAAAAAATCCTTTAAGTCTCTACAGATTAACGCTATAGATGGTCATGGACGTCATGGTTGAAAACACGTAATGTTTGCATATCGCTTAGATGCAATAATAATTATAATACAGACATAATATGATTTTATGAAGATAATATTGTTTAAAAATATGCGTATACCGTATAGTACAAAGTAAAGACATTGTTGAAGAGTCAAAAGGTGTTCCCAGCACATTAGCGAGTAATCGCCGCTCAGTGCGCCTCCCTCAGGCCTGCAAATGGATGGCGGCGTCAGCTAACATAAAGAATCAGATTTACAACTTCTGGACATTGGCCGGGGAGTGTAAGGTTTTATGGAGCTGTATTCCATTCTATTTTCACAATATGTCGTGAAACCGTTAACTTTAACTCGCCAGATGTGTTATTATTACTAGAAAAGAATAAATAGAATAGAAAATTATTTTTATTCAAATAAACTTTTACAAAGTCCTTTCGGATCGTCAAGTGAATCTACCACTGGTTCGGAATGCCATTCTTGCCTAACTATGTAATATGATAAATGCGAAAATCTGTTTGTTTCAGGGTTTAATGCTTTTTCTTTCAATCAAACAGCAAAGGAGCGACGACGGATCGACGTGATTTTGTATTTGGAGAGTGAAAAACAGAGGGTTTCTGAGGGATTTTGAAAAACCTATTGCACACAGACGAATTCGCGATAACTCAGCAAAAGAACTAAGATGCATTTGTATTGTATTTGTGGAGGGGACGCCTGCTAACGCCAGGCGGGTGATCAGTCCTGTGTCGGAACTATTCCACCCAACTAAGATGCATACACAAGAGGCAAATATTTACTTGTACGTTTTTGCGGCAAAGGGCACTCTTCGCCTCTTTCCGTAAGTAATTTCCTAGAGTACGTCGCGTTGCGCCAAACACGGAGCCTAGTGGCAGTGAAAATAAAACTGTTCTTATTCACTTGGCGAGAGCAAGCGCTCATTAGGGCGGTTTCAGATGAACGTGTTTTCAGCGTGTATAAGCTCGTTTTTGGAAGCGCGTGTAGACGCGTATAGGCCCGCCCTTTGCCTCACACACAACTCTTTAACGCGTTTATAAGCTCGTAGTTATATGCGCGAACCGCGAGAGATGTCTCCCCGCGCGTCCTCCGTTTCGAGCGAACACGCCGGCCGGAATAAGCACATGTACGCGCGTTCGGTTTTTTAAAGCGCAAAATGTGGCGCGCGTTTAAACGCTTGCCGATACGAGCTTAGCAAAAAATACGCTGGTGTGAAACCGCTCTAGACTATCGTTACCGGGAAACTTACCATTCACAAAAGTGCGGCGTACTTTTGAAAGTTTTCTTTTTCTTTGACAGGTTTCATACACAAGGAGAAACAAACTTCTTTTGCTATAATCTGCTACACCAGTAAAAAATGTTTCGTTCGCTCTGTACACTACCGCACTTCTAGTAGGGGAATAAATGCTAACTACTGGAAGAACGCACTTTTTACCTCGAAATATTCAACAAGCCAACGTTTTAAATATATAAATCAGCTAAGTAATGGTAAATATTCAACCAGCCAACGCTGTGTGGCCCTGTTCATTATACGAAAAGTGCAGGGTGAGTACTTTCGATACATAGGCGACAGACTGGCTACGAAGTCAGTCTACAAGTTTGCCTCTAAAAAAGTAGATCTACGCTAACCTAAAAGGATTTCAGCCGTTAAACAAAATGGGCTTTCTTTTGGTCTCAACAACAACAAGCTGAAACAAGGACAAGCCGCAATTCCTTACATTACGCGACGCAAAACTTTCACAATCAATTACTTTTTCAGTCAAGTTTTCAGTTGCGCTACAAAATACTTGCTCTCTTTTGAAGCGTCCACTGTACTAAATAATAATAAAAATTCGACTTCAAACGCCACTACAAAGTATAAAATAATTTTAGTTTGTACAGGTATGTTCAAGTCGGGCGGGGCTAAATAGAAACGATGAAACGAATGCGCCACGCTAGCCATCATTTTAGTTTGTACGTGTGTTGAAGTCGGGCTACCGTTGCGGTTTCATAGTTTTTATTGAAGCCCGCCCGACTTAAACATACCTGTACAAACTAAAATTATTTGTAGTCGGCGTTTCAAAAAGAATTTTTAAATATTAAATAATAATATTTAAAAATAAATAAATATTTTTATTTTAAGCTTCATAGGATCAGTCTTCACATTCACACATCTCTCACGGAATAATATTGAAATATTCTACAATAGAAGAGTCGTCAAGAACTCAGCAGTTGCTATTTTCAAAACAAAATGTTATAATATCAATACTCTGTGCTTATTTATCATCTTGAATTTTTCGGGTTTTACAAAGTAATACGCAAGTGAAGTGTTTTTATGTCTAGTCGTAATCCTGGAGAAACGGCTAACGACTGTGGGAACACTTTGGTGCAGGAAATTAAATAAAATCTGAATGTGATAATCGTAGTGATACTCAGAGTCGTAAGCCATTTCCCCGAGCACTCCTCGAGGGTTGTTTATGATAAACTGCAGTATTGTGAAAGCTGGAGAGAAGAGCTTTTTATTCTCCCGAGTACACAATGGTCCCATTAGAATAACAAGGTTTTTTCGCGAGAGTCGAGCGCAGTGATACGAGTAGTCCGGAGTTAGAGAGTATCAACAGCATTGGATCCGATGCTTTCTAATTAAAAGATATTGTTTTTGTTTTAAAAGGATTACAGTTAATAGAAAAGCTTGAATAATAACTGACCAAAGTATATTAAGACTAAGTACCTGGATGACCGAGTTTAGCTCGTTTTTTTTTTTTGGTAAATCGTGTTTTTTGGAAATTATATATTTAGGAAAAAAAAAAATTCATAGGGGAAAAAACAATCGTCTGGACTCGAACCTGGGTCTTCGGGTTTCGGAACCGCCCGATTTCCTAACTGAGCTATTGGAACTTTATAGAAGATGGCGAAATTTACCTTAGTATTCTAATGATATTGTAGGGGGTTTTCATTGCCTGAAAACATGAATAAAACGACGTTTTCTAAAAATGAAACCTATTATAGCTAGATCGATTTATCGCCCCCGAAACCCCCTGCACACTAAATTTCATGAAAGTCGTTGGAGCCGTTTCCGAGATTCAGATTATATAAAAACATATATACCTACAAGAATTGCTCGTTTAAAAGTATTAGATAGATAGATAGATAGATAATCCCTTTTCTATCAAATAATTAAAACGTTATTCCTCCGGTGGATTGGCGCAGTAGAAAAGCAATCGTTGCTAATAATATTATAAATGCGAAATTGTGTTTGTTTGTTTCTTTGTCTTTATATCACACAGCAACGGATCGAAGTGACTTTTTACATGGGTATAGGTTGAGGACCTGGAGAGTGACATAATATGTAATTATTCCGGAAAAAGAGAAAGTTCTGAAGAGATTTTTAATAAAATAACTCCACGTGGACGAAGTCGCAGGCTAAAGATAGTTAAGAACATATTCTTGTTTTGGATGAAAAGTGTCTACTAATTGAACATTATTCAAAATTCAAAATTATTTATTTCATGTAGGCCAACCTGTGGCTCTTATGACACGTCAAGATTCTACCACCGGTTCGGAAAGCGGATTCTGCTGAGAAGAGCCGGCAAGAAACTCAGCAGTTGCTCTTTTCAAAATAATCATTTTACAATATTAATAAGTAGCTATTACATTGTAATAAGTTTTTATACTATCTTGTGGGCAGCTGGATGCCAAGCTGATTTAACCCGTGCATCTTTGTTAGAATAGAATATGACATTTCCACAAAACGTACTACAATTCAATTCATGTCAAAGACGGGCAGACAGAAAGTAGCACCATTCCCGCCGGCATGACGCATGATCCAGCCATTGCTTCGCTCGACCATATTTGAGGGAACGTATTGTCCCGGTGGATTGACGTAGGAGAATAGAATGGGATAGAAAAATTTTTATCCAGCCTCAGCAGCCCTAATAAAGCTTTCCGCTTATTTTTTATTTCCTATTTGGATGGGAAAAGAAAATTCTTGTCAAGTTCAACTTGGCAAAGGAAATAATAACTTTTCTTGCATACCTGCCAATCAAGTGAACAAATAAATGAGTTAATGACGAAATTCCACTTGCGTTTTCCGTAACTCCTCCATCCCCCGACCAAAAACTGAATTCACATCAAATATGCTATGAGCATACGCGTAAAATCCCATGTGCGCTGATATACCTATATTCAGCAGTTTTCACACCAAACACTCATTTCGCATGCAAAATAAATGTCGTTAAAAGTTAACGGGAGATGAGTGTGGCGAGCTATTAAATCTGCTCTCACGGTTACTGCCGTTGTAGCGAAAATGTTGTGTGTGGCCATGTTGACCCATTTCAACTTGTGTGTTTATGATTTGACTAGATGTTGGACATTAAAAGTTGAACATTATCAGTCTGTTCAATGAGTCAGTTTACTTGCATGGTTTACTTTTTTCCATTTATTCCACCTTTCCACATTAATGCTTTTTTCCTGATACTGAGTACCAAAGTGGTGCTCAATTCAATTACAATCTAGCCTAACTTAGTTGGCTAATGAGTAATTTTAATTTAACCTAAACTTATAAATTATTATCTTTTAAAGTAAGAGATGGTCCAATGACACATCTTAATAATAGTCTTTCTTGATAATAGCTTTTAGAGACACTTTGTTCATGTGTTCTTTCAGGCAGCACTAACACTACACTATCACTATTTCACTATTCACTATTTAATTTAACTGTACACCAACTCAAAAGGCTTTGTTCGTTTTAATCGTCTCACTAGCTCCGTTACGTCAAGCAGCTGGATTGCTTCAACGTTAACATGATGGTGAAGCCGTTTATCGTGGGCTTCGGCCTTCGGCAAATTTTTTGTTATAATTTTGTCGATGAATTCAATTTCCAGGTCCCGATGAATGTCGTCATTTCAATTTCCACATTAATGTGTGCACAGATTATTTTTTAATTAAAATCAGATACATTTTTATATCATATTGTCATTAAAGTAAAATTATATCGTTTCCAGTTTTTTCAGCATGCTGTACTCTAATATCACAAAGAAAGCTTATATATCCCCCAAAAACATTTTCATGTAAAATGTTGCCGAGACCATATGGCTCGCACTGTCAAAAAGTTATCAGATCTCATGTAAAGCCAAGATTCTAACTCTACAAGCCCTAACTTCACAAACTCTACACCTTAGTCAAAATATATAGCTTGGCCGTTTCGCTACATTCACATGGGCGTAAGATGAAAAATTTATTCACTGTTCATTACTTTTCTGTTATACAATAGTTCTTGTAGTAACGAAAGATTAGTGAATCTTTCGTTATTAACTCAAGAAAAAAAAGAAGCATTTTTCAGGGAAAATTATTTCAGGGAAACCACGTGAAAGTTCGCACGGAAAATCCTATTTCCCGCAATACACTGATAAACAAGGGGACGCTGATTGCTTTTCCATACACAAAGTAACCGTTCACCGACAAATTGGTCTTTGGAAAACTCTCAGCACCAGAGTTTTTTCAAAGCAATTATTTGGAGTTGTATTAAAAAGATTTGGCGAGATGAATAGGTCTCGTCTCGACGTGAAATTGTTGACCATTCATGGCTTGTTCATTTGAGTACTCACCTGACTATTTAACTGACTATTCATCGATGTATGTGGTGCTTTTCGATTCGCTCGTCGCCCAAAGTGGCTTTGCGACCGTTTTGAGTGCTAATTGTACACCATTCATGTCGCTCAATAATGTTTTCAATAGTTCGAAATGCGGGCTTTCGAAAAGTTCGTAACCCGAACCTTTTCAGGTCGTGAACATGAAAATTAAGCATCGGTAAATGTTTAATTTCCATTCGAGGCGATCAAATTTTATTTTGCGCTTTTTATACGGGCTTGTTCGGTTGATTAACGAATTGATACTGGCATGAAAGGCTTTTACTTTACTATGGAGATACGTCTACGTAATATTACGTCGCTACCTAAGTATACATAGGTATTAAAAGTAGATAGAGCAGTAACACGGATAACGAATCGTTCTATCTACTTTGATAAGAAAACCTAGGTTGTCCTATAATAAAAGTTAATATTAAACAGTGAGGCGCACATTTCTTTTTCGAATCAAACAAATACTAGTGGTTCGCCCCGAACTGAGACCTCGCGGTATCCCATAATTCCCATAAGGTAGTTTTAACTATATTATATTGTAATTAAAACGCGCCGAATCTGATGACGTCAATCGTCATCTGCTTTCGTGGATGGGATGCATATTTACAATATTAAAGACAGCGCCATCTAGTAACAGTATAGTGAAGTTTTGTTAAAAACATTGATGCCCATTAAAACTCAAATAATTTCGTTTCTTTATAATATTTATCTAATCTTAGTATTTGTTGTTCAAGTACAGAATATAACTCAAATTATGTGTAAGTTTCAAGTTTTAAAACAAAGTGGTTTTATAAATCTAGCCTCGAATACAATCTCCACTTTGAAAGCCCCCCATTTCGTATGGGAGCCCCCCTGAAATAAAGATTTTTATAACTTTTTAAGCCATTTTCGGCTGGAGGCCATCGGTTTACATATCATATCTAAAATTGAAGTAATTACGTTCAGTAATTCAGAAGTTATAAGGCTGTGACAGACGGACGGACGGACAAGTGCAAATCGCTCTAGTAAACTCAGAGACCTTCGCTTCGCTCGGTCGATTATGAAGGCGGAAGTTTGTATGTGTGTATGTTTGTTACTCTTTCACGCAAAAACTACAGGACAGATTTGGCTGAATTGGTGATGGTTTGGGTGAAATTTGGTTTGATGGAGACAGCTCGTACCCTGGATTAATACAGGATATATTTTATCCCGGAAAATTAAGCAGTTCCCACGGGAATTAAAAACATTAACCACGCGGATGAAATCACGGGCATCATCTGGTATATTATCATTCCTTATTCGTAAAGTTATAAAAACTAGTTGATAGTTAAGTGAAGTCTCAACCCACTTAGGTGTACTACTATTGTAATATATTCATGTGCTTAGGTGAAAATTGGAAATTGTTTCGACATTATCATCAGCATCATCTCAACTGATAAGCATTCACCACTGGACGTAGATCTCTTCAAAAGATTTCCACAGAGCACGATCATTTGGCACCTGTATCCAACGACTTTTGATGTTGATTGATTTTTGTTGTTTTTCGATGTTTTCATTAGTATTATTATGTAAGCCCTTTGCTAAGCGTACCTAAATGTCGTTTTCATCCCATACAGTGGACTGAACGATATAATATTTTGTTAGTACAAGGTACGAACGTAATGTACGAGAACAATGGAGGTCAGTACAATAACTCTGTCAAACCTAAACAAAGAATCAATTGTGTTCTGTGATCACCCCCATTCCCGCCATTCCCGCTTAATTAAACCAGATTACGTGCGTGTGCGAGACGCGAGCCCACACAAACGGTTATAGGTAGTAGGTATAGTGGTTGTGTGTGTGTCGTATCTGTATAAGTGTGAGCGAGCGCAATGCTCGCGCCTGCCCGCTCCCACCTAGGCTTTGACAGGCACGCACACTTATGTAATGTGCATATATACGAAGTAACCACAAGTAAAGCTCACTCACCTTCGTGAATTGCAAAAACTGTACCCACTGTGTTATTCGAACCTTTGCGTGCCAAATTACCCAAATATACAAATACAATGCAGCATAGATGTGATAGATAACTCAATGGTTGGGACTGCAGTCTCCTATTCGGGGGATCGCGGGTTGGATCCCAAGCACGCACCTGACACTTTTCGGAGTTATGTGCGTTTGAGCAACTACATATCAGATGCTTCAACAGTGAAGGAAAATATCGTGAGGAAACCTGCACGCCTGAGAGTGCTCCATAATGTTCTCACAAGTGTGTGGAGTCTGCCAATTAGCATTGTATCAGCATGGTGGAATATGGCCCATTACATTTCTCTCAGAGGAGACCTGCGCTCAGTAGTGTGCCGTTGATGGATTGCTGATGATGATGATTAATTATTTTATTTGACTAATTTATTTGAAACTGGTAGTAGGTAAGTAATACTATGTCATTTTAAATTGTATCTACTAGCAAAAAGCTAAGCTTTGTGAAGGCTCGCGTAGATTTTCTAACGGGTAATAAGTTGTTAACGGGTAAGAGTTTTGTTGCAGCGATGTTAACTCTTTGGTTTTCTAACAGATGGCGTTAGTAGTACAATAATATTCTATCTAATGAATACAAAATTGTTAATGTTAATTTTTTTAATGGTTGTAAATTTTTTTTGACAGATAACACATCTGGATATGAAGTTTAATTACTATGTTACAGCACAAATCAATAGGCGTGATAGTTTTTCAGTAAAATGCTCAGGTTGTGGGATAGTGATAGGGCTCGCTTCGCTCGCCCTAATAACTAAGTGATGCCCGCATCTTCGTCCGCGTGGATTAAGGTTTTTGATTCCCGCGGGAACCCTTTAATTTTCCGGGATAAGATATAGCCTCTGTGTTAATCCAGGGTATAATTCATCTCCATTTCAAATTTCAGCCGAATCCGTCCAGGAGTTTTTGCGTGAAAGAGTAACAAACACACACAAACACACACAAACTTTCGCGTTTATAATATTAGTGTTAAGTGTTACGTTATGTGAATTGTGATGTGATGTGATAGTGTGATGAATTGGTGGTAGGTACGATCTAAACCAAAACGAGTGAGAAATAAATTGAAATCTCGTATTTTCTCATAAACTCATGACTTAGTACACAGTTTTCTGACTGATATAATACAACTAATTGGAAACGCAGCGAGATGACGAGGCGACGAGGGATGCATGTCCGGTCAATCCTACCCTGATTACATCTCGAAGCAATTAACTTGATACCTAATATAGGTATTAGGTACTGTATAAAATGTGTGCACTATAGAGGATAGAGTTCAGCGGTTAAACGATGTTAATAATTCGGTGAACGTAAGAAATGTGACCCCTACGATTATAAATGTGAAAGTGTGTTTGTTTGGTGATTGAAGGACAATTCGATCACAGCGGAGCAACGGATCGACGTGATCTTTTGCATGGGCATATTTGAGGACTTGGACAGTGAAAAGGGCTATATATAAATCCGGAAAAATCTAACTCAAGTCGGACGAAGTCGCGGGAAAGAGCTATTAAAAATAAAATGCGTCACAATTATTATTAAAAAACGGTTCTCATGAGATCTTGGGAGATTGTTAAGCGAATCTTAGGCTTCTTTTAAAGAAAGCGGGTAAGACAAGTTTTTTAATAAATGCCATGTTAACGTTAATTTCAAATTGAACATTAAAGTTATTAGAGTCAGTCTAGTCTATATTGTATTATCTATGGAGTCAGTTTATTAAAGCCCGTCAGTTCGTCCAGTCGCACAAAACAGACAAAGTGCCGTAATTACGAGAGCTCCAATTTGCATTATTGATGATCGAACATTTGGGAAAAGGATTAGCAACATTTGCGGAATTAATTTTAATTTAGTTTTGACAACAGTTTGACAGTCTATATTAAGTAGTTTTTCCTCTCTTTTAAATCTATTACGTAGAGGGAATGTGGGCTTCCGACAGAGTTATTGTGAATGAATAGATTGAAAATATTTAAGAAATTTTACTTGAATGGCCGATTTCACCAATCTTATCCAAACGTGATATTTGACAGTTTTTGTATTAAAAATCTGCCCAAATATCACGCTCGGATAAGACTTGAGATTTACATTGGTGAAATCGGCTCTTACTTGTAACTTGTAAAGTCTACTTAGTTGTAATAGATTTTCCTGTGAAGTTCATTAGAATATCTATCATCCCTAAGAATTGGATCCTTATGTGAAAAGTATTCTACTTTTCACATAGACGAATTATTTTCTTTTCACATAGGAATTCAATCTTTTCACACACGTGACTAACAAAAATTTAATATAAAAAATATTTTTAAAAAACCGTCTTCAAACGCCCGCGCCACGACAAAGTATACAACTTATTGTAGATTTTTTTTAAAACCACTCGACCGATTTCGATAAAATTTAAATGGAATCACCCGGGAAGTATACCTTTTGAAACAAAAACAGAAAAAGAATTTTCCAGAGGTTCATGCGTCTTCGAGTAATCGGTGAACATATATTAAAAAAAGGTTCCGACGAATTAAGAACCTCCTCCGTTTTGAAGTCCGTTTAAAAATGTACAAAACTAAACTCATCTTTTGACGACCTCTCTGGCGCAGTGGTGAGCGCTGTGGTCTTATAACTGGGAGGTCTCGGGTTCGATTCCCGGCGGGGTCAATTTGGGAATTTATAATTTCTGAATTGTCTCTGGTCTGGTCTGGTGGGAGGCTTTCGTTGGCCGTGGCTAGTTACCACCCTACCGTCAAAGACGTGCCGCCAAGCGATTTAGCGTTCCGGCACGAAGGCGTGTAGAAACCGATTAGGGGTATGGGTTGAATTTTCACTGCCGTACCCCTTCCAAGTTAGTCCGCTACCATCTTAGACTGCATCGTCACTTACCATCAGGTGAGATCGCAGTCAAGGACTATCTTGTCATCGAATAAAAAAAAATCAACTCACCGTTCCCTCTGGAACTTGAGCGACTGCACCCGCTGCGGCGACTTCTGGCGGAAGGTCCACAGGTTGAGCAGGTCGTCGGCGGTGGCGGTCACCAGCGCGCCCTCGTTGACCAGGAACTTGGCGTGCAGCACCGCCTCGCCCGCCTCGTGTCGCACGTGCGCGTCCACGCCGGGCCCGCCCAGTCTGAGCTTGCGTTCAGGGACATTATCTTTGTAGGAACTTTTTAATACAATCATGTTTCCTCGAGAAAGAAGGAATAGAATAGAATAAAAATGATTTTTATTCAAATAAACTCTTACATGTGCTTTTGAATCGTCGATGGGTCTACCACTGGTTCGGAGTGCCCTTCCTGCCGAAGAGAACCAACAAGAAACTTGGCGGTTGCTCTTTTCAAAACAAGCTTACAATTCAATAAAGTATGTACCAATGGAGTTGAAACAAAAAGTAAATAAACCCACCTTTTCGTTAACACGTAACTTAGTCAACACTTTTCACTATGATAAAACAATTAAGTATTCACACAAACGCCTTGTGGTCAATCAACAACATCTAAAGTAAAATATACACGTAACATTTATTGAATTTATACACTATTTGATCAAAATTTTTGATAAAAACTAAATGAAAACACAAATTGTGACCCACAGAATAATCGTCAATTTTAGTTTTGACGTGACGTAACCTTGGATTTCTATAGTGTTGAGCCACGTTGAGCAGAGATGACATTGTGCCCACAGACTATAAATGAATGAATAATACGAAGTGAGCGACCGTAAACATCGAATACAATTCGTTCAGATTCGAAAACTTAATCGATTTATTTAAATCAAGCTATTTTACAATAGCGTCTCTTACCAACTCATTTGATATATAGACTAGTTTGATATATAGATAATATAATTTTATCTAAATAATTATTGCGTTTACGAAAGAGCAGGTACCTATTTAATTCTATTAAAACTCGTAAATTACGTATTTCCATTATCACTTACAAAGTTTCCGATAAGAGCCCGGCCACACTGCGCTTTTCAGATGCGCGTTTTAAAAACGCGCAGTAACAGTACTGCGCGTTTTCGCGTTTTTATAGCCTTTTGTTCTTTATATTTTCCATATGTGAATAATAATACGCTAGTGTCCGTGTATCTGTCACCTCGTAGCTCTCTAACGAATACACCGATTTTTTTGCGGTTTTTTCTATTTGAAAAACGTGATCGAGATGGTTTTAGCTATGATTCACGAAGATCTGCTTAGGCGTTTGAAGATCATCAGTTCATTTCCTACTTGTCCCCGCCATATTGGAATTCTTTGTTATTGGACCGATTTCGTTCAAAATCGATATTTAGGCTTCCTTGGGGCCAAAAAAGAGGAAATGGATTCTAAAATTTTAAAAAGTCACCGCCATATTGAAATTCTTTGTTGTTGGAACGATTTCGCTCAAAATCGATATTTAGGCTTCCCTGGGGTCAAGAAAGAGGAAATGGATGCCAAAATTTTAAAAAGTCACCGCCATATTGAAATTCTTTGTTATTCAACCGATTTCGTTCAAAATCGATATTTAGGCTTCCTTGGGGCCAAAAAAGAGGAAATGGATTTCAAAATTTATATAGGATATTAATACACAAACTATGTGATTTGTCGAGAATAACTGCTCTTCCAAATTATTACAGATTATTAACATACTAAAACATTTTACATATTTACTTGATTCTGCGTGCTTTTAAAAATATATTAAATAAACATTTATGTGTTGTATATTTATGAATACATGACAGACAGACACACAATGTAATAAGTTTCATCAAAAGACGTTTAATTCGATTATAATATATGTCTAGTCCAAGCCAAAGTTAATCCTAGAAAAGTTGCCATTGTTCTTTAAATAGCCTATCGATGGTCAAATTACTAGGAACCTACCTTTTTGTATTTTTTAAAATCAGAAATTAGTGATTCTTTATTGTAGGAAATGAAATTATTTTTTTCTTCAGAATTAATTCGTTCAATAATTCATTCCATATTCATTCCCGATATAGTTCTGCAATGGTACATCACTAGAGGTCATGACAAAATAAAGTCACGTGATCGGTAACGCCATATTTATTTACTGTTTGTTTCAACTCCATTGGAACGTACTATAGATACTATGCTATGTATGCAGTGTTTCCACAAAAGCATACCTCATTATAATTCAACACATGTTAAGACAGAAAGTAGCCCCATTCCCGCTGGTGGCATCCGTTCACGAGCATGACGCATGACCCAGCCGTTGCTTCGCTCAACCATATTTGTCTATTTTAGGGAACGTAACAACCCGCATCACACGACACCACCGCAGAAATGTTTAAAGAGAGCATGACATGCTTAGGCTACCCATGTTATGGCATCGAATTGATACTGATATTCAAATACTCATTTAGCTCTAGGGCTCTATGTTTTAGACGTGTCAATTAACATGTTTACCAAGTGGTCCGGGAGCCGGTAACATTAAAAGTCCCCTCGGCGGATTCGAAATTTTTTTATTCGAATTGATAGTTTCTCATTCTACTTTTATAATAAGCTTCGGTATGCGTTAATTTGAAAAGCTGAAACAATGTTAAAAATATTTTTTTTAATTCAAAAATGTTTTACCGTCATCACGGATGTTGATTTTTTGCAGTGTATTCGATAGAAAATTTCTTACTCTTTCAGTAAAAAATTACGCAAATAACTATTTTTCTGGCATACCTATTTGAAGTATGTGACAGGGGGGATTAACTCAACTAATTTTAACTATGTAGTGTAGCATTTAAATAAGTATGTCACTTCGTGAGGAAATCTGCATGTCCTCTATAATGTTCTCAGTGTGATGCCAAATGATGTACAAAAAAATACTCATGGTCGTTTCCAGGGACTACAGAAGGGACTTCTGGTAATAAATCATATAAGCTTCATCTTCAAACGTCTCGATAATAAATAATCAATCCGCTTATCTAAATTGCATTCTATTTTACCAATAATACTTAAAATATTTCGATTAAATATATTTGACTCTCAATTTTTTCGCTCTTTATATGCAACTGTCTGCCTCACATACTTAAAGCAAAAAACATTTAAATAAGTAGATTGGATTTTAAAATAGTAAGAGATAAAGACAGCTATTCCGTAGTTATTTCACACAGCCAGCTAAATGGATTCCCGAGCTGTACAGCCAGAGCGGAATTCCAACACCTAATCCAGTAATTTGTATAGCGCGAGGAGAGTTGAGCTGTCGCGCTCCATTCCACGGCAGCAAGTCTGAGCGTTTGTTACACATCCATCACTTTAATGTGCACAAGCAGCACGGCTATTCACTAACGTACCACTCACTTCGAAAGCAAACTCACTTCACCTTTGCGGTCTATCAATTATGTCAAATAACTTTTGACTCAAATTTTTGACGACCTCCCTGGCTCAGTGGTGAATGCTGTTGTCTTATAACTGGGAGGTCTCGGGTTCGATTCCTGGCGGGGCCAATTTGGGAATTTATAATTTCTGAATTTGTCTCTGGTCTAGTCTGGTCGGAGGCTTTGGCCGTGGCTAGTTACCACCCTACCGTCAAAGACGTGCCGCCAAGCAATTTAGCGTTCCGGCACGATGGCGTGTAGAAACCAATTAGGGGTATGAGTTGTGAATGTGATCGCAGTCAAGGACTAACTTGTCATCGAATAAAAAAAATAAAAAACTAAGGGATCATCGTCATCAGCCTAAATGCATCCACTGTTGGACATGTGCCTTTCGCATCCAATCAATGCCTGCCACTTTTACGATGTCATCGCTCCATCTAATTGGTAGACTCTACAGAAGAAGACTGCCACGAACTACACGAACTAACTAAAAATAACTTTATTTGCGCACACAAACACAATGGATACATAATATAAAAACATTAAAAAAATAAACAATTTAAGAAATTGGCTTTTGCACCCATATGTCACATAAACAAAAGGTGCCGGCTCAGCATTATTGCTGCAGGTTCATGGAGAACCTGAGCGCTGGTATTCTGCCGGCACCCTTTACAAGGAGACCCGCAAGAGCGTAACGGTACTCACAGCTGTTCGCAATTCGAAACCTGGAATTACCCAAGATTTTTGATCGTCCAGTAATTTATTTTGAAGGTGATTCCTGAAAGCGGGTATTGAGCTCAGATTTCTTAAAGGAGGAGGGATATTATTCCAGCACGTACACACTTTTTAGTGTACTATTCTATAACTATTCCGTGATCTACCAAGGCGAAGTGAGTTTGCTTTCGAAGCGAGTTGGAATTTTAGTGAATAGCCCTGCTGCACTCCGCACATCCCACGTCTTGTCGAGATTTGTATTTGTTTGTCGCGAGTTGTTCCACCGCCATGTTTGCAGACACGTCTTCTCATCCTGGGCGCATTCCTCCCGCGAATGTATTAAGATTAAATGGGAAATGGAATGTTTGCTTAAATTAAAATGTTTATTAAGCTATTGCATAGCTTTTATCGCGGGCTTTGAGCACACGAGTAATTTGAGCGCGGCGACCAAATCAAGAAATTCCGTAACGAAAATAAACCTAACACCGTCGTTCAGTAAGCGTTCAACATTTTAGAGGTTCACAAGTAGCTCTGTCCGGCGCAGTGGGCGAGTGGCCGCTTTCTTTACCGTATGGTGTATGATGTCGCAGGTTTGAATCTCACTCGCGAAGTAGTGACAGTGCGCTTTTCTTGTTTGTTTGTTTTTTAATTATTTTTTTGCATAATTTTTACTATGCAAAATAAAATATTGCATAAATATTATAATTGCATAAGTTGATAAAAAATGCTATGCAATAGCTTTACCGCGGCAGTCCCCGAGTGCCACACGTATTTTTTTTCTTCTTTTGCAATGTTTCTTGTTGTTTGTATGCAGCTCTTGTTATATATACGAGTATCTATATCATTTTACAACTGTAGAGCCGTCGTATCTGTGAAAACTGTTTGCGGGTAAATTATAAATAACACTACTATTTTTCAACACTTTGTCTGTCAATTTGTCAGTTTGTTTGTACTTGCTATTCTCAAAAACTTCTAGGTGAATGGATTTTAAGGGTTAATTTTTGCGTAGCTTGAGACATCATACGCCTAGGCTTTATTTCACAGAAATACATGTAAAGTTATCCAAAGTTGAAGTCTGCTCAGCTTAATTGAATGAATATGAGTCATTTAGATTTTAGAGCATTACTAATATTCATTTCAATCAAGTCGCCGCTTTGTAATTTGCTTTGCAAGCTTTTTCATTACTGAGTACTGTCAGATTTTCGAGAAATATCACAATTTACGAGATACGCAAGCACTAGCTGTGAAGCAATCTAATTACTACGTACTTTGGATCGTGAATTAGGTTGGGAATATACAGGCTGCACGTTGTTTGTCCTCGCTGGACCGATTGAACTTTGTATGTGGTAGACGCCTTTGATGAAAACGATTTGAAATGCGGAAACTGCTTTAGGCATAGTGCAATACTCCTCCCCGGAGAGAAAACTACTTAAAGCATTGTACCCGTTTATCAGAGTAACTTTTTTAAATTCATAACCGGATAGGGTTTGACTGCGATCTCACGTGGTGGTAAGTGACGATGCAATCTAAAATGGTAGCGAACATAATTCAAATTCAAAATTATTTATTTCACGTAGGCCAACCTGTGGCTCGTATGACAAGTCATGACTCTACCACCGGTTCGGAAAGCGGATTCTACTGAGAAGCGCCGGCAAGAAACTCGGCAGTTGCTCTTTTCAAACTAAACATTTTACAATATTATTATGAAGCTATTACACTGTAATAAGTTTTTTATACTATCTTGTGGGCAGCTGGATGCCAAGCCGATTTAACCTATGCA
The DNA here is from genome assembly GCA_029955525.1 of Oeneis ivallda. NCBI lineage: Eukaryota > Metazoa > Arthropoda > Insecta > Lepidoptera > Nymphalidae > Oeneis > Oeneis ivallda. Next base: position 660,335 of record JARPMR010000015.1, read on the forward strand.
ACTTTGTTAGAATAAAATAGACGTGCTACTTCATGATGTGATGCCAATGTTCGATTGCGATGTTTCGCGAGATCGTGCGATAACAACGACTCGCTCATTAGGCTGAGGGCTTTTTGTTTGTTCCCTGATGTTGTTTAGCTCGAGCTCAGCCGCCGGTAAATGGAATTTGTTAAAATCGGTTTCGTAGTCCCGGGATTATCGCGAGGGTTCACACGCCGTACAAAATATATCGACTTTAATAAAAAAAAATCATTTAATATAAAAATGCTTTTCAAAAAACCGACTTCAAACTCCCGCGCCATTATACAAAGTAACGGCATTCCGAACCAGTGGTAGACTCATTGACGATTCAAAAGTACTTGTAAAAGTTTATTTGAATAAAAAACATTTCTATTCTATTCTATTCTATAATTTATTGTTGGTATTTTAAAAACTGCTCGACCGATTTCGATAAAATTTATATGGGATGGGACCCCCTGGGGAGCATAATCTTTCAAACAAAAAAAAAGAATTTTACAAATCGGTTCAGACGTCTTCGAGTAATCGGTGTACATATACATAAAAAAAAAAGATTCCGACGAATTGATAACCTCCTCCTTTTTTGAAGTTTAAAAATGGTAGGTACAGTTTTGTTTATCTAGCTTTTTTAAGAACGCAAAATGCAAAAATAACTTGTCACGGGCATTGTGGAAGGGAAGAAGGCAAGAGAACGTAACCCTATTCGTTGGCCTATCACTATCAGCACTGTAATCAGTACATCCTTCTACGCCGCTCTACACAATGCCGAGAACAGAACCATTTGGAAAAACATCGTACGTGCTGAAGCTGATCCGTGCCAGGGATCACGACCCTCAGTAATGGGGATGACGATGCAGAGAGAGAAAATTCAAAATAATTTCATTTGGTTGTGCATTATAGTATAGTTTGGGTACTTTAAAAACCTTGCGGACTTTACTATAACATAAATATTTCTATAGTTATATTCCAGGAATACAAAATAATGATTAGCAGAATAAATTTACTTTAATACCTTTTCTTATATCTACTTTTTATTTTACTATAGCTTTTTATTAGATTAAGTAAATGATGAATACTTTTAAAATCTTTTTATATTCTTTTTAATACTTATGTCAAAACGACTAGTATTCTACCCATACCAAAAGGGTGATATGGAATTTAAATGGGTTCCAAGTTACAACTTAGGTACACGATGAATGGCGGCCATTTCATGTTGATGGCCCCCGGATTATAGTTTCAATCATATCAATAGTTCAATAGTTCATCATCAATAGTGTTCATCAATGGTTTGAACGGAAGTTAAAGCGGGCTATTAATATTATTGGAACGAAGTTCCCTATCGCGCGTTGCGAAAGGGGGCTAGACGGAAATTAAGACCAAAAGTTGTACTGACACTTTCGACACTTTTTGATGGCCTAAAAAATATCTTATATAATAATTTCAACAAGTTGTGCATCGCTCCCGTGGCTCAATTGGCCCGCGCGCGGCCGCCAACCAAAAGACTGGTGGTTCGAGCCCACATGGGGGCGCGCAATCCTATTAACATTTTTTATTTTATAAAATTATTTTTTTAATTTTAATATTTTATAAAATCGATATTTAGGCTTCCCTGGGGTCATTTTGATTTTTATCGATAAAAAAATCATGATAAAAAATGTATACCCGAATAATTATTTTCTTTACTTATACCTCGAATAGAACTTGAAATTAATCTATATCTATATAATATATAAAAGAACGTGGTGTTAGTTACACTATTTATAACTCAAGAACGGATGAACCGATTTGGCTGAAAATTGGTGGAGAGGTAGCTTAGAACCAGGAGACGGACATAGGATACTTTTTATCCCGTTCGACCGCGTTTCCGTCAAGTCACTATAAAACGTGGTATAACAAAAACGCATCTGACATGGAATAACAAAACGCAAATGACAGTGGAATAACAAAACGTAAATGACAGCTAATAGTAGATTATTAACCAAGGGGATAAAGCAGTGTCTTCTGTCGCGGGTGACGATTTAAATCGCGAGCGTAACGAAGGACTCGAGGTTTACTCCCGAGCGTAGCGAGGGTGTTAAAAACTTAAATCACGAGCGAAGCGAGGGATTTAAGACGAGTCCTGAGTGTAGCGAGGGATAATTAAGTTCACCCAAGACTAAGACAGCTTTATCACCGAGGAAAATACTCTACTCTTCGTACCATTTGCGAAAAAATTAACACAATAATAATATGAGATAAGCATTTATTAAAAATAATGACAATTAAAAGTAAAATTTAACATTCGAAACATTGGTCCAATTATTATTGATAGAGAGAGTTACATTTTTGTTTAGTACATTTATTGTTGATGAGTTGATTTGAGTATTTCTCTGTTCTTGCGTCTGAGCATTTGCACTGATGGAATCCGACAATTCACTGTCACTGTCGCTTTGATTTAACATCGTAACGTATTTTTAGAACATTTACTTATTTATAAAAATAAATTAAAATAAACTTAACGTTTATGTATTTGAAGAAAACAAAAACGCGGCAAATTCCTAGACTAATATTTTTTTGTCGGAAAAGCAAAGGCATCAAGCTCATACGGCCTCGTCGGTTTTCGTAATTTTATTTAATAATCATAACTGCATAATAAATGCGTATTCCTTTTTCAAAAAGATGTATAATGCTTTATATACAAACTCAATGGTGTAAACACAGATGTAGTTCAGTATCGGTAAGTATTCCAAATTTAAATCACATTCTCCCCCTAGAGGATGAATGAAATTCAGTACAATTTTCTTTCCCTGTTTTTAACAGATTAAAAATGACTATTGTTATGTTCACTTTTTGTGGCACAGAATGTCACTTTTTTGAGCAAGTGGTACGAAAACGTAATTTTGTCTTTGGTTAAGTATGGTAAAAAATTTGACAATTATAAAAATGATGCTAAACGTAATTGATAATATCATCAGTAATATGTTTTCTCTTTGAATCATCATTAACAATGCCGCGAGCAAGACGATCAAATGTTTCCTGCTACAAAGCTACGGATTGACATGATTTATTGGATAGGTATAGTTGAGAACTTGGAGGGTGACAAAGATTTCCCGCGGGATGTTATGAACTAAATCCACGCAGACGAAGTCGCGGGCATCAGCTAGTATTTTTATAATAATAACTTCGATCCTATCTGGTGTCCCATGACACCACACGACTTTTTTTTCATATCTTTTCACTTCGGGAGGCTTTTATAGCTAATGTATTCGCGATTGACTGAGCTAGTGCTTTCCTGCATATGACTACTAAAAATTATTTTGACTTCGGGACCGAAGGACCCGTGTAAAAAAATAAGTCGACCCGTTGCTTCGTTGCTGCGTGATAGACGGACAAACAACCACACGCTCGTATTTATAATCTTAGTAGATAACGATTAGTGAGGATATTAATAGTAAGAATATAGATAGAATTGGATACTTTAGTATGGTGGTTAATACAAAATTTATGAAGAGGGAGTGCGATAGCTCCTAGCAAATTACCTACGTAGTACAAAATTAAAACGAGAGTGGTCGTATATCACGCCGGGGAACGGGGTAGGGGGTGAAAGCTACGAGAAAAGTTGCGTTAAACTTTACCCCTCAAAAACGTTACCGAAGTTGTCTCATTAAAAGTAAAATGATGAATATATTCATGTTTAGTTTACATTTTACACAGTGTTCATAATAAAGTATTTGACATAAAGCCTCAATAGCCCAACGGTTAAAGGTGCGGACTGAAAACTGAAAGGTCGCAGGTTCGAATCCCACCCGTTGCACTATTGTCGTACCCACTCCTAACACAAGCTTTCCGCTTATTTGGAGGGGAGAGGAGGATATTAGTCAACTTCAACTTGACTAATATTCTTTAATAAAAAAAAAATTACAGCCTTGATTTATAAGCAAGAAAAGGTTAGAATTATTTTGCTATAATCCGCCAACAGAAAAAAATCTGTATAACTTTTACACTACTCTCGACGCACGTTTCGCCCCGACACCGGAGCATCCTCAGGAGATGTCGACTTTACAATGATGTATTGTCTAGTCAATAGCCTTGATTTATGTTCTAAAATACATAACTTGGAAGCATTAAGTAACGCGGACGGTTTCACTTATCGATTACCTATTCGTTATTAAAGTTGTCAGGTGGGAGGCTGGCTATCCTTTTGATTCAATTGCACTTAAGATTTTTTAATGCGACATAAAGGTAATTGCCGAAAAAATGCAAAAGGTCGCTTCCAATCGATTGGGTTTACAAAGGGCAGGTTGAACCAATATAATAAAAAGGAAAATCATGCAAAAACTTGAATTTGCTAGTCAGAGCCTAAATTGGACGTAATGTAGGCAAGGGTCCCGTGGGATGGCTGGATTTTCAGATTGTTAGCCAAATATTGAATTACGTGAGATTTATTTATTCTGTACATTTTTTGCTCAATCAGAACTTAAGGTCTGTTGGGAAATGGTCGAAGGAAGTAAAGAAAGAAAGTAGTAGGGATTCCTGTACAACTATGAAAGTCGCCGCCAACCTATTCTGTGACAAATATTGAATACTTATCGAATACATAACGATTATCCTACTTAAACTACACTTGTGTCCCTTATTTCTACCACGAAATATACTAGTGGTTCGCCCCGAACTGAGACCTCGCGGTAACGGTATCCCATGATTATTCATTCAATCGATACATGACGACCAAAACTGACATTATTATTATTATGCCCGTTTTCACCAAACATACCTAAATCATCCCCTATGTAGGAGTCTCTTTACGTAGGTAGCTCCAAAACACAATCCTAAGTCCTAACATCCGTCCCAATGTCCTTTTAGGTGTCCCGTACAGGATCGTGATAAAGAAGTTGACAGTAATCATCACATAACTTATCATAGGTAGCCCGTAAAGGTTAGGGAACGTCAGTGAAAACATTGAATTATTATGTAGGTACTAACGAGTGAAAACGGGTTAGGGGCATCTGTACAAATCGTCATCTATCGACGCGAATAGAAAATATACAAAATGATATTTAACTAAAGAATAATTTTAATTTAATAATATGTTATTATATTATGTACCTAAATAATAATGGTCGACGCAAAACTGTTTTTGGGATAAATCGTAGTCGTAACTCCTAGTTCAATGGAATAGTTAATGACTGCGCCATCTATTAGCATTATTGTGAAGCTATGTGAAATTTACTGATGCTCATTAAAAATTAAATAATCTCGTTTCTTTATAATATTCATATAATTTTAGTATTTGTTGTTCAAGTACAGGATACAAGTGAAGTAAGAAAATAAGTACAACTCGAAAATATATAGAAAATTTTCCCAGAGAGCGTCTTCAAGCGAGCGTATTAAATCGCCACTTTGGAAGCCCCCCATTTCGTCTATTTTAGGAAAAAAATAAAAAAAAAAAATACGGTTGTACTCTGTTCCAAATTGTCTTTAAAATGATACACAGAAAACCTATGAATCGCAAATAAAAAAAAATTTCTTCGCATTCGCTTCTATGAGAGCCCCCCTGAAATAAAGATTTTTATAACTTTTTAAGCCATTTTCGGCTGGAGGCCATCGGTTTACATATTATATCTAAATTTGAAGTAATTACGTTCAGTAATTCAAAAGTTATAAGGCTCTGACAGACGGACGGACGGACGGACGGACGGACAAGTGCAAATCGCTCTAGTAAACTCAGAGACCTCGCTTCGCTCGGTCAATTAGCAAAAAGCTGAGCTTTGTGAGGGCTCGCGTAGTTTTTCTAACGGGTAATAAGTTCTGTTGCAGCGATATTAACTCTTTCGTTTTCTACCAGATGGCGCTAGTAGTACAATAACATTCTATCCAATGAATACAAAATTGTTAATGTTCATTTTTTTCAATGGTTATAAAATTATATTTTTTTGACGGATAACACATCTGGATATGAAGTTAAATTACTATATTAAATCACAAATCTATAGGCGTGATAGTTTTTCAGTAGTGTACCACAAAAATGTTCAGGTTGTGGGATAGTGTTAGTGTTAGGGCTCGCTTCGCTCGCCCTAATTAAACTCGCCCAAAGCTTAACGTCTTGTTGCTCCACGCTAACCCAGCGCTGTGCCTTAGGTAATTTCGCCACAGGCACAGTAAATGCTGAGTGGATATTATTTTGGGATCAAGCATCACACATTTTGTATACTTAAATAATTTTTACTTATTGTCAGGATTAAGTTAGTTCTTTTAAAATGCCGAGAGAATCAGAGTATCACTTGCATCGGATCAAATCAGGTTTACCGGATGAAAATGACAAGACAACGTAACTCGTAATTGCAGTTCGTGCTCATTCTTGTTGGATACACGACGTGCTTTTGCTCTGAATTTATTATGCACTTAACTTTTACAAAGTGTTTTGAATCGTCAAGTTAATCTACCATTGGTTTGGAATATCGTTCCAACCGAGAACTAGCAAGAAACTGGGCAGTTACTCTTTTGATACTAAATACAATTGCATTTGTGTTCTCAAAACTCAATTTTATATCTTTTTTGTTAATTTTAATTTTTTTATATCTTTTTTCGTTAATTTTTGTCTAATTTCTCGCCTTTTTAGTGAGCAATAAAGAATGTTTCATTCCATTCTATTCTATACTTATTCCAGTTTAACCTATTTTGGGAGGTTTCGGCTTTTGTGTGAACAGCTCAACTTTTTAGGTCAAACGCTAAAAAAACTCTTTGTTAAAATGAAAAAGGTCTATTCGAACACAAACGCTTTTACAAAAGTTGGCAACTCTAGACCACTTTAGAGACAACCTAAATGATCACTGAATCATGAAACTTTGAGCAAACACTTGTTATTGTGAGCCGGCGATATTGTTTTGCTCGTTTTGAACCGCAATAAACATTGGATAAACTCCAAATTCCTTCATTATTCGGTTTGTCCGGCAAGCCGCCCGCCGCTCACGGTCGACGATGTTTGTTCAACTAGGATAGAACAAAATAAATAGACCGATTGATTGCTTCCTCGTTAACTGTCATTAGACAAAGAGTGCAACTAAGCAATTAATATTACATGCTTCAACGGTGAAGAAAATGAGATTTTTCCATATAATGTTCTCAAAGGTGTGTGAAGTCTGCCAATTTGTATTGGGCCGACAAGGTGGTCTATCTGAGGTGACCTGCGCTGAGAAAATTATGGAGAACTCTCAAGTCTTTCCACACCATGTTTTTCTTCGCCGTTGAAGTAAAATAAATAAATAAAAATAAAAAAGACTAATTTGTGAGTAACTCACGTCCAACTCAGTATTTTGATTAATTTCTTGAACTGGTCACTTTCAAGTTAAATTTTTTATGTAAACCTGTGAAGATGATAATTCCACTGGCACAATTAGAAGGCCATAAACCTACTTTGTCGTATTAGTTTACAAATTGCGAAAAACCAAATTAAATTTGAATTTCGCGAGCAGACCCTTGTCTTCAACCTTAAGTTGTCGCCGTTGAAGTAAGTGATGGTTAATCGCTTACAACGCACATAGCTCCGGAAAGTCAAAGATGCGTGCCTGGGATCGAACCACCGACCCCGAAAAGGACGCCAAACTCACCACCAGTCGTGGAAAATATACAATTTTTAATACCTAATTGGCAGAGAATGGAGACATCCGTTCTACACTTTATTGAAATCTCTTTGTCACGAGCGACCCCTGAGGCGCTCGTAATCAGCCGGTATTGTGGTACAAAGGCCACTGGACATTCGGTAATTGGCTTACCTAAGTACACGAATTATGGAGTGTGTACACACAAGGGTTTTTTTTCTTTATTTTTAGGCTTTTACCCAGCAGGTATGTCAGCCTAATCATACCCTAAGCACAATGAACAAAAACCTGATACAATCACTTTCTTATGAATAATCCACACTATGACATAAATTGGCTACTTTATTCAACTTATCTGTGTGTAAATAAGCAGTAACTTTTATGAGTGCTAAGCTTCGACCCAGGTGCGAGCGGGTGCGGGCAGCGGAGAGGCGTGTAGAAGAAACGCTTAAGATTTATCTATACTAATACTAATATACTAATACTAATAATATTATAAAGAGGAAAGATTTTTTTTGTTTGTTTGTACCGAATAGGCTCTGTAACTACTGGACCGATTTAAACCATTTTTTCACCAAAAGAAAGCTAAGATATCATGAAGTAACATAGGCTATAATTTATTGTCAAAAAAAATTAGAGATACTTAAGAAAATTGCAATAATGTAACCCAAAGTAGGAAAATTTTGCCTATAAAATGCATTATTTGGCGTGTGCTGAGAAAACTATTGATGATACATAAAAATGATGTACTACATGATTAAAGTACCCATTATTTTCTACAAAAGTCCCCGAGGGAATACATCTAACTATCATATTTAAGTCACAATAGTAGCTTTTGTGTTCTAACATTTAATTAGATCGCCTTTATTATCGTGGTATTCATTATTCTTTACTAATACGTCATACTAATATTATAAATATGAAAGTGTGTTTGTTTGTTGGTTTGTCCTTCAATCACACCGCAACAGAGCTACGGATCGACGTGATTTTTTGCATGGATATAGTTGAGGACCTGGAGAGTGACATAGGCTCCTTTTTGTCCCGGAAAATCAAAGAGTTTCCGAGGGATTTTAAAAACTACATCCACGCGGACGCAGTCGCGGGAACAAGCTAGTTATGAATATAGTAAGTTTTTATAAATAATGAGAAATGTCGTCTTGTTTCGTCACAAAGGCATTGTCCTGGTTAAGCACAGTTTACCCAAGTCAGAAGCTGGGCGGGGATGATACATTTAGTCTAGATTGCTTCAGTGCATTTATTTGCTAAAAAAGGCTCCCCCTCGTCGCTAATGAAGTCGAGGGCAGAAGGTGTCGTAGTTACTCGATAATAAGACAAATAATATTATGATAAGACCTGGCAAAATATTGTTCTCAGTTGACCCCCGGGCGTGAACCCACGGCCGCCTATACATTGTAGAGTACGTAGGTGTAAACAATAAACATTATATTATCACTAAAGTGCTATCTGCATAAAACATTCCACTGAATCAATGAATAATGTCATTGCAATTATATTAAGATACACTAGTTGATACACGCAACTTCATCCACGTACATAATAAAAACTAGCTTATTCCCGCCAATTCGTCCGCGTGGATTTAGTTTTTAAAGACCCTCGTGAACTTTTAGATTTCCCGGGATAAAAAGTAGCCTATGTCAATCTCCAGGTCCTATTCCCATGCAAAAAATCACGTCATCTGTAGCTCTGTTGCGGAGTGATTGAAGAACAAACCAACAAACACACTTCCGCATTTATAATATTAGTATGATTTATGGGCTGTTTTTGGAAATACTTAAATACCTCCGTATCACTTATAAACACGTCAGATATTATATTTTGCATCTTTTTTTTTTTGGAGTTTACTCCTTAAGAATCGATTTTAGGCGCCCGGTATGAGAAAAATTCGAGGAGTAAAATCTACTTATGAATGACCTCGTTACGTTTTTCACAACGATGCAAATTTCTACCCTAACGTTGAGTAAATAAGGTTGGTTTTCGCTTGAGTTGTCGAATGCCCGCGTTACGTTTTTTACAACGATGCAAATTTCTACCCTAACATTGAGTAAATAAGGTTGGTTTTCGCTTGAGTCCGAATGCGAAAGAGCTTTCGCTTCGGGAAGCCGAGTGCGTACCGATCGGGTCGAGCGAGCGCCACGAATGCATTACGACGTTGTAAGGAGTAAACTCCAGTCGTGCGTCGGAGCTGACACACACACTTTTTTTTTTATTCGATGACAAGCTAGTCCTTGACTGCGATCTTACCTGATGGTAAGTGACGATGCAGTCTAAGATGGTAGCGGGCTAACTTGGAAGGGGTATGGCAGTGAACATTCAACCCATACCCCTAATTGGTTTCTACACGCCATCGTGCCGGAACGCTAAATCGCTTGGCGGTACGTCTTTGACGGTACGGTGGTAACTAGCCACGGCCAAAGCCTCCCACCAGACTATAGAGAGAGAAGAGAGAGAATCAGTGAATTTCGAAATTCACTGATTTGCAAAAAGAAGTTGGTTTTTTTTCTAATTTAGTAGGTAAACTTGCGCTCAATATAAAATATCTAAATCTTTCAAGCACGAAAAATTAATGAAACTCACGCTCGGCCAGGCGAACTAATTACTGGGGAAGAGTGAATTTATTAGAAAATATGACGACTTTTAAGAAATATTTCCTTTCGAAAGGCAATTTTCGTGAAAAAATTCTCCGAAGAGAATAAAAAATTGCAGCTGTAAGATGGAGGCTAATACTTTGTTTAATTTGGTCAATCATTTGAATTTTATTTATTTCATAATCTTATAAAAGAAAGTGGTGTTAGTTACACTATTTATAACTCAAGAACGGATGAACCGATTTGGCTGAAAATTGGTGGAGAGGTAGCTTAGAACCAGGAGACGGACATAGGACACTTTTTATCCCGTTCGACCGCGTTTCCGTCAAGTCACTATAAAACGTGATATAACAAAAACGCATCTGACATGGAATAACAAAACGCAAATGACAGTGGAATAACAAAACGTAAATGACAGCTAAACGTAATTTTGTCTTTGGTTAAGTATGGTAAAAAATTTGACAATTATAAAAATTCTAGCTATACGTAATTGATAATATCATAAGTAATATGTTTTCTCTTTGAATCATCATTAACAATGCCGCGAGCAAGACGATCAAATGTTTCCTGCTACAAAGCTACGGATTGACGTGATTTATATGAAAGGTATAGTTGAGAACCTGGAGGGTGACAAAGATTTCCCGCGGGATGTTATGAACTAAATCCACGCAGACGAAGTCGCGGGCATCAGCTAGTATTATATAGTCCCGGTTTCCCCAGGGATTGACTCAACTTCCAGCCCAAACCCTTAGACTTAGAAAGCTGAAATTTTGCACAGAGGTTTCGAAAGATAAGGCCCAATTTTTCTAAATGAAATTCCGATGGGAAAAGGAAAAAAAAAGCATTTATATTTTTGCTTGAAAGTTGCATTACGAGTATTTCCGTAACTATCATCGTCAGAGACTCCAAATAATATGATATGTAAATAGGTAATTATAAAATTACTTAACCATTTTCGGGATTTTTCGAAAATCGCTCATTCCACGCAAGCGAAGCTGCGGTCACTCATGCGTGTTTCGACAACGTTCCCTAACTATTACGGGCTACCTAAGATAAGTTAGGTGACACTTTCTGTCAATTTCATTTTCACGAACCTTTAGGGATCACCTAAAGGTGGAAATGACATTGGGTAAGGGATTGTATTTAGGGGCTACCTACTTAAAGAGACTCCTAGTTAGGGCCTGATTTAGGTATGGTTGGTGAGAACGGGCATCAAGTTATAATGACAAACTGGATAGGTAGGGAAGTACATGAGCGGAGTCTCGCGTGGTATATCATTATTACTAGTTTCTGCCTGCGACTTCGTCCGCGTGGAATAGTTTATTGGTCTTAGCGTGATGATATATAGCCTATAGCCTTCCTCGATAAACGGGCTATCTAACATTGAAAGAATTTTTCAAATCGGACCAGTAGTTCCTGAGATTAGCGCGTTCAAGCAAACAAACAAACTCTTCAGCTTTTTAAATTAAGTAAACTAGCGGCACGCTATGATGGCCGGTTTGACACATTACAATAGTGATGTGGAATGTCAATTTATTCTCGAACAAAAAACAATTAAGTTTTGTTTTTGTACCTGATTAAATAGGTTTAATAAAACAAAAATGTATATGTTTATTTAATTTATTTGAACGAACTGAATATTTGAATGAAAATGAATATACATACTTTATATGCACACAAGAAACATATGAATACAAAAGATACCAAAAAAGGTGCCACAAAAGGCCATAATTAATCAGATTCGTCCATACTACTATTTTCACTGTCGTCACTGCTATCATCACCTACATTAATAATTATATGTTCGTTTTCTATAATATTATCTATTTTCACATCTCTTTCATAATCTTCCCTTATTAATTTAACAGTTCTATTCACAACCTTTTCCCAGTCTCCTTTAGTCACATGTTCACAAGCTTCTTCTAATAATTTTAGCATTTTTTTTGTGGTAAATGGGGGTTCTGTATTGTGTCTTGCAGCATATCCCTTAATTTGAGCCCACACCAACTCAATCGCATTATACTCACAATGGTAAGGCGGTAACCGTATAACTCTGTGCCCATGTTCTAATGCTATTTCGTCAATGACGTATCGGATCTTGGTTGGTTTGTTTTCTTTTAAAAGACGTACTAATTCCGCTTTTAACATATTCATGTTTGCATCTACGCCATTTTTACGAAGCCATGCGACGATATCAGCTTTCTTTTGGGATTGGGCAGGTGGCTTGTCAATTTGTATCGAGTGGTATGGGGCGTTGTCCATAATTATAATAGATGGTTCAGGGAGGCTACACAACATTGAGGTAAACCATTCAGTAAACTTTTCTCCATTCATGTCTTCATGATAGTCTCCAGTGGTTTTTGACGCAAAAGCCATGAGAGAACCTTCGACAAACCCGTTGATGGTTCCGACGTGACAAATTATAAGTCGCGATCCTTTTCCTACAGGAACTTTGGAAGTAGATGCTGCTGTGTCATCGTTCCAAGAACGGCCTACAGTATGGTTAGCATTAAGCCATGTTTCATCCAAGAACACAACATTTTGCCAATTTTTGATTTCTTTCACTTGCCGTAAAAAAGTATACCTTGCCATCGCTATATCAAATCTTTCCATCAATATTTTGCGTTTGTTACATTTTTTGTATCGAAATCCAATGGTCTTCAAAATCTTCGTTAAAGAACTTTCCCCACCGAAGAATAATCCAGCTTCCTTCAGTGAATGCACCAACTTTTTTCTTGTTGGATACTCCTTCTGTAAATAGTAGCCGTAAACATGTCTTCGGATAGCATCGGCATCAAAGCTATCGATGCCTACGACTGGTTTTGCTCGTTTTCTCTTTTTTGGTGTGTGAAGTTTATTTTCTTCTGTGCCAGTCTCGCCATATTTTTTTTTAGTTATCCGTCTAACAGTTCGTTGTCCAATATTAAGCGCATCAGCTACGCGTTCAACCACTGACGTTATAGGTAAAATTGGCCCTCCATTTTGAGCTTCACGATCGAAATAGTTACGAAGGCGTATTACGAACTCACGTGTCTGACTATTTAGAACAGTTCTCTGCGTACGTTCGGTCATATCGACGAAATCCACAACAAAGGGCTTGAACAGAGTCCAAATTAACGAGCAAGGGTCAACAGTAATGCAGTATCAATATTTGAAATCCAAAGCCAGGTCAAAACTATATCACAATCGCATTGCACTGACAGTTTATACTTTTCGAAGCAACGTCAATTCGAAACTGCTTTGTTTTGCATTGAGCATTGACGCGAGTTTGCCGGAGGTAGTAGTTGTGCTAGCCAGCGATCCTATGTGACGATCGTATTAGATTCCATTTTTAAAAATTTTCAATTCAGAAAACCAAATGCCGAGTTGTGGTATATATCATATAAAAATAAAAATTTTACCTTTTGTATGAAACAGCTGATATTTTTTTGCGATTTCAGAGGTTTGTCCACATAGTGAAAATTGTTCATATTCACAAGTACATTCACCCCTTAAATGGTGCAAACTGATTTTTCTACACTTGTATACATTTTAGAAATCAATTTAATAAATAAATTTTGAGTCCTAAACCTAAAACTACATTCGATAAAATTTATGAATCTCTGCACATCACTATCGTCAATAAAGTAATACAATTATTTCCTTCAAAGTCGTTATCAATTAATACGGAACTTCATGAGCGGACAAACGTCAAACCGGCCATCATAGCGTGCCGCTAGTGTAAGTATATATTACGAGTGGCGCTGGGTCGGGCAAGTTGGATCCGAGCCAGCCAGTTTGCGCGGTTATGCCACTAAATTAGCTTCTTTATTCGCAGGCTTTCATTTTGGTGATCCTGTGAAATTGCTCCGAAAATTGGATGACAACTTCTACTCATTATTTAAAAAAAATCTCTACCCGAACTATTTATAAAATATACCCTCATTAGTGATAAAATAAGTATATGGACTAGCGACTGCCTGCAATCTCGCCTGGTGGTAACTTGGTAAGTGAATATATGCCTAGCCTAAGATGGAGTGCGCTTGCCTATAAAAGATGCCTATTCACTCTTACTTTATAGGTACCTATCCAAGTATATTTCTAACCAGTCTCGATAAATTAATTTCTCTCCGCGTCGCATTTCTCATTTCTGAGGGTGGTGATCATCTTTTCACTATCCACATAATGGTAGCAGTTCTCTTGGGATATTCCCGGAGCAAAAAAGGGATACCCTAGAATTTCTAAAAAACTTTATACCACGAGGACGCCAAGTAGTAAGAGATACAAGCATTAGCAATCTCAAAGACTTGGTGAATATAATAAACTTGATATTACAATACGAAAGTAAATCTGTCACCTTTTCACGATGCAACTGACTGTCCCAATCAGGATTACTTTAGATCCTGGAATCCTTTATTCTCATAACTAGCTGATGCCCGCGACTTAGTTCGCGTGGATTTAGTTTTTAAAATTCTTCGGGAACTCTTTGATTTTCCGGGATAAAATTTAATCTATGTCACTCTCCAGGTCCTCAACTGTATCCATGCAAAAAATCACGTTGATCCGTAGCCCTGTTGCGGCGTGATTGAAGGACAAAGCAACAAACCAACAAACACACTTTTGCATTTATAATATAGTAAGGATAATTCATTATCCTCTTAAGGCAAGTCTATCACTGAGCCAAAGTCACTTTCACCTGTAGATCTAAGGAAAATTTCCGTAATTGAGTTCTCTAACGTCGAGACGTGAGAGTTAAACTCTAAACAAAGCGTTAAACTCTAAACAACACCCGGAGCTGACTCCGAGTTAATTATCTCGCAGAGTCGCAAGGCTAAATTACATACCCTGATTGCTCGCTGCTGCCCCGTTTTCCTCGTTTGTGAACTGTTTACGATATCGTAACGACGCGTAGACACCCTGCGTTGCGGTGTATTTTCATTGATTATGTTACGTTCCCTCAAATATGGTCGAGCGAAGCAACGGCTGGATCATGCGTCATGCCCGTGAACGGGTGCCAATGGCGGGAATGGGGCTGCTTTCTGTCTGCCCGTCTTAACATGAATTGAATTGTAGTACCTACGCTTTTTTGGAACCTCACCTCTGTGGAAATATTATATTCTATTCTATTCTAGCAAAGTTGCATGGGTTAAATCGGCACGGCATCCGGCTGCCCACAAGATAGTATAAAAAACTTATTACAATGTAATAGCTGTATAATAATATTGTAAAATGATTATTTTGAAAACTGCTGAGTTTCTTGCCGGCTCTTCTCAGCAGAATCCGCTTTCCGAACCGGTGGTAGAATCAGACGTGTCATAAGAGCCACAGGTTGGCCTACATGAAATAAATAATTTTGAATTTTGATTCTGCGGCGTTTCTTTTATTTTTATTTGATAACTAGATATCGCTTGGCTACGATCTCACTTGATGGTAAGTGACGATGCCGTCTAAAACAGTAGCGGGCTAATTTGGAAAGGGGTTAGGCAGTTTTAATTCAGCCTACACCCTTAATCTGTTTCTACACGCCATCATGCTGGAACGCTACATCGCTTGGCGGTTGCGTCTTTGACTGCAGGGTGGTAAATAGCCACTGCCAAATCCTCCCACCAGACTAGACTATATCAGAAATTATTAATTTCGAAATTGTACCAGCAGGGGTAGTATTAGGGGTAATAAGCAGTGATAGCCTAGTGGATAGGACTGTGATCTCTTATTCGAGGGGTCGCACGCTCGATCCTGGGTACGCACCTCTGACTTTTCGGAGTCAAGTGCGATTGCGTGCAATCAAATATCACTTGCTTCAACGGTGAAAGAAAACATGGTGAGGAAACCTGCACACCTGAGAGTTCTTCATAATATTCTTGAAGGTGTGTGAAGTCCCCCAATTCGCATTGGGCCAGCGTGGTGGAAAACGGCCTATAACCTTTCTCTGAGAGGAGACCTGCGCTCAGTATTGAGCCGTTGATGGGTTGCTAATGACGAATGACCAGCAGGGGATCGAACTCAAGAAAGACCTTTTAAGACACTTTAAGATCTTTTAAGACACTGTAAGACACTGTCAGACACTTTAAGACACTTTAAGATCATTTAAGACACTATCAGATCTTTTAAGACACTGCAAGACGCTTTAAGACACATTAAGATCTTTTAAGACACTGTAAGACACTTTAAGACCACAGCGTTCATCACAATGGAAGTCTAAAAATTTCCAAAATGCATACCTAAGTATATTACTTGACAGGATACATTTATTGTGTTCAAGCTAACACTACAGTTACACAGTTCCTCAACAGTTAACTGTACAGTGCTACAAAGTGTCTAGTACATCACCCGCTGGCCGTGTATTGTACTCTCGTCTACGCTGACAAGGCCACAAAGGGTGGAGCGCCGTGTAGTGTGTACTGTACCTCGCATGTAAAGCGACAAAGGATGAAAGGGATCGATGATGTATATTACGTCGGGCGTTAGATGTACCGGTTTGTCCATTTTTCGTGTACATAAATGACGATGCTGTTTTAGGGTTAATGATTTGTTTCAGTAGGTACGAAACAAAAATAAAATCAATACAGCTACTCTCTCTAATAAAAGTGTAAATTAAAAATTTTATTTTTAAATACAAGCTTTTAGTAGCTACATCATTATACTCTAGATATCAGTCTCCATCATCAGATCAGCTCCATGTCACAATAATATTGCATTGTCATCCGATTTACACATACATGCAAAATTTCAGCTCAATCGGAAACCGGGAAGTGGTTCTAATTCATCTTGCAAGATTTGACCCAAAAAACAAACAAATAAACTGGTCAAGCTAAATAAAAGCTTGTAAAAATAAACTCATTAGACTCTACTATGGTTTACTATCCGAATAGCTTAATATTTATTTAGTTAACGGTTAATATTGAGGGCTGAAAATTTAACGGTCGACACGACCTCTCCACAAGTTGCTCTACAGTAATATTGTACAAGGTTTCCGCTCATTTGGAGGGAAGAGCCGAATATTATTCAAATGCAGCTTGGCTAATATTCTTTAGAGTCGCGAAACTGAAGTGGAAATGGGCGGAAACATATTTCGAAGAGCTGATGGTTGTTGGGGTCCCAAGGTGCTGGAGTGGTGACTACGCACCGGGAAGCGCAGTTTTGGCAAATCACCCACTAGATGAACCGACGATATCAAATAATAATAATAATATAATAATAATAATATTAACCTGTCCGCGAAGAGACCGACGCTATCGCGCAAGATTTGCATGTGGAGGAGGACACGGAGAAAACAGTCTCCCTTGACATAGAGCGGATGGGAAGGATTTTAGAAGAGGCGATTTCGGAGATCCGGAGTGCTCCTCTAGAGAACCGTCCGCGGCTCTCCCGACTCACATTAAATGTAGCGACGCGGGATGTCATTGAGGCCATAAACCAAATGCTGCCTCAATACCTTGAGCGCAGCACTGGCCTGGATGATACGGCTTCTATTCTCTTTGGTGCGGCCTTAGCTGTTCACCGTTTCATGGGTGTCAAGACCCAGGAACGTGGACGTGCTACTCTAAGGCGCAGCACGGAACCAGCCTGGAAAAGGAGAATAGAACACCGTATCACCCTGGCCAGAGCTCTCATTGGCAGACTGCAGAGTTTCAGATCGGGCAACACTAGGCCAAGGATTGTGCGCTCCGTTAGAATAGCCTTCAATGGGCTCGGGGTGCGGCTAGATCAGCCCGATATAGCCCAAAAACTAACGGAGCGCATCGACGACCTGAAGCAGAAAATCGCTGCATGGGAAAACCGCATCCGACGATACTCGGAAAGAGTCGAGCGCTTTCAGCAAAATCGCCTCTTCTCGAGTGATCAGAAAAGGTTCTATAAAAAACTGGAGTGCCCAGCAGTCTGTTCTACCTCTCAGCGGCCGAGCCCGGCAGACCTCGTCGCCTTTTGGCGAAGTATATGGTCAAGAGAGGTGGAGCATGAGGAGGGCCCTTGGATTGCGGCGGTAGAGGAAGCATGTGCCTCAATAGAGCCGATGAACCCCGTCACCATCTCTTCGGAGGATGTAGCTGGTGCGGTGCGCCAGGCCCCGAACTGGAAAAGTCCGGGACCCGATGGGCTGCATCACTACTGGTTGAAGGGTTTTTCGCTCTGCCATGCTACTTTGGCTCGACAATTCCAAGATGCTCTCGAGCAAAGGGTACTCCCGAGCCTTTTCACCACCGGGATCACTCATTTAGCTCCTAAGTCAACTGATACCGCTGACCCAGCTAAGTACCGCCTCATCACATGTCTTACTACCATCTATAAGACATTGACATCCGTTCTGAGCCTTAAGATTTCCCGTCACGTAGACGAGAACAACATCATGTCTGAGGCTCAGAACGGATGTCGGGGCGGTGGTCGTGGTACTAAGGAGCTCCTTCTCATAGACTCCGTCGCGGGCCAACTGGTCAAACGCAATCGCCGGAATTTCTCTGCCGCCTGGATTGACTATAAGAAGGCATTCGACTCGGTGCCCCATTCATGGCTCTTGAGGGTCCTTGAGCTGTACAAAGTCGATAGTACAGTTCGGGCAATGGAGTACGATCCTTTGTCTCCATGGCGAGCGGTTGGCGGCTGCGGGTGACCGGATCAAGATACGGCGGGGTATCTTCCAGGGCGATTGTCTGAGTCCATTATGGTTTTGTCTGTCGCTGAACCCTCTCAGCTCTTTGCTGGAGAGATCAGGGACAGGCTTTCAGTTTCGGAGAGGAGGGACAAAAGTGCCTCACCTTCTCTACATGGATGACCTCAAGCTGCTAGCACCCAATGCCACCCGCCTGAGGGAGTTGCTGAATATCACCACTGAGTTCAGTAACTCCATCAGGATGGAGCTTGGACTAGACAAGTGTGCGGTCTTACATGTGGAGAGGGGACAGGTTACTCATTCGGCCGAGATCAATCTCGAGCCATCCAACATCAGGACCCTCTCTGAAGCTGAGTCATACCGGTATCTGGGTATGTCACAATCCGTGGGGGTAAAGGAGGTGGACGTGAAACAGTCAGTTTGCGAGGTCTTTTTTGGCCGCCTGACAAAAGTTTGTAAAAGCTATTTGTCGGGCGCCAATAAGGTCCGAGCATATAACGGCTGGGTCATGCCCGTTCTCATGTACACCTTTGGCGTACTCAGATGGACTCAGACCGAACTAGACGCACTGGATAGAAAAGTCCGCACGACTATGACTCTCTACCGCATGTACCACCCCAAATCGTCTGTTATGAGGTTGTATATACCCCGAAAATGTGGTGGTCGAGGCGTATTAAGCGTCAAGACCATGCATAATCGGGAGATATCCAGCCTCAGAACCTACTTTGAGACGAAGAGGGAGTGTCCAATGCATAGAGACGTCATAGAATGTGATAAAGGACTCACTCCCCTATCTTTGGCCAAACTCGAGTGGCAGAAACCGGTGGTACTAAGCACCTCTGACCGGGAGACCGTATGGAAGGAGAGGGAGTTGCATGGACGCTTTTTTAAAGCTCTTAATGAGCCTCACGTAGATAAAGAAGCGTCCGTGCAATGGCTGCGCTTCGGTGACCTCTTTGGGGAAACCGAAGGTTTTGTGTGTGCAATACAAGATCAGGTGGTTAAGACGCGGAACTACCGAAAGTACATCCTGAAGGATGGCACTCACGACATCTGTCGAGCGTGTCGCCATCCCGGTGAGTCACTCAGGCATGTGCTCTCGGGATGTTCGGCTCTTGCTAACACTGAGTATCTGCACAGACACAACCAAGCGGCCAAAATCCTTCACCAAGAGCTTGCTCTGAAGCACGGTCTCCTGGATGAGAGAGTGCTGTACTATAGGTACACACCGGTGCCGGTACTTGAGCGTGACGGAGTCCGGCTCTATTGGGACCGGTCCATCATCACGGACAGGACGATTCTGGCGAATAAGCCTGACATCGTGCTGATGGACCGGGCACAGTCGAGGGTGTTTTTAGTGGACATCACCATCCCACATGACGAGAACCTCGTGAGAGCGGAGACAGAGAAAAAACGAAAGTATCTAGATCTGGCTCACGAGGTTACTGGCATGTGGCATGTGGAGTCCACTGAAACCATCCCAATCGTCATTTCTGCGAATGGGTTGATCCCAGTCAGCCTCGCTCACCATCTGAGGCGGCTGGGGTTCCGTGGCAGTTCGCTCGCGGCCAAGATGCAGAAAGCGGTGTTGCTGGACTCGGCTAGGATAGTCCGTCGGTTTCTCAGCCTGTCGCCCTGACCCCCGGCCGTCTGGTCTCCCCTGCCGGGGCGTAATCCTCCGCCCGCTACAAGTATTTATTTATGTAATCTATGTGTAAGTTTATTTATCTGTGTGTATATATTTATGTTTATAATACTTTTTGGCCCTATATCTATTTATTTTGTATGCGGGTGTGAGAGTCATAATATATAGGATAATAATAAATTCGTTTATTTGCTTTAAACATGGGTTACAAATAGGTTACAAATAGGTTACAAAGTTTTGTGATTCCGAACATGTTTTGCCTTATAGGCGTGCAAATATTAAGGTTTAATTTCATTTAAATTAAGGTATACCCATTATTAATGTCAAAAATTGAGATGTCAAGCTTTGAGATGTCTGTCTTTTAATTAAATTTCATTTTAAAGTAATCATTAATTTCATAAATATTATCATTTAATAATTTATTGAACATGTAATTTTTAAATCTATTAATAGTCATAACCTTAATATAATCTGGCAAATAATTATAAATTTTTATTGCCATGCAATAGACATTTCGCTGATGGATAGTCAATCTTTGTCCTGGTACTATTATCTTATGTAGTTGCCTTCTGCTACGATCACAATTATTTTGTTGAGGAAACAATTTAATATTTTTTTTCACAAATAGACAGATCTCATAAATGTACAGAGCTGGTAGAGGCAATATCTTTTTTTTTTTTAAAAAGTGGTCTACAGCCTACATAATGCCCTCATACATCTTTTTTGTGCCCTAAAAACTCTGATGGCGTTGACTGAATTTCCCCAAAGAATTATTCCGTATCTTAAAATAGACGAAACATAAGCATGATATGCAACAGTAGCTGCTTTTTCTGAAACAGTTATTCTAAGCCTTTTTAATATGTGAGTAAATTTATCTATTTTTGAACATACATTATCTACCTGTGCTTTCCAGTTACAATAAGAGTCTATAGTTACACCTAAAAAAGTTGCTGTATCCGTTTCTTTGATATTTACGCCATCAAAATTAATATTGATTTTTATACTAGCACTATTATATGTCCGAAAGTGAATAAATTGGGTTTTGCTAAGATTAATGTTTAAGCTATTGTTTGTGAGCCAGTTAGTAACATCTTTAAGAGCTTTGTTTGTTTCTTTTGCAATCATTTCTTGGTCATTAGCTTTAATAACTATTGTTGTGTCATCTGCATATTGGACACATTTTTGATTTACGGAGAGTGGTAAGTCATTAATATACACTAGAAAAAGGAGTGGACCAAGTATACTCCCCTGCGGTACGCCTCTAGGATTAACTCTTGGATTTGACCTAAAGACCTTTTCCACATATTGTTGTCTATTTGTGAGATAACTTTTAATCCACTCATAAGTTGAACCTCGCATTCCGTAGCTATATAGCTTGTTCAACAGAACCTCGTGAGAGACTGAATCGAATGCTTTACTCATGTCTAATAATAGGGCTACAGTAATGTTTTTATTATTTAATCCCTCAGTTACGTATCGCATTAAATCAAAGCAAGCTGTGATAGTAGAGTTATTTTTTCGGAACCCATATTGGTTCGGATGTAAGATATCATGCTTTGTCAGGAAGTTGTATATTTTATCATGAAGGACTTTCTCAAAAATTTTGGACAGCACTGGTATGAGAGTAATAGGTCTATAGTTGCAGATAACTGTTTTTATACCTTTTTTAAAAATAGGTTTTACTACCGAACATTTTAACTTATTGGGAAAAACGCCTTGCTCTAGCGACAGGTTAATAATGTGACATAAAGGTTTACAGAGATATGGTGAACATATTTTAAGAATTCTCGTATTAAGGCCATCATATCCTGTTGACTGTGTGTTTTTGAGGTTTTTTATGATTTTATGTATATCTACATCTATTACCGGGGTTAAAAATAAGGATTCTAAGTTTTGTGTAATATTATATGATTTACATGGTTTATTTTGTTGTACTATATTTGTGAAATACTCATTAAATTTATCTGCTATATATTTAGGATTAGTGTAAATGTTATTAGCTATGCATATTTTATTTATTGCCTGATCATTAGGGCTTTTAATATTTGAGGTATTCTTTATTATCTTCCATGCTGCAGATGTTATATTTTGTTTCGCTCGCATAATACGACCTAGATTAACAATCTTTTGGCTACTTGATATGCAATTTTTTAATATCGCAGAATATTTTTTGTACGATTTCAGATTTTGTTTTTTATTTGAAGCATTGTATAAGTACTTAATATACAGTTGACGTTTGATGATACAACTTCTGTTAATGCCTCGTGTTAACCAGTTAGTTTTAGGTGGCTTATTTATTATTTTTACTGTTATGCGTGGGAAACAAAGATCATAAAATAGGGTTAAGATATCGTGAAATTTGTCGAATGCTATGTTTGTATTAGATTCATCTAAAATGTCATTAAAAGAAAGAGCTGAAATGCACTGTACAAACTTATTAATGTTTTCTTGAGAGTAGTCTCTTTTTTCTTCCATCCACTCCTTTTGTTTCACTCAAACGAGTGACAGGGAGCTGCTGGAGTCAGGCCTCTGGAAATCCATGCAAGAGATTTGTCCAGCAGTGAACGTCTATCGTTTGGTAAAGAAGAAGAAGAAGAATATTCTTTTAAAATGAAATGACATCATAGAGAGATATTTATGGATGCAAAAGCTTCTCTAAGGTTGCCGCTGTGTCCAGAGTCCAGACTCGGCGATTGATCTCATTTCCGAAATTGGCCCAACGAGTACCAGCCCCCGGAATGTCTAAAAGTTGCCGATCAAAATCTTACTCAATTCATGGCATTGGTGTCAAAGTAAAATAAACCATAACAGCATTAAATTAGAGCTCAATTTCGTATATGCATTCACATACGTTTAGGTATGTACGATACGCTCCATGTTAGAATCGGTTGTACTGAATTTGTGACTTTAAATCAATACAGTCAAGGAATATTTTACTTTGAAGCTAATGCCATGAAATGAATAAGATTTTGAACAGCAATTTGACAATCGCACCTTAGGCTGTGTTCTCAGGCATATCGTATACTCGTCTACAATTTCGAAATGTGGGTAGTGCGGGGCAAGATCATTTTTGTGAAAGAGTCGCAGGAGGCCGCTGGATACAGGCGGTATATAAACGCAGCGAGTGTACAGGTGATATATAAACGCAGCGTGTCCCTACAAGAGCTTTGTGCAGCAGTGGAAGGCTGTTGGTAGACGACGTATAATGAACCTCAATAGCACAACGGTTAAAGGTGCGGACTGAAACTGAAGGACGCAAGTTCGAATCCCACCCGTTGCACTATTGTCGTACCCACTCCTAGCACAAGCTTTCCGCTTAGTTGGAGGGGATAGGAGGATATCAGCCAATTTCAATTTCTTAACTTTAAAAGAAAACATTAAAACAAACAATGAATACCTTAAAATACACACTGTCCTTGTGTTGAAGACCAGCAGATACCATTTCTATTACTTCATTTGAATAATGAGTACTTGTAATTTGAATAATGATGAAGTTTATTCTAGTATTCAAATTCACGCATTAAGACAATCAAGGCTCATTATATTCAGTCCAGGCATTCATTGCGGTAAACGACGGCTCCGAAAGCGAAAGCTTTCAGGATCACGTCACGCTTTATTAAACAATTAATTGTAGGAAAACCGGGCCACGACATTGTCGCGTAAGGGACAGCCTACAGTGGTGCGCGACTGCATTTTAACGAAATGGCACGTAGAGTAGTGAGCAGCTTCATACGTTTGCATATATGGTCGAGCGAAGCAACGGCTGGATCATGCGTCATGCTCGTGAACGGGTTCCGCCGGCGGGAATGGGGCTGCTTTCTGTCTGGCCGTCTTAACATAAATTGAATTGTAGTACGTTTTTTTTCTATTCTAACAAAGATGCATGGGTTAAATCAGCTTGGCATCCAGCTGCCCACAAGATAGTATAAAAACTTATTACAATGTAATAGCTACTTATCAATATTGTAAAATTATTATTTTGAAAAGAGCAACTGCTGAGTTTCTTGCCGGCTCTTCTCAGCAAAATCCGATTTTCCGAACCGGTGGTAGAGTGAGTTATGACGTGTCATAAGAGCCACAGGTTGGCCTACGTGAAATAAATAATTTTGAATTTTGAATTTTTATACTACCATACTACGCTATCGCTCGTGTGACAAAATTGTGGCTCAGCGATTGTTGACAATCCCTACTAATATTATAAATGCGAAAGTATGTTTGTTTGTTGGTTGGTCCTTCAATCGCGGAGCAACGTGTTTTCATGCAAGGAAAGTTGACGACACAGAGAATGACATGAGCTACTATTTATTTCGGAAAAATAAAGGGCTCATATGGATATTTATAAAAACTAACTCTATACAGACGAAGTCGCGGGCAAAAGCAAGTATAGCTATTTATGCAACTGCATCGTAATGAGGGTCATTTTAATTCGAGTGCTGTTTTTTGATACGAGGCTTGCCGAGTATCAAAATAGGATAGTACGAGAATTAAAATGACTAATTACGTTCAGTTGCATACAAGATTTTATCTACGACAAGGAAAATAAAATCATTAACAAAATACGCCGTAGGCACAATAAAGTAACGAAAAGTAACTCCGTAAGCCGCCACCAGCCGCCTGTGGCGCCTCTGTCAACAAAAAGTAACTCCGTAAGCCGCCGCTGTCGTATGAACGGTACCAAAGTGCCAGAACTCAGAGCCTTAGCTTTAGGTATCCTATTTTAAGAAGATAACCATTTCGATTCAGCTCCCATACAACGAGCTGCATCGAAATGAGAAGTAAAACCGAAAGAGGGTTCATTTCGATTCAGCTGTCAAACTCGAAATTGGAACTTTTCGATGTTGGAGTAGATAAAATTACTTTCATGTCTGATAGGCATAAGTCTTGAATTACATTATTATTACCTACTTACTAGTAGTAACTTACTTATACAAGAACGTCATGGCTTGTTACACTACAGAGTGTTCATTAATTATTTATTGAAACCCTTCTAGGCTGTAATATAATATGTGCTTGAAAATATTCAGGTCTGTGATATCCAGAATATTAAGCTCTTGCATAGCTTTTATCGCGGGCTTTGAACTAGGACAAACAGTTTGAGCGCGGCGACCGAATCAAGAAATTCCGTAACGAAAAAAACCTAACACAACATTTTAGAGGTTCAAATTTGGCTCTGTGTGGCGCAGTGGGCGAGCGCCCGCTTTCTTTAGATGTCGCAGGTTCGAATCTCACTCGCGAAGTAGTGACAGTGCGCTTTTCTTGTTTGTTTGTTTATTAATTAATTTTTTGCATAATTTTTATTATGCAAAAAAAATTGTATAAATGTTATAATTGCATAAGTTGATAAAAAATGCTATGCAATAGCTTTACCGCGGCAATCCCCGAATGCCACTTAATTGTTTTTTCTTGTAATTCTTTTTGAAATATAGAATAAAATCCCAATGGAAGACTGTTCGGTCGTGATTAAATTACAGTTAATTTATTGGTCATCGCTCAGCAATCGTATAACAATTAATTTTCTGCGCGTCCCACCGAGGGTTGGATGGAGACTTTAATTCTATCAGTGCCTCGACCCTCGACTCGCTAGGGCCTTAATAATATAAGAATTCTACCTATTGGAACGTAGTTCCTTATCGCGCGATGCGAAAGGGGGCTAGACGGAAAAAATTAAGACTAAATTGAACCGACCCTTTTTTGAATGTGAATTTGGCATTGTGTTCAATATTTTCACAATACAATATTAGATCTCCGTAGCCTTGTGGTTTCTACAGTCGCATAAAGGTCGATGGTTTGAATCCCAGCTCGACAGACTGAATTTTCTATTTTCAAATTTATTTTAAATAATTTCTACATGTGGAATTTTTCCCTATTTTTTTTTATTAATTTATTATTAAAAGGAACTTCGTTTCAACCGACTATTCCACGACACTTACGCTTTTTTCTTTACCAAGATTATCGCTATTTATATTTTTAAACGCATTGAGGACTTGGTGAGTGACTCAGGCTACCTTTATTCTGTACTAGCTGATGCCCGCGACTTCGTCCGCGTGGATTTAGTTTTTAAAATCCTTCAGGAACACTACTTGTGATGAATAACGAATTTATTTGGATAAGGATTAATATCATGTTTTAAAAACACCTTCGCAAATAATGCATTATTTTAGAACAAATTTTGGTTAGCATAAAAAAGCTTATAGTGAGCCAACCTTAAAAGATAGACATAATATGCTGTCGCGGACTATTTTTAAAACTTATAAAGGGGAACAATTCTGTCATACATGATTTTCAAATCGGGCCAGTAGTTCCTGAGATTAGCGCGTTCAAGCAAACAAACAAACAAACTCTTCAGCTTTATAATATTCAAAAAAAGTATAGATAAATAAAAGGGTTCCCACTGGATTTTTTAAAACTATAGAGTTACGAACGAAGTCGCAATAGGCTATTTGACTATATTAAAAATATCGTTTCATTTGGTGTCATCCTAAAAGATTATTATCTAAAAACATTATTCCATACGACAAAACTGAAATATTAAGTTTTATTTAATTAGAAAACATTAAATAAAATTGCTATAATTCCGGCCATGGTCACGTGATCGAAAACGTTCCGTGATCTCGAATGACGTCACAGTCCACACTACCTATGGAATGTGGCATTGTCATTGTTTGAAATGTGAACTGTTACGTCATGAGAGCAAATGGAACGTTTCCGCGGCAATTTATTTTTTTGAATTTATTTCTCGATTTTTATGAAAAATACTGAAAATTATGCCGAAATATATGTTTTGTTAGCTTCAGCATAGCATTATTAACAATTTAAGATGATTTTTTAAAAGTAGTCAAATACCCTATTATCAGGTATAGTAAGTTTTGTGATTTTATTGTTCAAATGCTCGTCATCGTCGTTACGATAAAAGGGCAACAGCTGTTTACATCGAGTGGTTAGCAACAATAATTACCTAAGTATACTTTACAAACAACATAATACTTTTATAATTATAGATAAAACAATTCAGAGTTGGATGATCTATAGAGATTGGATGTCATGGCCAAATTTTTACAATAATATCAACAACTGGCAACATTGTAATTGGCATCTTAATTAAGTAAAGATTTTTATTTACATAATATTAACTCTGCACTGCTGCTAAAAAATGCACTTACGAAAGATAATAAATTCAAAGGGTCGTCATTCAAAAATTTGAGACAGGAAATTGTAAGGCGAAAAGTTCAAAAAGACGTACTTAGGTACGCATACGTCGTGCACATTATTGAATAGAATAGAACGGAATAGAATTTTTTTATTTGCATAATGTATGTTACAAAAGACGATAAGTAGATAGTATAAAATTTTATAAATAAATCGTTTTTGTACCTACTTACGATGAATGTATGCCATTCCAGGTGATTGTTTTTAGGGTTCCGTACCCAAAGGGTACCAACGGGACCCTATTACTAAGCCTACGCTGTCCGTCCGTCCGTCCGTCCGTCCGTCCGTCCGTCCGTCTGTCAGAGGGCTGTATCTCGTAAACCGTAATAGATAGACAGATGAAATTTTCACATATTGTCTATTTCTATTGCCGCTATAACAACAAATAATAAAAATTAAATTAAATTAAAAAAATTAAATTAAAATATTTCCATGGGTACATGGAAATATTTTTATTTAATTTTTTTTAACGGAACCCTAAAAGAGCGAGGCCCGACTCGCACTTGGCCGATTTTTTTTCTAGGTAGAAATCCGGTATTGAATAATCACTCAAGAAGTTTAAATACCTCATATACTCGGAGGAAATCTGTGCATGTGCAAGATGCGGAAATATTCAATGTAAAATTATAGATTGAAGCATTCATAGGAACGTATGACATTAGTTAAGCTGAAACAGATGAAACGAGATGGCGTTGATTCTAAAAGGTCATCATCATCATTAACAACCCATCAACGGCTCACTACTGAGCCAGGTCTCCTTTCAGAGAAGGGTTAATTCTAAAAGGGTTAATTCTAAATTCTAAAAGGTAATGTTTTATAATTTAATAAAAAAAATTATTTTTAAAAAACCGAATTCAAACGATATTTTAATAACCGCTCGATCGATTTCGATAACATTTCAATGAGACCACCTGGGAAGTATACCTACCCTGTGAAACAAAACAAAGAATTTTCAAAATCGGTTAAGGCGTCTTCGAGTAATCAGTGAACATACATTAAAAAAATAAATTAAAGAAAAAGATTCCGACGAATTGAGAACCTCCTTCTTTTTTGAAGTCTGTCAAAAAGGTACTTCGTTCCAACAGAGTGTTCCGTGAGTGTCGTACTCACGCATTTTTTTTTTTCGCTTCGCTGCCGTGGAGAAGTACACCGCTTATCAAACATGGTTGAGCGAAGCTATGGCTGGGTCATGCTCGAGAACGGGTCCCACCGGCGGGAATTGGGCTACTTTCTGTCTGCCCGTCTTAACATGTGTTGAATTATAATTAGGTATGCTTTTGTGGAACTTCCCCTCATTGTGGAAACACTGCCTACATAGCATAGTATCTATTGTATTGTAAACTTGTTTTGAAAAGAGCAACCGCCGAGTTTCATGTTGGTTCTTCTCGGCAGGAAGGGCATTCCGAACCAGTGGTAGACTCATCGACGATTCAAAAGCACTTGTAAAAAAGTTTATTTGAATAAAAAAATACGTGTGGCACTCAGGGACTGCCGCGGTAAAGCTATTGCATAGCATTTTCAAGTCGCACGCACACAAACACCGTGCCGAAGAAGTCTGCCGAACTGAAACGACGGACGGGGTGTTAGGTTTATTTTCGTTACGGAATTTCTTGATTCGGTTTCCGCACTCAAAGCCCGCGATAAAAGCTATGCAATAGCTTAAAAACATTTCTATTCTATTCTATTCTATCACCTCAGAGGTCGTTCACCTGACGGCATGTTATTGTCAAAGGATACAGCCTGAGGTTGCCGCTCTTGTCGCCGATGGCCAGCAGCTTCTGTATGGGGTCCCAGGCCAGCGCCGTCGGCGAGAACGGGAACCCGTGCCGAAAGGTCTGCAACAATACAAACACGTTGTTACTGTCGTGTGTTTGTTACACTTTTGTCAATAAACTAGATAACAACCGGCCAAGTGCGAGTCATACGCGCACTGAGGGTCCCGTAACTTGTGAGGTTTACACTTCTTCTTCTTCTTTATCAACCTATAGACGTCCACTGCTGGACAAAGGTCTCCTGCATGGACTTCCACAGGCTTCGGTCTTGCGCCGCTTGAATCCAGCGGCTCCCTGCGACTCGTTTGATGTCGTCGGTCCACCTGGTGGGGGGCCTGCCAACACTGCGCTTCCCGGTGCGGGGTCGCCACTCCAACACCTTGGGACCCCAACGACCATGAGCTCTTCGAACTATGTGCCCCGCCCATTTCCACTTCAGTTTCACGACACGCTGAGCTATGTCGGTGACTTTGGTTCTCCTACGGATCTCCTCATTTCTGATTTGATCTCGCAGGGATATACCGAGCATAGCTCTCTCCATCGCTCGCTGGGTGACCCTGAGCTTTCTTATGAGGCCCATAATTAGCGAGGTTTACACTATGGTACCACAAATATGGTCACGAACTTATTCCCAGGGATGGCGCTACGCTACAAATGCCGCATCAATTTGAAAGAAATAAAGAAAAAGCATTTAGTTAAAAAGTTGTGCCAAACATCACTATACCCTAAGGTAGGTTACCCCGGCGCTTCCGTCTCCCGAGCAATTTATCTAAAATCCCAAGCAACAGAAACGCCGGGTGAACATAACTAAGTGATGTCTTAAAATGAGTATTTGAATATTAGTTTTTAATTCGATGCCTTAACATGGGTAGCATAAGTATGTCACGCACTCTTTAAACATTTCTGTGGTGGTGTCGTGTGATGCGGGTTGTTACGTTCCCTCAAATATGGTTGAGCGAGGCAATGGCTGGGTCATGCGTCATGCTCGTGAACAGGTTCCACCGTCGGGAATGGGGCTACTTTATGTCTGCCCATCTTGAGATAGAAGTTAGTCGGTATGCATTTTTGGAACTTCCCTCATTGTGGAAACACTGCATATATAGCATAGTATTTACTGTATTGTAAATTTGTTTTGAAAAGAGCAACCGCCGAGTTTCTTGCTGGTTCTTCTCGGCAGGAAGGGCATTCCGAACCAGTGGTAGATTCATCGACTATTCAAAAGCACTTGTAAAAGTTTATTTGAATGAAAAATATTTCTATTCTATTCTAATCTATAATATGTCATGTGTGGCACAACCCGAAAAGAGGTCCAAGCTCTGCAAAAAGCTGTATATCTTTATATAAAAGTATTACAGCGCAGATTTTCAGCCAGAACCTAGATTTTTACTTAATATTTCATCACAGAATTAAACTAGGAACTTGAAATATTCACAGCATTAAGTGACCATGACCATATGCAGTATAAATTTCAACTTAGTACCTCAAATCGTTTCAAGATAAAAGGCCTTGAGACGCGGACAGACAGGCGAACAACGCAGCGAGCCTATACGTTTTCCGTTTTTTTCGGATCCTAAAAACTTATAGACGTTAAGCTTTTGCCCGCAAATTCGTTCGCGGGGAATTAGGTTTTTAGAAATTCCGCAGGAGCCCTCCGTTTTTCCGGAATAAAAGGTAAAGTCATTGTCGAAGTCCTCAATTATTACCCATGTAAAAATAACGCCGATCCGTAGCAGCAATGGATGCTGCGTGATTTAAGGACATACCAACAATCAAGCACACTTACGCATTTATAATATTAGTCAGAAAGTAAAAGAAAGTATTGACTTTTAAAAGCATATTTTTCTTAACGCATTTCTTTTCCAGGGTTAGTATTCCCTTATCCCTAAACAAATAAATCATTTTATTAATTTCCATGTTTTTAACCAATGAGGGAGTAACAGTACGACACCCGTATCAAAATTCAATCTTTCCCAATAACATTTCTTTCGAACCACCTACAGCAACGATAACTCGCGAAGAAAAGGTTATCGACGAGAGTGGCAACAGGCGATAGCCGGGCTGCTGATAAAAAACACAAATAAGTGGAGGGTATATAACGCGAAGGGACGGGTGGACGGGCACATTCGAGGCAGAACTGCTCCAGAGTGTCATCATGAAGTTCCTGGTGTTAGCGGCGTTCCTCGCCGCGGCGACCGCCTCCGCGATCCAGGATGGACAAACCGTGCTCATTGGCAAGGAGACGCTTGGTGAGTTTATTTACATAAAATATTATCTATTCTCCAACATTTCTCCTGTCACTGTGACAGAAATGACATCCTTACTAATATTATAAATGCGAAAGTGTGTTTGTTTGTTGGTTTGTTCTTTAATTACGCCGCAACAGGGCTACGGATCGACGTGTTTTTGCATGGGTATAGTTGAGGACCTGGAGAGTGGCATAGGCTTTTTATCCCGGAAAATCAAAGAGTTCCCGAGGGATTTTAAAAACTAAATCCACGCGGACGAAGTCGTGGGCATCACCTAGTGAAAAATAAAATATTCTTCTTTTTCTTTATCAACCGATAGACAAACTGAGTGCTAGTCAAAGCTTTTGCAAACTTCCACGGGCCTTGGTCTTACACCCCATGGAAATATACAGTGGTGTCCTGCGGATCGTATGACGTCATTAACCAACCTAGTTGGGGGGAGGGGGGGGGGGGGCTGAATACAGCTTTATGTTTCGTTCTTTCCGGATTTCCTCATTTCTAATTTCATCTCGCAAGGATACTCCCATCACAGTTCTCTCTATCGCCTGCTGAGTGTCCCTGAGTCTTCTCATGAGGCCAATAGTTAGCGACAGTGTTTCGAATCCAATTTCTTGGATAAACTTCGACAATGGTCAACTTATTGGATGTTCCTCAGTACCTTCAAGGCAAGAGTGAATAGGCATTTTCTAGGCAAGCGCGCTCCAACCTAGACCTCATCAGTGCTGTCCAGCATTGATTGTCGTCAAGCGCAAGCCTATCCCGCAATAAAAAAATAAAAAAAAAATGTTTTGGGACGTTAGGTTCGAGTTCAACCATAACACCAGCCAAGAAGCAATATATCCCTGCTCAAGTGCTAACGCGGCCAGTGGTGACGGCTATCGCGACTGACGATTTAAGTTTGCAGTTTCAAAGTTTAATAAATAACTTTAAATGCAAAAACTCAGGAAAAAGTACTTGACAACAGCTATTTAACAACACAGCTATTTGATCGGTAAAAGCAGTGATAGCTTAGTGGTTAGGACTGTGGTCTCCTATTCGGGGTATCGCAGGTTCGACCCCGGGTACCACTCCTGACTTTTCGGAGTCAAGTGCGTTTCAGCAATTAAATATCACTTGCTTCAACGGTGAAGGAAAACATCGTGAGGAAACCTGCACACCTGAAAGTTCTTCAAATGTTCTCAAAGGTGTGTGAAGTCTGCTAATTCACATTGGGCCAGCAGCGTGGTGGACTATGGACCCTTCTCTGAGAGGAGACCTGCGCTCAGTAGTGAGCCGTTTATGGGTTGCTAATGATGATGATGATGATGATGATAATGATGATGATGATTTGATCGGTTGGCGAGTGTAGGATTACTAAGATGATTATTAAGCTCGTACACAGGCGATTGTAACTTTTAAGTGTTTAGTCTACATATTTTCACGTATTTAGTCCCCTAAGGATTTTTAAAATTAAGACTTTCCGTAATAATAAAAAAAAATACGCGTCGAATTGAGAACCTCCTCTTTTTGTATTTTTTGAAGTCGGTTAAAAAGAGTATATCGAAAATAAGTCTGTAACTTAATGAAATATTTTTATGCAGTAAACGTAGACATCAAAACCAAGGAGATTCTGTGCATGAAACTCCTGAACTACATCCTGCAACCGACAGTATACGATGACATCCGCGATGTGGCCAGAGAATGGGACCTGGAAGCGTACATGGACAAATACTTGGTAAATATTTTCGGAATCCTCAAACTTATGATACTGTTGTTATAATGACTGTCTCTCTCTTACACACTTTACAAAACACAAATACAATCTCTTATATGTATTAAACTTTTCGATGAACACCGGCTGCACGCACGAAAAAGTGTCACGTTCCGCCTGAGCCTGCGCGTGCAAGCGAGAGTGCGAACAAGCGATAAAGAGGCACGATCGGCCCAAGCGTTGGCTTGTGACTATAGCCCGCCAGTCATAATTGTAATTTTCAATTAACACCTTCTTTGTATTATACAAAATAATGATAATTCAGTGATAATAATTCAATTAAATTCATAAAAGTATGCAATTTTTCATCAATGTTTCTTTACGACGCTATCACGTAAAACGATCGTCCGTAAACCGACTTTACAAACAACCAATTTTTCATTAGATAGACATTTTTTTTTAAATAGAGAGCGACTTAAACATTCGATTAAATATGTGCAATATTTGCAGAATGTCGAAGTTGTGAAGAAGTTCATCGATTTCTACAAGATGGGCTTCCTGCCCCGCGGCGAAGTGTTCGTACACACCAACGAAAAGCACATGGATGAGGCCATCCTGGTGTTCCGCGTGCTGTACTTCGCGAAGGACTTCGACACCTTCATCAGAACCGCCTGCTTCTTCCGCGAGCGCATCAACGGGGGAATGTTCGTGTATGCGTTCACCGCCGCCGTGTTCCACCGGGAGGACTGCCGTGGAGTGATCCTGCCTGCTCCTTACGAAATCTACCCCTACTTCTTCGTCGACAGCAACATCATCAACAAAGCCTTCATGCTTAAGATGACAAAGGCTGCCACCGATCCTGTCATCTTTGACTACTACGGCATTAAAGTCACCGACAAGAACTTAGTCGTCATTGACTGGCGCAAGGGAGTCCGCCACACTTTGAGCGAGCACGACCGTCTCAACTACTTCACTGAAGACATCGACGTGAACACCTACTACTATTACCTGCATATGAACTACCCGTACTGGATGGTCGACGAGGTCTACGGATTGAACAAAGAACGCCGCGGTGAAATCACCATGTACGCGAACCAGCAACTGCTCGCAAGGTACAGACTCGAGCGTCTGTCCCGCGGCATGTGCGACATTAAGATGATCAGGTGGGATGAACCTCTCAAGACTGGCTACTGGCCGAAGATCCGCATGCACAACGGCGAAGAGATGCCCGTCCGCCGTAACAACGTGCTCCTTATCAACAAGGACAACCTTAAATACAAATTGTACGTTGATGACATCGAAAGATACATCCGTGAGGGTATCACGAAAGGATTCATCACACGCGTAAGTACTCCAACGTAAGCTACTGCAATCCTGATTTTTCAGTTAAATGCTGCCCGTGTTTTTTTTTATATGCAAATATCTATCTATAGTGTGCCTTTAATTAGAATTACACTGATTCGACGGTATCTTTTTATAAAATACACCAAAAGACTTATTTACTCCATATTTGACCGAAATAAGGAGTAGCACATTCTTATAAAATTAAGTTGAATTGTCCTCCTTTTTTATAACATGTTGTTTACTTTTTACAGCGTGACGGCACCACCATCAGTCTGAAGAAGGCCGAGGACTTCGAGTACCTCGCCAGGATGCTGCTCGGAGGTCTGGGTATCGTGAACGATGACGCCAAGGTGATCAATGTCGTCCACTTGTTCAGAAAGCTCATGTCCTATGGCAACTACAACTTCAACAAGTTAGTATCTCTTTCATGATATATACGTCCAACAAGCGGTAGTCAAAAATCAAGTCTTTTGTGATAAATGACTTGTATAGGATTTTCATAGATATATTATCTTTGAGTACCTATATGTATCACAAAGAAATGAACAAGCGGCTGACCTGATTTTAATTATATTATGCTCAACCAGTTTTGTTTGTCATATAAAGTGTCAGAGAAATTGCCAGTACGTTGTAGATTTTTAAGGAATTTATTCATCTCCATACCCCATATTCTTAACCTCCGACGCAAAAAGAGGGGTGTTAAAAGTTTGACGTCGATGTTCGTCTGTCTGTCTGTGTGTGTGTCTGTCTGTGGCATCGTAGCTCTCAAACGGACGGACCAGTTTCGATGCGGTTTTTTCATTTGAAAGCCAGTTCCTTCACCGTTGAAGCAAGTGATATTTAATTGCTTAAATGCACATGACTCCGAAAAGTCAGTGGTGCGTACCCGGGATTGAACCTGCGACCCCCCGAATAGGAGACCACGATCCTAACCACTCGGCTATCACTGCTGTAAATAATACTATAAACTAATCAATTAGTGTTGTATTTCTGCAGGTACACATATATTCCAACGGCGTTGGACATTTACTCGACCTGCCTGCGCGACCCTCTCTTCTGGAGGATCATGAAGCGCATCACTGAAAACGCTGACCTCTTCAAGAAGTACCTGCCCAAATACACCAGGGAAGAGTTTGACTTCCCAGGAGTCAAGGTCGAACGTATCGTAACAGACAAATTGGTGACCTTCATGGACGACTACGATGTTGACATCACCAACGCTTTGTACCTTGACAGCGCTGAAATGCAGAAGAAGAAATCCGATTTCACGTACGTCGCTAGAATGCACCGCCTCAACACCCAACCGTTCAAGGTCACCGTCGATGTCATGTCCGACAAGGCCGTCGACGCTGTTGTCAGAATATTCTACGGACCAAAATACGATTGCATGGGACGTCTGCTCAGCTTTAACGACAAGCGTTTGGACATGGTCGAAATTGATAGCTTCATATACAAACTTGAGACTGGCAAGAATACTATCGTCCGCAATTCCGTGGAGATGCACGACGTGATTAGTGACAGGCCATGGACCCGTCGCATCTTGGAAAACTCTGGTGAACAAAGTCTAGGCGTCGACCGAGTTGTAAACACCTATTGGTACAAGGCTCGTCTGGGAATGCCGCACAGACTGCTCCTGCCTCTCGGCCTTAAGGGTGGCCTGCCTCTGCAGTTCTTCGTCATCGTCACCCCTGTCCGCACTGGCCGTCTTTTGCCTTCCGTCGACATCAACATCATGAAGGAACACCACAGTTGCCGCTGGGCCAGCTGCTACGACACGATGCCGCTGGGCTTCCCCTTCGACAGAGAAATCGATACGACACACTTCTTCACCAACAACATGAAGTGGACGGATGTCTTGGTTTACAGGAAGGATCTCGCTACGTCGAACAATGTAAAAGACATCGACACCTCTGACATGGTGATGAAACGCGACGACTTGACCTACTTGGACAGCGACATGTTGGTCAGGTGGTCCTACAGAGACGTTATGATGATGAGCTCCGACAAGATGATGCGCCTCTAATTTCCTATTATTTATAAACGTATTTATAACGCATAATGTACAATAAATAGCATCAACTATTAAATTAATCTTTTATTTTTATCTTTTATATAAATTAAGCTTTGGTAAATTTAAAATTCTAAATATTAGAAATTAACAGTTCAGTTGACTACTTAAGCTACAATATAGAGCTGAAACAAAACCGATAAAGAAGCATTTGGTGTGACAAATGCTATATATATAGCCTTTGAGTATTAAAGTTGGTTTAATACTCAAAGGCTATAGCAGATCTGTCTTAACCAAGGTAGTATTAAATCCGTCCACCCTTTCTAAAGGAGTTAATATTTTTCGACATTTTAAGCTGCCTCAGTTTGTTTAGGACATTCAAGTACACTATAATTAACTCAATAATTATAAAATATGTCATTTATACCCCTTATTATTATGGATATATTTTGTATAATGCATGAAAACGATTTAGTATCTTGCTTGTTGTTGTTGTTGCAATGTTGCGGCAATCTGCACTTTTTCATAGCAATACGACCTGTGCTTTAAATAGACAGTACTTAAGTTTGATTAAATCTGTTGAAAAAATAAAAGAATAAGTAAAAATTTCAAGCTTGTATTTACTTTAAGCTAAGAGAGGAACAAGGTAAGAAAATAAAATACAAAACTCGACAGTATAATAATAATAATATATATTTTTTTTAAACACCGACTACAAAGTATAAAAAAAATTAGTTTGTACAGGTATGTTGAAGTCGAGCGGGCCGAAATATAAACAGATTTAATGGTTCAGATTTAATGGAGTTATAGAGTAAAAAATATATCCGTCGAATTAATAAACTTCTCCTTTTATTGAAGTCGCGGTCGGTTAAAAACTAGCAAAAAATATTAAGTGATTCTATCTAAATACCTTTTAGATTGTACATTGTACAACTCTTATAATTGTAAAACCTAGAAAACAGTGCATCAGAGTTCTCCATAATATTTTCAAATCCAGACATGGCCAGCGTGGTGGAATAGGTAACTCATCCCGTCTTAACGTGTTGAATTATAATTAGGTATACTTTTGTGGAACTCATTGTGGAAACACTGCATACATAGCATAGTATCTATTGAATTGTAGACTTGTTTTGAAAAGAGCAACCGCCGAGTTTCTTGCTGGTTTTTGTCGGCAGGAAGGGCATTCCGGACCAGTGGTAGACTCATCGACGATTCAAATGCACTTGTAGAAAAGTTTATTTGAATAAAAAACATTTCTATTCTATTCTATTCCAACCCCTTCTCATCTTAAGAAGAGTGCAGTAAATGTTTGTGGGTCCGGCGGCCGGCGAATGCATGGGATGACGATAGAATTATATTATTTTCTTATAAAATCGTGAAATAGCACAGAATCCTCAACAGTTTAAATTTTACATGCATATTTTGACTTCATAAACAGTTGTGAACGTATTTCAGCGCACAGGTCAAGCGGATTGGAATAAAGCACAAAAAAAAAACAAAGAGGTCGTTGTAAAAGGTATGAAACGACGTTGGATAGTGGAATTTTTAATCAAGTTTGTAGCTCATCGAAAAATGGAAGTATTGAAAATATTCAGCGCACCGAAGCGCGCTCGTAGACTCCTGTTCAATGTTCATTCTTCATGCAATACTCAATGATGTTACTTTGTTGTTATTACTTGTATCTATGAAATACTGAAATAGATTTGACAGTACACAATATGGAGACTCGTTTGTTGAAGTCGAGCCAATTGAAAAAAATCGAAAAAATAAAAAAAAATCACGCGAATCGGCCCAGAATCAATATAAAGTAAAGTATGCCGATCGAAATCGATGGGCATACATAGAAAAAAAAGATACCGGGCGAATTGAGAACCTCTTTCGTTTTGGAAGTCGGTTAAAAATGAGTTTTATTGATAAAGCAGCAGTCGAACCGGAATAATACTGGCCACTAAACAAGCGTGACACTTGCTTTAGGAGTGGGTACGACAATAGTGCAACGCGTAGGAATTGAAACGTCAACCTTTCAGTTCCCGTCCGTTCCGTTCGTCCGTTCGTCAGCCCGTGATCATTGGGCTTTTGAGGCTTTTAATCGTTAATTATTATTATTATTAAATATGCATAATGCATTTAATTTACTTAGCCCCAATTTCACCAACGTCGCGCGACGAAATTCCAAAATCTCGGAATA
The DNA here is from genome assembly GCA_029955525.1 of Oeneis ivallda. Taxonomy (NCBI): domain Eukaryota; kingdom Metazoa; phylum Arthropoda; class Insecta; order Lepidoptera; family Nymphalidae; genus Oeneis; species Oeneis ivallda. Next base: position 699,222 of record JARPMR010000015.1, read on the forward strand.
AATTGAGCGTTCTGACAGTTTTGTATTGAAAATTCTGTCAAAATATCAAATTTATGCTCGGATAAGACTTATTTTACTTTGGTGAAATCGGCCCTTAATGGTGTAACATTTTTGACATTCGTAAGCGCTTTTGTAAGCCTCAATGCCAGCTCATCCAGCTGCCCACAGGATAGTATTAAAAACTTATTACAATGTAATAGCTTCATAATTTATTGTAAAATGATTATTTTAAAAAGAGCAACTGCTGAGTTTCTTGCCGGCTCTTCTCAGCAGAATGCGCATTCCAAACCGGTTGTAGAATCATGACTTGTCATAAGAGCCACAGGTTGGCCTACGTGAAATAAATAATTTTGAATTTTTGAATTTTCAATCGAAGAAATAAACAATACAATACAACCATGGGTATAATAATATTATATTATCAAATTAGCTACCCCTTAAGCCACAACTCTAGTGTCCTTGGACAATAATGAATTCCAATTCCATTCCTATTGGCCAAAACTAAAACATATTCATTCATTAATTCATAAAAGGATCGTTTTAGGATTCATTATTACCATCTGTTTGGAAGGCTCGGATGTGGTAATCAGATAAAACATAAGATGAGTTATGTTGAACTTGTATTGGACACATTTTCCTCTGTTACTTGAGACAATCCATCAGACCCTTTTGTCTAGTGTTTTCGGTAAAGGCTTTGTCGAGCCTGAGGATCATCGCGCGGGGGTCGGGTGACGGATGTGTTTCATTACGACTCGCTACAGGCTCCACGGGATCAGCTGCTAAATATCTCGGGTCTAAATATGTTGTAATTTCCGATTGTATATGTGGGCGCAATTGATTTCCGTTTAATTTGTATAGTTTTGATTTCCGTATCCTTTTATTTATTGAAATTAGTTTAATCAAATTGACATATTTTGACTTTGATAGCGCGGGTACGCCATCTTGAATTATTAGTATAAAACAGCTGTTTTGCTGAATTCACTTAAGAACCTACTAGTCGGCCGCACGAACTATTTGGTGGGCGGGGTTAAAATGCATGCTATTTCATCCGACATCACGCGCGAAAAGGATAGACGCTGTGATGAGCAGTAAGAAGCTAGTGCGCGTACACATACACACTCCTAACGCTGAGTGACGCATACATGCGCGAAAACGAGCGCGCAAAATTTTATAAACAGACCTTTGGGAATCTGGATATCATGAAAAATCTATTGAATGTATCTGTTCAAAATAAAATTATTTGCATTTTTGAACAACTAATCTATCCCTGTATGGTAACTATTTTGCAAGTTTCCTTCTTCTTATGGTATTTATTTCCACCCAAAGATGCGTTAAAATTAGTGTAAAAATATGGAATTTTCGACGCTCATAACTTACAAATGTATGTTTTTTTACATTTTTGTTTCCATAGAGGGCTAGATAATGATGAAATGAATTAATATCATTTTTTATTTTGAACGTACACCATCAAATAGAGGAGTAATCGCTAGACTACGTTTGTATGGAAGAATGGCTGACTAGGGCACCCTTAAGCCGAGGTCCGAACCACACAGGAGGCGCCCTTAGGAAGACGTTGCCCCCCGATGTATTCGAGCCCTAGGGCTCACTCTCCTGGGGACGCTTCGCGCTCGCCCCAACGTCCGGTGACGCTGTAGCGGCCATTAGGGCCAACAGAATACTCAATCCGAAAAAAAATATACGAATTCAGTCTCTGCCCAGAGACTCATTCGACTAGTAGATGCTTCCGCGTCTAGGTCGATCTTCTCGATTGAGGGATTGCGATAGCAATCGCTCCCTAATCGAATAAATATTGTCTGTACGCTTAGATTAGTGTAAATGATTAATTAATACTTTGATATTTTTGATAACTGCCCTCACGTTCGGATGGTGGTTTGTCTGTCGTGTTGTGGTTTTTATTAGATGTGAGGTTCAGGGGCCGTTATAGGGGTGGTTGGAGACGGCTTTCGGTAGGATTTCAGCGTTTTAAGAGATGCGTTCTCTTAAAGCCTAATTAGTTTTTGAGTAATAATTCCCGCTTCTTGACCATGGCTAATAAATGTAAAAGACGGGCTTTTTGGAGGGTATTTGTTCGAAGAATAAACATCCTAAATAATGAAATTATTTTCCTACGCTACCTTTACTCGTTGCGCAGCAAAAATGTCTGACTTTGTTGCCGACGAGGATAACTGCTCCGACATATACAATCCAAGAAAGAGCAGTGATTGCCTAGTTGTTAGGACTGCGGTTTCCTATTCGGGGGGTTACAATTGCGATCCCGGGCACCTCTGACTTTTCAGAGTTATGTACGTTTAAGCAATTTATTATCATACTAGCTGATGCCCGCGACTTCGTCCGCGTGGATTTAGTTTTTAAAATCCCTCGGGAACACTTTGATTTTCCGGGATAAAAGTAGCCTATGTAACTCTCCAGGTCATCAGTGCAAAAAATCACGTAGATCCGTGGCTCTGTTGCGGCTTGATTGAAGGACAAACCAACAAACAAACACACTTTCGCATTTATAATATTAGTAAGTATGATTAGAATATTAAATTACATAGGAAAACACTGTAATATTACGTCCATACGATGTATATCCATACCTACTATGTAGTATGTAGGTATAATGATCGTTTGGCAAAATCTGACGAATTTGGAGTAGTTTGACTTTGACAAAATAGTATCCACGATGGCTATATACGATAAATTACGAATGCCAGCTTAAGATGAGCCGTTCATTCAAAGTATCCTGTAGATTCCGGGGTTCAAGTTATTTGGACCTATACTGAAGATTGTGATGTCTATAATTTCTGAACTACGAAATTGACGACCTTGAAATAATTACAGGACAATCTCTAAAGAACCTGCTTTCTAACAAAAAAAGAATGGATTAAATCGGAATACGCCTTAATGAATTACAGCGAAATACTCATTTTGACTTTCATCCCCTCTCCCAAGGGAACCGTGCTGAATTTCGGGATAAAAAGTATCCTATATTATACCTCGTAGTATTAACTTAAATCGTGCCAAGTTTCATTTAAATCCGTCCAGTAGTTTCGGCGTGATGCGCGGCCAAGATACAGACAGACAGACAGACAGACAGACAGACAGACAAAAAATAAAAAAAAAATTGTTTTGGCTTCAGTATCGATTATAGAGTGCCCTCAAACAAAAATTTTCAAAATATCTTCAATGTACAGAATTGGACCTGTTACAGTTTTATTATATTATAGAAGCTTTAACGGTGAAGGAAAACATCGTGAGGAAACCTGCAGGCCTGAGTTCTCTAGTTCTCAAAGGTGTGTGAACGTGAAGTCTACCAATTTGTATTGGGCCCGCGTGGTAGACTATGGCCTGATACCGTTCTCTGTGAGGAGTATAGAAACTTCTTTAATGGTATTATAAGGTATGTGAAATATTCATAATTAAAAAAGTTAAGCTAGTAAATGACATAAGCACACAAATACATTGACGTCATTCAAACATAGATAATAAACTCCGCATGCCTATTGTATCACCAACATACCCGGCGGTCTCAATACCTTATTCGATTCCACACGACTGGTCGCCAGCGGTCGGGCACGGTACAAAAGCGGTTATTTATATCGTCAATATTATTACAGCCTCGAATAAAACTTGTTTAGGGAGTAGCGCGCGAGTTTTACAGGTTTTACACAGGAGCAGCACTAACATAGAGTTTATGTTGTTGTGTGCATGTGCATGACCAACTGCGAATGATGTGGTCCCGGTTTTACTGTTAAGAAATTCCCAGTATTATCTCGGAGTAAGGAAGTTGGCGGTATGCCATATCCCGTGCCTTAGAAAGCACGTCGGTCCTGTGTCTAATCTATCTTCGGCCATGTCAAATTTCCGTCCCAGCGGACCATGAGATTGAGGGAATAGATAGAGAGTGCATCTGTGTTTGCTCACACATTTGTGCACTGTAATATCTCCCGTGCAGATGGCTAATTTCCATGCAGATATTGACGCTATGAGGCTTTCAAGTTTTCTCGCTTTGACCAATTCTGTGTAATACTGATTTCATGTTTATTGTGATCCATTATATTTTAAGAGGATTAAAAAAGTAGAGTAGGGAAGAGTAGTATTAAAGAGCCAACTTGAGGCTCTAATGACATGTCGAGACTCTACCTCTAGTATCCTATTTAATTATACATATAATCTAAATATATAAAAGAAAAACGTGACTTACTCACTGACTGACTGATCTGATTAACGCACAGCTCAAACCATGGATAGATCGAGCTGAAATTTGGCATACAGATGACGCAGACATCCGCTAAGAAAGGATTTTTGAAAATTCAACCCCTAAGGGGGTAAAATAGGGGTTTGAAAAATCGAACTTAACGTGAGCGAAGCCGCGGGCAAAAGCTAGAATTAATATAAAATTGACTTTTAATTTGGAACCTAAACTTTAATAATGAAACGGTAATGAGTGCCTCAGGACTCATAATATTTAGATTTGCAAAGTATTTTTAATTGTTTTCTTTCATACAATTATACTAAATAGCCGGGGAGGAGCATTGTTGTTCCTTTAGGATTACAATAAGCGAAAACAATGCTCACTGCTCAGTGATACTCGAGCGTGAACGCGCGGGATTGAACGCTGAACGAATGAATGCAGTCGAACGAGACTTAATTCCGCTTTGCGCATTCCGACACGCGTACAATACCGCACTGTTTGTTCGTGGGCATGTCGGGAACATGTCATGTTTTTATTATTCGCGAAATTCAAGCTTTTTTAAAAGATACTTGATTTGCTAAAAATGACTAAGGCCCGCTTGCAGAGACGCCGAGTTAGTTAACCCAAGAATTTTGTAATTTTGCCAGAAGCTGTATACGCAATCTGTCAAATCTGTCCTTTTAACCCAGAGTTATCTGCTAACTTAGACGTTTCTGCAAGCGCGCCTAAGGGTAGGTTTATGCACACGCTGGGCGTTGCGCGGCGCCCGCCGCGTTCAGCGCAAACGCTTCTGCATGAACGCTCTCATACGTGGCCATATTATGTTTGAGTTTACCGCGCGACACGACGCACCACGCGCCGCGCAACGCCCCACGTGTGCATAAACGTACCCTAAGGCCGCATTGCAGCGGCGATAAGCTAACGAATTGCGCCTACATCGCGTAATGACTGGCCGTACTCAGTGCGGACACATTCATTGGTTTTAGTACTATTGGAAATTACGCGCGGTATAAACAAATACGCGCGTCGCTTATCTGTTATGGCCGCCCCCATTTTGTTTATAGGGGTTTGTTTCAACGAAATCGCCATATCATCGCAGTCGCCAACCTAATATTCCCCTTTCCCCTCCAACTAAGCGTAAATCCTGTCAAAGGAGGTGCTAAGTGCGGGGTTTGAACCAGTGCAGCGATCTTTCAGCGACATGGTAGCCCCTGTATTTGACCTGTGACAGTGGAAATAAATAAAAAATTGAATAAAAATAAAAGCCTTTATTACTGAAAAACAAATTACAATTTTTATAAATACATTTACAATAGGTATACAAAGTATAAGGTCCTATGTTTTTTTTTTTCATATCCTTAACTAGTGAACCGTGATCTTCGCACTTGTAGTAGAGCATATTCTTACGACTATGCTTTGCAAACTAATTGGAATTTTTCATAAGTTATGCCTTGAACAGTACGTTGGCTTATAAAAGAAGTATCACTCGGTTTATTAAAGTTCGGCCGTTCAGAGAATGCGTTCCTGAATCCTAACACGTCGCGATTGAACTGACGACGTAACTTTGTAATGGCGTTGCAGTTATGATAAAAATATTATTGCTGGTTGTTTACCGTTTTAACAATTGATGAGCATTAAAACAAACATTATTATATCAATAATAATCAATTAATGTTATAATTTTGTGCCAAACTGAGTGTCAAATAAACTGATAAAAATAAAACTGAGAAATAAACTGATAGGTGTCAGGAACGCATTCTCTGAACGGCCGAACTTTATACAAATAATACAGCACGGCGCGGCGCGGGGACGTGGTCACTGGTCGCATGCTGGAACCAAATCTGTGCGCATCGATTCGCATTTTGTCCATACAAAACTGTGACAATGTGAAAAACACAGATGTGGTTCCAGCCCGAGTCCCGTCATCGGGTTGAGACCTTCCAAGACCCGCGGCACATGAATTTTAATTTTGCGCGCGTTCGTTTTTATTTTGCGATAAGTCCTATGATATTCATATAGATTATATAGTGTAATGGATTACCATAATGTGCATGAAATTCTTTGGTAACTACCGCAAGCGTAGCCGCGGGCAAAAGCTAGTATGGGTTTAATGAGCTATCCTTAAAAGACAGATAATATATGCCGTCACGGACTTTTCTGTAAAGACTTATCCCACCAAGCCACCACCACAGGTACAATATTTTGTTATATCTCAAAGGTAGGACCTCTCTCAAGGAATTAGGCAGCGTTTTCGATGAAAGCTCCCAGGCGGCTTGAATTTTGCCAACATGACAACGTACAACAATCACTGTCGTATTTCAACCAATTTACACAAAACCTTAACAAATTATACACTAAAACCTTCCTCATGAATAACCCTGTTTATTGATGAAAATCCCATGAAAATCCGTTCAGTAGTTTTTGAGTTTATCGCGAATAGACAGACATAATACTACGATACTTTAACTATATTAATATTAAATAACAATAATTTCTTTAAACAGTGCAAACAGTTTAAAACTGCCGTGTAAAATGTAAATAGTAAATAAATTCCTTGATTATCCGTGCCTGATGTCGAACACGGGAACTTGCCACAAGTCTGAGCAAAGTAAACCAAGCATAACAAAAAATTTATAGAAACTGTTACCTTTTTAACATTACTTATTTGAAGGTTTGAAAAGATCAAAGGTCCTGTAGTCTTCGAATTAACAAAGGTAACTTGGTAAGGTGTTTTTAAAGTCATTTGACGATATAATTGCAAGAGAAAATGTCGCAGAATCGAGAACCTTCTCTTTTTCTTTCGTCGGTTGAAAATAACGTTTTAACCGGCACGCGAGCAAATTCGAAGGCAGTAATTAGTTGAGCAAGTAAAATATTCTATACGTAAAAAACTTTTAGGTTAAAACTTCAACAAACGGTTTCTAAACGTACCTATATTATATATACCTATTTAGATATAAGAAAGAGCTTTCTAAAGGGGACCCAATTTCCGGACCTTTCGAGCCGGAATTCCTGCAATGGCAAATTTCATACCCATCTTATGGTCACAACAGTAGGCAGAAGTAGCAAACTTTTGAGGCCATTAAATGCTTTTGAAAGATACCCAATGTTTGACCGCATAAATAAGTCGAAAGGAAAACTTGTGAAGGCGTTTTGCGAAGGCAAATTTTCTGCAAAATATTTAAATTAAGCTTGTTTGGGAAGAGCAATGGGCTCTTTGTGGTATTTACCTATTTAGTTAAGTGCTAACTTAGGATCTATTTCACTGAAAAATAAAACAGACTGGTAAACAACGTGAGGAAATGCGCAAAGCTGAGGAGGATTTTATTTTATTTTTACTATTGTTGGTTAAACTAAAACAACAACTGGGATTGATTTTAACAATTAATTTTAACAGTCGCTCAAGCCATTTTTGAGTTTTAGCCAGACTAACCATTTTTATATCTATTATATAGATTTTAATAAAACGCTTGTCTTTTATGTATTTAATAGCATAGTACGCCCACGCCTCGCGAGATAATACGCGATATCCAGTGGAGCCTCGAGGCAGGCTCGTAAATCTGAGGCTCAGGTGTGGGGGGGCGGGGCCGCCAATCTAGCTCAGCCAGCTTGACATGTTATTGTTTCATCTTAATATATATAAATTACGTGTCACGTTGTTTGTCCGCGATGGACTCCTAAACTACTGAACCGATTTAGATCAAACTTCGTTACTATCTGTAATTTGGTCCAACTTGAAAGATAGGATAGTTTTTTTATTAGGATAGTTTATTTGTTTTATTTATATAGATAAGTTGGCGGTACGAAGTTCGCCGGGTCAGCTAGTTCACTATAAATATCCAGCTCACTAGCATTACTAGGCTGAGTGCACAGAAGTTCCAAGAGGAGTTCAATATCTCTAGCGTTTCCAATAAAAATGAAAGAAGGAAAATATTTATTTACTTCATACGACAAGGGTTGCAAATTATGGAAAAGAAGAAAACACAAAAAAAAACTTGAGAGGTGTCAAGGGACACCCGGATGGAACGAAGTTCCTTTCGATTAATTAATTTGGCACATGTAGAAAATATTTAAAATAAAATTGAAAATAGAAAATTCAGTCTGTCGAGCTGGGATTCGAACCATCGACTTTTAACTGTTTAGCGACTGTAGAAACCACAAGGCTACCGAGATCTTATATTGTAGTGTGAAAATATTGAACACAATGCCAAATTCACATTCAAAAAAGTGTCGGTTCAAGTTAGTCTTAATTTTTTCCGTCTAGCCCCCTTCCGCACCGCGCGATAAGGAACTACGTTCCAATAACAATTTTTAAATAGCTTTTGCACCTGTATGTCGCGGAATCAAAAAGGTACCGACTCAGCATTACTGCTGAGGATTAAATAAAACACTTGAGCATTGGATTATAAGAGTGAGGGGAAAAGGAAACATTATGAAGAACCTGGAACTAACAAAGGTTTATTCCAATGAAGCCTGAATAGTCTAACAGTTAGCACCTCGTCGGAGAAGTTAATCTTGCCTTAAATAATTTGGCCAATGGTACGGTAACAGTACCTGATCCCTATTCCGTGCAGCAGCGTTCAAAGTGCAGACAGCCCAAATGGTTGCCAACATCAGATATAGGAGACGGCATTACAAGGAGAGCCTAACGGTTCAAGGTGCAGATCCACAGAAAGTTCGAAGGGTTCAATCTCCACCCGTTGCACTATTGTCGTACCTACCCCTAACTCAAGCTTTATATTTATTTGGAGGGGAGACCGAACGCGCCCCGGCACACGTGAACACGCATATTTTAAATTCATGCGACTCGCATTTCAGAAACTTATTTCTTAAATTTTATAAAATTTTTACAAAATAAGCATGAAAATATGTCGAGACACGTAGACTCGTGGAATTTAGGATTCATAGCATCAGCCTTTGCATGAAATTTGATTAAACGCTGTCTACTGATTTTTTATTAAAAAGAAAGGCTAGAGTCTAGAGTTCTAGACTCCGTCCTATACCTATATTTTATTCGGCTGGTTCTATAACTCGTAAGTTTATGCCATATTCTAAGCCTTCGTTACAAAGTAGAGATTTCAAATCTCTAGCGCTTGTTTTGAAAAACAAAATCAAATTGCAAAAACTTATCTACAATAGCTTTACGAGCACAAGATAAACTGGAAATGTTTAGAAGAAAAAAGTATTTTATAACGACAAAATCTCTTCAGGGAAACCTTAAAAAGTTTGCAAAGATTACGAAGTACGAGAAAGGCCGGTGGGAAAAATCAAGGCAGGTAAAGCCACGTCTCAACAGACAAGGCCGTCGGTTTAAGAGCTTTCAAATATGTGAGATGGGGAAAACTTTTTGTGAATTGCAAAAAAATGTGTTTGAATGGCCCTTAAAAGGGAAATCTTCTCCGGAGTAGTATTAGCAATAATTCATCGGAGAAGATTTCCCTTTTTATTAATCCCTAGAGATTAATTCCAAATCAACAAAATTACAGGTTGTAAAAATCGTTGGTGTTTAAAAAACGTTTAATGTTAGAGCTAGCTTTTACCCGCGGCTTCGCTCTCGCCATCTGTTAAAAGTAATGCGATGTGGTGACACCTACCTAATTAAAATCACCAATATTGACTTTTTCGATTTTTCAGCTATTAATTATGGGTGGGTTTTCCCTCCTTTTTATTCCGGAAAAAACAAGAGCATCCTGTAACGGATTGACGTGATTTTTTGCCTGAGAATATTTGAGGATTTGGAGTGGCATAAAGACTTCCTTTTATCCCGGAGAAGTAAAGCCCGAAATTCGAATAGTAAGCTTACTCTTTATATTTAATTTTTTCATTTGATTTTTTTCGATTTTTCAGCTGTTCATTATGGATTAACAAAGATTTATTGAAAAACAAAGGGTTCCCGTGGAAAAAAGTATTTTAAAACCTAATTCCAAACGGACAAAGTTGCAGGCAAAAGCTATTAATTTATAGAAGCCCGAAATTCTAATCCTCAGAAACATTAAAATATACAGGTACATATAGAAGCCGAGCATCCTCAGAAACATATACAGGTACATATAGAAGCCGAATACAGCCCATATTTCCTTCAGCTCGTGTTTTACACGTCCTCGCCTACCTTACGGCCTTCATTTACACCCGACAAGTCCCCAAAAGATATTCGGGGCAATTTCTCAGCTCTATAACCGTCCGAGAACAAAAGGTTCGTCAGCAGACGGATTTATTCTCCACGCCCACTACACAGAACCAGTTCCAAACGACAATAAAAATGAAATAAATGATATGAATCATTAGATTACAGAAAGCGTACGTTCCTTTTCAGGGAACCGATACTCTCACCTTTGTTGCCCGCTGAGGAACTCTACAATAGTTTGTGGATTATCAACACAATCAGGGCGCGATTCCAGAGAGATGTGGTTTCAATCCCCACTGACTCGGCTATTTTTGATATAATATAATCTTTAAAATTTATTTTTGATGTATAATCTTAATCGACCGAGCGAAGCGAAGGTCTCTGAGTTTACTAGAGCGATTTGCACTTGTCCGTCCGTCCGTCTGTCCGTCCGTCCGTCTGTCAGAGCCTTATAAATTCTGAATTACTGAACGTAATTACTTCAATTTTAGATATGATATGTAAACCGATAGCCTCCAGCCGAAAATGGCTTAAAAAGTTATAAAAATCTTTATTTCAGGGGGGCTCTCATAGAAGCGAATGCGAAGTAAAATAAATTTTTTTGCATTTCACAAGGTTGCAGTACCTCATTTTAAAGATAATTTGGAACAGAGTACAAAAGTATTTTTTTTTTATTTTTTTTCCTAAAATTGACGAAATGGGGGGCTTTCAAAGTGGAGATTTTATTCGAGGCTAGATCTCTAAAACCACTTTATTTTAAAAATTGAAACTTACACATAATTTGATTTATATTCTGTACTTGAACAACAAATACTAAGATTAGATAAATATTGTAAAGAAACGAAATTATTTAAGTTTTAATGGGCATCAATGTTTTTAACAAAACTTCACTATACTGTAAATAGATGGCGCTGTCTTTAATATTGTAAATACGCATCCCATCCACGAAAGCAGATGACGATTGACGTCATCAGATTCGGCGCGTTTTAATTACAATATAATATAGTTAAAACTACCTTATGGGAATTATGGGATACCGCAAGGTCTCAGTTCGGGGCGAACAACTAGTATATATAAATTACGTGTCACGTTGTTTGTCCGCGATGGACTCCTAATTATCAAACTTCGTAACTATATCTGAAATTTAGTCCAACTTAAAAGATAGGATAGTTCTTTTGGATTGGGATAGTTTATTTGTTTTATTTATATAGATAAGTTGGCGGTACGAAGTTCGCTGGGTCAGCTAGTTTAAATAGGTATATAAAAGGAAAGGTGACTGACTGATCTATCAACGAACAGCTAAAACCACTGGACGGATCGGCCTGAAAGGCATATAGATAGCTATTATGACATAGGCATCCGCTTAGAAAGGATTTTTGAAAATATTCAATCCCTAAGGAGGGTAAAATAGGGAGTTGAAAAATCTTCGTCGGCTTGAGAAGGGGTTCGAATTTAGCGTGAGCGAAGCAACGGTTAAAAGCTAGTGTTATTTAAAAAATCATTTAAAAAAGTATTCGAAGCGAAAATAACTCACAGTTGAAAATATACCATAATATATGTTATATTAAATATAATATAATATATGTAGGAGTAGGAGTAGTCGATGGTAGGATGGTAGGTAGAGGTAGTGGATGGTAGTAGGTATAAAACTTGACTTGTCATGACAACCACAGGTTGCAGGTAGGTAATTTTGAACTGAATTGAAATAAACATAATATTTTTAAGTACATATAAGTAAGGCAAACATAAAGTCAGCTTTTCCCGACTCAGTCTGCAATTGTTAATCCAGTTAATCCTATAATATGTAAAGTGGGATAAACAACAAATAACCTTTAGTAGTTGGCTTATAAATAGACGCAAGCATCGGAATAGATAATCGCATCACCCGCTTTGAAGAACAAGACTGATGACAAGCATTTATGACTAAAACTAGATGATGCCCGCGACTTCGTCCCCGTGGGATAAGGTTTTTAGTTTCCCACGGAGAATCTATACTAATATTATAAAAAGGAAAGATTTTTGTTTTTTTTTGTTTGTTTGTACCGAATAGGCTCTGTAACTACTGGACCGATTTTGATCATTTTTTCACCAATAGAAAGCTTAGTTATCAAGAAGTAACATAGGCTATAATCTACTTTAAAAAAATTAGAGATCCTTAAGAAAATTGCAATAATGTAACCCAAAGTAGCAAAATTTTGCCTTGTTAAATGCATTATTTGACGTGCTGAGAAAACTATTGATGATACATAAAAAAAACCGGCCAAGTGCGAGTCGGACTCACGCACCGAGGGTTCCGTACTCCAAAAGTAAAAGTAAAACGATAATATTATATTAATTTGCTTATTTATCGTTAACTTTGTTTGTAGAGGTTTATTGTTAATTAAAAAAAAACTATGCTAGTTAAAGAGTTGGTTTTATTTTTCCTGTAAAATATACATAAACCTCTATTGACCATAATTATTTCAGATTTTTCGATTGGTAAACTTCGGAGATAAGGGGGGGGGGGGGGGGACCGGTATTTTTTTCGACATTTTGGCCGATTACACAAAAACTATTATATATAGAAATAAATAAAAAACTGTTTTAGAATGCATAAGTAAAGGCCTTTCATATGATACCCCACTCGGTATAGTTATCTTACTTTGAAATTTCAAACCCCTGATTTTCCCCCTTTTTTAATCAAACTAAAATAATTTTCGCATTGCTTTTATTTTTCCTGTAAAACATACATAAACCTCTATTAACCATAATTATTTCAGATTTTTCGATTGGTAAACTTCGGAGATAAGGGGGGGGAACGGTATTTTTTTCGACATTTTGGCCGATTACTCAAAAACTATTACATATAGAAATAAATAAAAAACTGTTTTAGAATGCACAAGTAAAGGCCTTTCATATGATACCCCACTTGGTATAATTATCTTACTTTGAAATTTCAAACCCCTGATTTTCCCCCTTTTTTAATCAAACTAAAATAATTTTCGCGTTGCTTTTATTTTTCCTGTAAAATATACATAAACCTCTATTAACCATAATTATTTCAGATTTTTCGATTGGTAAACTTCGGAGATAAGGGGGGGGGAACGGTATTTTTTTCGACATTTTGGCCGATTACTCAAAAACTATTACATATAGAAATAAATAAAAAACTGTTTTAGAATGCACAAGTAAAGGCCTTTCATATGATACCCCACTTGGTATAATTATCTTACTTTGAAATTTCAAACCCTCGATTTTCCCCCTTTTTTAATCAAACTATAATAACTTTCGTGTTGCTTTTATTTTTCCTGTAAAATATACATAAACCTCTATTAACCATAATTATTACAGATTTTTCGATTGGTAAACTTCGGAGATAAGGGCGGGGGAACGGTATTTTTTTGACATTTTGGCCGATTACTCAAAAACTATTATATACAGAAATTAATAAAAAAACTGTTTTATAATGCACAAGTAAAGGCCTTTCATATGATACCCCACTCGGTATAGTTATCTTACTTTGAAATTTCAAACCCCTGATTTTCCCCCTTTTTTAATCAAACTAAAATAATTTTCGCGTTGCTTTTATTTTTCCTGTAAAATATACATAAACCTCTATTAACCATAATTATTTCAGATTTTTCGATTGGTAAACTTCGGAGATAAGGGGGGGGGAACGGTATTTTTTTCGACATTTTGGCCGATTACTCAAAAACTATTACATATAGAAATAAATAAAAAACTGTTTTAGAATGCACAAGTAAAGGCCTTTCATATGATACCCCACTTGGTATAATTATCTTACTTTGAAATTTCAAACCCTCGATTTTCCCCCTTTTTTAATCAAACTATAATAACTTTCGTGTTGCTTTTATTTTTCCTGTAAAATATACATAAACCTCTATTAACCATAATTATTACAGATTTTTCGATTGGTAAACTTCGGAGATAAGGGCGGGGGAACGGTATTTTTTTGACATTTTGGCCGATTACTCAAAAACTATTATATACAGAAATTAATAAAAAAACTGTTTTATAATGCACAAGTAAAGGCCTTTCATATGATACCCCACTCGGTATAGTTATTTTACTTTGAAATTTCAAACCCCCGATTTTCCCCCTTTTTTAAGAAAACTAAAAATAATTTTCGATTTTTCTTTATTCCAATGATGTTGGGCCACTATTATACACAACTATGCCAAATTTCATGTCGATAGCTTTAATAGTTACTGAAATAATCGACTGTGACAGACGGACGGACGGACGGACGGACGGAGAAAGTCTCACCATAAGGGTTCCATTTTTACCATTTTGGTACGGAACCCTAATTATGTACTACATGATTAAAGTACTTATTATTCTCTACAAAAATGCCCGGAGGGAATAGGTATATCTCACTATCATATTTAAGTCACAATAATAAATAGCTTTTGTGTTCTAAAATGTTAATAGGTACATCGCCTTTATTATCGTAGTTTTAATTCTTCCTTACTAGTACATTTTATAATTGCGAAAGTGTGTTTGTTTGTTGGTTTGTCCGTCAATCACGCTGCAACAAAGCTACCGATTGACGTGGTTTTTTGGATAGGCATCTCGGAAGATCAAAGACATCCCGCGGGATTTTATAAACTAAATCCACGCGGACGAAGTCGCGGGCATCAGCTAGAAATATATAACTCATACCCAGGATTAATATCCTGGGTATGAGTTATCTCCATTCCGAATTTCAGCCAAATCGGTTCATTCATTGTGGCGTGAAGGAGAAACAAACATCAATCCATCCATACGTCCTTACAAACTTTCGCATGTATGAGAGGATTAAATTCATCAAAAATAATTTTGATAGTAATGCTTTAGTTTGTTTTCACTATGCCTTAATACCGCGATGATTTCTCAAACGTTAAGCAAATTTCTCCGCGAGCTTAAGCAAAGAACGAGTAAGCGTGACGGACTAAGAAACATCAATCCATCCATCCATCCTCACTATTCCTAACAAGCTTTCGCATGTAGGATTAATTTCATCACTACATTTTTATAAAACAAAGTCCCCCGCCGCGTCTGTCTGTCTGTCTGTTCGCGATAAACTCAAAAACTACGGAACGGATTTTCATGCAGTTTTCACCAATAGATAGGGTAATTCGTGAGGAAGGTTTTAGTGTGTAACTTGTTAAGGTTTTGTGTAAATTAGTTGAAATATGACGATAATTATTGACAATGTCGGAAAAATTCAAGCCGCTTGGGAGCTTTCATCGAAAACGCTGCCTAATCCCTTTGAGATATAACAAAACTAGCTGATGCCCGCGACTTCGTCCGCGTGGAAAAAGTTTTTAAAAATTGCTTTTTCGTTGCACTACGCCAGTATCTAGTCCGTACTACGTGGTATAGAGCTACAATAGAAACCCACAATCGACATTTTCTTCAGCCGGTACCCAGCAGCATCAAGAATGAGGAATTGGTACCTGGAGTTCAATGATGTAGCCTAGTGGTGTAACAATGGGGGGAGGCTGATTCCTAAACCATTGTGAAATTATTTATTTATTTATTAAACGATTGTGAAATTAGGTTAATAGATTGATGTCATCTAAGAATACAAAGCTACAGTACGAAGTTTTTGTAAAAGCAAAACGGAAGCGCGAATTTTTTTACGGCAGCTTGCCACTGCATAGTTCATACTTGGTACCCATTACCCATTTAGGTGAGCAGGACCCAGCACCCAGATTCGGAAAATTATTTTTTGTTTCAAAGGGAATACTTCCCGAGTGGTCTCATTTAAATTTTATTGAAATCAGTCGAGCGGTTTATTAAAAAATAACAATAAATTAGATACTTTGCATTGGCGCGGGCGATTGAAGTTGGTTTTAAAAATATAATTTTTTATTATAGATTTCTTTTCAAATGTTTGTTCCCGGGACAAAAGTAGCCTTTGTCACTTTCCAGGTCCTCAACTTTACCTGTGTAAAAAACCACGTCAATCTAAACTCAACAAATGCGTAAAAAATAGCGACGCATACATACATACATACACACACACATACATGCATACATACATACATACACACACACACACATACATGCATACATACATACATACATACATACATACATACATACATACATACATACATACATAAATACATACATACATACATACATACATACATACATACATACATACATAATTGCCGCGTAATTAAAAGATAAATACGTGAAAAGTAGCATGCGGAAATCTCGCAGGAACTGTTTATTTTCCCGGGATATAAAGTAGCTTTTGTCACTTTTCAGGTCCTCAACTATGCCTATCAAAAAACCACGTCAATCTGTAACTCCGTTGGCGCATAATTGAATCCCATTATCCCGCAGGAACTGTTTGTTTTCCTGGGATTAAAGGTAGCCTTTTCAGTTTTCAAGTCCTCATCTTTGCCTATCCAAAAAACCACGTCAATCTGTAACTCCGTTGGCGCATAATTGAATCCCATTATCCCGCAGGAACTGTTTGTTTTCCCGGGATTAAAGGTAGCCTTTTCACTTTTCAAGTCCTCATCTTTGCCTACCCAAAAAACTACGTCAATATGTAACTGTATATGTGAAAAGTAGAATACCAATATCCCACAGGAACTTTTTTTTCCCCGGGATAAAAAGTAGCCTTTGTCACTTTTCAGGTCCTCAACTTTATCTGTGTAAAAACACGTCAATCTAAACTCAACAAATGCGTAAAAAATAGCGACACATACATACATACATACATACATACATACATACATACATACATACATACATACATACATACATACATACATACATACATACATACATACATAATTGCCGCGTAATTAAAAGATAAATACGTCAAAAGTAGCATGCGGTAATCCCGCAGGAACTGTTTGTTTTTCCGGGATAAAAAGTAGCCTTTGTCATTTTTCAGGCCCTTAACTTCACCAGTGCAAAAAATCACGTCAATCTAAAACTCAATTGCGCGTATTTTGAAGGACAAATGCGTAAAAAATAGCGATGCTATCCCGCAGGAACTGTTTGCTTTTCCGGGATAAAAAGTAGCCTATGTGCTATTCCAGACTATAATCTATGTCTGTGCCAAATTTCAGCAAAATCGGTTCGTCGTTGTCGCGTTAAAGAGTAACAAACATCCATCCATCCATCCATCCATCCAAACATCCTCACAAACTTTCGCATTTATAATATTAATAGGATAATTTATGGTGGTGGTATGGTGGGATAAGTCTTTACAGAAAAGTCCGCGATGGCATATATCTATCTTTAAAGGATAGCTTAGCTAGATATAAAAAAATGGTCACATACTATGCGGTAATTGGAAATCTATTTAGACGGATACAGTATTAGTCCTTATCAACTTAAATAAATTAGTTACCATAAGCTTTTCATGCACATTACGATAATGCTTTACACCATACAATTTAAATGAATACCTTTAGGAGTTATCGCAAAATAAAAACGAACGCGCGCCAAAATAAATACGCGGATTTCAACCCGAAGGCGATGACGGGACTTGCTCACGTGATGCGACCAGTGACCACCCCCGCGCCGCGTTGACATTGCTATATTATAAGCCAAGCGATACTTTTTTTATAAGCCTACGTACTGTTCAATATGCTGTTCAATATAACTTATGGAAAATTTCAAGGAGTTTGCAAAGCATAGGCGTAATATGCTCTACTTACTACCCGTGCGAAGCCGGCGCGGGTCGCTAGTCAAAAATATTTTTTTTACCTAATGCTTTAACACTATGCCTTAATACCTCGTTGATTTCTCAAACGTTAAGCAAATTTCTCCGCGAGCTTGAGCACACAACGAGTAATTTAACTCCTCGTAAGAATGCTTTCGACATTAATCGCAGCATAAACATCACGCTCCATTAATTTCTCTCGGCTCTTTCGCGCCGCTCCGAATACATAATAATAGCATAACTACGGATTTATTTATAGCGAATTTACATTAGGGTTGACAAAATCTATACTTACTAGCTGATGCCCGCGACTTCGTCCGCATGGATTTAGTTTTTAAAAATCCCGCGGGAACACTTTGATTATCCGAGATAAAAAGTAGCTCTCCCGGTCTGAGGACCCACTACTACAGCCATAACGTACCCAATGCAAAAAATCGCATCAATCTGTTGGTCTGTTGCGAAGTGGTTGAAGGATAAACCAACAAACAAACACACTTTCGCATTTATAATAATTATCAGCAATGCAAAATTATAAATTTTTAACACAATCTAGACAACCTTAATCTAACATCGTTCGAGATTTAGGTTGCTAGGTTGCCTAGCAACATAAACCTCTAACTGAATATATTATGACTGTCGTAAAATGAACATATTTTAATTTGCAATAACATGTAACTGGACGATTTCTGTATTGAATAATTTTGAAAAATTTTGGCCCACCCCGCGCTTTTCTTTTTTTCTATTTCGTTGTAAGCCTGTAAAGTTGGTGATCAATTGTCAGTTCCAATTTGCAATCATCATCATCATCATCATTAACAACCCATCAACGGCTCACTACTGAGCGCAGGTCTCCTCACAGAGAAGGGTTCAGGCCATAGTCCACCACGCTGGCGCAATGCGAATTGGCGGACTTCACACACCCTCAAGAACACTATGTAGAACTCCCAGATGTGCAGGTTTCCTCACTATGTTGTCCTTCACCGTTGAAGCAAGTGATATTTAATTGCTCAAACGCACTTGACTCCGAAAAGTCAGAGGACCCCCGGGATCGAACCTGCGAACCCCCGAATAGGAGACCACAGTCCTAACCACTAGGCTATCACTGCTTCAATACAATTTGCAATACAGTTATTGAAACATTACCTTTTCATCTATCAAACGGTAATAAAAGTTATTTTTTATTTAAGGATATTTTCGAGACATCTTGTTCCAAATAGAAAAGCGCGTGGTAGGACGATTTTTTTGCACGCAAGTGTATTAGAAGGATTGACATGTAAAACGGTGGAGGGTCGGCAAAGGCAATTCCGAGTGAAACGCGACGCGCTTGCTGATTTGCCGACAATTTCACTTTGGCGGGACACTCACGGGGGTGACGTCACGTACGGTGCGTTTACCTGTAATAAAAAAAACATTATTGTAGGTATATAACGCTAATTGGGAAGGTTAATTGAATATCAAGGATCTTGAGGTAAGATTATGGGAGTGCCCTAAAAATAAGGAACGTTTAATTAGACAGTATAATATTTTTAATTTTTAATAGAACTAGTAAATAAAAGTCTTCAAGTGGAAGGTCTCGAGTTCGATTCTTGGCAGGTACAATTTCAAAATTTATAATTTCTGAAATTGTCTCTGGTCCGGTCTGGTTGGAGGCTTTGGC